>CM075293.1:10659448-11269448 GCA_037672795.1 Lagerstroemia speciosa | reverse complement strand
AACTTCTTTCTTTATGGCATTTCATCGAACACTAGATAGACGGACTCGATTTCAATGGATGTAGGAGATCTGAGCCGGATGAGGATTGATGGTGCAATGAGAAGCTTTAGATAGAGGATTTGAAGATCAATTGGAGAGCTGAAGATCGGTTGTGGAGCTACAAGCTTCTCGTCTCTGTGAGCGGTAGGAAATGTCAAAGAAGAAAAATAATAAATGTTGTAATCTGGTGGCTACCATAGGAATTTTATTTTTTTTTCCAAGGGAAAAAATGAGCTAATAGATGTGGAATAAGCTGTTAGAAATCCACAGTAACTTATTTTTATAAATCTATTTTACTTAATAGCTCAAGTTGTAAACCACTTAGTTTTACAAATTGTTTGCCACAATAAACTATGTTACATATTGTGATTAAAATACATTATCACTATTAGTATTTGTCACAATACATAACAATGTTCTGACATATTAGTTTATCACAAAATAGTTTGACTCGATTTATAATGACAAATATTTTTGTGATGAATAAACCTGTCAAAATATTACATAAATATTATTACGAATTCTTTAACTAGAGCAATTTTGATAAAAAAAATTGTGACAAATTCACTAATCGTCACAAAATTAATATTTATCATGACAAAAATATGATGACGACATAATTTATAATTATTGTGACAAACCAAATTTATGTCACTAAATTTTAGCTTTTTGTGACAAAATTAATTTTGTAACAAGAAAAATTGTCACAGTATTGGAAACTTCTTGTAGTGAGTCACTTGTGAAAAGTCACTACTGTAAGAGTGTATGTAGTAATTATGAAATGAGTTCATTGGACTGACTCAATGGAGTAATGCCTAATGGAATATAAAATAAATGTCAACAAGCTATTTCTCAGGTAGTAGGTGTAAATATTCCTTTAACCTGGATAACTATAGTATCCCATAACTATTGAATTGTGGTTTTGGTCTATTCATTAACATGGCTCTATATCTGAGATGTATGTAGGGTTATGGAGCCAATGAGACTCTTATGGCGGTAGTGAGTATTTAATAAGAGATCAATTATTCCAAATGGCGGGAGAGAATATCTTATGTATTTTATTAAGTATTTACTCAAAAAATCTCTGCTCAGAATAGTATGAAATATGGAAAGGAGTTTTCGATATTTTATAATTGAGTCAAATACTTAAGAATTGAAAACATATGAATAAGTATTGGAGTTTGTTACCCATAACCCAATTTATTTAGACATTGCATAATGGAAGGATTTAATTACACATGAACTAATCATTGAAGAGTGTTCGATCCTTATATTGAAATCCTTACCATCCGGGCAGTCATGACACATTGTCAAATGTCAATCTTGACTCGTAGGTCCATCTAATTAAGAGTTAATTAAATAATCTTATAAAAGAGTTTAATGAGATTAATAATGAATAAGAGTATATTTATTAGATCCATTGTCAACTTATTGCGAAGCCCAATGGGTCACCCATGATGCATGATTTTTCTCTTGTAACCAAAATTCAATAGTTTAAATTTGGGATCGGACTATTAAACTTTCGCTAGCACGAAATTGAGCCATAATGGTCATGCAACTTATTGCATAAGGAAATCATGATACTATATATCAAATTTGATTTATAAAAATTTGATTATTATTCTCGATTACATGTACACATAAATTACCAAATTAGATATGTTTAAACATAGAAAGATTTAGATGTGATATTTATTCTGTTTGCAATCAAAGATATCGGTTTGATCGGAATCCCATAACCAAATCTTAACTGTTGGAATCAGATAATATTTGCCAAGCCTTCCACAAGAATCTCGGGTTGAATGGCTAATATAATCTTTATTTATTAAATCAAGCAATATTATACTTTACAGCAAAATAAGTATGTGTATCTACTATTATTTATGAGGACGAGGCAATTTGTTTCGTATTTTATCCTTTATGTATAAAAAGTAAACTTTTAATCATCTTTAAATAGATAGAAGAACAAGGACATATAGTAAATTTCACATGAATATGCAACTACCACAACTTTTTTCTCTCCCACCACTCTGTCCACTCTCTCCCCCTACATCCCTTCTTCTCTATACAATTATTGGTAGTGCTTTTCTTATCCTCCTCATCAACAACTCGCACACTTAAATTAAATATTAGAAATTTATTTATCTTAATTCTATATTAAAATAATATAATTTAAAAATGTAAAACATTATTCTAACTTAAAAATAATTATAATTAATTTCTTAATTTATGTATGACTCACTTGAGATAACGGACACTGGCCATACGGATGATCGCTTGTGTGTGTGTGGGGATTGAATTTAATAAATGCAAGGCAACCTTTTTGAAAATGAAGTGTTGGCTTTTTCTACGAAACACACGGGAAATATTCTTTTTCCTTCTTGGCCGAGATAAAAAGTGGAAGAACTGAGAAGAAATTGATCATAATACGAAATTCTAAGTGTGATTGATTATTGAAAAATTGTTTTCCAATTCTTATAAGATATTTGGTGTGGGTGCAGTGGAGGGCGTACACGTGTACGTCTAGTTAGAGGATCAACTCCAAGAGGTTCGTGGTTGGAGAATCCAGTTCATGTAAATATCCTAAGAGACTATCAACTTGGGGATTCAACACGAGAATCAATTCAGAGTTCTTGCATCTGTTTTCATATCGATGGTATCCGGTGCCTTAGCAACCGACTAATCTATCGAAGGTATATTATATTGCCCGATGCCTGCCATTAATCCCTAGATACCGACCCCGGGAGATTCGAATTCTGGAATTAGCCTATTACATGTTATCAGCTTACCAGCTGGTCCGCCCCCTTGGAATAATTTAAAGTTCTTGTAGGTATGATTTCTAAATATTCTTTTTTGTTTGAGTTCCAAATTATCTTGAAGTAATCTTGGATTAGGAATAAAAATTCAAAACTATGTTTCTGTTGCGTTACGATTTCCATCATATATATCATTTAACGACGACTTGAAATTCATGGCTGTATATAATGTTACATGTGCGAATAAGGCAATGCTAGCTTCTATCGAGGCCAATTTGCCCTGTATGCAATAAGGTTAACTCGTTCTGTTCCGACAGCAAGCTTGGGTCTTTTAATAATAGAAAATGATATTGGTCCTCGATGTTTGTTATGACCATTGACTTTATGCTTTGTGTATCTGTCACCGTAACAGTCCAATGCATTTTAGCTCTTCAAGACCTTGAATCTCTAGGAAACACTCATAGTCCCATAGCTCCAGCCTTGTCAAATTCTTTACCTTTGACAGATCAAGCACATGTCTTGGGATATTATTACTGCATGGATAAAATATTCTCAATGTTGTTGAAAGCAAAAGCCTAGTATGCATGCTTAAGGTACATTCTTCTGCAGAGAAGTGCATATAACAGTTGATAGATTCATTTGAACCTTACAGTGTCGAAGAGACAACATTGATAAACTATGTGGCAGCTAGGGGATGTGATTAATGCCGTTGAAAAAGTAATTTGCAATTTACTTTATGGTGAAGTATTCATCCCACTCAAGAAGAGAAGTTCGAATTGAACTCTTCCTACATGCTTCTAGATCAAGATTACTTCTACATTAAGTTTACTTAATCCTTACGTGTTCTAGAGGTATCTTACAAGTTGTAAATTAAGATAAGATAATTTAGAATTATCTATTAGCTTAGAGATAAAGTTAGAGATAATACCCAAAAAAAAAAAGGAAAGGCGGCAAATGTAAGGCGGTTTATATCACCGCCATTCATCTCTATGAATTGGAGGCAACCATATGTGCATGGTAATGCATATGTATGCACAAAATATAGATTGGAGAGAGAGGAGTGCATGTAAGGCAAAATTGCAAAGCTGCATGCAAGATTAGCATTAGCAAAATAGGTATGAGCATGAGAGATTGAGAGAAGCATTTTCTTTGAGTGGTGTGTATATTTCTTTTTCATGTTAGTAATATAAAGTTCATTTTACATTATATTGCCTCCATATTCTCTAAATGACAACACCAATTCTTCGGGAGCACCCATAAAATCCCAACAATTGCTCTGGGAGCATAGATATAGGGACTTGAGGTTAGAAAAATAATTGGAACTTGCAAGTAGAGCAACAATATTTGAAAGACAGAATTCAGAGTTCTCCAATTGGGTTAGATTCTCAATCCAGTTGTTATTGGAAGACTGTTCGTCATTCGATGGCGGTGCAACACCCTAGGGTGTCCCCAATCAATACCAAATCGGTCTAGTTTTTTAAGCTTGAGAGATTGCCGACACTCTGCAATGATGTAGATATGATGTGTAGCTATCCAAACCTATTGGAAGTGATGGCAATTAAGAGATATCATTGCGTGATTCCAACCTCAGTATTTTAAGCTCTGAAAGCGAGTAGATTTGGCAAGGCACTTGAGAAATCTTTGTAGATGATAGGTGCAAAATTTTCAAAGAAGACGAGCCCACAATCTCCTATGGAATTTCTCCCTTCAATTGAGTTTGTTGGGCACATAGTTCCTCTAGCTTCTTCAAGCTTGCAATAGCCAAAGGCAAAGTTGTTATTCAACTAGATTTCATCTTTATTACTTTCAATTTTCCAATTTTCCCATCTTACTAGGGAACTCTGTGAATTCTGCATTTAATAAATCTAACTCAATCAATGAGTCTAGATTCCCAATAGAATCCAATAGTTTCTCTGATCTAGAATAGTATGATAGAGAAAGTGCTTAAGTTTCTTAAGTTTACCAATATCTCTTGAAGTTTAGTTTGTCTCACATTGTTGATCTCAAGGGTAACTGGTGAGTTTAGGGAATCAATCCTTTCTGACAGTTCAAAGGAACGTTTCTCCTTGCCGATTACAATCTATGTCAAAGTTATAAGATTGTATATTTCAATAGGAAACTTTGTAAGAGAATCAGATCCTTTAGAATTCAAGTATTTCAAGGATTTTAGATTGCCGATGGAATGGTCAATTGCAGACAAGCTTTTGTACTCTTTGAGTATCAATCTCTAATGTCTAGTACTCTAGAAATTCAAGTGTCCGGATTAAGAACTCGCGGCACATGAGATTCAAAATTTACATATTTTTCAACACCTGCAACAAAACTAACGAATATCGTGTTTGAGTAACAAACAACTATACATGTAGGGCAGTTGTATAATCATGTGAATGCATTCTGCGTAGGAAATATCTCCATACTCTCATCTGATGCCATCCTTATTTGTTTGTGATAGAACTCAGTGAGAGGTCAAGGATGGCTAACCTCCTCAAGTGGAAGTTTGTTGCATGAAGATAGCCTGAGCATTGATGCCAAGATAGTCTTTAAGGAGATCCTGGAGGTCCCCTCCAAAGTCAGTCCTGTACAACTAGAGGAACTCTAGGTCTTCGAGTACCAAAAATTGTTCTCCAGTGAGAGAATTCTAATAAGGATTGATCATTGCTCAAGTAGATCACTTGAGCATTCTTTTTCACCTGCTCACAAGGGGAAACTTGGGGTTAATAAGCATGTTACCTATTGGCAGCAAGATAATTGCAACAACCAATATATCATGCAGTTAATGAACCTTATAAATAACCAATATGTCTTTTTTTTTTGTATAGTTTTACCTTATCACCTTTGAGTACTTGTAATGCTTTCTTGTGCTTCCAAATTGGTACTCTCTAATCAAACTTTTTCCCTTCCAAATCCTCTAGGCTAGCTATGCATCCATAACTTATTGTCATCCACAATTTTTACCAAAGACAGGTTACATAGAACCTCAATTCCATAGGAATGACAAGCTTTCCACATGTACAAGGCATTTGTCTTTTCCTTGTTGATAAAAAAAAAAAGGCAATATCCAAAAAAATCATATGTATCTTAGGACCTAGTGAATCGCAAATTATCTACAACATCTTTTGAAATTTCGATTTACCATCAAAATCAACTTTTAGCTTCAATAATGTACTTTCCCATATATATATATATATGGATTTTCAATAAAGATGTGAACCTAGGATCTCAAAACTCAAAGGAATAGTTCCCATATGAACAACAACTTCCTCTAATACATTCGCATATTACTCAGTGGTGGTGAAATTCCTCCAAAAGCATGCCAATGGAAAAATTCAACTGCCTTTTCATCCTCCATTTCACTCATTTGGAAGATGCAGATTTCATTGAACTACTCCGGACCATCTTCTGCCAGCTTTTGTTGAATTGGCAGAGAGCTTCGATTCCCAACATATTCATCATTTGCAGTAATGATTATCTGACTACTTGAACCAAACCTGCATGACTCGCAAGCAAGATTCTTGATTTGTTCCCATCAATCCACATCATCGAGAACAATGTGAACTTTCATGTTGTGGTGCTTTGCTTCCATCTACTTATTCACCAACCGGAATATCCCTTAACATATGGTTATCCAAATGAGCATAATCCTTTGATACTTCTTCAATATCTTCAAGGAAACAACAAACTTGAAATCGACGGGAGAGCTTTCCAAATACTAGGTTTACAAAAGTTATCTACCCAATACTAAGCTTGCAATGAATTATAAGGAATCTAGATCACCAGATTCAATCTCTAACGTAGCCACTATATCTTTCACCTGATCTCTCATTTTAGTGAGATAGTGACCCACCATTCTAGGTTTTAGCATTGACTGAACCTCATGAGCAATTGATTTGTTGAAAAATGTGTAATGCCATTTCTATAAACAGAATCAATGTAAATAATAGAATTACTCTATTATAAATTACATAAACGGTATAGTACAATTCTGTAATAGTCGATGGCATAGCAAAATTTGTTAGTAGGCTCGCTTTGTCTAGGACTTTCATTTTTGCTTTTAATTGCAAAATGCATCAGTCCCTTTTCATATGTAGTAATTCTTTTCAAATAGATAAATATAAAGCACTTGGGAAGTGGTATTACATTTTACACAATAAGGCGTAACACATTTTGTGTCTTTTTAATGCAAATTTCTAGATAACTTTTGCTGTAGCTTTTGTTTATTCCTCAACTTGGAAATCAGAATCCCTCGAAATTCATACATGCTTGAATCTCAGGAACATTACGATGATATAAATTATTGCATTTGCTGTGCTCTGCATGCTCATGTGATACCCTTTATTTTAGAATCATGGGAGCTTAATGTCATAGCTAGTTTTATCCTCTGTCTTTTGGAGCAAATATTATGTGTATAATAGACAATGAGTTTGTTGTATAAAACTCTCTAAAATCTTCATACATGTAAAACTTTCAAAATTTTTTATGATTAACGTAACACGTGTTAAGATATAAACAATAATTTATACAACGGACTTGTTATTATACGCTAATTATTTACAAAGTCTATCAAAGCTTCTAGCATCGGTCCCTCAGTTGGAAGCTAAACTTAACAACTGCAACTTGGAAGACCTTACTTTTGAAATGCAGATCAATGCCTTAGCATTTGTGTAATTTTGGTGTTTTTTTTTGGTGTACAAGGAGGCACAATAGGCCTAGAAGGAGTAGAAGGAAAATGGGGCAAAAAGAGTATGGGAAGTCCGACAAGTGAGATCAAACCCAGGACCTCCAAGTTATTGGGCGAGAGCATTACCAATTGTACCAAGCTCTTTTTCTCATATTTTGATACTTTGGTATACATCTTGTGTAGAAACTTGTAATGAAATGAATGACACTTCTCAAAAAAGAAGGTTTTGTGGACCAATCATTAAAGAATGGGAAGTCATAAGGATGACGGAAGAACATGAAACTCAATGGAGAGGTTTTTTGACAGGAGAACCAAACAACTTATTTATATGTGACATACAACAATTATATTGGCCTGGCAAAACGCTACGATTCACCTCCTTGCCTTCACTAAACGGGGGCATGAGGGGAGGAGATTATTTACCAACTCCCATGATCGACATATGGAGCTCATGGGTACGATGGGTCCGTAGTTGTACTAGAGAAGAAGAGAGCACTATGGTTATTTACCATAATGATATTTTGAACCGACCCCTTAGTACAATAATTGTGTTACTCTCATACACGAAAATTATACTGGCCAACACCAATGTCTTGGAAAATTGTTTCATAACTTAGAAAAATCATTTGCTGGCAGTTGATAAATCTCTTACTAAATAAAGTAGATTGAAAAACCAAGGCTGAGGCTATGGGCCAATCGAACGAAGCTCACAGAGTCTTTGGCGAGTGAGCCATGGGCTAGACGGAGCTATTAGCTCTAACTAGCCCAACAATGAGTAGATTGCACGTACAAGGGGAGATGGGTGGCGGATGAAAATTTAAAACAATGCCAGGGATATTTTGGGCAATTAATATGCCAACAAAGACACGGTTACCGTATGGACTTACACGCTATTGGTATAAGTGTGGAACTCACAGTAAAAAAAGACCTGACCACATCATAAATATGTTCAATTTGTGGACAATTATTGAAGCAAGTGTAAACGGTAATATTCCCACTTTCCAAACTTTTAAAAAAAATATAGGGTAAAACTACACTTTGTTCCCTAATATTTGTCCGAACCAACTCTTTATTCCTTATTTTTTGCTCTGCCAACACTTAGACCAAATATTCATTATTTTATCATCAATCTAGTCTTACTGTCAAGAGACCACCAAGATTTCTTATGTGGCATCCAAGTTGGCTCTAACAACGTCTGTAAATGGTTTTTTAATTCCCCATACACGCCCTTGTAAACTGATGCTTCTTACATATTTTGGTCAACCGAAATAATAGTGTTCAGTGACCCCTGTAGAAAATCCCAAAATTCATCCGAAATTGAAGCATAACTTCTCAAAGCCCTGATTCTCACTTGTCGATTGGGAGCAAATTTGATCGCCAACCAGTTCTCAACACTGGTAATGTACATTGGATTTCAAGAAATTTGAGGTAAGAGCTTTATGGTTGTGCTGCCACTGCCGATGGGAGTATTCCGCAGCTTTATAAATAGCTTTTTGCTATCTTTATATCGTTAGAATTTAGTTTAAAAGATTTTCTCCTTGTGAATGTGGTCTCCCAATTGATCCCATTTTTCTATCCAGTAGTGGTCCGCTTTGACTGACCAAAATAATTTTGACTTATGCTCCATTTAATGTTTGTTGGTATCAAATTTGACATATTTATTGGCAAAGTTAAATTAGACAAAGGAGTTTTACAATCTAATATTTCATCATGGAAAAGGTCTTCAGTGGAGCGGTTATACCACGTAAACGATACTGACATAATATGTCCGTCTAACTAGAATTTGAATATAATCCATAGTTATATAGTTATAGTTACTAAATCTTGAAAAATTTTAAGAAATATAAAAAAAACTAATAAATGGTGAAATTCTAATTGAAAAAATATAAATGTTAAAAAATTATTAAAAAATATAATAAATAGTAAACTATAACTGGACAAATATATAAATGACAAGTTTTAATCGGACGGATATTCCATGTTAGTTTCACTTACGTGACATGACCGCTTCATTGAAAACTCTCTTCACCATGCGGTTTCTCATAAGTCAACTAGAAAAGCAATGCATAGGTGTAGAAATTGAGGCTCGGGAGATGATAAGATTATATTTCCATTCCTATGGTTGTGGTTTTATACGAGCAATATTGGGGTTTGGGTTAGAAATGGAAGGAGGTGTTTTGGTTGCTAACTAGGACAGAAATTCAAGATGGTCTAAGACCTCTGCAGATGTAAGAATGTTATATGAGGGGATTGGAAGGACAAACCTGGTGACAGGGAATTACGTTTTATTTTGTTGATGAATCATTAGGATTAGGGTTTTTAGGGTATTTTTATTTTTTATTTGTTTATTTTTAAATTATTTGTACAATTTTGACTTAAATTATACATAATATTTGATTTATTTATATTTTAATTTGACTTAAATTATACATAATTCGACACTAAAAAGTATCTATCTCCCATCATCAATGTTAAAAGGTACCATCTGATTGGTATCGTAACTTGTTGTACTAACTGTAGCGGTGTCGGAGTAATTGGAGTGAAAATTCCCAAGCAAGAATTCACTTTCTTGAAGATTATCTGAATTATGGTTTACCCACGGATGAACACTGGTGGTCCTAAGTAACCCTTCCAATTCAAGTGCGACTTCCTTCATGGATGGCCTGTCCTCCCCTCTTATTCTCAAGCACCTGCTAGCTAGCAGCGCAACTTCTTTGATTTGTTCAACTTTACCTTCCTTTAGAATTTGCTTGTCGATGACCTCCAAGCAACGGTCCTCTTTCACTGCCAAAACAAAGTGCATAGAGAGATTCCTCTCCTTTTCAGGCTTGTCAAAAGAAACGGCTTTCCTTCTAGTGAGCATTTCAGCCAGGACAACACCAAAACTGTAAACATCACTCTTTGGTGTTAATTGGCCCGAGTGCAAGTACTCCGGGTCTAGGTATCCTAATGTTCCTTGAACAAGAGTACTTAGCTGAGTCTGATTAGATGGCATGAGTCTAGAAGCTCCAAAATCGGACACTTTGGCCGTGTAGTTCCCCTCTAATAGTATATTAGTACTCTTGACATCCCTATGGATAATCGGGATACTAGCATCGGAGTGCAAGTAAGAAAGTGCCCCCGCTATTTCTGCTGCTACACATAAGCGAGCTCTCCACGTGGATAAGATCGAGCCTTCTTGATTGCCATGTAAGTGTTCAAACACGGTTCCATTTTCTACAAACTCGTAAACTAATAAAGGCAACTCCATCTCCAGGCAACATCCGATCAGCTTAACGACATTCTTGTGATTTATCTGAGACAAGACAATAACCTCGTTGATGAACTCATCCACTTGGCTCCTATCGAGCATCTTCGCCTTCTTGATGGCTACTATATTGTTGTTCATCACTGTTCCTTTGTAAACCGTTCCTTGTCCGCCTTCACCGAGAATTCTAGTTTCTTGAAAGTTGTTAGTGGCCTGCTTGAGGTCTTCCACGGAGAACACTTTTAGTGTCTCGACATGACTTTGGTGTTGAGAGAGCAGTCTTTCCAGCATGAGACCTCCATTATCAAGGTAGAATTTTTTCCTTTCTTCAATGGCCCTTCTTTGTCTAAGTCCCAAAACTAACCAGGATGCGCACAAGAGAAGGAACAAGAAACCTATGCTTAGACCTACACATAGACAAGATATTATTACAGCTTATCTATAAGATATTGACTCTTCAATGATGACTTTTTAGATGTAACTATTGGAGAAGCGTGTTCCTCTTGTTCTTGCAATATTAGAACCGGTTCACATTGGCGAATGTTCAAGAATGAACATTGGATATATGATCATATTCAAGACCAAGCAGAGCGAAAAAAAGGGCGAGAAATTCAATTGGGAATTTATTGCTCACCTAAAGTGATGTCACGTGATGTATACTTCTTTTCCTTTTGAATCGGGCTGCATTCATCCTTCCATGGGTCTCCGATGTATCCCATGGGACATGAACAGTTGTAGGAGCCAGGAAAATTTGTACATATTCCATTGCACGGGTTTGAACGTTCACACTCATTGATATCTGAAAACACACTCAGTGTGTGGAAAGGATAGTGTCAATTGACACCTTAAGGCAAAGGTGATAGTCTTATTGACTTAACTACTTGAATCTTTCTTAGAATATGCCAATTATTAATCGAGATATCAAATTATTCAAACTAATCAAGTTCTAATTAAACCGATCCACCAAATAACAAAACTCTTCTACAAATAATTTTTTTGATGATTCTCTGCATACGTATTTTTTTTTCCATTTACATAGAGGGTTTACGGTGAGGAAGTCTATAAAATATCTATCTGGGCATATAAGAGCTTGTGCTCACATTCAATCGAAAAGTTCAAGTAGATAGGTTGATAGTACTCACTATCTTATAAGGTCTCAATCTCTTATTTATCCGATGTGGGACTGACTCCTCAACATCCTAGTGTAGTTTTGATCCATAAATCTAATTTCTCTTTGTGTTTTCTTTCAGCAGTTCCGCATCAAATCTAGGTAATCGACATGACCTCTTCGGTTCAATCAATTGAAATCTTGATCATTTAAGTTATTTCTGAGGATGAAGTCTTCCTACCTAAGGGTGGGAAAATTGCCCCGGCTCGTCGGATCGACCTGGCCCGACTCGCTATAGGATGGTAAAAGCCCGACCTGTGCGCAAGGCTAGACTGGTCCGGGTCGGTCATTTTGCCGGAGAACAAAATATTCCCGGGGAACAATTAGGTTATAAATCCTAGGCTTATTATTTTTGTTTCTCGAAGATATTTTTAAATGCACGGCCAACATTTTTTTAGCAATTAGTACAAGTGCGGACTTCTCAAGCAGAAGATAAGTCAATAAATATTAAGTCTTGTTCTCAGGATTATCTCATTTCAGGGAAGGATTTAGAAATCTTGTTTAGGGGTAAAACTCAATCGGAAGATAATATCACGAGTTTGGAAGACCAAAATTAGATATTTAAAGAAAAATTAGATAAAAATATGTAAAATTTATATGGTTATTCATGAATTTTTTTTAAGTTTAGGGAAATCGCCTTGCGCAGCTCGATCCTTGTCTCAATTTCAACCCAAACATATAAAAGTAAAATATTTTACACAGAAAATTGAAAACTGCTGAAGAAAAAATAAAAGATTTTTGCAAGTTGCTACAAATACTTTAAGGCAATCATGCTGAGACGTGCTGGCTGTGACGCTGAATTTAGCAAGTGAAACAAGAATAATAAGAATAAAAAAGAATTCAATGTAATGACATTATTTTAGATTTTATATTAAGAGAATTTGAATTTAATTAGCAGCGATGGGATTCCCCGTACTTTAGTCCTCTTTTCTCCTATTTTTTCTAAGTTTATGAGTTTTATTTATAATGAAAGAATTAATATTAAAATGATCAGGAGAAAGCAAATTGTTGTAAACAACAGAACAACATATAACAAACATTTTAAAGTGCCTTTTAACCGCGTGAAAAGAGAAAGCAGAATTATCAATACCTTGGCAGCCGTCTGGCCCAGAGAGATAAGTATTCCCACTGTAACCTTTCTTGCAGTGACAACGGTAACCTTCCCCAGTATCAGCATCCACACAGTCGGTGTTCTCTTTGCATATATAGCTCGTAACGTTCCTTCGGGCAACCTCACATGTCTGATCCCCGATTGCCCAGTCCAGAATCACGGGCATCCTTTCCTCAGTTATGTTCTCCAGGGATGCAGTGGAGAAGTTGGAGTAGTCGTTCATGGCGATGAAAGCAAAGCTGCATGGGTTGAACTCGTGGAGAAAGTCTTTGGTGGAACGGTGGTACCACGTGGCAGCGCCCACGTGGTATAGCCGCCCACTAAGACGCTGCCATGTGTCAGCGCTGCTGATGTGGCCGCCCGCGTGGCGAAGCAACACTGACACATGTCAACGCTTGAGTGGGCGGATGCACCACGTGGCACTGCCACGTGGTACCACCGCTCCACCCAAGAGTTTCTCGAACTCGTGGATGTAAGTGTGGTTGTAGTAACTTCCGAGAGAGATGTTGACGGCTATCATGTTCCTCGGCAAGCCGGTCTGGCAGCATCCAACGCCCAGACAGGACCCGTTGGTTACATCGTCGATGCTGTTGCAGTAGGAGATGCATCCGGTTGAGAACGTGTAGTTCTGTTGTCCCGTGAAGTAGGCATAGGTGTCACACCCCACAACGGTGAGCCTGCATTGGAACCGTTTCTAGTTCAGATTAATGTAATTCACAAGTCATGACAAGCAGTTGGGACATGGCGATTCATATCCACCTATATTACATATCACAAGTAATATAACGGTGACACTAATCTCAAGTGCAAGCTGATTTGGCTGATTTGGCCTATTTGATTTTTCAAAAATGAGGCCTGGAGTTGGAATTGTGGATTCGGATTTCATCCGAATGGGCTTGTCAAGTGGAATATGGATTCTGATTCCCACATGCAGGAATCCATATTCTCCCCTAAAGCTAGGAAATCGAAGGGTGGAACATCTAAGGAATCAAAGACAAATTCTTCCTAAAAATCTCGACTAAATTCTAAAACTTACAGGTCATATCTCAAAAAATACAACATATTTTGAATATCAGGAATCTTTTAGTGAATTAATAAGTTTTCGTTTAATGATTTTCTAATATTCATTCAATTTCTTTTGATTATATTTGAGAAGTTGATCTTATTTCAAATGTCTAAAATTAAAGTTAAATTACATAAATATCACTAATAACAATTATATAACAACTAGTTTTTTGGGTTGTTTGAAATAAAAAATTTGTGAATAGCCTTAAATTTGTTAATAATTTTTTAGCCTATCAAAAAATATTAATTTTTTTCCTTATCTTGTGAATTCCGACTGGAACTATGAAATCGTGAAACCAGAAAATGGCGTTTCGGCCAAGCCTACCTTAGGTTTCTACAAACAATCACCGCACTATTTGTATGTAAATGCTAGACGCCGACATATGATACACACGAAATTATTAATCATATAGTTGATCACAAACCTCATACTATTTCGATTTTATAATAACATTTTACATTTCTCTTAATTGAGTATTAATTAAAAAAGAAGAGAATTAATGGAAAAAAAGAATATTAAAGAAAAGTTCTAATTTGAAATAATAGCACATCATTAACGGTGATTTTTTATAAGTCATTAACAGTGATTTTACGACTCCATCCCATCAATCTTTTTTATTTATTAAAGGGTAAATTACATTATAAAATATATAATTTACTCTCTTTCTCAAAAAAGTTAAATGTTTCAAATTTAAAAAATAAAATTATGTAGTTTCATTTTATATCCAAATCAAACTAAACCTTTTAAAATTTGAAAATAAAATCACGTAATTTCTTTTCAATATCAATTGAAAGCCAAATATTTCATATTTCAAAATTAAAATCACATTATTTTATTTTACTAGTGAATTCAACCAACTTGTTTAAGCTGAAATTAAATGCCTAGGTAACTAATTCTTTATAACATTTTTCTTCATCACCGAAAAAGCATATTAGAAATTTTCTTAAAATTCACACCAATCTCTTTTTCATATTTTCACGTAACTAGTATTATTGTTAATTTATGTGAAAATTATTGATTAATTACATAAAAACTCCTATAATTTTATTAATCTGTAGGTATATGACGAGAAAAGACCAAGCAGAGCACAAGTATATAATTTTATATTCTCATATATTAGTCTAACTTGTAAACATCTAACTGGAAACAAATAAAATAATATGATTTTATTCTATAAATTTGAAAATTTTAACTTATTTTGGGAATAAAATAAAAGTATATGATTTATTTTTCCCAACTTGAAATATTTTATTTAATTTGGGAATAAAATGAAACCATTTTATTTTATTTTTCAAATTTAAAATATTTAACTTTTTTTTAAGACAATGAACAAGTTACGTACTTTATATGTAATGATATTTTTAAAATTTTATAGGTGAAATCAATTACTCTCAGATAATATATATTACACATCGCCCATTTGGTGGCATCTACTACACTGTCATTTTATGGGGACCTTTTGGATAATTTAAAAAATTAGAAAATAAAATTAAAATTAAAATTAAAAATGAGAGTACAAATAATAATTAGCGTTTACAGGAATTGTGGATTGGACCTGATCCACGTGCCACAACCCCTTGATGATATGATACCTTAGTCTCCAAAAACCCTATGGAGGGCCGTGAGAGCGGTAGCAGGACAATTGTTTCTGGGTTCTCGAATCTCGATGGTGATTTAGGCTTCATCTTTGGTCGGAAGCCCCTTAAAAATGTCATCAAGTTGGTGGCGACCTCGCCGAGGGGTTATATTCATAAATAATGTCTCAATTTCTATGTTAAACCTTCATCCATTTATATTATTATTTGCAATTATTATTTTTAGACTTATTGTAATTTTTTTTTTGTAATTATAGAGAGAAAGTTGACTAGAGCATTCCATAGAATTTTCTATTTTGTTTTAGCCAATGCTTTTCGAGGGAACTGGGACGTATTCATAGGGATTAAAATAAACATCATTGAAACTTAAATGGGCAGAGCTTCATCTCTCTTCCTTTAAGTCACCAAAGAACAGTTTTGATTTGAAAAATTTTGGCATTGAATCAAATCCCGAAAATCATATATGTTAAGATCGTTAAGTGATCATGTATAAATATAAAGTGAAAGTGTAACTAGATTCATAGCCGGGAGTCGTACCACTGAATACCGATACTACCTTCTAGGTTGACACTTAGGAGAATGGCAAATCATATGGAACCCGTTTTACTCCACCTTAGTTTGAGTAATGGGATCTCAAACGATTCATATATATAGTGTTACCTAGAAACTATAATTCCTCAATTGCACATTAATGCATGTGATTTATTTAGTTTCTAATTCTACCTATTATAAAATTAAAATTTATATTTTTGTACTTGCACATTAGTCCTCACACTTTACAAGATGTCATTAAAGTCCATTTTTAAACATAATTGGATCAATTATTAGGATAACATAAATACTCAATCGATAATATATTGTTGGATCACATTAGTTTGATTAAAAAATTCCAATAATCTCCCGTTTGGGCCAACAAATGTACTAGAGATGACAAGGTATCTCATAATTATCTTATGATCTCAAAATTGCTATTTTCATCTACAATTTCAACAATTTCGTCTATTGAATGCATTAATAATATGATCAAACTGTTTTTTTATCGTGTATACCATAACTAGAAGTATCAATGATCACCTAAATTAATGCACCCAACAACATAGGTCAAGTGTAGGTCCATAGCATAAAAACTACATATTATATAATCCGAACATGCCTATTGCTAAATGGTCATCCTTAAACCTTACGGATATTAAATCTTAGATCTTATACTAAAATTTATCATGCAAATAAATTGAAACTATTTTTGGAGAAAGTATTACTCAAAATATTATTGTAACTAAATGACATCAATGTACAAACTCCCACGAAATTTTGAAACTATTTTTGCAGAAAGTATTACTCAAAATATTATTTTAACTAAATGATATTAATGTACAAACTCCCACGAAATAGTAATAGCATTTGTGACACATCTCCTATATGAGCAATATGCTCATGAAAGATCTTGGTTAGTAAAAGCTTAGTGAACAAATCCACAAGCATGGAAGTCATACTGACATGATTACAATAACTAAACACTTTTATCTTTTTAACAATCAAAAACTCAATTTCAATGTAGTTAGCCTCAGTAGAGTTTCTATTACTATTGAAATTGTTGACAACTTATTGTCACTAAATAACTTTGGCATCTCCATGCGTTCACAGCATCTACAAGGAGATGCCCTGGCATCTCCATGCGTTCACAGCATCTACAAGGAGATGCCCTACTTTAACATCGACTTTCGCCACATGCGCACCTCACTGCTGTCTAGAACCCATTTTCCACTCGCCCACTACCTGTTTGACATAATTACCCAAACAGATAATTGAACGAGGTTCCTCTTACTGCCACTCCCTTCCTTATTTCAATCCAGTTGGATATTCTTTGATAAGATTCTATAATTTGATTTCCATTCATTTCTGTTAAGGTTTAGGTTTTCTTGATAATATGCACAACTGTGGCATCTTCTTTTCTCCTGGAGAATCATGATCATCGTCCTTGCAATGTCCCTTATTCTGCAAGATAAGATAACCATGTAAGTTTTTAATAGATTCTTCTTTTAAATAATTTATTTATTAATCATTTTCCTTTTTACAAACTTATTTATCTGCTATAGCAATTTTTATTTTTGTTCTTTTGTCACTCTTTCATAAGTCACTTCGATCGTGATTGTTGCCATAATTGACTTCTATAAGAGTCCTTTCTTTAACAATCTTTTCTACATATTAGTGATCTTCTAATTTTGATATATAACTTGGAATTTGATGCAATTAGCAATCATCCTGTTGCATTGCTCAGTTGTGTACATGTATACTTAAATCTGGAGGTTGGCTTATGTATGAGGAATGTGAAATCTGTTTTGGCTTATGATGATGGCTATTTGATGTTGTTCGTGCATGATGGAAGTACGGGGTATTTTTCACTTCTCTTCGACTCGTCAAATTGGATACGCACATAGTTATTGCAATTGCAGATTTTTTTTCTGTTTAAAAAATATTCGACCATATGTCCAACTTATACATATCATTGAACCTATTGTTCATTTTGTGTTTGACGATACTTACCGTGCATTGCACAGGTCAAGTGGCTAGTCTAATCTATGGGTTCCATCATAGTACTTAAATACGTATTATATAGTGCATAATAAATATTTCAATTATTTATTAATGAATTAAATATTGTTTGAGATAAGGCCAATATATCAATATCCAATTGGATTATTAGTCACTTTTCTAAGTTACCAAATATTGTATATAAAAAATTTATCACGTGATTACGTGATATTACAAATTGGTTAGATTAAATTATTTTTGTCATCATTTTTGTAATGTTTAATAGGCAAAGAAATGAAGAGAGGAAGAGCATTGATGTGGCAACATCCCAGGGTCTAGGCTCTGATGCGCCCGAGATGATTACTAATTTGTCACACCGTTCAGTGCTCACCACGCGTCTAGGCCTGATAGGTTCTATTGATGTGATGGTCAGCGTAGACCTGGCAAGAAGGAAAGATTGTGGTGTGACGAGCTAATATAATTAAGTCATTTTAAAATTTTTTTAGTAAATTTTTTTTAAAAATAAATACTAAAAATATTTTAATTTAATTAGCTCATGACATCGTAATGAAATTATAATATGGTGTATCTGGTACTCTCTCAGAAAGAAACGGCCAGATAAATCACTGTCCAACGAGACCAAGACTTTTCCGAGCCCTGAGAGGTAGGCCTAGGAAAGATGTCCTCCTGTAAGGAGCCAACGAACTTAAATGAGTCCGACGATAACAACAATGGTGCAAAGACTAGGTCATAATTTTTTCGATAATTTAATTTTAATTCTATTGGCTCTTGTTATACTATATGTCATTTTCGTGTAGAATTTTCTGTTCTATAGGGACATTTTGTTATTAATATTATTTCATTCTCGAATATTAAGACAGAATAATTGAATCATCCTCTTAAACTATTATAATTATTAATTTTGTGGAATGAAAGATATTCCTAAAAATTTGGTCCAACTAAATATTAAAAATAATTGGTTCGACTGACTTTTTGGGTTACAAAGTAGACCCATCATCTCGGTGTGAATGCGAAGGATGATGGAATAAAATGGTGCGAGAAATCTCACTTATCCCAAATAAAAAAGAGGCTACTGCACCTTTTAATTGTTTTGATTTTCATTCAAAATGATACATACATACATGCACCAGACCTATTTCATTTTCTCCACTGAAATGGACTCCCACGGGTACTTCATTCAAACCTAGTAAGCCACATCTTATTACGAGCGATTTCACTACATTAGATCTCGCATCCATAATATATGATAATAATAATTAGATTAATAAAAGAACTGTGTACCACTATCTGATAACTTGGGATTTTGGATAGTCAGCCACATATAAGATCCACTGATAATAATATAATATATGAGTATATGACCACGACAATCTTTGACGTAAACCGGAAGCTATTTCCGGTAGTCTCTCCGTTGATGTAAGCCCACAAACCCGGCATTTTTTCTAGGTTCAATCGCCTACTACACCAATGTTCTGTTCACACCGCAATTGAACACTGTTAAATTCTCTTGTCCATAATTTGTCTTTAGTTGAAGCGCCTCTTCTTATGTAAAAACGGGGGTAGCTTCGCAGTATCTTCGAGCCCGGAGATTCTCTAACCTAGTGACAACATGATCGATACGAATCTCTAACCATGCACACAATAACATACAAATTTCATAGCAGTTAAATGCAACATTATTCTTACGTTTCGATTTTTAATATCATTTATATAATTTACCACATTGCAATTTCATTTGCATGCATTCAGTTCCTCTCTTTGTGTGTGTATATATACCTATATATATGTATTTATAAAAGATGACAGCATAACTATGTATCTATATACAACATACTATAGATATTATTTTACGATGGAATAGAGTGCTCACAACCCCTTTATTCGATCCTTCAATGAGCTGGATCTCCAAGATGTCTATTTTCGGTCTCCTCAGTTCTTATAATATCATTCACAATAAAATTAAAATATATCATACATATTTATATTAAAAATGATCCCAAAAATTGTTCTTGGACATTATTTATTGCAATTTTATTGACCCTATGACTTTCACCAATTAAGTTAAAACTCGTGGGAATACATCGTGCTAACTAAATCCTACTAAATTATATATAACATTGAGCAATATAATTTATTTAATTCAAACGGGGCCTCAAAATCCTATTTGTTCTCACCATCTTCCTTTCGTCTCCGCAGTCCTTCCATTTCCTCCATTCTGTCTCCGCCTCTCTCTTGATTTTTATTTTAAAGTGATCAACCCTATTACCTTCACATATCCTATTATCCATACTTCTTATACCCAAATCATATCAACTATAATATACTATCAAGTAATAAAATTTACTAAATATGAAATAGATATCATTTACATCATATTTTTCCTTGCCTATTTCTCCTTTGAACTCACAGCCTCTGCTCATCTTCTTCTTCTTTGAGTCTCTCTTTGTTTTGGTTTCCGTGGTCTTGAGGAAGGGGCAGAAAGTTGATTTATTGTTGATAAATGTGTGTGGTTTGTCAGGCGGTGGAATTTTTTATTTTTTACTTTGCCAAGCAGGCTTGAAAACCTTCACTGGGCTCTTAATGGGCTAAGCCCATGGGCTGGGCTCACAGATACCATCTCATAAAAGACTTTCTCCTTTGGGTGCTTGGTCAGCACTCGGCAGATTGATTCTTCTTCTAATTTTCCAAGATGATGTGGATGACTTTTCCTCTATCAGGATTACTAATAAATGATACATATGTATCCTCTGTATATATACGTGTACGTGTATATATAATATGGTCAGGGACCTCTCTCAGTTGGAATCATAAACAACTGATACACTGAGAGAAGTAATTATCTTACAGCTAATTTTGAGAGATTCTCGTTGTTGGCAAGGATGTTACTCTTCGGGATTATGATGGCCACCATACTGGCAGTAACAATGGCCTCCTCCCAGGCACTGGTTGGCTGCCCCTCAAAGTGCGGGGATGTTAGCATTGTTGGATATTTTAATATCCGAATAAAGAAATAAATATCCCTATTAGGTGACCCTAATATCACAATATTCGATTTGATATCTGAATGAGATATTTCATATCTGGTAGTTAAATAGTATCCTTTTAGTGGAAAAATATATGAGGAAATCCTTTTGATATACAGATCAAATGATGCTGTGGTCGTAAAATTTTGATTCAGCCGAAAAACTATTTTTTGGTAATATATATCTGAACCATTAACTGTAAATTAAAATCAACTAACAATTAGTTGATTTAATAACAATAGAAAATTAGATTTTCAAAAACTCTAAATTTAATCCAAACCAACGTATATAAATGCAAATTAAAATTCCCGGTTAACTATTAATCAGAAAAAAATAAATTATTCAACAACTTAATTAATTTAATCATAAAGTTTAGAATTTCTAAAATTCTAAGTTTAACTTATACACAAAATTTATAAGTAGGGTTAAAAAATTGTATTTAACTCTTAATTATAAAATTGAATTAATTAGCCACTAATTAACTTCGCGATCGAAACTGAGATTTCTATATTCGAGGTTAATTAATATTCCATTTAGTCGGTATGAATTTAACCTTAAAAGAAACTATTTTCTGTGAACCCTTCTATCAATTAATAAGTTTTAAATGAATTTTCTATTTTCATTATAATAAAAAGTTGAACCCAGACTAGTAAGGGATTTTATAACAAAAACTATTTGTGGGCTTGTTCGAAAATAACCGATTGGAGGGGTCTACTGTCCGGTCCCTTTTTTTAACTGTTGTTAAAGACTCAAACCCATCAAGCCCGAAATAAAAAATATGGATCAACCAATTTAACTGTAACTTTATATTCTACTGAAAATATTTTCCTTTCTCCACCCTCTTTTTTTTTTTAAACCGCACATGTCATATATGCATAATAGTGCAACATTTGCAGTATAGATGAAATTCACAATCCAAAATTACGATCGCGACCATTAAAATAACACTGAATTCTAAATTACATTCAAATATACCTATGATATCACTGATGGAAATCGTAACGCAATGAAAACACAACTTTTAAAGTTTTTATTTGCAATCCATGAACACTTCAAGATAATTCAAAATTCGTATAAAGAGAATGTTTAGAAATCATACATATAAGAACTCTAAATTGGTTATTGTGCCGAATCATCGGGTTGACAGCCTCCAACGACGTATACATGTACCAAGTAATCTAATCATGAATTTATTGGAGCTGATCCTCTGACTAGACACACATGTATGCGCCCTCCCTGATATCCACACCAGGTATCAATATATTTATTCTCGGTTGACACGTAACAGTCTCGGCCAAAAAGCAAGAAGAAAAAGAAAAATCTCTCCTTTTTCCTTACCTTGATAACGACTGCACACCTACACACACACATCTTGCAATATAATATTATTTTATTTACTAAATAAATATCACATAGCCATCCCCAGGATACTTGTGGAATAATTGGCAAATCTATACTATTATATGCAAATCTGTGAAAAATTTGGTGTCTTTTTTATTTTTCATATTCGCCCTAAATGTAATTTACATATTAGAATTTGTGACATATGTATGATTTTTAGATTAAGGGTAAAATAATAATTTCATTTATTTTCATTTCATCTCATATCTACGATTTTAATAGTAAATATCTTTTATAAACGATTCAGATCCTTATATCTCACTTCATATTTATAATTTAAGTAGCAAAAATTCGTTACTTTTTTAATAAATAATTTGAAATTGTAAAAATAAAAAAATTGGCATAGTATACTAATAAAAATTGAGAATGTTCTACTTACTACTATAAATTAACGAATTTTAAATGAATAAATTATAATAATTTATAAATAAATGATATAATTATATGAATTCATTACAGTATTTCACATTTATTTATTTTTATTTTTTTCGTGTGTAGCACGGGTCCATGTCTAGTATTGTCATATTGCAACGGCTAAGATATCGTTATGTGACTATGGTCAAACCTATATCTTTGATTACAAAGAGAATCTATATCACACATAAACTTTTTATATTTAACCAAATCCAAATCGATAATTTACGTGCATGTATAACCGAGAATAATAATCATATTTTAATAAATCTAATATAATATATAATTCCATGATTTCCTTATCTGATAAGGTGTATGACTGTTATGGCTCATTTCATGCTAGCAAAAATTTAATAGTCTGATCCAAAACTTAAATCTATCAAATTTCGGTTACCAGAATAATATGTACTGTGTGTGACCCATTGGGCTCCATACTAAGCCAGCGGTAAGTGCAATAATTATATTCTAATTTAATCTCATTAAACTCTTTAATAAGCTAATTCGATTAACTCTTAACTGAATAGACCTAAAAGTTAGATTGACATTTAGCAATGTGTCATGATTACTCGGATGGTGAGGATGTCAATCTAAGGATCGAAACCCTTCGATAATCAGTTGCAGTATAATTAGATCATTCAGTTTTACAATGTCTCAAATAAATTAGGGCATGAATGAAATGTCAAACCCCAATACTTAATCATATGTTTCCAATTCTTAATTATTTGACTCAATTATGAAATATCGGAAACTCCTTTCCAATTTTCATTTTACTTTATTAGAGATTTTTCGAGTCAATACTAAGTAGAATACATAAGACATCTGCTCCAGCCATCAGAGTAACCGATCTCTTACTGATTACTCACTACCTCCATAAAAGTCTCAATGGGGTCCAGAATGACCTACACATGTCTCAGTGAGTCAGGCTAAGGAATAAACTAAAACCACAATATAACAATTATAAGCTACTATGATAATTTTAGGTTTAAAGATTACTTACACCTACTATCACATGAGAATTAACCTATTCACATTCATTTTAGAATCCAGTAGGCTTTCCTCTCGCGAGTCAGTTCAGTGAACTCATTCCATAATAGCACCTATACCCTTACATTAGTTACTCTTTACAAATAACTGTGAGATCAATTATCGTATACTTTATAGCATGTAATGAGTATACTAATCTTATCAAATCACTGATCCCCTATGGGGACTCGTTGACTAATGAAGTTCTTTGCTAGGCAGCACACTCCTACATTAGCCAACTCTCTGTTGCATTTATGAAGGAAAAAAAAAAAGGCTAGGCTCCTGCCTTAAGAAGAGTTAAAGGATAGTGATCCTATGACTAAGAAATATTTTAAATTGAGGTTTTTGGAATTTCAGATCTCATTGTTATAATCTCATCTTAACTCTAAAATTAATCTTAATTTATGAGTTTCACCATAATTAACATAAAATAAGCAACATATGATAAATAATAAATACCTTGTTTATATTTCATGAACACATATTACTCCAATTATATTACATGAGATTGGATTTAGGACTCTATTCCTATCCATTTGGACTAGGGAGAGATCTTAAGATGTATTTCCTATCTATATTGTTTCTGTTCTTAAGTTGGATATCTGTTTCAAGTTTAGTTGAGAACATCCATGAGAAAACACCCCTTGGCATGTGCCTTTTGGGATTCGAACTCAGGAGGTCCTCTCAAACCTCCCAACGCCTGACCAATGGGGCTACCCCCTCATGGGCGATACAAATGTCTAATTAATTTGTTTTTTTGTCACAACCAAAAATTTGACACAATTTCATCTTATTTTTATGACATTTCATATCAAACATAAATATGTTATAATATCCGTCGAGATAATATCTACTCTAATATCACATTCACAACTATAACACATCCTTCCAACATTCAAAAACAATCGCGACCATAGGCACAGGTCTAACATTATAGATAAACTATTATGCTTTTGACTTACATACCCTTAAAAATCTATCTACAAGAGACCTTACGCAGATCCCCAAACACCAAAATGGCAATTCTAAGCGCCTCATCCTTCCTTTACTTAGCTAAAAAGAAAAATTTTACTGGGGAAAATTGCGGGCTCAGTGAGTAATAATTTCTAGAGTAGAATAATATTATAAACATAATTTCTTAACAAATCAAAAAGATGCATCAATGCAAAAATCTCTAATGATAATGCACACTTACTTATCTATTACCATACACAAATATATTTATATCTACCTATGTATTTCTTAGGTACAATATAGTAAGTATATTATACTTGTAAGTAATTAATAATTATATTAAACAATATAATTATTTATATAAATTATTCTGCAATGGAAGAGAGTATTGACTACCGCCTTCATTTGGTCTTTTACTAAACTTGACCTCCAAGAGGTCTATTTTGGGGTCTCCTCAATTCTTGTCATATTAATCATAGTAAAAATTAACATATATAATTTATTCACATATGTATTTGAATAAAAATGACTATAAAAATGCTTATGGAGCTTAATCTACTCCATCTCAATCAACCTTATAACCTTCAAATGCCATATTAGACACACTTCTCTAAACAAATCTTACTAACTATAATTTACTATCAACTAATAAAATCTATTAAACTTAAAATAGATCTTTCTTGCATCCTATTTCCCTTACCTATTTCTCATTTGAACTCTCTATGTCCATTCTTCTTGATCTTTGTTCCCGTTCTTCTTCCTCAATCAAGTTTCTTTTCTTTTTCCTCTCTGTCACTCGAGAAAACTTTATAGGTTCTGTGGGCTTAGGTGCCACAACCATGGGCTGACATTTATTCGCCCAGTCCATTTCCCGTTCATCAACTCTTTTTTCGATGAGATACGCAACGGGGCTATGTGGACATATGGATGTTCGAAAGAACATTCTTATATTCCACATGTGTTTAACAGGAAATCTTCCAATTGGCTTGAATCAAAATTGCTGGTTTAAATTCAAGGCACACATGTTTCCTGCAAGGCATGGTATGGCTTGTTTAAGTTCAGTTCCCTTTGATTGGAAAATAGAAATAAATAATAAAGATTGATGCCGACCAGCGAGGAGAATGCGTAATTCCACTTTATCAAAGGGAATACTGAACTTTTGATGCAATCTTAGTGTCGAAATCAACTGAGCCCATAGGATTGGATCGGAATGGAACCGTTGCTATCAAAAATAACAATTTGCCTCATATATAGTCTTCTTTGCCTGCATTTGCTACATGAAATTTCCTTCTGGGGTTAGTGAAGAGTGAGGAAGCCATAACGAAATGGGGCTCCCAAGAACTGGCATCTTTTTCCCCAAAAAGTTTGCCCCGATGCAAGCACAAGACAATTGCATTCTAGATCGTGGAATCGTGACATGATACAGAGTTTATGAATACAAGTCCTAGATTATTATATGGTAACCAAAAAGGGCAATGTCTAAGCTTATAGAGATTGCAGGGAGAAGTAAACCAAGAAAATATAGTTGGGAAAGTCACTGCTACATTTAGGTAATATGATATTCGCTATGTGTCACTGGACAGTAGCGGGTAAACATCCATGGTCAAACTCATAGGTACAACAACTTAAAATCCTGCTGATATGAAAGAAACATTGTGAGCTTCGATCCCATCGATTTCAAAATTCCAACACCTTTGTTCAATCCCTTGCACATTAGAGGGATGCGATGACTTCCTTACCGATTCCAGCGCCGTCGCGACTTCTTTCATGGTTGGCCGCATCCTTCTATTAAGATTTAAGCATCTCCTTGCTAAGTTAGCAACTGCAATGATCCCTTCTCTGTTCACTGGGTTTGAAATTCGAGCATCAATGATTTCTAAGAGTCGATCCTCCTCCACTGAGAGGATGAAATATGTAACCAAACTTATTCCCTCCTTTGCTCTAAGTGAAGAGATTGGCTTTTGCCCAGTCAAGAGCTCAACAAGAACCACCCCAAAGCTGTACACATCACTTTTATCCGTAAATTGGCTAGACTGGAAGTACTCTGGGTCTAAGTACCCGAAGGTTCCTTGCACCACTGTGGTCACATGAGTATGATCGAGGGCCACCAATCTGGATGTTCCAAAGTCGGCAATTTTTGCTATGTACTTTGCATCTAAAAGTATATTTGTTGTCTTTATGTCTCGATGGTATATCGGTGTGGATGTTGCAGAATGCAAGTAGAAAAGAGCTTCTGCAACCTCAGAGGCAATTCGCAAGCGTACATCCCATGGAACTTGAAATTCCTCACTCGGTTCATGGAGATACTGATACAGAGTCCCATTAGGTATGAACTCGTAGACTAGAAGAGGAACTTCAGTCTCCAAACAGTAGGCCAACAACTTTACCACATTCCTATGATTGATCCGTGAGAGAATTGAAATCTCGTTGATGAACTGCTCAACATCCCCCTTAGATAGCAGCTTAGATTTCTTGATAGCAACGATTCTTCCATTGGTCAGCATACCCTTGTAGACGGTCCCTTGACCGCCTTGGCCAAGTATCCTATTCTCATTGAAGTTATCGGTGGCCCTCTCTAGTTCCTTGGAATTGAACAACTTGCTTTTCTCGATGTTGCCTTCGGGGGAAGCTAATTGTTGCTGCAGTAAAAGACCACCATTCTGTTTGAAGAACTTCTGTTTGAGCTTCATCTTCTTCCTTCTTTTAATTATGCTACATAGCCATCTCGCGGAGAGAAGGAAAAGTAACACTGCAACAACTCCTACAATGACTGCATGATGACAAATCGATAAAAGGGAAATTAACAACAGTCTAGAAATGGTCCTTTCAGTTATAAGACAATTGCGTTCTAGATCATGGAGCCGTGACATGATATAGATTTTATGAATACAAGTGGTGGAAGGGTGAGTTATGATTTTGAAAGTGATGTTGGAACAGAGATGGATATTATAGCAAGTTTTTGTCTGCTATGCAATATGGCAAAAATAAGGGGAAACTTTCTCAAATTTTTGGGTTGTGAAAGTGGCAGTACCCAATTCTTCTATAATTCAAATTTGTTTTCTAACTTGACCAATATGGGGTTAACCCCCACACATGTGGACCTTTCACAACTTGGATAACTCTTGGTCTTTCAAAGCTCAGAAAATGATTGATCCAAGTCTTCCAGTAACAATCTTAGCTGAAGGATCATGAAATAACCATTCAAACAAAGGGGGAAAATCATTTTTTTTCATTCTTTATCTTATATCACCTTTTGATTTTAGTACTAAAAATTTTTGAATAGATTTTGATGCTCGATCAAAAAAATTTGGACTACTTTTGGTCTCCAGGTAATATTTTCTGTCAAAATTAATTTTATTAACAAACAATTCGAAAAACTAAAGAAATTATTTTTAAAATAGACTATTAACAATTGGGGACCATCACCGCACCATCATAGTTGTCGACAACCACTAAGATTGCTGGCCATTACTAGTACACCTCTAGTGCTGGTAAGGTCAAGCCCATGGTCATTCGTTTATGATTTGTTGGCGTATAACATTTATGAGATTGACTAGCTAGCTAAGTTGGTTTGACTATTCCTTTGATCTATTCAAAAGATGTAAGTTGCCAGTGTGAGTCAACTTATTCAGGACTCCACCTGGCGACACAACACTCTCATTAACTACCCATGGTGGTCACCAGTATAGCCCTTACTATCGAAAGATTTTGGCTGATTGTCTTAATGCTCCAGAACTTAGCTAACTTCTAGTGTTTTCACTTCATTTTTCCTAAAACAGTTTTCATAGGCTGTTATATAATTCTATTTAATTTTTTGAGAAGACGGTGAAATAGGAAGTACCCGGGGAGTCAAGGTAAAGTGGTTTAATATTTGTCTTGCCAAAGGAGAGGGTTGTCGAAGTCTGAAGCATACAAAGACCTAAAATCAAACCTGTATGATTTGGAGATTCTCGACCGGCATGGCGCTATTTAGGTTGCTTGACTGTATAAGATCAAGGATATAAATATTTGTAACAGTACTTATATGACGATACCGATAAATAAATTCAAATATTTTTAAGACTTTTTTATAATATCCTAAAAAAATACTTTAAAATAATTGAATTTTATTGGTTGGTATTAATACATAAGTATTACAATGTGATAATACTATTACATATAAGACTTTCACATGTTGCTAGGTTCGCTTCTGCTAGACCTAGGGTCCATCTTCATCTAGTGCTCCACTTCCCCCTCCACCGCTCTGGTCATGCATGCTTCTAGGGACAACTATGTTAAGTCAGTGAAGGCGAGCTAGAGCATGGGCAGCAAGGGGACCCGAATGTGGGGTAGATTATTAACCAGCAAACTTTATCAATCCATCGTGCCAGTAGTGACCCAATTGGGATCGACCAGGGACAAAAGCTTGCATGGCAGGAAGGGAGTTATGTTGTTAGGAACATCAACGAGGTCGCTGCCCTACTTTACTAACAAATCACACTTCAACGGTTTCTCTCAGAGTCAACGAAGCATATAAACTCACGCTACTTTGTATCTTTGTTTCAAGTAACGAAGGGAAGATTAATTGAATTCTAGATTGCTTTATTTCCCCTGCTCCACAGGAGCCATGATTGCCTTTATCTATTTAATGCAATGAGCACCAATATTGTATGTTTTGGAAAATGAAAAAGGATCTTTTGCTCTCATTGCATTCAATTTGCTTTTTTTTGTTTCATGGAAAGTTCAAAATTTTAAATTAGTTTCTGTTATGCATTGCGAGGACATGTGGCGATAAAAAATGAATTCAGCTTAATTCAATTTTGCTGAGATTGATTAATACATCTTCCCGTTGGATTGTTGTATCCTTAACTTATATATAAGAAATAACTATGACAGTTCGCATTTCCTTGTCTTCTAAGGATATCTTTTGAGAAAAGCACTATTTCAAGTGGATGACCTTTTACCAATTTTGTGTACTTTTGGTGTTAAGTTTGCTTATTAGTGACGCCTAGGTTTCTTCAATTCACGAGAGCAAGTCTGATGATAGGTGGCTTACAATATTCATGGGAATGAAATAGCTACAATTAAGATCAAAGACTCAAGAAGATCAAGTGGCTTGGATGGAGGCTTTACAAGTTGTTGAAGACATGTTTCCAAGGATGTCTAACATTGATCTGATGGCTTCAAAGGACAATATAACTGTGTCAACATAGAATTTGAGACTACAACTTTAGCAAGAGTTTTTTTAGAAATAACAATATCAACAAGTGATCAGATTATGAATACTGAATTTTCAATTCTACAATAGTAGATGATGCTTCTAAATAGAAGCAATAACAGCTAATGGACATGATAACTATTTATTAAAAAGACAAACTATGACAGCTAGATGCACATTTATCACAATTAGAGAATAGAAAGCCTGATGGAGTTTTGCTTAGTCGACTGATTATTAGTTCTAGCCAAAAAAATTGTGAGATGATAGAGAATATTTTCCCATCAATTAGTGCCATAGATTTATATTTTAAATCTTTCGTAGAGTAATTATTCAACTACATTTTCACATATAGAAATGAATATTTGTTCTTCATTAGCAGTTACAATTAATATATAAAATATTAGTTTCTATTTTCATCAGTGTAATAAGAAGAATATTAGTTGTTACAAATTCTTCAATTGTTCGACATCCAAAAGGGATAATTTAGGAACTTTTGCATTTGCTGGTTAAACAGGATGAGTTTCTCCTATTCATTGCTTTGAGTTGAAGTGTACCTAGTATTTGCATATGTAAAACATCCTAAATTGTCCAATTTTATGGTTATGGCTTCAATTCTTTGTTGTTGGGGTATTAAGTTGGAGATTTGATTTGCTTAGTAAAAGCTACAGCTTCCCAAATCTACTATTTTGGCTTCCAGATCGATTCCATTTCACCTCAATATCTCCAAATCTATCTCATGAATTGAGTTTAGTGAAACATGTAAATACCAAGCCAGAATTGTATGATTCCTTTGTCCTTGCAGCTACAACAACCGCTACTCTAGATGAACTTCCTGAGAGATTTTAATATTTTCAACTGGTTCCTATTATGATAATGCATATATTATCAATTTGCTCTTTAATTACTCCATTCACGATTTATTACATGTTTGGTTCATGCAAAAGTAGTCGAAAAGGAAGAGTTTAAGGTTGATGATTGTGGCCAGTTGGCAAAGGATCGTTATGTTGCTTCTTCCTTGAGGTCATGATAGGGCCCCCAAGAAGTCTATGTAACTTTTGATATTAAGTTTTGTAGTTGAGCGGAAGATGTTTACTAATCCAGTATAGAAGATTGATAGCCCAACCCTTTAGGATTAGTAACCTTGATGCAGGAAAGCTTAACCTTGAATTGAACAATTCTTTGATTCACACCAGAAGAAATATGGGATTCATATTGAGTATGCGTTCCTTGATTCTGTGCAAACTTATGCACTAGTAAGGAACAAGGGCTTTTCTCCTTCTATGGCGATGGGCACGAGGAATGTTACCTAGTTAGGAAGGTAACATGGGTAGAAGAGGTCATCTCATAGTCTTACTTCATTAATTGTTCGGATGTTGTAGATAGATGAAGTTTTGAACCTTATTGACGTGCATTTTGATCCCATAGAGTATTGTGCGCATGATTATAAAGAATCCTATTATATTAATTCAATCGAGTAAAACTACTTTATCCTATCTCACTTATTTTTTGAGACGAACAAATATGACACGTTTATTTAAAGTGTCTAAACGAGGTTTGTTTAAATTGTATCTAAGTTAGATTCACTCATTAAATGCAGTATGTATCAAATATATAATTATATCGTACTATTGTGTGACACACTGCTAAAATAATAATATACATCGACCATCAAGACAACAATAAGCATGATCAATCAATTTTTAATCATGTAACATAAGTTTTGAAGTCAATGAAAACATGCAATTTATGTAATATTTTACATCTCATTCGGTAAACATGTTCCAATATGTCTTATCGGATTACATGAGCTCAACTCATTTAAACATGTTCATTTATAGTGTCTGGATTGGTTCAAAAGTAATTAAGCTTGACCCAAACCTACCTAACTCCATGTCATGTAAAAAATTAATGGCCTTACAGCTCTTTATGTAATCGATTTAAACCATGTGCCATTCTCATAAAGAGACAATTTAGCTGCTTACAAAATAAAAATTTGGCATTAGCAAGGTTTGGTGTGGAGTTGTGAGCATGGTGGGATGACTTTCACGATCTAAAGTCCAGTTGATTCACAAGGAATATCAAGAATTGGAAAGATAATTGAGAAAAGTCTCAAATTTCATAAATACCAATCATTGCTACCAGCATATGGAATACTATAGAGCTATGTATTGGAGAAGAAAAGATTCCTAAGTTAAACTAAAGATGTCCTAATGATCATCTAAAAATACTCTAATAATACTAAATTAAATCGTTGAGAATATTACGGTTACCAAGAAATTCTAATTCTATGAAAATTTAAAAAGTAATTAAATCTTCCATTTTCTCTTGCATTATTCTCATTTGATTGGAAAAGACTCGTCATCGCATCTTATTAATTAATTATTTATCTTCATTGTTGAACTCATCGTTCTTGCTTCCTACTTGATTGTTTTGCTTGTGAACTCTCTCTGTTAATTCTTCATATATCAAGATCTTAATCTTAGTTGATTATGGACACCATCCTTAAACCCTTGCTTTCTAGATGGAGGCAGGCTTGTTTCATTAAATTTGGGTACTTGATGAATTTCTTCAAGCATCTCTGAAGATAAGAAATCCTCATAACATTTGTGAAATGTCTCTTGGTGTGAAAATTCTATAAGGATAATATTTTTGAAAATATGAACTTCACTAGGGACTATTGAAGTTGATTTGCTTTCCGCCATGATAAGGTTTCCATGATCATCAAAGACAAGCTTTATTACCTCTTCTCGATCACCATTGGGATAGAAGTCAAATTTCGAATCCGTGACATCATCTACTTGTGGAGGGTTGTTAGACATGTTGAGAAAAGAGTTTTCATCATGATCAAAATCTTTATCCACTGATTCTTGATCAAAACGTGGTTGTAACTGCAGCGCGACCATATGTTAAGTTAACCAGTCCACCTATTAGTGCAACTATGTAGTGTCGTGTCTCCGGATGTTGTCATCCATCTTTGTGGTAGCATGTTGCAGGTTAGTATGGTTCTGATACCAGTATGATGCAACGTCAGCATGGTGGGATAGGGATAGGGATACGGATGGCAATGGACCAGGGTAGGTTGGGTATTTGGATACCCAGAACCTCGCATCATTACAGGTTGGGCACGAGTTGGGAAATTAATTTATATCACAGGTCGGGCAGGAGTCGGGAAATTAATTTATAGTATGTAAAATATAATATATGATATAAATTTACATATTTATATTAATATAATTAAAAAAAATTTAAAAATTAAGAATTTAATAATCTCAATAAAATGTAATGATTTATTAATATAAGAGTATTCATAAATTAAGTAAATTAATTTTAAAATATATAATTATATAGTATAATAATATATAAAGAGGGGCGGGGCGAGGCAGGGGGAAGCGTTCGCGTCAAATTGCCATCACTAGACAGGGATTGCGATCCAAAAGCACATTGATTCACAAGGAATGACGAGTTGCAAATAAAATTGTGAAAAATCTCAAAATTTCATAAATAATTAATCATCTCTACCAACAATAGAATACTATGACAGAAGAAAAGAATTCAAATTTATTCTAAACATATTCGAATGATCCTCTAAAAATACTCTAAAAATGCTAACTAAATCATTGAGAACGTTCATGAGCTTGGCACAAAGTTCATTAGCTTTGGTACATCTAGATCTATGATATAATGGCTCTTTGGTCTTATTCATGAGTTGTTTATCTATTGTTTAACTATTTTGAATCATCTCTCCACAAAAGGTAAAATTGTAGGTATTTCATAATTTTCTCCTCCCTTCCGTAAAAATTGTAATAATGATGTTAATGTCATGATCAGTTATTCCTTCTATGCATGAAACCCAAGGAAGTATAGAGTCTCTATTTGACAAGTTCCATGTAAGAGGACAATTTACAATTTGAATCATGAATTCTCTTTCTTTGATTTGAAATTGCATAAAGAGATCTCTACGCTCCATCATCCAATGAAAGTTGTTCACTTGTTCCATTTACAAAAGTGGTAGAAGATGTTGTGCTTACAGAGAGATGTTTGACAGTGAAAGGTAAGAGGAAGGCAATCGCAATAATGAAAGAAGTTGCAATGGAACTCGAGGTAAAACGGGCGATGCCTAATCATCCATGGTTGGTTATGGAGCTGAATGCCAAACGAAGAAAAAATTTCTAGGAAAGGCTATTGACTCTACAAGTTATAGTGACATCAATGCAGCATGTGCTACTATAAGCTCTCATGGTTGGTGGGTGATAGCAAGTTATTTGTCCTTTATGTAATCAAATTTTCTAGGTAGTTTTATCTAATCAGCAAATTGAATCATCCTAATTTGTCATAGTTATTGCCCTATCAAGGTCTCTCTCTCTCTCTCTCTCTCTCTCTCTCTCACTTACATGAGAAAGTCTTATATATAATGGTGTCATCACATGGCAATGTCTATGTCATGACACCAACTAGTCCAATCAAGTCATTTTTACGATTTTTTTTGACTTTAGGTTTATAAAAAAATTCATGAAAATAAGCATGTCACCTAATTAAGGGAAAGGCATATTCGTTCGTGCCCATCTCACTTGAGAACGACACCCATCAGGACTACCATACAGTGTACCCATTACAAACAGGACTTTCTCCTCTCTCTATCTCTATCTCTCACGCACACACACATGCGCATATATATTTCTTTTTACAATATTATCCGGAACTTTTTTCATTCTATTTTTTTTCATTATCATTATCCTCTATTTTCTTTGGTGAGGCCACTTTCAAATGCTTTTAACATAGATATATGCCAATAACAATTAATTATGCAGGCAAAGTTACAAGACACAAGGACAATGAGGAGTATAATATTTGATATTATTCTGAATTTGAGATTAAGATGTCCTGAAATAAATTATCAACTATGGGACTTTTTTTTAATCGTCTATTCCCACATCTCGTCACTTTCTTAACTCACCACCTAATTTGAGATTGAAAGATGTAAAATGAGCATTCAACACATGAGTAACATAGATCATCATAAAAAACACATAGCATAAGTTGTGCAGTGTACCTTAAACATGATACTAGCATAGAAAAAGAGCCATAAATTTCTACACAATCAAATCCAACACCGAATAAAATCTACCTTGCATCCGTAATACAAAAAAGGTAGCAATTGAGACTTTATGGTATCCTCTAAAATTGTTGTACTAAGGGGACTGGTGTTAGTGGAGTCTATCCGATTGTGTCCAAGCAAGAGTTTAGTTTCTTATAAATTATCTGAATCTTGGTGGATCCATCGATGTGTATTAGTGACCTTAAGTAATCCTTCAAATTTGAGTGCAACTTCCTTCACGGATGGCCTATCTTCACCTCTTATTCTCAAACACCTATTTGCTAGCAGTGCCACTTCTCTTATTTGTTCAATGTTCCCCTCATTTATAATCTGCTTATCAATAATCTCAATGTAATGTTCCTCTTTCACTGCAAATACAAAAAATATGGAGAAGTTCCTCTCATTTTGTCAAAAGAAATGACCTTCATTCTGGTTAGCAGTTCAACTAGGACCACCTCAAAGTTGTAACATCGCTCTTTTATGTCAATTTTGTCTGCATGTACTTTGGATCTAGATACCCATCGATGTATATAAGTGACCTTAAGTAATCCTTCCAATTTGAGTGCAACTCCTTCATGGATGGCCTATCTTCACCTCTTATTCTCAAAAACCTACTTGCTGGCAGTACCACTTCTCTTATTTTTTCAATGTTCCCCTCATTTATAATCTGCTTATCAATAATCTCCATGTAACGTTCCTCTTTCACTGATACAAAAAATATGGACTAGTTCCTCTCATTTTCAAGCTTGTCAAAAGAAATGACCTTCATTCTGGTTAGCAGTTCAACTAGGATTGCCTCGAAACTGTAAACATCGCTCTTTTATGTCAATTTTGTCTGCATGTACTTTGGATCTAGATACCCATCGATGTGTATAAGTGACCTTAAGTAATTCTTCCAATTCGAGTTCAACTTATTTCATGGATGGTCTATCTTCACCTCTTACTGTCAAATACCTACTTGCTAGCAATGCCACTTCTCTTATTTTTTCAATGTTCCCCTCATTTATAATCTACTTATCAATAATCTTCATGTAACATTCCTCTTTCACTGCCAATACAAAAAATATGGAGAAGTTCCTCTCATTTTTAGGCTTATCAAAAGAAATGACCTTCATTCTAATTAGCAGTTAAACTACAATGACCTCGAAAACGTCAACATCGCTCTTTTATGTCTATTTTGTCCGCATGTGCTTCGGATGTAGATGCCCAAGTGTACCTTGCACTAGAGTACTAAGTTGAGTTTTGTTCGACGTAATTAACTTGGAGGCTCCGAAATCTAATAGCTTTACCATTTAATTCTCATCCAGTAGTATGTTAGCACTCTTAGCATCCCTATGAAAGATTGGAATGGTAGTATCAGAGTGTGAGTATGAAAGAGCTCCTGCTATTTCTACTACTATACGTGAGCGAGCTCCCATGTGGATAGTGATATAGAACATTGACCAGTTCATGTAAATGCTTGGAAAGGATGCCATTAATTACAAACTTATAAACTAATAAAGGAAGCTCCATCCCCAGGCAACATCCAATTAGTTTGACCACATTCTTATGGTTGATATGTTATAGGTCAATGACTTCATTAATGAAATCCTTCACTTGGCTTTGGGCTAGTTGTTTGGCTTTTTTATAGCAACTATCCTTTTATTCATCATTGTTTCTACTTTCATGGTAGTTGTTAGTTGCCTTTCTAAGCTCTTGTACAGTGAATACTTTCAGTAACTCAACATAACTCTAGTGTTTTGAAATAAGTCTTTGTAACATGAGGCCCCATTGTTTTTGAAGAACTTTTCTCTCTTTTTTTCCTTTCTATTTTTGGAGTCCCCAGACAGCAAACAAGACAAGCACGCTGCAAACCACCCCTACTCCTAGACATTCAAGCATGAATGGAATAAAAATAAATAGTGCAAAATTTTCCATTGAGAAAAATTGAATTTTAGACCACTTGATCCGAAAAAATGGCAAGTACCATTGTATCATACCGCTTTCTATCATACCCTCTCTTTTTTCCTTTTCTTTTTTACCATTAATTAAGATTTTATATTATGGTCATATTGGTTGTTCAATCAAAGTCAAAATTATACATCCCTGTATCATATTTTTGCCCTGCTCGGTAGCTCTATAACAAGTTTTTTGGACAATTTTTGGGATCAAAAGGAAACACTATAATTACAATTACATGCATTTTATTTCTTGGATCTTATCTTTTTTCCGGTCTAAACCACCGGTATCCAAAAGTCTAATGGGTCATGACTAATCTAGTTCGAGCCGAGAGGGTCCACTAAGTGGTAAGACTCTCCTAAGATGAATTCTCTCCATCCATAAGACTCAGGAAGAGGCGCCCTACCATTTCAACTAATCCATTTGGTTTCTTGGATCTTATCATTTACTGCCTTGAATTCTAGTGAACTTGGATGCATTTAAGTGGAGACTCGGGGGTGAGCATCCCTTGAAACCGAGAATATCTATAAAGTTTCATGTAAATTTTACCAACTTTCACATCAAGAGTTATTTCAAATGGATAGAATGTTTATCCTTTTCATAAGTTTATGAGGTCGGAATTTCGATTTCCCTTGAGTGCGTAGTTCTTAGTGGGGCTACCCACACATGTATTTTGTAAATGAACTTACCTGAATTCATGCATTTGTGGGTGTTGATGTGGTCCAGGCAGGGGGAAAAAAAACTAATAACTTTGTACATCTTCATATTATCTTACTGCACCCCCAATCCCATCATTTTACTCTCCTAGAATTTCAACCCATTTTGATAAATCCATCAACATACCATTTATCAGAACCACTTTGTCTTGATAACAATTTTTAGATCATTGTATTACAAAATAATCTCAAAACTAACATGATCCAGTAGTTGAAAACGACATTAAACCCTTCAATTACTCAAGTAATAGCTATTCTGCTGTCTATTGCAATTTAGCAAGAAGATGCTAAAGGAAAGGGAAATGCAAGGAGAGATTAAGAAGGAACTCACCTAAGGCAATAAGACGAATGGTGAAGTTCTTTTGATGTGGTATTCGGCTACAACCAGTTCCATTTCTCTTCCCATCACCTTCATACCCATCAGGGCAAGAACAACTAAACATGCCGGGCAGATTTACGCACAACGTAGTCACATTACATGGATTTGAGGTTTCACACTCGTCAATATCTGAAAGCGGCAATAGCAGAACTTTTGTAATTTAGGTACTCACAATCACGAGAAAAAACATATATTTGCTCCGACTAAAATGAAATATTAGTGCAAAGAAATTTTTAGGTGAATTGAACTGCCCATCGTCATCTGCTAGGTAACAATCGTTCCGGCTGCTAAGGCCGAAAGGGTGAGGGATGGTGAGGTTGCCACATTGGCTGGGACATCCGAGTTTCGAGTTTGATTGAGCTGCTATCAGCAGGGACGGAGCTAGAAGTAATGGTAATACCACCCCAATCAACAGAGCAGCTCCTTGTAATTGAAGAAGGTGAAGCATTTTTTTTGCTCTTCTTGGTCTGTTCACCGTAGAGTTGAGAGTCCAGGGGTATGGGTTTAGGGCGATTTTCTAAAACCAATAAGATAACGTTTTATAGTGCGAGTTCAGTTTTCTTTTTCTTTACTCTACCAACGTAAAACATAAGTTCGTTCATCTTTTTTGCTTTTAATACAACATATCGAATTCAAGTTTTGTGGAAGTGCATAATAAAAAGTTTATGATTGGAGAATATTACCCTTGGAGGATCGATCCAGATCAATTTTGAATTAGTCGGACCCATTGAGCTTCTAGATATCAAATGTTCTATATCAAAAATAATATATTATATGGTTAATTTTGCATTTATATCTACGTCGGCATTATGAATTCAGCCTACACCGTTGCAATAAGTTCAAATCTTCTATTTTGTTCCTCCAAAATCAATCAATTTTAAGATGTTCCCGTTAAATCTATTCAAATGAGCACCAGGTTTTTTGTTTTGTTTTTTTTTTTTTTTCTGTTTTCTACACTTGGATCATGAGGAGGCAGGAAAACATATTAAAAGAATACAAGAAATTCCAGTCGTAGAGAATTAAATTTATAATTTATTGGTCAGATTTAAAATAAAAATAGTAGAATATCATTGTATTATATCCTCTTATAAGTAACAAATTATATATCTTAATAATTATACAATTGGTTTAATCTTTGTTTTCCAATTTCATGCAAACAATCTCATGTATTCAAAGTTCCCTTCAGGCTGTGCTTCTTTCGCTGTTTCAACAATCCTTGCCAACGTCCGCCATGACTTTTCTTTGGTCTCGATTGATTTGTATCTTATGCCCTGAGATTTATTGTTATTGAATTTGTCTTTCATATGTCTCTATTACATGGATGTTGATTCGGAGCAGAACTTTTCATTTTGTTGAAAATTTCTTTTTTCCAGATCATAGGAAAATCGTGGCGCCTGTATTTATTTTGGGATTATAAAGAAGAAAACCTAGCGTATGCACGGGTCAAGAGACTGCATATATATCACAAAAAGATATTTCAAAAATAAAAATCAAAATGTGATTATAAAAATGCCCAATCCATATTATATATTGAAAGATAACTCTTTTATTGTATTTTTTCACTTTTCTAAATTCCCATTAACTCATTTATAAATTTATTGAATTTATTTTATTAATTTATCTTATATTTTATACTTTTTAATTTTTTATTATTTTGATTTCATCTAAATTTTCATTTTCATTTTTTGTAAGATTCCAAATTTTCAAAATTTCCTTTATTTCTTTAATTTTATTTATGATTAATGCAATGTTGATCAATTATTATTTAAATGTTTATTCTTTTATTTCTAAAAATTTCAAATTATTTTATCGATTTTTTTGTTTGTTTTACGTTAATTTTATGAATTTCTTTTTTTTTCTAATTTTCTTTGATTTTATTTTTTAGGAATTAATGATGTCGCGCTCTATATGTGCATCATCTATACATCACGAGCTACATTAGTATACCAAATCACATTTTAATGAAAACTAGTGTAAAAACAGCGCTTCGCAGCGAGAATATAAAATATTAAAAATATAAATATTTAAGATTTATTAAAAATAAAATAATGGTGAGAAGAATATATAATGATGTGAAAAACATACATACTTCTAGCATAGATTGTATAATATGGGAAGACAAATTACTTATTAGGTTTTTGCATAATGTAAAAGATTTCACTCGATTTTCTTGTACAAAAAAGAAAAATGAATTGGAAAATAAAGAAAATGATAGATAGATAAAAAGCGAATGACCATGGAGTAGAGAGTTGTGTGGGTCTCATTGCACAGAAAAATTTCAAAAAATAAAAAAAGAAAATTTTAAAAGCAAAGGTCAAGGACGATGGCCGGAGGGTTGTTTGGGCCAAATTGCATTGGAAAAATTTTAAAAGGTAAAAAAAAAATGAAATTTTAGGAATCCACCACGTGGCGGCCTAAGAGGGTTGTAACTCTTTTTTACTATATTAAAAATATAGATATTAAGTGTTAGTCCCCAAAATAATATGAGAAAAATAAACAAAGTATGTAATAATTTTTCCTATCATTAAAATTTTTGAAAATTTAATAAATTTCAACGTACCACGTGATATATCATATTTACTCAAATTATTACTTAATTTTCACATTCTATGTACCAGAAAACCGCACACTCGTGACACGAACCATAACTAAAATAGTATTTTATCATTTGTGTACTCTCTTTTTTTGCCAATTTCATTATATATACAAAAAAATGTATAGCACGGGTCAATATCTAGTATAATATGTCACAGGGACTTACTTATATTGAAAACATGATTCAAATGAGCAGTGAGCAAAAAAACTAGTTCGTTCATGCAGAATCGAATTGGAATTGAGCCAGTTTGTTGCAATTTTTGGATGAAAAGTTGTTTGTTTAATTTACAAGTGTTATGGTGTGATTAACCGGTTTGAACCAACTGAATTGGTTTTAATATAATAAGACAAAAACATAATTCCAAAACCAATTTGATATGGTAAAAACCAAATTGAACCATTTTAAAAGTATTTCAATTCCGTTAGAACTGAACCGAATCAAACCATTTCAAAACTAATTAAATTATATTTGAACCGATTTTAAACTGAACCGAGTTGTTTAAAAAATCAATTAGGTTTGAAACGGTCAGTCCAATTGGTTTATAACAATCCAATTTTTTTTCATATAAACCAGTTATAGTTCATAATTGTTATGTCGAACTAATTTTTTATTCGGTTCGGGGGCTGAACTGTTTTTTGCACATCCCTTTTCAGATGATACACACGTGGCAATCTTTGAACCCTATTTAGAAGACTCAGAGAAAAATCTAGGCATTAGACAGCTCAATATTATTTTGGGAGCAACACCATATACAATAGCCATTACACGAATTTCTAAATTAATTTATTTAGCATTTTATCCTCTTCTTTCTACGTGGAGAAACTCTAAATTTTTTAAATGTTCTAAATGTTTTAAAATTCCCATAGTAATAATTTACTTGTGAATTTTTTTTGAGAATTTAGTAAAATTACTCTTGAATGAAATTAAAAAAAAAAATGGGCCGGGGTATGAATCAAAATGGGAGATGTGCACAAATTTTATTTTCTTTAAACTATATTTCAATGTTCTAATCCCAAAAGTATCTAAAATTGTTTTACACGACTTTCAAAATTTGAGAAAATATTGGTATTTAAGTTTCCTCACTTTTCTATCTCATACTTGCAAATACTCTAATCAATTTTCTTAGCAACCCTATCTCATTTTTTTGTATATTTAATACTATCATATAAATTTTAGAGTGATTTTCAAAATATTCTTAAGGTTTCAATAGCTTAGTTATCCGACATGGAACTGATTCCTGAGCATCCTAGTATAGTTGATCCATACATCTAATTTCTTTTTATGTTTTCTTTCAGCATTTCCTCATCAAGTCTAGCTAATCGATATGGCTTCTTCGGTTCAGTTATCCGTTGTAATCTTGATCATTTAAGTTATTTCTGATGATCAAGTCTTCCTACCTAAGGTTGGTAAAATTGCCCCGACCCGTCAGGTCGACCTGGCCTGACTCGCCGTATGATGGCAAAAGCCCGACCTGTGCGCAAGGGTAGACTGGTCCGGGTCGGTCATCTTGCCGGAGAACAAAATATTCCCGGAGAACAATTAGGTTATAAATGCCAGCCTTATTATTTTTGTTTCTCGAAGATATTTTTAAATGCGCGGCCGACATTTTTTTAGCAATTGGTACAACTGCCGACCTCTCAAGCAGAAGACAAGTCAATAAATATTTATTTAAGTAAATAAATAATTAAATAAAATTGTTAATATAAATAACTGGGGAAGTACGTTGACAAATCAACTCGAACACGAAAACAACTTAAGTTTTGCCCTCAGGATTATCTCATTTCAGGGAAGGATTTACAGATCCCCTCCGGGGCTCAAAACTCAATCGAAAGGTAATATCATATGTTTAGGAGGTCGATGTTAGGTAATTTAAAGAAAAATTAGGTAAAAATATGTAAAATTTGTGTAGTTATTCATTTTTTTTTTTAAGTTTAGGGAAATCGCCCTGCGCGGCTCGATCCCTGTCTCAATTTCAACCCAAACATATAAAAGTGAAATATTTTACACAGAAAATTGAAAACTGCTGAAGAAAAAATAAAAGATTTTTGCAAGTCGCTACAATTACTTTAAGGCAATCATGCTGAGACGTGCCGCCATGACGCTGAATTTAGCAAGCGAAACAAGAATAATAACAAGAAAAGAGGATTCGGTGTAACGATATTATTTTCAATTTAAAATTAAAATAATTTGAATTTAATTAGTAGCGATGTGATTTCCTGTACCCTTTTGGTCCTCTTTCCTCATATCTTTTCTAAATTTACGAGTCTTATTTATAATAAAATAATTAATATTAAAATAACCAGGAGAAAGCAAGTTATTGTAAAGAACAGAACAGCATATGAGAAACATTGTAAATTGCCTTTTAATCGCGGGAAAAAAGAAAGCAGAATTATCAGTACCTTGGCAGCCGTCTGGCCCGGAGAAATAAGGATTCCCGCTGTAACCTTTCTTGCAATGACAATGGTAACCTTCTCCAGTATCAGCATCCACACAGTCGGTGTTCTCTTTGCACATATAGCTCGTCATGTTCTTCTGGGCAACCACGCATGTCTGGTCCCCGATCGCCCAGTCCAGAATCACGGGCATCGTGTCCTCGGTTATGTTCTTCAGGGATGCAGTGGAGAAGTTGAAGTAGTCGTTCATGGAGATGAAAGCGAAGCTGCATGGGTTGAAGTCGTGGATGTAAGTGTGGTTGGAGTAACTTCCGAGGGAGATGTTGACGGCTCTCATGTTCCTCGGGAAACTGGTCTGGCAGCATCCGACGCCCAGACATGACCCGTTGGTTACGTCGTCGATGCTGTTGCAGCTAGAGATGCATCCGGTTGAGAACTTGTTGTCCCGTTGTCCCGTGAAGAAGGCATAGGTGTCACAACCCACAACGGTGAGCCTGCATTGGAACCGTTTCTGGTTCAGATTAATGTAATTCACAAGTCATGACAAGAAGTTGGGACATGACTATTAATATATATCCACCTATAAACTTATCTTACATATCACGATTTCTTTTCATTACATATTCGATATTGGCTCACACTTGTCATACGTCCTTAAACATCCATACTCAGCAATTGACTTTGAGCGGGACATTTTTTATCCAAAACTCAAATTGATGGAACTGAACACGAGCTCCAAGCTTGAATCTGGTAAGTTATGTGCCCACACAATAATTTGCTCTGCTTTAACACTATTTTTAATATACACTGCACCTATCAAAAAGATTGTGTCCATATTATGCACCTAAAAGCTCAAACTTATAGATGGTGGTACCCAGCTACTCTTATATACCATAATTCTTTTCATTATTTATCTAGCACGAGATATAATTCTCAATGTCGTGAAATATTTTTTTGGCAACACTTTTAATGTTATCAGCCTATCAGTTAAGATTAGCCCCGATGCGGAGAGAGAATTGTGTGTAACAAGTATATGATGTGATAATGTTAACATGAATGTCACAAACCAATAAAATTAACCTATTTTACAATTTTTTTTAATAAAATCCTAAAAATAAAAAAAATAACCCTTAAATATCATTTAATCCGTTTATAACACCACGTCATCGCTACTTTCAAGACTTTCTCATCAGTGCGGGGATTGGTTTGGCTCCTGTGACAAGGTTCTCACGGTGACTCTCATACCCCGAACCTTTACATAAATTCGTCAATCGAAAGCTCACTCTACCTATAGCGCTGTGGCAATATAAAACTCTACAGCGTACCTGTTCTTGGTACTTGACAGTGGGAACATGCCCAGCGTGGAAGTGGATTTCTGCCGCCTCGTCCTTTCCCCAGACGACGAGTAGCAGTCGTAAGCCACGAATATCTTGACGCGCAGCTCGTGATTGTCCACCGAGATGTCATCTACCACGATATTGGTTTCGTTGCTTGACCAGTATGGCACGGGAGGATCTGAAGAACGATCGCAGAAGATGACAAAATCGGAGTCTCCGCTGTCATAATAGCAGTTGCTCCCGCCATCCTTGGTGCCAAATGGGTAAGGGATGTTCAGGTTGCCACAGCTGCTCGTGCACCCAATTTTAGTCTGTGCTGCGATCTGCAACAGTGGACCCGATCCTGATAACTCGATCACTACAACAACCCAGAGGAGTAAGAGCTCTCTCGGTCTCAGATTAAACATTTTTTCTGCCGGGCCGGAAGTTGTATGTGATCTCAATCTTGATTGGGTGTACATATAAGAGTACACCACGGACATGGAGATGTCCTTCAGTCATGTAAATAAATAGAGGCCCTATGACTCTGTCTGGCTCTCGGCCGGCTATCCGTACCGAAACACGCCCCTTTCTCGCTTAGCTGTAGGAGTTTATTAGTGTCCATATATGCTCTGACATTTTCAACGCGATTTCTGAGAGCAGTCCCTTTGTTTACTAGTCCAATGGGGGTGGACATATTATAGCAGGGATGCGAACTTACGCTACCTTGACTGCCAATGAAAAATATATGTATCATATTTATAAAATATCCACTTGATCTTACAATATTTCGGACTCGTTTGCACCCGAAAACATAATATATTAGGTGGTGGTACCTAATTCTTCTATAAATGAGATTTCAATGTCTTGACTCCTTGATGTGGTTCAATCCCCAACACCCGAACTCGAGCGGCAACATGTTCACGCTTGACACATACCCCTTAAACACTTGCCGTCAACAACCAACCCTTTAATTTGCTGGCCGGATAAAACCGCGAAGGCTCTCATCAATTTGCTGAAGAAAATCAAAACAAAACAACATTCCTTAGAACAATTACCTATAATAATTTGAGAAAAAATATTAGATTGTCATATCTTACAGTGATTTGATGTGTAAGAACTAATTAAATTATTATTATTAGTAATAGTTAGCACAGCTACTCAGATAATTAACATTAATTTACTCATTTATTACAATCTCATTGATATTTCCTCACACCAACCAGTGAAATATGATCACTTGATAATTTATCTATGACAATGCTGGATCATCATGGTAACTAGATAGCAAGCTCGGTACTATCTGCTGTTAAATTATTACTTTTATTTTCTTGAATAGATAAATGATTTTCTAAATAAAGAATAACCAACTAATTTCACCAGATCAATATAATATTTGTGATATCATATTACATAAAATGATCCTGACATCAACCAGAGGAACATAACGGTGACAGTAATCTCAAGTGCAAGCTTATTTGGCCTATTTGATTTTTCAAAAATGAGGCCTGGAATTGGAATTGTGAATTCTGATTTCGTCCGTATGTGCTTGTCAAGTGGAATATGGATTCTGATTCTCACATATAGCATACAGGAAATCATATTCTGTTTATAAATTAAACCAAACAGTCTGTTTCCGTTTTCCATTCTGCGTTACAAACCAAACTGCCCCCGACAATCAAAGACTTTTAAACGAGTCAACAATTGAGTTGTTGACCTATTCCAACCACCGATTTATTCTAACAAACCATACTCCCCCACCCTCAAGATTCCCTCAAATGACATTTAACCCTATTACTGGGAAAATATAAAAGTCACTTTTCCTTCGGACCCAACAATAAATGATCAAAATTGGCTCGAAACTAGTCAAACTCGAAACTAGACTTGAACCAGCCTGTAAAAGTGGGACACCTGTTTCGGGCTGATCCCCCCTTGAATGGAACCAAAACTTCCGGTTCCAGCTTAGATATTGATGGTTCAGAATCCAAACCACAAAAAAGTGAGAGAAAATTTGGAATTTTTGGAATAAGAAAGTTAAATTCCATAAATATTACTAATAACAATTATATAACAGCTAGTTTTTTGGGTTGTTTGAAACAAAAACTTTGTGAATAGCCTTAAATTTGTTAATAATTTTTTAGCCTATAAAAAAATATTAATATTATTTTTTTCTTATTTTGTGAATTCTGACTGGAACTATGAAATCATGAAACCAGAAAATGGCATTTCCGCCAAGCCTACCTTAGGTTTCTACAAACAACAACCAAACCATTTGCATGTAAATGCTAGACGCCGACATGTGATACACACAAAATTATTAATCATATAGTTAACCAGAAGCTCATACTATTTCGATTTTGTAATAATACTTTACATTTCTCTTGATTGAGTATTAATTAAAAAAGATTAAAGAATAGTTATAATTTGAAATAATAGTACATCATTAACAGTGATTTTTTATAAGTCATTACCGGTGATTTTACGACTCCATTCGATCTATCTTTTTTATTTACGAAATGGTAAATTACATTATAAAATATATAATTTACTCTCTTTCTCAAAAAAGTTAAATATTTCAAATTTAAAAAATAAAATTACGTAATTTCATTTCATACCTAAATCAAACTAAACTTTTTAAATTTTAAAAATAAAACCATGTGATTTCTTTTCAATATCAATTTAAGCTAGATATTTCATATTTTAAAATTAAAATCACATTTTTTTTATTTTACTATTGAATTAAACCAACTTGCTTAACCTGAAATTAAATACTGAGGTAACTAATCCTTCATAACATTTTTCTTTATCACAAAAAAGGTATATTAGAAATTTTCTTAAAATTAACACCAATTTCTTATATATAAAGTCCTCTCCGTATTTTCTCATAACTAATATTATTTTTAATTTATGAGAAACTTATTAAATTAATTTACATAAAAACTCCTATAATTTGATCAATATGTAGGTATATGATAAGAAAAGGCTAAGTAGAACGCAAGTATATAATTTTATATTCTCATATATTAGTCTAACTTGTAAACACATAAAATAATATGATGTTATTTTATAAATTTAAAATTTTTGCTTATTTTAGGAATAAAAGAAACATATGTGATTTATTTTTCCAAACTTGAAATTTTTTGTTTAATTTAGGAATAAGAGGGAACTACTTGATTTTATCTTTTAATTTGGAAACATTTAACTTCTTTTTAGAAAATTAGCAAGTTAAGTATTTTATATGTAGTTTACCTTATATTTTAATGATTTTTTAAAATTTTAAAAGTGAAATCCCTATAATAATAGATAACAATATATTACACATTTCCCATTTGGGGGCATCTACTGACACCGTCATTTTATGGGTACCTTTTTGATAATTTAAAAAATTAGAAAATAAAATAAAAATGGTAGTACAAGTAATAATTAGCATACACAGGAACTTTGGATTGGACCTGATCCATGTGCCTTAACCCTCGATGAGACAATACCTTAGTCTTCAAAAACCCTATAGAGGGCTGTGAGAGCGGTAGTGGGACAATCATTTCTGGGTTCTCTTATCTCGATGATGATTTAGGCTTCATCTTTGGTAGGAAGGCCCTAAAAAAGGTCATCAAGCTGGTGGTGACCTTGTCGACGGGTTATATTCATAAATAATGTCTCAATTTCTCTGTTAAAGCTTCATCCATTTATATTATTATTTGCAACTATTATTTTTAAACTTTTCATAATTATTCTTTTTTGTAATTATAAAGAGAAAGTTGACTAGAGTATTCCATAGAACTTTCTATTTTGTTTTAGTCAATGCTTTTTGAGCGAACTGTAATGTATTCGTAAGGATTAAAATAAACATCATTGAAACTTGAATGAGCATAGCATCATCTCTCTTCCATTAGTTCACCAAAGAACAGTTTTTATTTGAAAAATTTTGAAACCAAATGAAATCCCGAAAATCATATGTGCTGAGATCATTAAGCGATCATGCATAAATATAAAATGAAAGTGTAACTGGATTCACAGCCGAGAGTCGTACGACTAAATACCATTTTGTCTTATAGGTTGACACTTAGAAGAATGACAGATCGTATGGAAGCTGTTTTACTATATCTCAGTCTGAATAACGGGGATCTCCAATGAGTCATATATATAGTGTTACCTAGAAACTATAACCCCTCAATTGCATACTAATGCCTGTGATTTAATTGGTTTCCAGCTATACCTATCATAAAATTAGAAATTACATTTTCGTATATGCACATTAATCCTCACAATTTACAAGATGTCATTAAAGTCTATTATTAAACTTAAATAGATCACTTAATTGGGTCAACTATAAGGATAACATAAATATTCGATTAATGATATATTGTTGGACTATATTAGTTAAATAAAAAAACCCAATAATCTCCCACTTGGGCCAACAAATGTATTCTAGATTACAAAGTATCTCAGAATTATCTTATGATCTCAAAATTGCTATTCTCAAACAATCTCAACAATTTCATCCTTGATGCATCAATAATAGGACCAAACAGTTCTTTGTCGTGTATATCACAACTCGAAGTATCAATGATCACCTAAATTAATGCGTCCAATGACATAGATCAACTGTAGGTCCCTAGCATAAAAACTACATTTAGTCATCATTAAGCCTTACGAATATTAAATTTCAGATCTTATACTAAAATTTCAAGTGCGAGTAAATTGAAAATCTTATTTCTACAAAAAGTATTACTCAAAATATTATTGTAACTAAATGACATTAACGTGCAAACTCCCACGAAACGGTAATATCATCATGCGACACAAATACCCATATGGGTCGTATGCTCATGAAAGATCATGGGTGTTAGAATCTTAGTGAGCGAATTTGCAAGCATGGAAGTCATATTGACACGCTTGCAATAACTAAACACTATGAATTATCTTTTCAACAATCAAAAACTAAATTTCAATGTAGTTAGTAGAGTTTCTATTGCCATTGGAATAGTTGACAACTTATTGTCACTAAATAGCTTCAGCGATCTTTCAATCTCATTCATAGTTCGCAACCTCGCAGCCAAATTATGTAACATATTTCATGGCTGGATACCTCATAACAAGGTATGAACTAATATTACAATAGCTATGAGTACTTGATCAGTACTCATTCCAGGGATAACTCCCTCAACCAGCAGATAAATGAAATCTTATGTAAGTATGCAAGTGTCTTGGCTTCCAGTAAAATTAAAGTGATCTCTAACTGATCTGATTTACTAGATGTGAGCATGGAATATTTTGTTTTCTGTAAAGCCACATAACATAATTGGTTGCCGTTTTTTCCCAGTCCAAAATTGCTGAAGTGTCTATCCAATATCCAAATAATGTATACAATATCCAAACGCATAGATATATGAACGTATATCAAACTCTCAACAATAAATGTACAGAGAATTGTCTATATTCTTACACTTAGTATCATTTTGGGATACTGACTGAAACTTAATTTATTTACTTTAGTAATAGGGTCTCACCTAACATGCCATCCTCGATATTGAATCTCGTCAGCACCATATCGATATAGGAAAAATCTAAGGATGCCACGAGAGCATTCTCGGTGAACCTAGATCCGTAATAGAAATGAAACGTTCCCAAGGTCTTTTATCTCAAATTTTTGTGATAGAAATTTCCTTGTTTTGTGCAATAAATATATACCATTCCATATTAGGAATATGCCATCGACATATAAAATCAGAACAATGTATTTTCTCCTATTGAACTTATGGTATATATAATCATCAAATGGATTCATCTTAAAATCAAATGAGACGATAACTTGTTGAAATTTGTAATATCATTGATGAGATGGTTTCTTAAGCCCACAGATGGATTGATTCAATTGGCATATCATTATCATTTTCTTCATGACCCCAACCATGAAGTTTTGTGGTTGGACTACTTAAATCGCCTAATCAATGTTACCATTGAGAAACATTGTCTTTACAGCCATTTGATATATCTAGAGATCAAAATGAGCCACAAGTGTCATTATAATACTAAAAGAGTCTTTTGAGAAAATTAGGGAAAAAGTCTTTATAATTGATGCCTTCCTTTTGTGCGAAACCCTTAATGACAAGCTGAGCCTCATAACTTTGCACAATACTTCTAGAATCCCTCTTGGTCTTTTACAACTAATGGGTTTCGTAACTTCTGCCAATGGGAGGAGGTTCTAGATGTTATTGTCCTTCATGAACTTCATCTCGTATTCATGGCATCAATCCACCTAAGAATTAGTGTTATTCATGACTCGATAGAAGTTGATCAGATCATCTTTTTCCACTTCATTATCAAATCTCACGCTCTTGGAGAAATACTATGTAATCATTCAGAATTGCACTTCCTTACTCTCTAGTGGATCTACTTAATGGCATATGTTCTTGAGGTTGTTTGATTTGTTCTTCTGGGTCATCCTTTTGAGGTCGTATAGGGGGATTTATGCCGTTGACCTATTGCTCCTTTTCAGAAACAACAATCACAGGAAAAGAAACAAATTCCTATTCAAAGAAAACATCCCTAATCTTCTCTTCCCCTGCAAACTCAACTTCCTTAATGAACCAGACATTTTTCATCTCCAATATCATTGTAGTAGTGGGATCATAAAATTTATAACCCTTGAATATTTTCGAATAGCCAACAAAATAATAGCTGACTACTGTTCGGTCCAGTTTCTCTTTATTTGAGCTATAAGGTTCTGTCTTAATTGAACATGTAAATGTTTTATACAAAACTTCCTACCAGTCCATAAATTTATAGGATAAATACTCAAGAAAATCATGTGATTTTTCAGAATTCCATATATTGTCACTTCCTTTATTAACAACATAAAAAATCTCGACATTTGTTGTGCTTTCCCGTTTGATCCCTCGTAAATTTTTCATTATAATATCATCAAATTGCTTACATGGTGTCCTAAATTGCACTGCAAGACACATGGAAATATAGATAGTTGCTACACGACTGTTTTGCTAACATGACATTCAAAAATTAAAAAAATTTACTTAAAATTTTTGGAAAAATCAGACAAAATTTTGAAGCTTAGAATTTTAGAATTTCAAATTTTTTAACTTTTTTTCTGATTTTTCTAAATTTTTAAAAATAAATCTTATTTTTCCAAATTTATAACAATTTTTTAAAATTTTGAATACCCTATCAGTAAAATCATTCTAAGTTCTAAGTTCAACTAGTTAACACCACCCCGGTGTCAAGCATGACGTGATCTCCCTCATTCTAAGTTCATCAAGCCCTAGCACCACTACAACCGGTCAATGTCCCGCTTCCACCTTGCCTTCCCCCAAAAATCGAAAACTACTATCTACACCTTGAATAGAATAGTTTTCACGGACAACTCCCCGGCTAGAATAGAGCTCATCACGGACAACCTGATGGTTGACTCAGGTATTGCAATCCCATTTCCGATCAAGATCGAGTTAGTAGTTCTCAATGGAGGTTTTCCTCCTCTCCATCGACACGGTGGTACAATGTGGACAACCGAGGAGTCACAGATAATAAAGGAACGTCAAGGGAAGTTGTTGTTAGTGACTTGATGGCTACCCTCTGGCCGAATGGTGGGGGAGGGGGGGAGCTAGCGGTGGCCCCTTTTGGTGAAGTGAAATTCACCGACAACGTGATGAGGAAAGGACACTGCAAGCCAAAGTGGGAATACGTAATCAAGTGAAAGAGACCGCCCGTGAGTGAAGCAAGCTTGGAGCCTACTCAGTTTCTTTGGCAATTTGGGGAGGGTATCAAGACACTCCACACTAAAGACATGATGAGGGCGTTGCTCAAACAGGTAGAGAAGAATGTCAAAATTAACTTGATTTGGAGGTTATCCGTGGCATGTCATCGAGCAAGCAAAATATGAAAGCTTATCCATAAAGTGTCATTCATGATTGATAAGGAAGCCTATCCTTGAGATATCATCAGCTATCCTCTACAAGAAAGGCAATCAATTTGGACGAACTTTGTTTGTAGTGAACGTGTAAATAAGGAAAGTTAATTAGCTCATTTTGGTAGAATGTAATCTTTCCTTTTATTCCTTCCCTTTTCTATTACACCACGTAAAGGGCTTATCCACTCATTTGCAATATATGCAATCACATTAGGATGAATAAAAAAAAAAAAAGGAGCTCTCACTATTCTTGCTATTTTTTCTCTTTGAGAAAGGATAAAATGAACATACTATTATTTGGAAGTCTAATAATGATATTGTCATAATAATAATATAAGAAAGAAAGACTTATAGGCACTTTCATATTAAAGATTGGAAAAAAAGACAGTGAAAGCCTGATACATGTTCCATTTCTTAAACACATCTTAGATGTTTAAAAATAACAAATTAAATCTTATATTTTATCCTCTATTATAAATGATAATACATTCTATCACTTGCCATTAATTCAAAGATGACCTGATATTGATGCCTTTAGTTTAATACGATGTTTCAATCATCTTCTCCAACAAACATTTTCACAATTAGATTTACAAGATTTTAGGTCATATTGGCATAATCTCAGATCCTAAATATTTCAATTATTTGTTCATGAATTAAATATTGTTTGAGACCAATATATCAATATCCAATTGGGTTATTGGGCACTTTTCTAACATCTCAAATCTTATATGTGACAGGTACATCACAACACGGTACTTACGCAATCTCATAAATAAATAAGATGAAGTTTTTTTTCTATGGTTGTATCTTTAGTATTTAAGTAAACTGACGACTCTCTCTTTAGGTGTAACACTTCCTAGTCAGGATGTTCCACGGTTTCCTTGAACTTTCTTCTTTCAGTTTGATGTTGTTGCCACTGTTTAGGATGACTTCACTCTTGGGTAGAAGACGAAGCAAAATTAATAACCCGAGAGAGAGAGAGAGAGAGAGAGAGAGGGCATTGACGTGGCAACATCCACATGTCCAGGCTCTGATGGGCCCGGGACCATTAGTTTGCCACATGTTCACGGGCTCACCATGGGTTCCGGCCTGATAGCTTCTTCTTTGATCTGACCACGGTTTCGAGGCCTCGGTCTTGGTTCCATGAGGCATCGAACTGATCCTAAACTGCTCTTAGAACGGTTCCGGGATGGTTCTAAACCACAGTTCCAGCCAGTCAAGAATTGCCGGTTAGAAATCGTTCGGTTCCGATTCAAGGCCTAGAGTTTGATAAATTTAATAAAAGTAATACATAAATTTTTAAAAATTGTAATAAATTGTAATGAAATTGAGTTTAAAAAATAAATTAAATCCATTGTATATTAAAAATGTATATATTTGATATTAAATTGATCAATCGCTCCCCTTCGGTTTTGATTTCGGTTCGGAATTGACGGTTCCGGTTCCGATTCCTCAAGAGGAAATGGCCTGAAACTGCTCCCCTCATAGTTTCATGCTAGTTCTGGCCTAGTTCGGCCAATTTCAGTTTTAGTTCAGAACTAACAGTAATTTAGATTCCTTCAAAGGGAGGAACGGGTCCGGAGCGTGCCTGTGGCCGGACTATATTGATGTGATGTTCAGAATAGACCTGGAAAGAAGACGGCCAAATATATCACTGTCGAACATGACCGAGGACAAGACCTTTCCATGCTTTGAGCGGCCGGCCTACGAGCCAAAAACACATTTTGTCCGCGTTAGGTACGTCCGTTGCCTCTCGAAATATTTACAAAAAAAAAAAAATGTCCTCCTCTTTCACTTGACAGGATTTATAAAAGTCTGTAAGGAGCCAAAGGAAACTTACTGAATCCCATAATAACAACAATGCAGGAAAGACCAGATCTTTAATCTTTGATGATTTGATTTTAATCCTAATGGTTCTTATATACTATATGTCATTTTCGTCTAGAATTTTCTGTTCTGGAAGGACCGTTTGTTATTAAGATTACTTTATTCTCAAATACTAATTAAGACGGAATAATCGAATCCTCTTAACTATTAAAATTATTGAGCTTGTGGGATGAAAGGTGTTCCTAAAATATTGGTACATAATCTTAGAGAGAATGAGAAGGATGCCAGGCGTGCGACCCGGGGCGACCAACGGATTAGTCAAGTATGGTTGGCTGAAAGATGCCATCTCACCGCTGGTGGGGCCTGCTTGGATACCGTGGCTGGCGACCAAAAAAAAAAAAATTATTGAGCTTGTGGGATGAAAGGTGTTCCTAAAATATTGGTACATAATCTTAGAGAGAATGAGAAGGATGAAGTAATAAACTGGTACTGAAAATTTCAATTATCCTAAATAAATAACGAAGATACTGCACCATATATCCTTTTTTTTGGGATAATTGATGTAACCGGTATCTTCTAGGCCTGACTAGCGGGAGTTGCGACACTTCCTCCTCGGAGCACACGCAATAGCCTACAAACCACATGTGACAGGTAAACCAGGCGAACCCGATGGACTTGAGGACTATAAAGCCCTCACCCTCGAAAAAACAGCCTTGACATTGCGCCTACTAGGATCACATTTGGGAGGTCCGGAACCCCCAAGCCCTATCAGCTGGGCTGTCCCTGGAGGGCGTTGCAGCATATACTTTTTAATTGTTTTGATCGACTTTCAAAGAAATACATACATACATGCACCGGACCGGTTCCATTTTCTCCACTGAAATCAACACTTCGAGGTACTTCATCCAGACTAATTACTAATACACATTTTATTAAGAGCGATCCCATTGTGTTAGATTTAACATCGATAATGCAAGATAATAATAATTGGATTTATAGGATAACTTACTACCATCACTTGATAGTTTAGATTTTTGGATAGGAACGTGTTTGGCCTCTTATAACTTTTAGGTAGAAATGGGTTCGACCATTTATAAGACCCACTAACAATAATGTAACATAGGAGCACATGACCACGACAATCTCTGACGTAAGCCTGAATTCGTCTTCCGTAGTCTCTTCACTGAGGTAACCCCGTAAACCCGACATCTCTTCTAGGCCTCGTCGCTTGCTACGCTAACGGTCCACTCACAACACACAATTGAACACACCCTATTAAACGCTCTTGTCCATGATTTGTCTTCTAGTTGACGCGCCTCTTCTCATGAAAAAAGGGGGGTAGCTTCGCAGTATCTTCGAGTCCGGAGATTCTCTAACCTAATGACAACTTTATCGATACCATTTACAACGCTGAATTGGTCTGGGCTCTTTGGGTGGAGAAAGTCTTTTATGTCACCGTGTTGTCATGTGGTAGTGCTTACGTGATAACACCAACAGATCAAAATCAATTATCCTTATGATTGTCTTTTTTTCTTTTAGGTTTTTGTTTTTATAAACAAAATCACAGAATTAACTGATTCTGATTGACCGGTGTCACCAAATAAGCACCGCCATGCAATGATACGTTCTCATAAAAGACTTTCTCCTCTGGGTGCGTGGTCAGCACTCAGCAGACAGACTCTTCTTCTAATTTTCCAAGATGATGTGGATGATTTTCCTTTATCAGGATTACTAATAAATGATACACATGTATCTTCTGTATATATACGTGTACGTGTATATATAATATAGTGAGGGACTTCTCTCGGTTGGAATCATAAACAACTGATACACTGAGAGAAGTAATTATCTTATAGCTAATTTTGAACTATTCTCGTTGTTGGCAAGGATGTTACTCTTCAGGATTATGATGGCCACCATACTAGCAGTAACAATGGCCTCCTCCCAGGCACTGGATGGCTGCCCCTCAAAGTGCGGGGATGTTAGCATCCCGTATCCGTTCGGTGTCGGTGGGGGCTGCTACTTGAATCCCCTCTTCAATATCACCTGCAACTCTACCGGCAATTCTTCCACACCACTACTCCGGAAGGGAAACATGGAGGTCATCAACATAAACCTCGAAGGCGAGCTCATAGTCTATACCTATGTCGCGTCCAACTGCAATGACAACCAAACGACAGATTGGAACAGCACAGAAGTCGAAGGGGACGCTTTTGCAAGTCTGACTGCTTTCTCCTTCTCCTCAACCCGAAACAAATTCACGGCTGTCGGATGTAACACTTTCGCAACTATCAATATCCGGAATGGAGATAATTCTTTGAGTGGGTGTCTGTCTATGTGCAACAATCACAGCGTGAGTGAAGGTTCGTGTGATGGATTTGGCTGCTGCCAAACAGCCATCCCGAAGAAGCTTCGCAGGTACAGTGTTAGTGTCCGACCCTACGGTAAAGACGTGGATGTCTGGAGTTTCAGCCCGTGCAATTCCGTGTTCATAGGGGAAGAGTCGTCTTTCACCTTCTCCAGGGACAAACTTAAGAACGTGAGCGGGAGTCGTGTCCGTACTGTGATTGACTGGACAATCTCGAATGAGACGTGTGAAGTAGCCGGTCGAAACTCGACTTCCTATGCTTGCAAGGCTGCTAACAGTGAATGTTACCAGCCGGTTGGCATCGATGGATATCGATGCAATTGCTCTGAAGGTTACAGAGGGAACCCCTACTTACTCGATGGCTGCAAAGGTACACAGTTTATCCAAGTCACTCTTCTTACACACTTAACAGTGCCTTACCATCACTTTTTAAAGGTATTTACCATTTTAGTCTTCAACCCCTGTTGTGTCTCCTCAGATGTTGACGAATGCGAGCACCCAGATGATAACGACTGCGTCAAGATTTGTGAGAATACTGAAGGAAGCTACACATGTTCATGCCCTCGTTGGTTTCGGGGCGATGGAAAAAGTGGTGGAACAGGATGCAGTCGCGACTATCAACCATTGATAAAAATTACAGTCGGTAAATAGTCCTGTGATATATATATATATATATATATATATATTTTTTCCAGTTGAACAGTCATAAACTTATGGGTATCAGGTGTGTCCATGGAAAACCATTAAATTAGGAGAGAGTCTGCTCTCCAACCGAACCAGTCTAACTCTAGAGGCTGGTCTTGGCTAATTCTAATGATCATGATGATTTTTCCAAATACCATAATATCGACTTTAACTTTGAATTAGTAAGAGACTTGATCTTCTCTGTGCAGGTGTCAGTGTTGGAACAACAGGTCTAATGCTTATCACCGGATTTTTGTATTTGGCAATAAAGAAGAGAAATCTCATTAGGCTCAAAGAGAAGTACTTTAAGCAAAATGGAGGTCTGTTGCTACAGCGGCAGCTTAGGGATGGCGATGCCTCGAGTAGAAGCGGTATGAGGATCTTCACGGCCGAAGAGCTGAAGAAGGCAACTGATAATTATAGTGAAACAAGAATTTTGGGCCGAGGAGGATACGGGACAGTCTACAAAGGAGTGTTGCCCGATAAAACAGTTGTGGCAATCAAGAAGTCGAAAGAGGTGGATCGGACACAAATTGAGCAGTTTGTCAATGAAGTGATAGTCCTTTCCCAGATTAATCACAGGAACGTGGTCAAGCTACTAGGCTGTTGCTTCGAGACTGCGGTCCCATTACTTGTTTACGAGTTCGTCAGTAATGGGACTCTCTTCGACCACATCCACGACCAAGTTAGATATTCCAAAATGTCTTGGGAGAGCTGTATGAGAGTCGCCGCAGAGACTGCAGGAGTGCTCTCGTATCTCCATTCCGCTGCTTCTGTCCCAATAATCCATCGTGACATCAAGTCCGCAAACATACTCCTCGACGAGAATTGTGTTGCTAAAGTTTCCGACTTTGGGACCTCGAGATTGGTTCCATTAGACCAGACTGCAATGTCAACGATGGTTCAAGGAACCTTAGGCTACTTGGACCCCGAGTACCTAAGCACGAGCACATTAACCGAGAAAAGTGATGTCTACAGCTTTGGGGTGGTCCTCGTCGAGCTTCTTACGGGGAAAAAGGCTCTTTCCTTTGACAAGCCTGAGAAAGAGAGGTGCTTAGCAATGCACTTCCTATCTTCACTGAAAGAGGGTTCCTTGTTGCAGATCGTTGAGGATTCCGTTGCAAAGAATGATTGTGATGCCCGGCAAGTGAAGGAGGTTGCTGCACTTGCAAAGAGGTGTTTGAGGGTAAAAGGCGAGGAGAGGCCGACGATGAAAGAAGTGGCAATGGAACTTGAGGGGATTAGATTGATGGCTAATCATCCTTGGGTGGCTGTCGATTTGAATCCTGAAGAGACCGAGAATTTGCTGGGAGTGGCAAGCGACTGTATAGTTTATAGTGACACTAGCGCAACGCATGATAGTATGAGGAATCAAGTTATGTCTACCGTGGCTGGTGGGAGATAGGAAGCTGTATGTTCTTTGTGCAATAAGTCATTGTATTTTATTTTCCGTTTTTTCATGTTCTGTGTCTTTGAGGAGTTTGTGCTTTGAGCTTAGATGCTATTTAAATTATTCATCTGTTTTTTTTCCCCTCAAGAGTTACATTAAATAAAAAAAAGGAACCAACTTGGAGTTAGCCTAGTGGTTCCTTCACTAGACCCCTAAATGGATGATCCCAATATCAAATCTCATGTTGGGAGGGTTGAGGTACGCTTCTGCTGGCCCGGATTGCATGGTGCAAACTAAAAATAATAATAACAAAAAGGATTCTATCGAGAAAGATAAGTCGTGCAATCATGACATGCTTAGTTTACGAGAATGAAATAAATAGGGAATAAAATAGTTAGTAAAAATAAATATGAAAATGTTTTTTTGTTTGATTGAAAGAAACATCACTTTCATTCTTTACTTTCCTCATAAAAAATAAATTAATTAAAGTGATATGAAATCAAATATGTAAAAATAAAATGACACATAAGATATATTAAAATATATTACAATTAAAATAATATTTAAAAAATTTATCACCTACGCTTAAACTCTCCAACCCAATCGAGGTCCAGGAGCACCCAAGCCACCACAAGCCAAGCACCCCTACACGCCTGAGCCTAGTTGAACCAACAAGAGAAAACAGTGCACGGGACAACGCATCCAAGTCAAATCCCTGAACCTACTTCGAAAGCCTAGGGCAGACCAACGCAGGGATCTGAACCCTCGATAGCTCGAGCTCAGGGTTCGGGGAGCTTTGCTAGCACCATTCCATTTGGTAAAATCTTAAAAACAAAATTCTTTTTATTTCTCAATTATATTAATCTATCTGTCTATTTTGGAGCCATATGCGGTCTACAGTTGCACGACTGAAATGGACGGCTAGAAGAAAAATGCGAACCCATTTAGGAAAAAGAAATCCCAACTTTCCTCAAGCGGGCTGATGAGGCCTGCTATGACAAAGTACAGATAGGCACTACCCTAACAAGGTACTCCTATGGCGATATATGCCCTTTGGATACGGCCCAACAATCAACCGTTTTCTATCTTCCGAGCACCTTTGTTTGAGCAAAGTTGACTTATCAAGCGTAGGCTGCATTCAAAAGCTTATACACACTGGGGGCGCTTGTAGTTTTCTCACTTCCCATTTACCTCTGTCGGAAGTCCAGAATTATATTGTCTCTCTCATCTCCCACTGGTCGAGCCTTATCAGATCCTGCTGTTCTTCACTGTCTGTTTCCTCTGTGATCTTTCGGATACACTTCTTCAAAATTTGTCGATAGAAGATGTATTTCAGTGATGTAGCCTCTTTTGTATGTATTAAATCTACGTCTTCCGCAGGAGGCATAGGGACTTTGGACAGATTGAGCTTCATTAAAGCTCGCCTTAGTGGTTATCCTGCAGGCAGCCACAGTCCAGGTTGTGGACAATACGTTCTTTGGAACGACGGGTCTAATCTCCTACCTTTAGTGGAGGATCCTATCAGTTAGATAGTCTAAGCCCATACCGGATTGATATTCAATTCTGATTTATTCAATAGTTCAAACAGGAATTCAATCTTTCGAACCATAGTTGATTCGAGCCATTGTGGACCCGGAAGATTGATCAAAAGATCAACCATATCAAGACTGAATGGACATAGGGAAAGGTAGGGATGAGAATGGGAAAGAAAAAAAGAACAGTAGAATACTCAAGGACACCATGAAGAGGAGAAACTCTTAGGTACAGCTGCATAGCTGATATAGTGCATTTACAAAAGTTCGGTTTTCAATAGATATCATATTTATATTTCAACACTGACCCTCATATGATGACATGGTTTATACTTACCATGTGCCCCTGAAGGATCCGCTCTCAACAACTGATTTCGAGCAAGATATATTTATTTGGTACTTAGGCGAGTGTAAACACATGACCATGAGAAGGTGTTTGTCTTTTCCGTCCTCAGCAACAATTTATGACTCAAATTTTTTCTCCGTAATGGATTATTTGGCCATGAGGCAGACATTTTTTCTTTCAATCTCGAGATTAATTGGTCATGAGTTTCACACTCGGGCAAACACAATGTGAACTCACATGTTAATTTGCTCTGATATTATGTAAAAATAGTCACTTGGGAATATAACATGTTAGTCCTATGTCCAACCCAAAAGTTTAAACTAATAAATTAGTGGTGCTAACTTTCTTATAATTTCAACTTGTTAACTCTTTGATGTGGAATTTATATTTTAGCAATTTAATTAAGCAAAATTATATTTCTTACAATGTGGAATTGTTGGAACAATTCTTAGTGCTCTTAGATCACGCATTTTATCTATTCCACAACTCAAACTTAGCGTAGAGAACTCATCAATTAGGAGAGTGCTTCATAGACACTGAGCATAGGATGAACATGTGTACATTTTGAGTACTTCTGTACATTTTAGGGCTCTATATGTGTGAGAGAAAATTATGAGTGAGAAAGAGAGATAGCAAATAGTCATCAATCTCCACCCTTCTTGTACCTATCATTCATTATAGTGGATTTGCTTCTCCTCTGCTCATGATTTTATCCGTCAAGGGTTTCCCACGTATGTCTATCTGTTCTTCTTCCTTCTTCCTTGTTGCCTATTTGCCTTTTCATGCCGTTTTCATAACAAGTGATGTAAGAGCATTCCAGTTTTACAATGGTGACATTGAAGTATGATATTCCATTGTTGAATAGCAAAACCATATTTTTGCTTTGACAGTTCATGATGTGGGCTGTGCTTGCCAAGTGGATTGGGATGATGGCCTATTAGAATTTGATAAAGTGCCCTCATCGTGGACATTGGAGGAAAAACAATGGACGGATTGGAAGGCTCTCTCTCAAATTCACCTACATAAATCAAACAACAAACAATGTACGAATTAGAAGGCTCTACCTTGAAAACAATGTACGGATCGTGATTTATGGTATTCTATTCTTTAAGGAGAAGGTGAATCAGTTGGTTGTAGGATTTGAAACTTTGGCAAAGGGTCTTATAGCTCATGGGAGGTCTAAAGAAAGAATTTTGGAGTTGAACCTAGATGTACGTACTAGAGATAAGGTCTGCGGATACATTAATCATCGTTCACACCTCTCTCGCATCTTGAGCATGATTTCTAACTCGTTCCTCAAGTTTACAGTGTTCGAGATGCAACATCCCAACATCTCTGTTTTTATATATATATATATAGATAACCACCTTAATTTTGTATTTCTCCCCTCTTTCCTTTTCCTTTCTTCTTCTCGAGTTCTCAAACCAGTGCTTTGTTTCACTCCCTTGGTACCAGCTTGCTGTCAGAGCGTTTCTGGGACTAAAATGGCAGAGACGAGGGCTCAAAAGCAAAGCAAACTGTAAAAATCATCTAGGAGTAGTCTAATGAAAAAAGATTAATTAGAGCCTAGTCTGTGAGTTTTATGCACTGTCTTGGCCAATTATTGCAATCCTTAGGATAATTATTATGCCTTAGTACTTTCTTATATTTTTTGGTAGAAGGATCGGCGAGGAGCTACGACAAAACAAAAATAAAGTTGGTTAGGATAGAGCATCAGCCTCGTCTGCCCAAGTTAGAATGCCTTCTGTGATCACCAATTATGGCTGTCCTGGTGCTTTGGTGATACGATGAATTGTATGATATATTTGCCTACCCGACTTAGATATTCAAATTTTTAGCCACTTTTCACATATTTAGAAATTAATTGTATATTTTTTATTTGGGAAGTTAAATATTGTGTTTTAGAATTTTAATTCTGGAAACAATACTACCAGGAGTTGTTTTATATGCAAGAAATTGAAGAAAGATCGAGTAATCTCCCGGAAGAGGAAACTCTAGCACGACTGGAAGCAGAGGAGAACAACCGTGGTCGTAGACCATCCCCTACAGAGAGCTCCCTGAGAACAAAGGGTGTGGACAACGGTCTACGGAGAGATCAGGCATGGTGAGACTTAGACAGCGGACCATTGGATGACACATAAGCTGTATGCGGTTTCAAAATATAAAACTTGCCATTCTCAATCCCAAAGACTAAGGAAAGTTTACGGCTATCTTCCCACACTCATTACAGCAATTAGTGGCCTGAAAAGAAAGAGGAAAGTGGTTAAAGACTTGAGAGAACATACAATTTTCAGGAAGAGGAAGTTAAAGTTAAAATATTCTGGTAATATTCTAGCCCTTCCACTATAGAAGGGCATCACATCAGTAGGCTGAGGGGTTCAGCTATTTGCACGCCATTATTCAGCAAATTTTAGTATGGTTCAAGAGCGAAGGAAGGATGGGGACTTGAAGTAAGAAGGAGGGCTTGAGCTTGAAGATCATGGAGGCTTGATCGAGAGATTATGCTCTACCGCTATCTAGAGTTCTTCTATCCTTTTCTTTCTTATTTTCATGATATTGTCCTATCTTCCAGCTCTTGTATTTTGTTTTAACATATTGAATTAAACCCCTAGATTTTTACGGGGATCAATGGAACATTTTTCGATATTTTATGTAAAGTTCTTTCTCTCATGTGTATGATTTTATTGAGGTACGCCTTCTAGGTGTTATTTGTGTATATCTCATGTTATTCTTCATGCTTCTTTTTGGATTGGCCACCAGTAGGATGAGCTTAAGACAGAGAGAAGTCTTGAGAGAGGGAATCGAAATCACTCTACTGATTGCATAATCTAGATTAATTTATGCCAAGAGATAAAATTATTCATGCGAGCACATCGAGAGATGGTAAGCACCCTACATAACTAATTAAGGTTGGTTTAGTTGGTCTCTTAACACTAATTGCCTAAAAGATAGAGTGAATTAATATCTTCCACTTAGATACATTCTTACGATAAAGAGGTAGTGGGAAAACCTTATAACAATTGGTTAATAACATGATAGAATTAATTATATGAGAACAGGACTTTACTTAATTGAGACTAGAATATGTGAAGTTGTTAACGCTAGGAGTATTCCGATTGACTGATTTTTATTTATTTAATTTCTGTTTTAGTTATTTACTCACTACTTATTACTTGACTACGACACATACACTTGCGTGCTACCTTATATTTATGCAACACATTCATGTTCCTATTACACTTCAGTTCGTGCTGGTGAACTTTCCCAACCCTATTCTGAGCAATTTTGTCGACCATCTAAGACAAAAATGTGCAATAATATCATAAACGATTTCAAGGAGTATTGAAGGAGGCAAGAGGAAGAACACAATATTTCTGAGGCATGAAAATGGAGGAAACTCCACCTGTAAAATCAAGTTACATCAACATCTACAGCATGAATTCTCATTCAATTTTCAAAATAACTCGCGCATTCTTCACCAGCAGCGAGCAAGGAAGAGTCATTGGCTTGAGGGAGAAGCAAGCTCGAAGATTGTTTGTGACTCGACCAAGAGACTCATTTTTTTACTTTCTTCTGGGCATTCTTGTACCTTTATTTTTATTCACTCTTAACTCATTTATCTTTAATTTTCATCATGAACTCAACTCCTAATTCATAGGGATAATAGATCTTATTTCAATTTTCTATACTTTTATCTCTTATCCATTCCAGTTGAGTTGACCTTTATTTATGTTAAAAGTGACTTCGACGAAGAAATGATTCATTTCAAAATCTCTAGCACATTACTGACGATGACTGCACTTGGATCTATAAACTGAGTTTACAATTAGTGCCAGTAATATATTTTCTTTTCATGTACGCCGGGATTTTAGAACAGATCCTTTGCAAGAGGAGACGAATGATGAAAATCAAGATAAGATTGTGAAGATCCAACTCAACTTTCCATTGATGAAGTTATAACAGTTAAAACAAGAAGATTTAAGGTATGGGCATGCATGTCAGTGACTCCATCTCGTATCGTGTCACGTTATTTTTTCTTGTAAAATATTGCTAGGCTTTATGTGAGTTTTGTTCTATTTAGTTTTTTGAAAAGTTATCAAACATACCACAGTTTTTTGTTGGTAATTAAATATACCAAGGCTCTTTTTTTTTTCATGAGTAGAAAGTCACGGTTTCGTCGACTCGAACTTGACGTAGAAATGAGACATTTTTATAAACCTTATTCTTCACTACAAGTTTCTTCACATTGCTAGAATGATTGTATCACATGTAAACGTGAAATTGCAAAATGATTCTACTTGAAAAATTTAGTTCGAATCAGCAAGAATTATAGTAACTATCAACAATAAAATTAACAACCGGTCGTTGTCCTAGATAAGGCCAACTATACATGTGCTTTACACATGAATAAACTTTTCATTATCAAAAAAATAAAAACAAATGGTGCCTGAGCAATCAGAGAACGTCTTCTATATAATGGGTATACCGCACGAAAATATTAGTGTGATGTCATAAAATAATAAGATTCAATCATTTTTTAGATTTTATTTGGAAAATCTTAAATTGACTGAATTTTATTTGTTAGTGATAGATACCACATAAGACTCTCATGAGCAAAAGCAGCATGTCTTATTAAACAGAGGTGACTTATTACTGAACAGTTTGAAGTGTTATTTTCAAATATAATAAATTACTTTAGTAAGTGAAAACCTTTTTCTTTTTCCCTTGACTGGATAATTTATCGATTAATATATAAAGCACTCTGTTGAAATTACTGTCGAATCACTCAAAAAACAAATAATCTTATTGACTTTACAATTCAGAAATTGAATTTTTATGTTTTTGACAAGTTCTATGGTTAGACTTGAAACGAGGTCAGAAGCATGTTTTCGTAATTTTGTAATTGATGCCATTATTTTGTCCGTCCGTCCATTCTCCCAAAATAATAGGAGACTTGTCTATTTCATGATCTATCAATTAATAAAAAAAAATAAAGATACGGACTGTTCCTACCTTGAGATATCCGATGAGACTTTTATGGTCGTAGCAAACTTAGTACGTGGTCTGTTAACTCTTCTAATAATTATTTAACAAGATAATAGAAAAGACTCATCGTTTTTTTATCAATCCATTAATAATATTCATTTTCTAAGTACAATTTGACACTTTTATTGATCTAGTAGATATTCATTAATTGAATCCACCACATTAATTATCCATGAGTTCTACTCGTTTAAGAATTTCTAGAGAAGTTCGTGCCGGCCCTCTCTTTGTTGATTTCTGTCATCGGCTCTGTTTTTGATTCTCGGCTCCCTTGGATAAATTGGATCAGCAGATCCGAAGCAGGCTATGAAAAGACAGCTTTGAGGTAATCTAGAAGGGTGCTATTTCAAGAACACAGAATTTTCCTGCCGTGAAAGCCATGAGTTTGACAAATTTAAGAAATTTTAGAGAGGGCCGTGCCGGCCGTCTCTTTGTCCATTTCTATCATCGGCTTTGTTTTTGATGCCTGGCTCTCTCGGATCCATTGGATCAACGGATCCGAAGCGGGCTACAGAACGATCTGATGGCTTTGAGGGAATCTAGACATGGTTCCGTTTTAAGAACATAGAATTTTCCTGCAGTGGAATCTTTGATTCCTAGGTCTTTTCACTCGGTGTGGATCAGACAAACGTGTCCTAATTGTTTTCCTTTCTTCTTTTTTTTTGTTCGGGGGGATTAAAATAGGAAGGTTCATTAAACAAAAATTACTTCGGCATCCATACACCTTAGACCCCCCACTCTTATCAGCTGGCAGGGATCCGATATGTCTTGGGGAATAACAGCCCCATGCATCCTACAAAAGAGGTAACATAGTTTCCATAGGAGGAGTCTCGAAGATCTCTCCACATCCTGACTCGAGTCACGCCCCATCTTTGCCAAAATATCTGCAACAGAATTTCCTTCTCAGTAGTTATGTTCGACTTGTATCTCCACAAAATCTCGAGATATTTTACTGCAATCCAAAATGATCGGAGTAACAAACTCATTATCGGAGCTAGTACCGCTCAAGAAGTTTACAGCTAACTGGGTATCAAGTTCAACGATCAGTTTCACTATACTCAGCCTTCCAGCTAGAAGTAACCTTCCCCAGCAGCCCAAAGTTCGGCTACTAGGCTGTTAGTGGAGCCAACAAATCAGGTAAAGCCTGTTATGCAGGTTCCGGTCTCATCCCAGATCACGCCCCCAGCCCCCGCCCTATGAGATGTTCCTCCTACTGAACCGTCAGTATTGAGTTTAAACCATCCCGAGGGAGGGGATCCATCCGACAGCTATTTGGAGGACGCTTCGCCTTTGGCAGGGCTTCTGGGAGGCCTAGAACTCTGCTACTTTTTGAATGCATAAAAGGGGCAAGTGATCCCCTCCTCGGGTGCTAGAGAAAATAGACTATTCCTACTTGTCCAAATTTGCCTTACGGCTTGCAGGAAAATAATAGCCAATTTAAATTCATGTGCATATTTTCATAAGCACAACTATTCACCCTCAGCCATTCATAAACAGATAAAGAAAGGAAGCTTGTTTCGAGGCAGGAATACCAATCCTCCTCCAAACCTTTCTTGCCGAAGTACATCTCTTAACACGTGGACTGTGCCCTCCATTCCATTTTGACAACGGGCGCAAATGGGGTTAACATTCAATCCTCTCCTGTGCAGTTGATGAGTCGTGGGGATTCTTTGGTGGCATGCCATCCAGAGAAACATATAGATACGCAGGTGAGTGGGGGCTTGCCAACCCCAATCCCACTGTTTGTTCTTTATTGCAGGGTCTCCCCCATAGGCTGAGATGTATGCTGTTTTCGTGGAAAACAAGGCCGTGGGGGAGTATTTCCAAACCACCTTATCTTCCATGTGCGCAGATAGGCCTCTAGGTACCGCTGATATGCAGTCCAGTATCTCCCGAGGCAGCTGAACACTGAGCTGTTGCAGATTCCACGAACCAGTCGAGTTGAGGACGTCCTGAACTCTGAGGTCGCTGTCACTAGTTCGCAATGGTCCCTCAATTTGTTCCCTGAGGGGCTTAACTCCTACCCAAGTGTCATGCCAGAAAAAAGCGACTGCTCTCATAAATCGCGTTGAAAAGGTCAAAGAAGTCTTCTGACATTTAAGCAAGAAAGAGACGCTGTGCAGCCAGAGATAAGACCTTCATTTACATAATTTAGAGACATCTCCATTTCCATGATGTAGAATTATATATACACACACACACGATCAAGCTCAAGATCGCATAAAACTTCCGTCCTGGGAAAAGATATTTGATCCGAGACCGAGAGAGATCGTTATCGAGTTAATAGGGGCAGGTCCATTGTTGAAGCTGGCAGCTCAAACCAAACCTGGATGCACTAGGAGCTGTGGCAATCTAAATATCCCTTACCCTTTTGGCACAAAGGATGGCAGGAGCGACAGCTACTATGATAGCGGAGAATCCAATTCGTTTGTTGTCTTTTGTGATAATTCTTCGGATCCTCTAGTACTGTGCTGGGCAAGTAGAAGCCCCGCCATCCCCATAGATTATATCTCGGTGGACAATCACAACATGCGCATCGTGACACTGGTGGTTGCTACTCGTCATCGGGATGTAGAAAGTCGAGGTTTTTTTCCTTGTCTCAAGCTGGCTATTTTCCATTATCAAGTACCAAGAACTGGTATGCTATAGAGTTTTGAATCCATCGTAGAGTGAGCTTCTGCTTTGGCAAATTTCACATGTAAAGGTTCCTTGTTGAATTGTTCGTCTTGAATAGGCGGGTATTGTCGCTAATAGAAGTAGAAATTATCATAATTATTTATTCTAGAAGGTTAGCTTTTCAAATAATGACATAGTTTATTATTTATTATTTCCACTACAAGAAAACTGTCAAATACCGACGGATATTACCGACGGATATTACCGACGGAATGTAATCCGTAGGGACGGTCAATAAGGTTTCCCGACGGATAATGCGTCGGTAAATCAATAGGAATATCATGGCGGGAATAGCGCGCGAACTTTATCAATGGATTATTCTGTCGGTAAATCTACAGGCAATTACCGGCGGATTGTATTCCGTAGGCAAATCCGTTGGTACGTTATGGCGGGAATGGAGCTGGAGGTTTACCGATGGATTTACCGACAGCCGAATCCGTTGGTGAATCATGGACACAACATTTTCCAACGGATTTACTGACGGATATTCCATTGGTATTTGAATTTCATTGGCAGGATTTTTCTCGCTCTTTATCAACGGTGCCAATTTTCCAACGGATTTTCCGTCGCTAAATCCGTTGGAAAATTGCTTGTATATATCCCGAGCCCGGCCTCTCCTCTCCCATTTCCTTCAGTGATTTCTCTCCTGAGGTGTCCGCACCATGACCAATCGAGTCCAAGCCACGATGCCTGAGCCTCGAGCCCAACCCCTCGACAGTCGAGCCCATTAACCGAGCAAGCATGCCACGAGCTAGCCGAGCCCTGGCCCCAAGCTTCGCCTAGCCCTAGCCGGGCCTCCAACAAGTCCCAGCCCCGGCCTCCAGCAAGTCCCAGCCTTGGCCTCCAAAGAGCCCCACCGAGCCATGACCAACCCCGCCGAACCACCAACCGTCACCCCAAGCCTCGGCCAAGTGCTTCCTCGAGCCCGGAGCAGACCCACCGAGGCCACTCGAGCCACCGATCGGCACTGCCGGCCCCTCGAGCCCAATCCTTGCCTCCGACGACCACCCCGAAATTTTATTTGTATTTTTCTTTTTTCCGGATAAATATTGTAAATATTTCTAATTAATAAAATTTACTTTCTTGATTGGTTCAATATTTTATATTAATGATATTTTATTAATTTATATGATTGATAAATTGAACATATAAATAATTACAAAATAAAATATATCAATATTTATAAAACGCACCAATGCCCGGAATTTCCCGACGGATAATCCATCGGTAATCCGTCGCAAGTGAGCGAGCCGTCCATAATTCTTTACGAATATGTTATCGGCAATTCTTAATTTTCCGACGGATATCCATTGGGAATCTGTCGAAATTAAATTCCTGACAAGGGAAAATGCAATGGTGCTTATCCTTCGGCAATCCGTCGGTAAATATGTCAGGAAAGTCATTTACCGATGGATTCCTGATGGATTTCCGACAGATCCGTCTGTCAGAAAATAACAGTTTTCATGTAATGTTCACTCACTCAAGGGAGGCATTATTTTTCAAGGCCCATTATGTGGAATTAATTAAATACGGTCCAACCTGTGCTACGGTAATATATATATATAGATAATCACCTTAATTTTATTTATTTCCCTTCTTTCCCTTTCCTACTTCTCGAATTTTCAAACCAGTGCTTTGTTTCACTCCCTTGATATCAGCTTGCTAGCAGAGCACTTTCTGGGACTAAATGGCAGAGAAATGGCTCAAAAGCAAAGCAAACTGGAACAATGATCTGGGAGTGAGACTAATGAAAAGGATTAGAGCTTAGTCAGCGAATTGTATGCACTGCCTAGGCCAATTACTATAATCCTTAGGTTTACAGTAGTTCTTTCTTGTGTTTTTTCGTGGAAGGATCAGCAACGAGCTAAGACAGAACAAAAATGAAAGTTGGCTGGGACGGAGCATCAGCCACATCTGCCGAAGTTAGAATGCTTTCTGTGATCACTGGTTATGGCTGCCCTGTTGCATAGAACATTCACGTTCCTCTTCCACTTCATTTTGTGTTGATAACTTTCCCAATCCTCTTCCACTTCGGTGATGTCCGCCCCTCGTTTGAAATGTTATTTTTTGTCCTATTATATTATTATATTAAAACTAGTTCAATTCTATTCAAACCGATTAACCACCCCAATAACACATCAGAAATTACACGAACCACGTTTTGTCCAAAAAATAGCAACAAACCGGTTCCAATTCGATTATGCACGAACCAGTTGTTTTGCCCACCCTTCAACTGAACCATATTCTGAATATAAGGAAGTCCCTATGCTTATTACACTAGATATTGATCCGTGCTATACATATTTTTGTTATATAAAGAAATTGACAAAAAGACTACACAAATGATTAGATAATATTTTAGTTATGGTTATTGTTATGAGTATGCAGTTTTGTATTTATAGCATGTGAAAATTAAGTAATAAATTAAATAAATCATCTGGTATATCACGTGATATGTTAAAATTTTTTAAATTATCATAAATTTTAATAAAAGAGAAAATTATTACATACTGTATTTATTTTTTCCATATTGTTAAGGGGACTAACACAGTTAATATTTTCATTAAAATATGATTTGATAAGCTGGCGTAACTCGTGATGAATAGGAGCACCACGCCACTAATTCCTTAAAAATAAAGGAAAATCAAAGAAAATTAGGGAAAAAATAAAAATTCATAAAAATTAAATAAAACAAATGTATCAAATGAAAATTAAATTTAGCTTAAATTTAAATAATAATAAATAAATAAAAGTATAAAATACAAGATAAATTTATAAAATAAATTCAACAAAAATGTAAATGAATTAATGACAATTTAGAAAAGTGAAAAATACAATAAAATATTTATCTTTCAATATATAATATAGGATGGGTATTTTTATAATTACATTTTGATTTTTATTTTTAAGATATCTTTATGCGATTTGCGGTCTCTTGACCCCTTGAATGTGCTAGGTCTTCTTCTTTATAATTCCAAACATAAATGCAGGCGCCACGATTTTTCCTATGGCCTAGAAAAAGACATTTTCAAGAAAATGACAAGTTCTATTCCGAATCAACACCCATGTCTATGAAAGACAAAGTCAATAACAATAATTCTTAGGGCATAAGATACAAATCAAATGACACCTTGGAAAAGTCATGGCCGGCGCTGGCAAGGGTTGTCGAAAACAATGATAGTATATATATTTTTTAAATCTGACCAATAAATTATAATTTTAATTCTCTAGTAGTAAAATTTCTTGTATTTTTTAATATGTTTTCCTGTCTCCTAATGACCCTAGAGTGGAGAAAAAAAGAGCTGGTGCTCCATTTGAGTAGATTTAACGGGAACATCTTAAAGTTAACTGGGTTTTAGAGGGATAAAACAGAAGATTTGAACTTTTTGGCAACGATGGTAAGTTGAATTCATAATGCCGACGTAGATGCAAATGCAAAATTGACCTCATAAAACATTAGTTTTGGTATGGAACTTTTTATACCTAGAAGTTCAATGGTTTTGATTAATTCAGATTTGATCTGAATCGACTCTCCAAGGATAATATCTCCCAATCATAAACTTTTTATTATGCACTTTGACAAAATTTGAATTTGATACATTGTATAAAAGAAGAAAGATGAACGAACTTATGTTTTACGTTGTTAGAATGAAGAAAAAGAAAACTGAACTCGCACTATAAAACATTATCTTATCGGTTTTAGAAAATCGCCCGAACCCCATACCCCTAGACTCTCAACTCTCCGGTGAACAGACCAGAAAGCGCAAAAAAAAATGCTTCACCTTCTTCAAGTACAAGGAGCTGGTCCGCTGCTTGAGGTGGTATTACTGTTACTTCTAGCTCCATCCCTGCTGATAGCAGCTCAATCAAACTCAAAACCCGGATGTCCCAATCAATGCGGCAGCCTCACCATCCCCTACCCTTTCGGCCTCAGCACCCAGGAAGATTGCTACCTAGGGGATGATGATCGGCTGTTCACCATCTACTGCAACACGACTGTGGAGCCTAACATCCCGTACTGGATGGATATGTCAACCAATATCCAGATAAAAAATATCTCAGTTGTCGATCATCAGATGCGGATCATGGTCTATGTAGCTTATGACTGTTACAACACCACGGGCCGGGAACGTCAGAGCAGAACTACTCTCAGAGTCAATCCCTTCCCAATATCCAGCACCGGGAACACGTTCACCGCCATTGGGTGCGACACAGAGGCTTTCTTCCACGGTTACAACGATGACAGCTATGCCATGGGCTGCCTGTCTCTCTGCTACAACATCACTGACGTGGCCAACCAGACGTGTTCTGGCATTGGCTGTTGCCAGGCGAGCATCCCCAAGAATGTGTTCGAGTATGGCATTTCCCTCCGAAGCTTCAACAACCACTCCAGCGTCCTTCAGTTTAACCCCTGCAGCTACGCTTTCGTGGCCGAGAATGGCTACTTCGACTTCTCTATTGGGTATCTTGAACAGATGGATGAAACCGAGGTTCCGTTGGTCGTGGACTGGGCTATCGGGAATCAGACGTGCATCGAGGCCCGGCAGAATGAGACAAGCTACGCATGCAAAGGTAACACAACTTGTACGAATGCGGAGAATGGAACGGGATATCGTTGCCATTGCGAAGAAGGTTACCAAGGGAACCCTTATCTCTCTGGCTCCGACGGTTGTCAAGGTATCCTTCATTTCGTTTTTTTTTGTTACATCCACGATTTCCTTCTAAGATTTCTGCTGGACCTATAAGAAATTAATTGGACTCATATTCATCTAAAGTCTCAAATTTATAGGCAGTGGATATTGAGCCTATTAACTGTTGAGTTGGATTCATTCCTCAAGTCGAATATTTTTCTTCAATTATTGATTTTTTAAATGTCAGCACAAGTTTCATATCCGGGGCCAGCAAGGTATGAATTCACACGGACATGGCATCTGACCATAAAAACATGTAAAAAAATAAAACTGTAATAGATTGAGTCTAAATTCCCTATAAATCTAAACTTGTTGGTAAATATCTCAATTATTTTATATTTTATAATTCATTATGTAAATTATTCAATATGAAATTTATTCCTCGACTAATTCACATCCAGGTGTTTTTCCACGAACCATAGTAAAAATTACCTGACTTATATTTGCGGAAGAAAGAAAAGAAATTGAATCCACCTCATCATCCATAAAGGCAACCAATTGGTCGATGCATTTCAAAAAGTATCATATTACACTTTTTTATCCATTAAAATATCCATAATTTTTAAAATGATGTAATATATTTTGCTCCGTATTAAATAATCACTAATCGAATTATTCATAAGCCCGGTTGCCCTAAGAATTTCTCTACACCAATATTCATTTTAAGCGGAGCAAAAATATGATTTTTTCCCCTGGATTATTAATTCCTAAATTAAACGGTTTTGCTATTGCCATTTTCAGATATTGATGAGTGTGAAACCTCAAATCCATGTAACGTGACTTCTTTGTGTGTAAATTGGCCCGGCAAGTTTAGTTGTTCCTGCCCTGATGGGTACGAAGGGGATGGGAAGAGAAACGGAACTGGTTGTAGCCGAAAAGCAAATCAAAAGAAGTACACCATTCGTGATATTGCTTTAGGTGAGTCCCTTCTTAATCTCTCCTTGCCTTTCTCTTTTCCTTAGCATCTTCTTGCTAAATTATAACAGACAGCAGAATAACTATTACTTGAGTAATTAAAGGGTTTAATGTCATTTTCAACTACTGGATCATGTTAACTTTGAGCTTACTTTGTAATTCAAGGATCTGAAAAATATTATCAAGATAAGGAGGTTCTGATAAATGGTATCTTGATGCATTTATCAAAATGGTTGAAATTCATGGAGAGAAATGATGGGATTGGGGGTGAAGTAAGATAATATGAAGATGTACAAAGTCATTTTTTTTTAATAATGGGGAATTTATGCTCCCCGGACAACACGAACATCCAATGAGTCCATGAATTCATGTAAGTAATGGTAAAAAGTAAAAAAAAAAAAAAACAAGAAGAGGAGAAGGTATGATAGAAAGTGGTATGATACAATGGCACTCACCATCTCCTAGGATCAATTTTTCTTAATGGAAATTTTTGCATTATCTATTTTTATTAACACGGAATTATCCATTCCTGGTTAAAGGTCTAGGAGTGGGGGTAGGTTGCGGTGTGCTCCTCTTGTTTGCCCTCTGGGGACTCCAAAAACGAAAAGAAGAAAATGAGAGAGAAAAGTTCTTCAAAGACAATGGGGGTCTCATGTTACAAAGACTCATTTCAGAACACCAAAGTTCTATTGAGATACTGAAAGTATTCACTGCGGAAGAGCTTAAAAAGGCAACTGACAACTACCATGAAAGTAGAATACTTGGGCAGGGTGGCCAAGGTACGGTTTACAGAGGAACAATGACAAACAACAGGACAGTTGCTATAAAAAAAGCCAAACAGTTAGACCGAAGCCAAGTGAAGGATTTCATTAACGAAGTTATTGTCCTATCACAGATCAATCATAAGAACGTGGTTAAACTTATTGGGTGCTGCTTGGAGATGGAGCTTCCTCTATTAGTTTACGAGTTTGTAACTAATGGCACCCTTTTCGATCATTTACATGACACTAGTCGACGCTCGACATCATTGTCCACATTGGGAGCTCGCCTACGTGTAGCAACAGAAATAGCAGGAGCTCTTTCATATTTGCACTCTGATGCTGCTATTCCAATCTTTCATAGGGATGTTAAGAGTGCTAACATACTACTGGATGAGAATTACACGGCAAAGGTGTCAGATTTCGGAGCCTCCAGGTTAATTCCATCGGACCAAACTCAACTTAGTACTCTAGTGCAAGGTACATTTGGGTATCTAGATCCAGAGTACATGCAGACAAGCCAATTGACAGAAAAGAGCGATATTTACAGTTTTGGGGTGGTCCTCGCTGAACTGCTAACCGGAATGAAGGCCATTTCTTTTGACAAGCCTGAAAATGAGAGGAGCTTGTCCATGACTTTTGTATTGGCAGTGAAAGAGGAACGTTACTCGAAGATTATTGATAAGCAGATTATAAATGAGGGAAACACTGAACAAATAAGAGAAGTGGCATTGCTAGCAAGTAGGTGTTTGAGAATAAAAGGGGAGGATAGGCCATCCATGAAGGAAGTTGCACTCAAATTGGAAAGATTACTTAAGATCACTGGTACACATCCATGGATCCACCAAGATTTACATAATGTCCAAGAAACTGAACTCTTGCTTGGAAATAGTCACACGGATACTTCTGACACCGTTCCCATTAGTACAATAGTTTTAGAGGATACCATAAGATCTCAATTGCTACCTTTTCATATTGCGAATGCAAGGTAGATTTTATTGGGTGTAGGATTTGATTGTGTAGGAATTCATGGCTATTTTTTCTGTACTTGTGTCATGTTTAAGGTACACTACTCTGTTTGTATTATTCATGTATTTTCTCCTGTTATTTGTATTACTGTTGTGTTGAATGCTCATTTTACATCTTTCAGTCTCTAATTAGATGTGTGGGTTAAGAAAGCTATAAGGGTGGGGGAATATAAAAAAGAGTCCCATGATTGAGAATTTGGTTCAGGATATCTTAATCTCAAATTAAAAATAATATCAAACATCGAACTCCTCATTGTCCTTGTGTCATGTAACTTTGCTTGCATTATGAATTGCTCTTGCCATGTATCTTTGTTAAAGCATTTGAAAGTTACCTCACCAAAATATAAAGGATAATGATAATAAATTATTGTGGAAAATTTTCGCGTGATATTGTAAGGAGATATATGTGTGTGTGTGTGAGAGAGAGAGAGAGACCTTGAGAGGGCACTAAGTATGACAAATTAGGATTATTCAATTTGTGAACTAGATAAAACCTCCTAGATAATTTGATTATACGAAACACAAATAATCAGCTACCTTGCACCAGCTACGAGAGCTTAAAGTAGCATATGCTGCATTGAAGTCACTAAAACTTGTAGAGTCAGTGACCTTGCTTAGAAAATTTTGCATCTTTTTAGCATTCAACTCCATAACCAATCATGGATGATTAGCCATTGCCCACTTTCCTTTGAGTTCCATTTCAACTTCTTTTATTATTGTGATTGCCCTCTACTAACCTTTCATCTTCAAACCCCTCTCTGTAAGCACAACATCTCTACTAGTTTTGTAGATGAATAAGTGAACAACTTTTATTAGACAGTGAAGCATAAAGATCTCTTTATATAGTTTTATACAGACAAAGAGAATTCATGATTCAAATTCCAAATTGACCTCTTATTTGGGACTTGTCAAATAGAGACTCAATACCTCTTTCGGTTTTCCTGCATATGAAAAATAATTGATCATGACATTTGACGTTATTGTTACAAATTTTATAGAAGGGAGAGGAAAATGATGAAATGCCAATAATTTTACGTTTTGTGAAGAGATTATTCAAAATAGCTAAACAGGAGATAAACAAGCTCAAGAAATATGACCAAAGAGCCAAAGCATTTTGTGCCAATATATCATTGATCCAGATTATACCAGAGAATATAGGAGATTTTATGATTTGTGATATATATATATATATGTAATTAGGATTATTTGATAACCATAACATTCTCAATGATTTAGTTAATATTCTTAAAGTAACTTTAGAGGATTATTAGAATACATTAGAATAAATTCAGATTCTTTTTTTTCTCCTGCAAATACCTCGAAGTGTTCCATATGTTGGTAGAGATGATTGATTGTTTATGAAATTTCGAGGTTTTCTCAATTTTATTTCCAATTATCGATATTCCTTATTCAATGAGCTTCTAGATCGCATCCCCATCCCACTATGCTCATGCTACATCTTACTGCTATCAGAAGCATACGATCTTGCGACATGCCTCTGCGGAGATAACACGATCCGAAGACACGAAATTGAACAATTGCACCAATAAGTGGACTAGTTAACATATGGCCACCTTATAGTTACAACTACATTTTGATCACAGTGGATAATTACTCTAATCATAATGAAAACGCTTTTCTTAACACATCTAGCAACCCTCCAGATGATGTCACGAATCCAAAATTTGAAACCTATCCCAAGGATGATCAAGAAGAGGTAATAAAACTTGCCTTTAATGATTATGGAAATCTTATCATGGAGGAAAGCAAATTGACTTCAATAGTCACTTGTAGTCACTTGCGAAGATCATATTTTCAAAAATATTATCCTTACAGAATTTCACACCAAGAGAAATCTAATGAATTTATGAGGATTTGATATCTTCAAAAATACTTGAAGAAATTCATCAATTGCCCAAACTTGATGAAACTAGCATACCTCCACCAAGAAAGAAAGGGTTCAAGGATGGCACTCATAATCAACTAAGATTAACTATAGGAAGAATTAAAAGAGAGAGCTCACAAGCAAAATAATCAAGTTCAAGTGGGAAGCAAGGAAATTAAGTTCGACAATGAAGATAGACGGCGAGTCTTTTGCAATCAAGGGATAATAATGCGTGAGGAAATGGAAGATTTAATTACTTTTTATATTTATGTAGAATTAAAATTTTTCGATAACCATAATATTTTGAATGATTAAGTTAATATTGTTAGACATTTTTAGAGGATCTTTAGGACATCTTCAATATAAATTAGGAAGCTTTTCTTCTCCTATAAATAGCTCTATAATATTCCATATGTTAGTAGAAATGATTGGCATTTATGAAATTTTGAGATTTTTCTCGATTATCTTTCCAATTCTTAATATTCCTTGTGAATCAACAATCTTTTAGATTGCAAAACTCATCCCACCATGCTCACAACGCAACAGCAAACCTTGCCAGTGCCAAATTTTATCTTTTGAATAGCTAAATTGTCTCTTTAGGAGAATGACACATTGTTCCAATCGAGTAAATTGTTCAGAATATTATGGTTACTAAACAATTCTAGTTCTATATGGGTTAGGTGGGTTTGGGTCAAGCCTAATTAGACTTGAACCAATTCAAACACAATAAATAAATGTGTTTTAATATGTTCAACCTTTGTAACTTGATAAGACACATTTAAACACATTTACTAAATGTGCTTTACTATTTTTATGTAAATATTTAATATATTTAGTACATTTACATAAAAGAAATTTATAAGGTGTAAAATATTACATATATTGTATATTTCGTTCTCATCAAAACTTTTATTACATGATCAAAAATTGATTGATCATGTTTATTGTTGTACGGGTGATCGATAAATATGATTAGTTTAGTAGTGTGTCATAACATGGTACAATATAATTAAATATTCCATACATATTGCATTAAATGAGTCAATATGGCTTAGACCCGGTTTATACATGCCCCGTTTAAATACGAACTTGTTTAAATATAATAAATAGACTTGTCATGTCGATAGGTCAACTCAACAAATCTATGAGAGAGGAAAAAGGAGTTTCACTTTATTGGATTAATATAACATGATTTAAAATCATGCACATAATACAAGATTAAAATGTACTTCTGTAAGGTTCAAAACTTCATCCATCTACAACATCCAAACAAATAATGAATTGGGAGTGTGAGATGACCTCTTCCACCAATGTTACTTTCCTAATGAGGCAGCATTCCTCATTCTCATCCACGTAAAAGGACCCGATGCCTGAACTTGCACATCATCAAGGAGCGTATGCTCAATTTGAATCTCGTATTTCTTCTCGAGTGAATCAAAGAACTGGTCAGTTTCAAGATTAAGCTTTCCTGTATCAAGGTTGTAGAACCTAAAGGGTTGGCCCATCAGTCTAGTATACTTGATTAATAAACTTCTTCAGCTCAACTACAAAATTTAATTTCAAAATGTTACATACACTTCATTATTGTAGATTAGATAATTTCTAAAATTAATTTGGAAGGAGCCATGACAATGGAAGTATTTGCGTTCAAGAAATTTGTTTTCACAATAAAGTAGTAGCGATACCGTCCCTGAACTTCTCATGGGCCTGGTCCATGACTGGGAGAAGTACCATAAATATCCTTCACCAACTACTCATAATTGTCAACCTTAAACTCTTCCTTTTCACCCACTTATGTGTGAACCGAGTATGTAATAAATTGTGAATTGAGTAATTCAAGAGAAAATCGATATTAGATGCCCTACAGAATAGGAACCAATTGAAAATATTAAAATCTCTTGGGAATTTCACATGGAGTAGTGGTTGTTGCAACTGTAGGGACAAAGGAATCATACCATTTTGGCTTAGTATTTACATGTTTCACTAAACTCTATCCATGAGACAGATTTGGGGATGTTAAGGTGAGATTGAATCGATTTGAAAGCCAAAAATAGCCGATTTGGGGAGGTACAACTTTTATTAGTCAAATCAAACCTCCAATTTAATCCCCAAATAATAGAGAAGTGAAGCCACAACCATAGAATTGGATAATTTAGGATGTCCACTGTAACTCAAAGCAATGAATAAGAGAAACTCATCCCATTTAACTAGTAGAGGCAAAAGTTCCTAAATTATCCCTTTTGGATATGGACCAATTGAAGAATTTGCAACAACTAATAAGGTTCTTATTACACATATGAAAATAGAAATTGATATTTTTTTATTAATTGTAGCTGGTAATGAACAACAAATATTCATTTTTATGTGGGAAAATGTAACTGAGCCATTGCTGTACAAAAGATTTGAAATATAAATCTATTGTCATTATTGACGAGCAAATATTCGCTATCAGCCAACAATTTTTTTTAGAACTATTAATCAGCCATGTAAGTGAAATTCTATAGTGGTAGAAATCAAAGAAGCATCCTGTCAGACTTTTGTTCTCTAATTCTCATAAATGTACATGTAACTTATAGTGTGTCTAAAAAGTTGTCATATTGTGTCAATTCGCTGCTATTATTTCTACTTTAGAAGCATCATTTGTTGCTACAGAACTGAGAATCCGGGAATCATAATCTGTTTACTTTTCGATATTGATACTTCTCTCAAAGTCTTGTTGAAGCTGTAGTCTTAACTTCTCTATTGATATAGTTATATTGTCCATTGGAGCCATTAGCTCGATGTTAGACATCCTTGGAAACATGTCTTTAACAGCGTACAGATCTTCCATCAGAGCCACTCGATCTTCCCAAGTCTTTGCTCTTAAATGCAGCCATTTCATTCCGTAAAAATTGAAAACCTCCATTCATCGGACTTGCTCTTGCGAATTGAAGAAACCCGGTCATCATTGATGAGTAAACTCAACACCAAGGAAACAAAATTGGTAAGAGGTCATCCACATGAAATAGCACTTTTCTTAAAAGATATCCTTAGAAGGTAAAGAAATGCGAATTGTCATTGTTATTTCTTACATATAAGTTAAGGGTACAACAATTAAAAAGGTTGGGGGAAGATATATTTATCAGGCTCAACAAAATTGAATTAAACTGAATCAATTTTTGATCAACACATGTCCTTGCAATGCATCACAGAAACCAATTTAAGATGATGAACATTTCATGAATAAAAAAACGCAAACAGAATGCAATGGGAGCAAAAGATCATTTTTCTTTCTCCAAAACATACAACACCAGTACTCATTGCATTAAATAGATAAATTCAAGGGTCAAACAAAGGTAATCATGGCTCCTATGGTGCAGGAGAAATAATGCAATCATTAATTCATTTAATCTTCCCTCCATAACTGAAATAAACATACAGAGAACTAAATGAGCTTATATGTTTTGATGACACGAAGAGAGACTGTTAGAAGTGTGATCTACCAGTAGAGGGAAGTAGTGACCTCGTTGATGTTCCTAACAACATTATCCCCTTCTCGTCATACATGCTTTTGTCACTGTCCTTGAGCACGAGGGCCTCGTCGATCCCAGTGGAGGTGCTACTAGGCACAGCGAATAGATAAAGGTCACCAGTTGACAGGTCAACCTCCACAGTTGCGTCCCCCTGCTATCCACTATCTAGCTCACATTCACTGCCCTAGAAGTAGACATGACCAGAGCAGTGGAGGGAGTAGCGGAGCACTAGACGAAGATGGATGCTAAGGCTGGCAATAGGGAACCTAGCAACGTGTGTTTCAAAGGGGATTCCGATGGTGAAAGTCTTGTATTTAACGGTATTACTACATAGTAATACTTATGTGTTGATACCAACAAATACAAATAGAGCCATCCCGGTCGAGAATCTCCAAAGCTTACAAGTTGATTCTAGGTCTCTGTATGCTTCAAACTTTGACAACCCTCTCTTTTGAGAAGGAAAATGTTAAACCACTTCATCTTGGCTGCCCAGGTACTTCCTGTATCACCTTTTTCTTGAAAAATTGAACAGAGTTATATAACAGCCTATGAAAACTATCTTAGGTAAAATGGAGTGAAAGCACTAGAAGTTACGTAAGTTCTAGAGCATTAAGACAATCAACTATAATCTCTGGGCACTAAGGGCTATACCGGTGACCACCACAGGTAGTCAATGAAAGTGTCGTGTCACCAGGTGGGGCATTGAAGAAGGTGACTCGCGTCAACAGTTCACTACTTTTCAATAGATCAAAGGAATAGTCAAACCAACTTAGTTGGCTGGTCAATCTCATAAATCTTATAGGCCAACAAATCGGAAACGAATTACCAAGGGTCGATGTTACCAACATCGGAGGTGTACTAGTAATGGCCAACTACCTTAGTGTTAGTGGTTGTCGATGACTCCGATGGTGCGGTGATGGTAGTAATCATTAATAGTCTATTTAAAAAGTAATTTTGTCTTTTTTTCAAATATTTTGTTAATAAAATTAATTTTAATAGAAAATATTATGTGGGGACAAATAGTAGTTCAAATTTTTAAGATGAAGGATCCAAATCTATCCAAAAATGTTTAGCACCAAAATTAAAAGGTGATACAGGTTAAAGGATGAAAAAGTGATTTTCCCCTTAGTTTGAATGGTTATTTCTTGATCCTTTAGCTAAAATTGTTAGTGGGAAACTTGGTTCAGTCATTTTCCTAGCTTTGAATGACCAAGACTTTTCCAAGCAGTGAAAAGTCCACATGTGTTGAGGGTTAACTCCACATTGGTCAAGTTAGAGAATAAACTTGAATTTATAGAAGAATTCGGTAGTATCACCTAATAATTTAAAATTTTGAGTTGGATATAGGCCAATCTCTTATAAACACTAGTGAATTTTTTACATAATAACATAGTAGAGTTCTTGGACATCATTCTTGTCTATTTTATCTTCCCAATGCTGATAAGATTTTAGCATTCTTCCAAGAGGGGGAGGACTATTACAATCAGAGCCAAGCCCATTACAATACTACAGAAGGAAGCCCACAACAACGACAGATAGAAATGGTCGTTCAAGTTGCACATACAACTCGACATGGGATCAACGACAAGTTAGCTTCATTGAGAAGCTCATGTGAAAATCAATTATGAAGTTTTATAGGATTACGAATTTCGATAAAGGGTCAACTGAACTTTTGTCCTCTAAGGAGCTGAATTTTGTAAATATTGAACCGAATAGATTATTGATACAAGTGCTTCTATGCAAATGAAAGGAAGCTTTGATTAATTTATTGAGTCCATTGCGATCAATATACTTTCTCATTGTTTATTCCTAATGGCAGTTCGGATCAAGCAACAACAAGGATCGAAAATGTTGAATTATGCCCAGGATTTGTCTTGAAATATGTCCTTTTTATTCTGAGATTCAATCGCAACCTTCAAATGTCAAGTGACTATTTCCTTGAATTTGAGCTTCATATAGGACTGCACAGCGTGGAGAATGATTGGAGCGGGTGAGCTTCATGGGTTTTGTTGAATTACGATGCTATGAGGGGACTGCTAGCAAAATAGCAGATTGGGCCTAGAGGAGATTGCCGGGTTTACAGGTTTACGTCGGTGAGGGGTGTACCTGAGATGGGTCCGTGTTTAGTCAATGTGAAATCTAATGGATATATTATTATGGGAGAAAAAGGATGCTCGTGATTTTTTTTATAATTTAAATAGGAACCAATTAGGCCATACTATTAAAACCTTGAGAAGTGAGATGGTCTTGAATTTCTATGGAGGGGATTGTAGGAATTGTTCATGACCCATTGGATTGTCCACTAGACATCATACACCGATACGCCATAGGAGAATGGTAGGGTGGAGCAAACACCAACATCTCTTAGACGTGGTAAGAGCATTGCTTTTTTCTGGCGGCACTTCCAAAGAAATTCTCGGGAGACTTTGTATCCACCGCTACCTACTTAATTAATAGATCACATTCATCTACTCTCTCTGGATAAAAGTTCCTATGAAGTTTTATTTGGGTGCACTCCCTCTTGCAACAATACGCAAAAGAGCACTATTTAATAGGACAGATTCTTAGGTAAACTCAGTTCATCATGAACTGTTACACAAAGTTCATTTACTTTTTTTTATTCTTTAAACTCAACAAAGCAAAGTACCCATACTTTACGTGATGGACGGAGTTCACTTATGAATTTTTTGTTTTATCTTCATTTCTTCGTCCTTTTCTATAATTATGGGAAGGGATTACTTTGATGATGATCAATCACTGCCCAACATGACCAAGACTCTTCCTAGTATTGATAGGGCATAGTGCTATTAGGACATTGTTATATGGAAAGATTCTTGGATGAGCTCAGTTTACTATGGGCTATTCATAAAGTATATGTACTTTGTGTACGTAGTACATGATGAGCTTGGCTCATACAAGAATTTCAGTGTTTTATAGTAGTTTCTTTGTCCTTTTCCCAATAAAGGGACGAGAAGACATATAGATCAATCACTGTCCAAGAAGACCACGACTTTTCCAAGTTTTGAGTGGTCTTCGAGCAAAAAATGACATTGTTTGCAGTAGATTCTCTTTCCTTGCAACGCCCTGGTCAATGTTTGTTATTGGAGGTGGACAGATGTTTATTCCAAATGGCCTCGGTAGGGTAGGGGCGGTTGCCTCTCTACTCTTTGAATTTGTTGATGAATAAATCCCACAATGGAGAATCAATAAAATAAAATCTGATTTATAAAATAATTGGATACCGATCAACTAACAGTGCAGACATTTAGGTGCAAATGGGCTCAAACTTTTATAAGCCCAAGTAGATGTTTTACATGGTAACAAAACCAGTCGTGTGGGCTCACATCTCGTGACATCTGAGTGTAAAACTAGTGGTCAATAAAAAATTCGAGACCGAAAAATATCAACTCGAGTGCGGAAGAAAGTGTGGGCTGGAGGACAATTGTTGAGGGCACATTCAGTTGAAAACAAGCTTAATCTCTTGTATGCAAATGTGAACATTTTACCGAATTATTCTTAAAAATCTTAATCCATTTCCACCAACTATCTCATTTTATAATGAGCATCATAAGACATTGTACATACAGGGTACAAATTGAATTAATCAAGTTCAAGTCTTCCCCTTAGCAGAATTTCAAGTTTGAGCCTTGTGAATAAAGATATTCCAACTTCGGAAGTTTTATCCTCTAGTGGCCTTGCTAGTAAGCCTAACAATTTTTGACATCATATGATAACCCGACATGACATGATAAGGAGTTAGAAGCCTATTTATACACGAACCAACCTATTCAAACATGATAAATAAATGTGTTTAAGTGGTTGAACTTGTGTAACCGATAAGACACGTTTAAACATGTTTATGAAATGTATTTCACTATTTTTATATAAGTATTGAACCATGTAATCCATTTATATCTAAAAGTTTTATGATGTGTAAAATATTACATGCATTGTATTACATGATCAATAATTGATTAATCTTACTTATTTATTATACTAATTATTAATAAATATTATAATTTTAGTGGTCGTATCATATATTAGTAGAGTATAATTATATGTTGTAAACATTCTACATTAAATAGGTTAACTCGGTTTTGACACGGTTCAGATACGATTATTTAGACACGAAAAATAAATATATCATGTTCAGGTCATCGTGGTTTCTAACCCAAACACATTTAGACACGACATGTTTAAACTTGACACAACATAGTTTGCTAGGCCTACTTGCCAGGCTCGAACTGGATTAGTCGGGACCCGTTGTACTTCTAAATATCAGTGATACATATCAAAAAATTGTTCGAATTTGAATTAGTCGGGATCGATTTAAATCCCGGATGTTGAATGTTATTCGGGAGAATTTTATAAGTTCCATGTATTTTCTCAATAAAATTAAAAATGCTGAAAACGTAAAATCAAAAAACAACAGGCTGCAGCCGGTTTCCTGTAGAGAGAGAAAACTCCCTCACTCTGCTGGACGGTAGAATCTCCCATTCTATCAATTTGATGCGGTCGCCCATGTTTATTGTGACCTAAGTAACTTTCAGGTTCAATAATTCCAGCCCAGAGAACACGAAGCATGATGAATGAGCAACATATGATGCAAATTGACGTGGCAATATCCAACAATCTAGGCTAGAACATCCTTGGTGACGGATAGATTCTTGAGTGAATTTTGTCCATTTTAAATTATTAAGAAAAAATACAGATATTTTTCTATTCTCATATTTAATAAAACAAAAAGTGCCAGTATTTTTTCTAATAATTTATTGTGAATCTAATTCACCTAAAAATTTGTCGACCCGAAAGCTTCTCCTTTGATGTTAAGGTCAGCATGGATCTGGAAAAGAGATGGGCCAGAAACCTAGATAGGCTAGAGGTACGACATGGCACCTCCTTTGTCATATTTTTTTCCCGAACTTACCAGGAAAGCCGACAGATGTTGTAAACAGTGGGCGAATCTCAATGGAGAGTTATAGAGATGGGTTTAATGGGTGCGTGGGCCGGTCGTCCCTGCACTGAAGAGAATCAATAAATTGCTACATAACTTTTAATTTATTTTATCTATTTTATTAAATTATTTAATTCATTGCATAAACTCGTCATGGTACCTTTCCATTAAATTTCGTCCCATATGTTGAGATTTCTAGATTCATCCATCGATAGTTAAATAATGGATTAAGTGGGCAAAATAAGATAATTTACAAAAAAATATAGATAAAATTAATAAAATTTATATAGAAGTTCACATACTTTTCCTATTTCGTACGACAATTGCCCCACATCTTGAGAGAATACTGTGTGTAACAGGTACACCACATAACAGTTCCTGATGTGGTCTCACAAACTAATAATATGTTCTTCGTTTGATAATTTTTCAAAAATTAAGAAGCGTTTTTTCCAGCACTTCATTTTCGTTCTCACCTCACGTTTTATCCTCACATACCATTGGCAACCACAACAAGAGCTTTCATTTGCCGAGCGCCACAATCATTCATACAACAGTATCCTCAACAATCCGAAACTATTGATGGCTTTTCAGCCACGGTTGCAAATACACTGCTCAACACATCTCTTCCTAAAAGAAGTCTCGTATGTCACGGGTATACCACTCAACACTGCTTGTTGGTGTCAAAAACCAGTTGAAATTAGCCATATCAGCATATTCATGATAGAGAATTTCGATAGTAAAACGTAAATTTAGACATTTTTAAAAATAATAACCTCTAAAAAACTAAATAAAACTCCAAAAATCCTACAAAATATAAAAAAAAACTGCTAATATCAATTGACAAGAAGAGGATAGGATTCCAAACAAACACGGTTTTTAATTTAACAAGTAACTAATTGCTAATTTGGAATCTTAAAAAACAGTTGACAGAATATTTCGAAAACTTTGTAATCTCTATTATAACATTAAATAAACTCAAAAATAAGAAAGTGATGCTAAGTAAATTGATTAAAATATTTGCCACATATGAGAGAGAAAAGCCAAGAAATTTGAATAACAAGAATATCTCAAAATTTCAATACATATTGTCGTTGAGGATGAATAGAAACAATCCTTATTTATAAGAGAATTAGTACCATCACCTATCAGTTTAGACTTTTAGGTGGATATAAGCTTAGCACTCTTATAGGTTGAAGTGAAAATTTTAATATGGTATCGGAGAGGTTACTGTGTAGGCTCAGACCATGATGGTCCTGAGTGTTGAAATTGCGGCCTATAAACCCAAGATCAGAAAAAAAAAATGCTTGGCTTAAGGTCAGTTGTTAGCCCGGGAACAGGCGAGAAAGTCCATCTTGTGGTTAGTTGTCCCCTGAGAATGGAAGAGAAAGCCCGTCTCATGATTAGTTGTCCTCCTTGCCTGAGTATGGAAGAAAAATACCTGACTCGAGTTCAGTCATTGAGGTTAGGTGTTTAAGGGTACGTTGTCACGTGAGGGTGGAAGTTGAGAATGAGTCCAACATTGGACAATGAATAGAAACCATCCTGGTTTATAAGAGAATTTTGGTGCCACTACCTATCAGCTTAAACTTTTAGATGAATATGAGTTCAAGAAAATAGTTGCTTTTTAGAATATTTCTGAGATTATAATCAAATATAGTGCAGTGAAAATAAAATTTGCCCATTAAGAGAAAAAAAATTTAAAATTTGTCCACATAATCCATTTTAAGTAATACTCAGCTCCACGTTTTTTCCAAAATTTTATCATAAAGTAATATAAACAAATTAATGTTTTCACAATTAATTAATTATATTCTAAGTTTGAAAAATATTTAGAATATTTAAAAAATAGGCATTATTATACCAACATTAAAAAAAGGCATATTGTCATTCTAAAATTGATAAGTAGCGGTACTCAATTCTGTTATAAATTAGGATCATTTATATTTATTATCCGATGTGAGATTCTTTTCTCAGCACTTACCCTCATTTGGTAATGTGTTCACACTCGACACGTGCCCTTAAACACGTGCTCTCAACAAATGATAGTTTAAGATGTGGTGGAGATGGAGGTCATGTGGCTCCTCCCGATGAATGGCATGGTGACTTTGTTCCAAGAACCATCATGACTAATTAAGATGCAGTTAATGAACTTGGCATGGATTGGAGCACTAGGAATATGACCCAGTGAATGGTTTTGCCTTTAAAGATTATTTGATATATTGTCTTGAACTTGACTATGTGGATTGTTTGAATTTGATTATGTGGATTGTGGGGATATTATGTGCATTATGAATTTGGATGGTGGATACATTTCACTTTTGAACTTACATTTATATTTGTATTGAACTTATATATTATAATTATCAGGTTAAAACTTAAAATTTTAAATTCATATTCACAATATGATATTTACAATCTTAATTATTAATTTTATATTATTATAAGTATTACAATATTATTTATAAAAGCTTGATTTGGACCTACGAACACAAGAACCCATGCCTTGGCCAATTTCCAGCATGGTCCGGTTTTGAAAACTATGGTTTTTAACTTTTTGGCTTTTCATTTTTAAACTTTTCTTAACTAACTAATTTTTCTCTAGTTTTGATGGATTCAGTGACAACCCTATCAAACTGGCCAATCTGCGAGGTCCAACCTGATTTCAATTGCAAATGGGTTGATAAACAAAACCCAACTAGGCTAATGCCCGATTCCAGGTTCGACTAGTTCAACAAGCTGGTTCCGTTTGGTTTTGAAAACTATGCTTGAATCAACGAGACTCGATCCCAATATGCGTTCTTCGATCCCACCACTCTACTATGTCAATAATGTTATGGAAGGTTCTCCTTCACTTTTATAGTTGCACATGGCTCTATTACTTAGCTAGTAATCTAGGAAAACCATTATGTATGGATAGGGACACTTATAAGGAGTCTCATCTAGATTATGGGAACGTTTGCACTGAAATTGATGTGAATGATGATCTAGACAAAGTGATTAAAGTTTTTCTAAGTACAAGCATTTTGGGCACTCTTGTCTCGAGCTTGTTCAGCTGGAAGCTAGCTATTATTGTGGAGGTTGTACAGGTTGGGGCTGCAGAATCCACTTCTTTTGCAATGTAAATGACTTGTGAAGTGGCGGTGGCAACAATGACTTGTGCTAGCAGTTAAGGAAAAGAAGTAGCATGTGGGGGGTTTGGACAGGTTGCAACCTCACCATATAACTACTAAGAACGTGGATATACCCTCGATTGTAACTCTAATTTAAGTTGTTGATATGATGATGAATCAGTGGAAGATAATGCTGCTGAGACTTTTTGTCTTAAATTTGTAGTTGAAGTATTGTTGCAGCAAATGCTGGAAGATATGACAATGTAAAGTCTGCAAAAGCACCATTGAAACAAGAAGTAAGAAGGGAATCTTTCAACTACAAAAAAGGGTTAAAAGAAAGGGATATCAGTATACCCTCCCTCCCTTGATTGAATCTACTTACATGGAACATTAGGAGTCTCAATGGCTCTTCAAAATATGGCATCATGACATTTCAAATTCGGCTAATTAAGATTGATGCAAAGGGTTTGTTTTGAGTGAGGTTTGGCAATGAGAAGAAGATCATTAATAAATGGAGAGATTGGTTGACTGAATGTAATGGGGATATGGCTATCAATGGAGGATTTGTGTTATGCGGACGTCTACTTTGAATTTTTATATCATCAAAAAAACTGATAAACTTATTTATTGTCATCCTAGTATACAGATTTTGGGTCGGTCTACATCACTTTTGTTTTTGCTGCAAATTCACTAAAGGAGAGACGAGGCTTGTTGACTCACTTGGGATGCTTGGCTGTATGAGATGAGTTGGGGTGTCTCCTAGGTAATTTTAATATTGTTAAACACCTAAGGGAAATTTTTTCGACAAGGCCATGAGTATATACATGATCAAAATACGACTAATCTATGTTCTCTACTTGATGATTTGCATCTCTTGAACCATCTAGCTCACAGCTCCTTTTATTCATAGAGTAACAAAAGAGTGGCACGGTTTCAATGCAATAAATTGGATAGAGCCCTTGTGAATGATTCTTGGTTGTGTAGGCCTTTGTTCTCTGTTGCTCAATCTATGCAGCCAGGTGTCTCGGATCATTGCCTTGCTGTCCTCGGACTCTCTAGGCTTGAGAATGTTGGATCCAGTGGCTTCTTTGTTTCATAATCGAAGGCTGCTGAAGCAAAAACTTCGTATATCTAGTCAACAGGACAAGCGACTTTGCCGGTAGAAAGCAAAGTTGTAGCTTAGACTTAACGAACTATAGAGAACAGTCGTGGTTGGATAGTGGCTAAAGCCATAGTAACTGTTGAGAATGGAATCATATCTTTTGTCACATGTGCAAGAGGTAGTGCTGCAACAAAAATCATGGAGTGAGAAATTCTTAAATAATCCTACCTCATCACGTGCCGTGAGAAAATATCAATTCGATTATAACAAATGAGCAACTTGATAGTAATCATCCGAGTAGTTGCCTCGATTATAATTAATTATTAGTTAGAATACTTTAATCGGTTCTTTCTTCTATATCACTGTGAGGTATGACCATAAGATTTTATCAACATCCAATAGTAAAGCTGGGAGATCAAAATACTAGTATCTAGGAATTAATGGCGGGCCTTTAGCTGTGTAATACATTATCCGGTGGATTAGGAGGTTGTTATGGTATGGAAAACCTTCGATTTAAAAAAAAAATACTAATTTTTTTCCATATGTCAATTAAGGCAAGAAAATCTACGAACTAAGTTCGTTACTTGACCAGCAATGACACTATATTAATGGATAAAACCCTTCCAATTATTGGTGTATACATTCATATCATATAAACTAAAGATTTAGTCTAGGAAAAAGGAAAAAATCCTAGATGGTCTTACCTTACAATAACGTGGTAAGAAAAACCAATAAGATTAATTTGATTAGTGTTAATTATAGTAACTACCCAGGTAGTTAACACTAATTTACTCATTTGTCACATTTTAATTGGTGTTTCCTCATCATGTGGCGAGTAGGATAACCTAAGAATTTCTCATGAAAAAGATATATCTAATAATTTCAATTAATTGACATTGACAATTACACCCCCATGTGTTAATTAGGTTTTGCAATTCAAGCCTTGTGTCAAGTTAACCATGTTCTTCAATTGCCATCCAACAGATAATTAATAATAAATAATAAATATTACGAGCAGATGGAGCCTACATGGAAGAAGAGCCTACAAGGACCGAGGATTGTTAGGTGATGAGAGATTCTTACGTTATCTCTAGCCTCAAAATGCTATAAGTAAACTCTATTAATAAATATTTATTACATTATTATTAAGTATTACATTACCATTTTCTATTTATTAATAGTATTCAATTTCTAAATATCATTTCAAATATTTATACGTGTTATATATTTATTAGTTAAATTTTTACACCATTTATGAACTCAGTTCACTTAAAAATTTCTTGTCAGCCAATCATAGCAATCAACACTCGATGGCCCAGATTCAACAGAAAGCGTCATCAACTATTAATTAGTGGCGGCTAAGCTCCCGATAGGGAATTAATTGCTGATGCACGCGTATCTTGAATTATTAGTTGATTAATTACTCTAGCTAGAGTTGAAAATGATGGCGAAGCCTCTAACTAATTAAAATCAACCTGAATACGTTAATTAAAGAGTAAAACTATCTAGATATGAGTTTTTCCATTTATAAAATTTACAATCCGTGAACTTAACCTAAAGAGATCAACTATCGAGCCACTCGAACCTACTCATGTTAGCACTTCCAGATGCATTTTTATTAAGCACTTGCGGATAAAACTTCCTTTTTACTTATTCTAATTGCTAAGTTAGTGTAACAGATCGTCCGGTTGATTAGTCGGTTCGTACGGTGCCGGACACTATCGATATAAAAAAATAGAAAAAGGAAGCTGCAGATGAATATTGGTCCACAAGCAAATCTGCCTCAATCATTGACATGTCGACAGTAAGGGGCTGTTTGTTTGGCTGTAATCTTTCAGCTTTCTATGGATTACACCTAATTTTACCTTGTCTGGTGGTAAAATTGGAAGCAATCTGGGTTTGCTGGGCTGCAAAAAATTTCCCGGGCTGCAGCAGATTGGAGGGAAAGGGAATTACAGTGCGGAGAGGTGGAATTCTCAAATTACAGTGGGTCCGACCTTTAAAATATTCCATAAAATGTTAAAACTCCAATTTACCTTTTTCTTTCATCAGAGAAGTTTAAATAAAGGAAGGTTATTTATGTAAAATCATACCAATTCCACATCATATCAAATATTATAATATTATATTTTTATCTACTTTTCTTACAATCACAAATACTTACTAAACACAATAATTTTACATTACAACCGACATTCCATGTAAAATGACTACTTTCCATGTAATCTAATTTTCTTCCTAATCTAACAATAGTTGAACCAAACACCCCCTAAGAACAAGCAGATCTTCCTAGAGTAACCCGAACATTCCAGTTCAATGGAGATCTCTGGATCCTATTCACAAGTTACCAACCACAGTCCCACTTGGAAAAAAATTTATTGAATTACAATTTCTTCGAATTCTTAAGTTTTATTAAGTAAGCAAGAATGGAATGAAATGTTGTGTGTACTTTACTCTTTCTTTCTATATTTTTATTCGCTTGCCTCTATTGATGAAATTTAACTTTAAGGTGTGCATTCCAATCATAGTTTTAAAAATCGGATTGGACCCAGGAGCCAGTCAAGGTACCGGTCCAGGTTCAATAGGTTCAATGGGTTGAACCGGATTTATTTAAAAAATAATAAATATATAAAGTACATGTAATAACCTAAAATACACAAGCATTGATAATTTAATATCTTATGAGCTCAACCCAGTTCATTAAAAACCAACTGGTTTAACCCGGCTCCTAATAAGTCAATGTGCAAACTGAGTTAACTATGCAACTGGACCGGGCCAGTTGCAGGTTCCAGGTTCAACTGGTTGGACCGGCCGGTCCGGTCCGATTTTTAAAACTATGATTCCACTACGCTAAATTTTTTTCTTAAAACTGATCAAACACGAACGCTTTTGGAAAATTCGTAAGTCATCGTTCGCCTACATTTTTTTTCAAATTTATTTTTAAATTTATTCTCTCATTTTTTTAAGATTTAAGCAAAAGTCACCATTTTATTGCATTTTGTTCGATAAAATTCATTGCATTCCATAACATTTTATTTTAACGTACCACACGTTAGTTTAGTTCTCGCTCTGAGCCGAGAGAGACAGAGAATTCGCTACCTAGAATCTCTCGAAAAGGAGAAATTCGTAGATTATTCTACCGATCAAGTGGCGTGAGAAAATATTAATTGTTAATTCAGGAGTATATTAATATGTAGCCTCAAACGGTAATGAAAATAAGTTGAAATTATAAAATAAAATATATGACACGAAATCATATTACATAATACTATACAATTGAAACACTGAATCGACAAAGAAAAGTATAAAAATACAAATAGTAAAATTTGAAGCAAGTGACAATCATAATTTTCTTAAGACAAATTCATCCCCTCTCGGTCCTACTAAGGATACGACGACGTTTGTCTTCCATAATACAACAATGGCAGAGCAGAAGTCAGCACCGAACTTCTATCACTCAGACGAATCAAACAGAAGCTTAATGATATCGAAAACAATGCACGACAAAATAGAGAAAATAGTTTTTTTTCTAAAAATTCTATGCAACAATTCTATATCTATAAAAAAAGAAGAATGTCAGTCAAATGGCACAAAGTCGACTTGTCGATTACGGAGGATGTACCTTTTCCTCTTCCTTCCTATTCTTCCTAAATCTCACCTATTTATATAGGTGGAGATGTCGGGTAAGATGAAGAACCGAGGCTTACAATGATTGCCATCAATCACTGCTTTTAATCATATGCCATAAATCTCATGAATTCACTTGGCAGATGATTACAAACTAAAGGGAGGCCACCGGAGATTGGAGAAAGATCACTTCATGTATTCAAGTCACGTATGCATACAATTGCAATTCAACGGCCATCGATACTCCCCGAGGCCGTATTCGTATGAGATCTTAATCCCATATAATTTCCTTAGATTTTATGAGAAAAAATTTTCCATTCATACATTTTATTCGTGTCATTCGTGCCATTTTTCCAACAAATATTAATCAAATTGGAAATATCAATCAAATTACGATAAATAAGTAAATTTGTGTTGTCATCCCAAGTAGTTGCATTAGTTTTTGTCAATCAGAGTAATTTAATTAGTTGTTCTTCAATATGTCAATGTGAGATCTGATTATTGAAGATTTTTTTATTTAAAAGGAAAATCTTAAATGATTCTGCCTTACAATGGCACGTGAAGAAATACCTATTTAATTGTTCCGATTAATAATTATTATTATTTTGTTTTTGGGGACTCGTAACAGGGATGGATCCAAGAAACCGAGCCAAGGGGGCCGAAATTGATTAAAGAATTGAAAGGATAGGTTTCAAGGGGGCAAAATATCAAAATCTAATAAAACTATAGATAAAATTAGTAAATTTTGTATAAAAATTTACGAGTTTTCGAGCTTGGGTGACCTCTTAAATCCTTCCCTGCTCGTAAGCTTGAAGTCATCCACCGCCTGATGAGGACATCATAGAGGCTTTAATTGCTGAAGGAAGACGGTTGCAGGGATTTGTTGATCTGGGTGGAATTACGATGATGCCCATGAGATTTGAACTAGAAGAGGAGAAATGAGGGGCAACCATGACATCTCAGCGATTCGATCCTACTGTGTACATGTATGTGCCTTTAGTACGTAAACCTACTTCGGTAATCTAATCGAGTTTAACGTGTCACTCACTTCTAATACTCACACTTCTTACTCTACAACAGTCCTATTCATTTTGATGAAAATACAAACATCATGCTGATTGTGATTATAAAATATGATAGTTCACGCCTGTACCGATTATATCAGAAAATTCATGGTAAATACAATAAACATACCATGACTTGTGTCTGCTTTAGCTAGCTATTAATCCTTAGAGATATACACTCAGCATCAGATGCCGTAAGATCTTCGGTCTATGGCTCTGCCAAGTGCTTGAATTGTGATTGACGTGCTGAGTTTAATCCGTTGTTAGGGTGTCGAGCACATCTTTGATGGGACCATTCCATCGTTTCCTTGAACTTTTGAGCTGTTCGGTTCAATGTAATCTTTTAAGACTATGTATAAAATGATTGTTTTTATATTCCTCTTTGCCATGTCTGGGTGGTAAAATTCCAGGTATTTTGAACTCCCGGAGCTCTAGAGTTTTCCCAGGCCTTGACGTTTTCCCGGCAAGAGGAATGCAGAGAAGACACGGAACGTCGGATTACAGCCAACCCATGAAAACGCATTTTGGCCACTTTTGTCCTTTCCTATTCGACATGTGAGGCCCATAATCCAAGAAAGAAAAAGATAAGGTTGAGTGAAGATAAGTTTTTTTTTTTAATAACCGAGGTATTCGAGCGCTCTCCGAATATGATTAATAGTATTTATAATACCTCCTTCTGAGGGCAAATATAATAGTCCGTAAATCACATGCGCCGGGTAAGGTAGAATAAATCCTGACGGGCTCAAGAGAGCCGAAAAAACACCACCCTCTAGCATGCGTCTACTAAATTTCGAACCTAAAAAGTCACAATTCCCTCCCAATAGGGCTGTCCACTGAAAGACAAAAATTCAATTTATTTCCTTCCATATAAAATTATATTGTACTAAATTTTATATTTACTTTCTTAAGTTTATCAAATATAATAATTTTATATTTCAAAGTTGATTCTATTTGTGATCATTTTTGTTATGGAATTAACACAATCACAGTTAATTTCAATTTGTCGCCAATGTTTACAGAGACTTCCACATTCAGGTTCAATCACTCCTCACAGTACGAGAAATGAAAGTAACGGTTGTATCAAATAGTAGTACTAATATGGTGTTACATATTAATTAAGTTAAATTATTTTTACTTTTGTTTTTCTCTTTTAGAGTTTTTTTTTTCCTTTTAAGTTTTGTTAAAGAATTCTAAAAATAATTAAATCTTATTAGCACGTATTAGCTCGTGACAATACGTTAGCACTGCCGCGTCACGTGCCGTTACATAAAAGACTCTCTCCCAAAGAACACGAAGCAAGATGAATCAGCAACACATGATGAAAATTGATGTGGCAACACCCAAACGATCTAGGTTAGAATAGCCCCGATAAAGAGATTTTTAAGTAAATTCACTTTACTTGTAAATTATAGAGAGAGAACACATTTATTCTAACATTCTAATATTCAATAAAATGAAAAATTCAGATAGCTCCTCCTCCAATGTTATGGTCAGCGGGGATCTGCAAACGAGATTTGGCCAGGAACCTAACCCTATGCCCCATCATATATTTCTGGGAAGACTATAACTTTGTCCGATGCTAGAGGTTGACCTGGCACCTTCTTTGCGATATTTTCTCCCCGAACTTACTAGGAAGGCCGATAGGTAGGAACAGATCCAGAAGCTGTAAATAGCGGGTGATACCCAATACAAGGATGGATTAAACGGGTGCCTAGGACAATATCCATGAATTCGAGAGAATTTACGAATTGTTATATAAACTTAATTTATTTGGATTATTTTTTAATTAAATTATCTAATTTCATACTCCTAAACTCGTCGTGTTACTTTTTCATTGATTTTCGCTCATAATGTTAGATTTCTGAATCCATCCCTCAACAATTAGATGACGGATATTAGAGGTAAAATAAGATAATATACCAAAAATATAGATAAAATTATAAAAAATTTTATAGAAGTTCAGAAATTTTCCTAAGTTCTAGGAGGCGATCGCCCCGACACCTCTCTTAAATCCATCTTTGTTGATGATATGCATAAATTACATGAAATAAAATTTATTGAGCTAATATATAGTAGTATTTTCTCCATTTTATTTTCATTTAGTTATACTTTAAGAGTTAATAATATGTTTTTCATTTGATACTTTTTTATGGGTAAATTGTTTGACCAAATTCCCTACATTGTCATGAACTTCAATAATAGTAAAATTGTATTGCACTTTATTCATTTTTCCTCATATTGTCTGGGCACTAATACCGTCAATATTTTTATTAAAATTTGAAGTGGGAAACTGACTTGATTAGTATGGTATGCCATATCATTAACTTATTAAAAATAATAAAATTTAAAGAAAAATAAGGAAATTTTTTAAAAATTATATAAAAATAGAAATTTTTTTAAAAATATATAAATTTTTAAAAATAAAAATAAGTACATAGTTAAATAAAAATAATAGATAAACATTATCTTAATCATAAATAAAAATTATATAAATAAATACTAGAAATTCTAAAAATCCTTAAAAATTCTTAAAAATTCTTAAAAATTTGAAAAACTCATATTTCCTATAATACTCAGACATCATTTTCCCAATATTGCTAATTAACATCAAAACTTTTAGGATTTCTTCATGGTTTTTAGGTTTTTGTTCAGATTTTTAGGGTTTTTATTTTATAAGGTTTTAAATTTACATTTTGCCACCTAATTGATCTCTCAAGAATTTATTGATGTGATTAATCTTATTAGTTTCTGACACCACCAAGCGAGAAAGTCTTTTATGCCATTGTATTACCATATGACGGTACTTATATGGACACATTAGCTAATCTCAAAAATAAAGAATAACCCAAACAATAACTAATTTTGATTGATTGGTGTCAATAGGTAAGCACTGCCACATGTTGACATTGTGGTATATGTAAAATATCCACATGACCCATGAGAGATTTGAGCCTATATTCAATGCAAAAGTTTTAGCTACTATGTGGTGGTACACAATTCTCTTACGGTGATATGTTTCTCGTTCGGACTCTAATGCTCATGTTATTTATTTTATTGAATTCATAAATTTATAAATTTTCATTTGATATGACAAGTATGCATTATTCAATGAGCTGATTATATTCAAATTATTAACAAAATGTAAAGGCGACTAGCAAATCATAATAAAACATGATGAAATTTATGTAAAATTAATTATTTTATACTAAAACTTGTGTCATCATCCTAAGTTAATAAAAATTAAATTAAAATTATAAAAATCTATCACAAACTCGGTTTCTTTGTTATAATACCAGTGGATTATGCAACTACAAAGTTTTCGTAGCCCCAATGGATAAATAACTTCCAATGAAGTATTAGAACCCGTTGTATAATATAAGTTTCGAGTAGAATTTAGTTCCTATTTTCTTAGGGTAGGATCTGAATCAAAAGTCAGGAAGTAGTTATATACATAATAGAATCTGAGTATTATAAAAAATATAGGATATTCAGACACGATGAGTTATAAACTCAACCAGGCATCCCTTTCAAGTCAACACAAAATTTTCAACATAAAACCTTATTTAAGATTGTTAGCCCATGTATAATGCACTCTCAACTAGCTACAAAAACCGACTCCAAAAATGCTTCTTTACCTTTTCCTAAGACAAGGAGCTGCTCTGTTGCTTCTACTTCTAGCTTCATCCCTGATAGCAGCTAAATCGAACTCGAAACCCGGATGTCCGAACAAGTGTGGCAACCTCACCATCCCTTACCCATTCGGCCTTAAAGGCCGAGACGACTGCCATTTGGCTGATGATGTTCGGGCGTTCACCATCGACTGCAACACAACCGTGGACCCTCCCATCCCGTACTTGACGAATGTGTCGACCAATATCCAGATAACAGATATCTCCGTTGCCAATCATGAGATGCGGATCATGGTCTATGTAGCTCGAGACTGTTACAATACCACGGGCCGGGAACATCGGAACAGACCCTATCTCAGCCTCAGGCACGTGATGTTCCCGATATCCAGTACCAGGAACACGTTCACCGCCATAGGGTGCGACACAAAGGCTTACTTCGAAGGGTACAAGGACGACACCTATGCCATGGGTTGCATGTCTCTTTGCTACAACATCACTGACGTAGCCGACGAGACATGCTCTGGGATCGGCTGTTGCCAAGCGAGCATCCCTAAGAATGTGTTTCGATACGAGATTTCCCTCTATAGCTTCAGCAACCACTCCCAGGTCCTCGGGTTTAACCCCTGCAGCTATGCTTTCGCGGCTGAGAAGGGCCACTTCAACTTCTCTACCAATTCCCTCAGACAGATTAATGAAACGATGGTTCCTTTGGTTGTGGACTGGGCCATCGATAACCAGACGTGCGCAGAGGCAAAGCGGAACAAGACGAGTTATGTATGCAAAGAGAACACAAGCTGTACGGATGCGGACAATGGATTGGGATATCGTTGCCACTGCAAGGAAGGGTTCCAAGGAAACCCTTACCTGTCTGGTCCCGATGGTTGTCAAGGTATCCTCCTTTTCATATTTCCTCATCCAAGTTTCACACCCAGTTAGTTTTTTTCCCCTCCGCACAACACAATAGAAATTCATCCATTTTATTTGGACTAAAATGATTTTTTTCCCCTTTCCAATTATGAATTCCGTAATATGAAAAAATTTAATTATTTCTTTTTTCAGATATTGATGAGTGCAAAACCTCAAATCCATGTACCAAGAAGGCATCATGCATAAATCTGAATGGAAATTTTAGTTGTACATGCCCTCATTGGTACAGAGGTGACGGAATGAGAAACGGAACTGGTTGTACAGCAAAGGTGACCTCTCGTGATATTGCCCTAGGTGAGTAGCTTCTTAGTTTCTCTCAGTCCGCATCACTTTTATTTTTTCTTTTGATAGTGAAACGGGGCTTAACTGAGCCCGTGCATCATCGGTATTTAAAAACTAACTGAGTACTGATTAATCAGTTCGAGTCGAGTTAACTCATTAAAAGATAAAACTATCACAATATGAAATCTTCATTAACAAATACCTGAACCTAAGAGTTTTTCTTAAGAAAAAGAGCTGACGAATCATATTATAACAAACTTATTTTGGTAATAGCTTCTTTATTTTTTCTGATGATAAGGGAGACTCATGGATTTAATACGAAGATAGGAAATAAAGAGAAAAAGCACATAACACTCGTGGTGATGTTCGAACTCATAACCTATTGGTTTCTTCTCGCCTCCCCTTTCCCTTAGCACGGGCATTTTGCTAATGCTTCCCCACATTTTGCTATTTCTGAGGTGAAATTTTATTTGAAAAGAGACGTGTTTCAATGCCATTTTGAAGTAGTGGATTAGGATTAATTATAGAAGGATCAGAAATTAATTAACATTTGTAACATAGAATAAACTAGTACAAAACAATAGTAACTAGTAAAAAAAAAACCACACACACACAAAGACGATTCCTTATGCTATGATACAATATACCTCACCATCAGCATGAAATTGAGATGTTCAATACTCGATTTTCCGCTAGAACTTGGTGTGCCTATTTATTTTACTTAACTTAGAAATCTCAATTTCAGTTGAACCGACAGATTAATTATGATTGTTTTTTTTTCAATTTACGCAAACTAGTCGTGGGCATGGGTTGTTTGCTCCTCCTCCTCTGCACTTCTTGGTTAGCTTTGGGACTACGACATAGGAAGGCAACAAAGGAGAGAGAGAAGTTCTTCAAAGACAATGGTGGCCTCTTGTTACAAAGACTCATCTCACAACAAAGTTGGGTCGAGATATTGAAAGTATTCACTACAGAAGAGCTTAGAAAGGCAACTGACAACTTCCATGAAAGTAGAATTCTCGGCCAAGGCGGCCATGGTACAGTTTACAAAGGAACATTGATGAACAGTAGGACTGTTGCCATCAAAAAAGCCAAACTACTAGACAAAAGCCAAGTGAAAGATTTCATCAATGAGATCATTGTCCTATCTCAAATCAATCACAAAAACGTGGTTAAACTGATAGGATGCTGCCTAGAGATGGAGCTTCCTCTATTAGTTTATGAGTTTGTAACTAATGGCACCCTTTTCGATCATTTACATGGAAATGGTCGTTGCTCCATGTCATTACCCACATGGGTAGCTCGCCTACGTGTAGCAGTAGAAACAGCAGGAGCTCTTTCTTATTTGCACTCTGATGTTGCTATTCCAATCTTTCATAGGGATGTGAAGAGTGCTAATATATTGTTAGATGATAATTACACAGCAAAGGTGTCAGACTTTGGAGCCTCCAGGTTGATTCCAGCGGACCAAACTCAATTGAGCACTTTAGTGCAAGGCACGTTCGGATACATCGATCCAGAGTACTTCTACACAAGCCAATTGACGGAAAAGAGTGATGTTTACAGTTTTGGTGTGGTGCTAGCTGAACTGCTAACTGGAATAAAGGCTGTTTCTTTTGACAAGCCTGAAAATGAGAGGAACCTCTCCTTATTTTTCGTAACGGCCGTGAAAGAGGACCGTTGCATGGAGGTTATTGACAAGCAGATTTCAAATGAGGGGAACGTTGATCACATAAGAGAAGTTGCGCTCCTAGCAAGTAGGTGTTTGAAAGTAAGGAGTGAGGATAGGCCTTCCATGAAGGAAGTTGCACTTGAATTGGAGGGATTACTTAAGGTCATTGAGACACATCCATGGGTTCATCAAAATTTAGGTTCTCTCCAAGAAACAGAGTTCTTGCTTGGGGAAAGTCAAATGGGTTCTGTTGACACGCGTCCCTTTAGTGCAGCAGTTTCAGAGGACACCATAAAAAATCAATTGCTACCTTTTCACATTACAGATGCGAGGTAGACTGTGTTTAGTGTTGATATATATTGTTTCGGAACTTGTGGTTAGTCTTTGTAAATTATTATCATGTTTAATTTTAAGGTACACTCTAATGTCTGTATTGTTCATGTCTGAAATGCTAAAGTCATGTAATGTTTGAGAGTTAATTGAGGTCTATGTGCTAGATAGTGATAAGAGCATAAGGAATAAACCATAAAAGAGAGTCATACAGTTGAGAATTTAACTCTGGATGTCTTATTTTTTAGTCAAGAATTATGCCAAGACATCAAAATCCCCTTTATCCTCGTGCTTGTAGCTTTGCCTGCATAATTGCCACTGATGATATGTAACTCTGATTGAGTATTTGATTTTTTTTTTTATAAGTAGAGTACTGCACTTGAAGAATAGACAATGATAATAAAAGAAAAAGTAATCTAGCATGGACAACGTTTCAATTGATATTGTATTTGAGAATTTGATGAAGGGATTAAGTATGACAAACTATGATGATTCGATTTGCAAACTTGATAAAAGGCACTAAACTTCTCCGACAATTTGATAGCACATTGCACAAATAACCTTGTATCTATTATCAATCACGGGAGCTTGTAGTATCATATGCTGCATTAAAAATTAGCCATCGCTCTACTATGGTATTGCCCTCGAGTTTCACTGCAATTTCTTTGATTGTCGCCCTCTATCGACCTTTTATCCTCCAACACCTATTTGCAAGCACTACAACTTCCATCATGATCATCATCTCCCAATTCTGTTAATAGTTTTCTAATTAAAATTTTTTCAATTTTATTTTTTGAATAGTTTATTAGTAAAGATTAATTTTTTATATATAGTATTACATGGACCAAGCGTTACTCAAATGTTTAAGATTGAGGATTAAAATCAACCAAAATGGTTAAAACTAGATTTAAGATTGTAATATAAGAGAAAATATTAGAAGTGATTTTCTCCTTATTTTGAATGGCTATTTTCTTGGTCCTTTAGGCGTTAGCTAAAATAATTGGGGGAAGATTTGGATCAGTCATCATCTAAGCCTTGAAAGGTCCACGGGCAAAATGAACATCGTCTAGCTAGCGCATTAGTAAGCTAAATAAATACATATAAGAGGATGTTGTCTTAGTACAGTGATACAAAACTCCAATTCATAACTACAGGTTCTGAATTCAATTCTCATTATGAGAATTATATGCCTATTTTTTATTTCCTATTATTGTCCTAAGCTCATTAGCATTCCATATCACTGAAAAATAAATTAATATAAATAAAGACTTGGATCAGTCGCTGTCCAATAAGACCAAGACTTTTTCCAAGTTTTCGTAGGCCCAAGTGCGAAAAGGATATTGTATTATTGTAGTTTTTTCGTCATTTTCCCAAATTATTGAAAGAGAATACTCAGATCAGTCACTGTCAGAGGAGACCAAGACATTTCCAAGCTTTGAGAGGTATAGGACGAAAAAGGACATTGTTTCCAATGGATTCTCTTTCCTTGCAACAGCCTTTTCAATGTTTATTATTGGCCTTGCTTCTTAGGCTCCTCCAGCTTAGGATGGTCGGATCGATATTATAGATGCAGATAACAAGCTTTCTAACCTATGAAAGTCAATGGCGAGTGAAAGGACAAATTCTAAGGTGTGAGATAAGATAATTTGATAAAAATAAATGAAATCGATAAAATTTATATCAAATTGTACATGTTTTTCCGAGTTTTCGTTCAATAGAACCCAACCAAGATACTCCCATAGGATTGCTACTGCTGAGCTGAAGACCGGTGCTTCAGGTTATGAGACTAATGCCACTTACTTAATGATTATTTTAAATGTACTTCCTATAGAATTGTTGGAAGATTGTAATAATCATAGATCTTTGAACCAAGCATTGCACTTGAATCGCTGATGCACCAAATTTGTACTATTATTCTGAGCAAACAGTTACAGTTTCGGTAGGAATAGGGGCCGCAATCGACTCGTACACTTCTTTCTCGTGTACAAAAATTACACAAATTTAGAATGTGATAAAATGAATAGAGAAAAGAGATAAACCAGTGCAAATCGAACTTGGGACTCTTTGGTTTTAGGCCAAAAACAGTGTCAACTAACCATAACCCTTTTCTCTGCTCATGCATCCGATTAATCCGTGGATGTGGAGAGATGTTATTCCAAAAGGCCTTGGCAGTCCAGGAACGGTTGCCTCTAAATACTTCTTATCAAATCCTACCTTTGTAATTCTAGATTAAAAATAAGTTCGACGTTACTAAAGTATCCTTTTACCCTTATATGTGATGCTTTGACATCTTTGTATTTAAGACCAGGAGGAGGTTGCAAGAAAATCCAAATAGAAAAACAGACAGCATGCTAAATGAGATAAACATTTTAAAGTTCGTGCCTTCCTAGGTTATGCAAAAAAGTTCGTGCTAAAAGTGAAAATTTAGTCAAAGTATAGCTACAATTAGGTTATTTGGCCAAAATTTTATTAGTTTTCTTCTTTATAAATTTTTTAAGATTCGTAAATTTATACTCCTATGGCGTTGGAGAATTGTAGATGTGATAGTTTTGCTTCAGTTTTAGCAAAATAATGAAAAGGGAAATGTATTTTCGATTTCTAGCTAAATCAAAGAGAAACCGAAATATTTCATTCTATTTCCGGCTCCATCCCAATCCGTTTGCATTTCCATTTTCTGATTGTGGAATGCGAACCAAATGCTACCTTTGAGTGTTATTTTCCAAATTTCTCTTTGTGACATACAAGAAAGTCTTATATGTGACGGGTATACCACGTGACAGTGCTGACTTGATGTCACAAGTTAGTCTAATCAAGCCATTTTTAAAGTTATTTTTTCTCTTTTAGATTTTATTAAAAAAATCCTAAAAATAACTTAATTTTAATCGTTCATAATATTACACCGGTACCGCACATTGTATATCCTTTACACACAAGACTCTACCGTGATATACGGTTTTCGCCCAATGCATACGCTAGGTTTTCTTCTTTACAATTCCAATGCAAGAACACGCGCTACTATTGCCATGTGCCCTAGAAACGAAATGTTCCTAAAAAGTGCAAGCAAGAAAAACATCCATATAACAATAGAGAACTTGGAAAAAGACCAAGTTAATAACTACAATTTTTTTCTATCTATATCATTTTATATAAAAAAATTCAATAAACTTTTAACTAATCTAGATTCAACATAGGCCAGAGCACTAACACTATGTTTGGATCGAGGGACATGGAGGGGAGAAATTTAGAGGGATTTGGAGGAGAGGGGAGAGAGATTTGGAGGGATAACTTATTTCTCTAAATTATTCGTTTGGATATTATTATTATTAGATGATGGATTTGAAGGGATAAAAAGAGTCAATTTTACTAGTTTACTCTTTTAATTTGGAAGACCAATTGGACCAGAGAAAGACATAAGAGAGATACAGTGGTTTTATGATAATTATGAAACTCGAACAAAATTATGATTTGATTATAGTCTTGAAAGGTTTGGTGGTTGTGACCTGGTGGTAGTCGAGTAAGGGAAGAAGGGCATGGTATATTTATATGATACAGAATTATGGCATAACTAGGATTTCGTTTAAGAAGTTACAATGAGTATTTTTATTTAATAATTCGCTATCCTCCAAATTCCCCCAAATATGAGGAATTAAAAAAGTGAGATTTGGAGAGATTGCGAATCCCTCTCTCCAAATTTCTCCTAATAATTGATCCAAACAATGAATTATACAGTCCATCCAAATCTCTCCTCTTCAAATCCCTTTGAATCCCTTAATCCAAACAAAGCCTAGGGAGCAAAACTTTCTTAATATAAATTTTCTCCGATCATAAAACTCGAACCTGAAACTTTACTTAATGAAAAGAAATATCTTAATATCTCAGCTAATTCATAGCCACATTTTAGGCATACAGATTAATCGAAATTTTTGAAAAGTCACGATCAACGCGTGAGTCAAGTCTCACGCAAGTAATAGACAAGTTCAGCAGAACTCAATGGACAGCTTCGAAGAAATTAACAAGTATTGGATGAGTAATAAACGATGACTTCGTTGTGCAAAACGTAACATGCGGTAACATGTAAATAGTAGACATATGGATATGGTGCATTACTCATCGATTATCATCTCCTTATTGAGGGCATACAATGCAATGGTGCTATACTTGTTTTAAATTTGAACTAATAAGTTATGAATTCGATTCTTTTAACGATCGTGTAAGTTATTTTTATCCTACTGTCACTCAAGTTAGGGGTGTGCACGGGTATTGGAACCAATTAGAATCTATCTCATTGGTAGATTTTGAGTAGACATCAACGGAAATCGGGTAGAACCCAGGTAATAAATTGAAGAACCTGTTCCAACCATATAATACAGGAATCGTGTATATGAAGAAAATGGTTTATTTCAAATCTGCTATAAGTTTCTCATTCGAATTCTAAGGCTCGTGTTATTTATATTATTAGATTCTTATCGATAAATTTTTATTTGACAAGACAATTATGCATATTTGATGAATTGATTATATTCAAAATATTAATAAGATTTAAAGACTGGTAATAAGTAATAATAAAATATGTTAAAAATTTTATGTAAAATCAATTAATTTTTATTAAGACTCATGTCATCATCCTAAATTAATAAAAATTGAATTAAAATTATAAAATTTTTTTAGAAACTTGATTTTTCTTTAAACTACGGATTATAATTATGTATTTTTAAAATTATCTTTACTGGAATGGGAGACGTAAGTTTTAATAGGCTACCATAGCATGTTGTACAATACAGATTTCGAGTAGGATTTGGTTCCTATTTTCTTAAAGTAGGATTTGAATCAAAACTCAAGAACCAATTTGTAAATGGAATAGAATATGGATATCATGGAAAATATAAGATATTACTTACTATTTTTATTTTTATTTTATTTGCAGCCATTCATTCGTTGACATGTGTAAGAATATGTAGAAATTTTTAACAGTTATTATACAAAAATTAAAAAGTTACATAGAAATCTCACCTGAAACACTAATCACTTGATCCTACCAATTTCACCTCCATTGAAGGATGAAAATTCCCAATTAGAAAAATTTTATCCCTTAATAGATCGATCAAGTTAGAAGTCGAATCAATGAGACCCATTAAATTTTATATGTTAGGTGATAAAGAAAATAGATATAAATATTTTTGACTAGTCATTGATTAAATATTTTATATATAGTTCGTCAAAAACATTATATTGTCGATAAGTTTTTTAAAATAAAATATTAATATTTTTAAGAGAATTTTAACTAAAATATGTCGAAAGTACCGACAATAAATTTTGACGTTAATTTGTCTAAAATGTCATTCGGGTACTTTTCTGTTGGAATGTCTCTCATCGGACAATTAATTGACCCAAAATTTATCGATAAAATCATAAAAAATTATCTGTGGATAAATTTCTGACAGTAAATCCAAGCTATCTTGTAGTGAAAAAAAATCATGAAAAAAAGAAAAGAGAATAGAATGCTAAGCAAATAGGTTTAAGAATTTCTTCAAGAAGTACAAAATTAATATTACTCCAAATTTTTCTCTAAATTAATAAAAAAATATTAATTAATATTTTAACTTTCAGAAACAAACAGCACACTTTAATTTAACAAGTAATCAGTTGCTATCTTGAAATTTTAAAAAAGTTAAATAGAATATGTCGAAAACCTTAAAATTTATATAATAGCATTAAGTATACATAAAAATGAGAAAAGGGTTGCTAAGCAAATTGATTAGAGTATTTTCAAGTATGAGATAAAAAAGTGAATAAATTATATTTTCTCAAATTTTGAAAGTCATGTAAAACAATTTCAGATATTTTTGGGATTATAACAGTGAAATATAGTTTAAGGAAAATAAAATTTTTTGCACATACCCATTTTTGAGTCATAACCCGCCCCATGTTTTTTCGAAATTTTATTCAAAGGTAATTTTAGTATAATCTTCAAAAATAAAAATTTCACAAGTAATTTATTACAATTCTGGGAATTTTTAAACATTTAGAATATTTAAAAATTTTAAGTTTCTCCACGAAGAAAGAAAAGAACAAAATGCTAAATAAATTAATTTAGAAATTCGGGTAATGGCTGTTTTATATGTCGTTGCTCCAAAATAACGTTGGGCTATGTAAGGCGTAGATTTTTCTCTGAGTCTTCTAAATACGGTTTAAGGATAGCCACATGTGTATCATCTGAACAGGGGTGTGCAAAAACCGGTTCACACCCGAGCCAAATAAAAAATCAATTCGATATAGTAAGTATGAATTGTAACTAGTTTATGAGAAAAAATTGGATTTGTATAAACCAATTGGAGTGACCGGTTCAAACCTAATTGATTTTTTAAACAGTTCAGTTAAGAACCGGTTCTAAAATAACATAATTAGTTTTGAAATGGTTTGGTTCGGTTCGGGCGGAATCGAAATGGTTTTAAAACAGTTCAATTTGGTTCTTACCATATCGAATTGGTTTTGGAAATATACTTTTGTCTTATTATATTATTATATTAAAATCAATTCAGTTCAGTTCAAATCGGTTAACCACACCATAACACTTAGAAATTAAGCAAACAGCTTTTCATCCAAAAAATCGCAACAAACCGTTTCAATTCCAATTCAATTCTCCACAAATGAACCAGTTTTTTTGCTCACTATTCATTTACATCATGTTCTAAATATATGGAACTCCCTGTGACATATTATACTAGATACTGGCTCGTACTATACATTTTTTTTTGTTATATGATGAAATTGACAAAAAGAAGAGTACACAAATGATAAAATACTATTTTAGTTATGGTTAGTGTCACGAGTATGTGGTTTTCTGGTATATGGAAAAAATTATGTAATAAATTGAGTAAATCTGATATATCACATGGTACATTAAAATTTATTAAATTGTCATAAATTTTAATGATAGGAATAATTATTACACACTTTATTTATTTTTCTCATATTGTTATGAGAGACTAACACTTAATCTTTTCATTAAAATATGATATCGGATGTTAGTGTAGCTCATGATGTATAGAGCACCACTTCATTAATTCCTTAAAAATAAGTGAAAATCAAAGAAAATTAGGAAAAAAAATTCATACAATTAAATAGCACAAGCAAAAAAATCTGTAAAATAATTTGTAAATTTTAGAAATAAAAGCATAGAAATTTAAATAATAATTGATAAACGTTATATTAATCATAAATAAATTTAAATAAATAAAAGAAATTTTGAAATCTTTCAAAAAATGAAAATTAAATTTAGTTGAAATTAAAATAATGAAAACTAAAAAAGTATAAAATATAAGATAAATTCAAAAGATTTATAAATGAGCTCATGGTAATTTAGAAAAGTGAAAAATACAATAAAAGACTTATCTTTCAATATTTAATATAGAATGGGTATTTTTATAATCACATTTTGATTTTTATTTTCAGATATCTTTTTTGTGATATATACGCTAGGTCTTCTTCTTTATAATTCCAAACGTAAATACAGTTGTCATGATTTTCCTATGGTCTGGAAAAAAGAAATTTTCAACAAAATGACAAGTTATAATTAATCCGGATCAACATCCACGTAACAGAGACATATGAAAGACAAAGTCAATAGCAATAATTCCTAGGCATAAGATACAAATCAATCGAGACCTAGGAAAAGTCATGGTCGACGAGCAAGCCAAGTCTCAAATATTAAGCTGGCAAGTATTGTCGAAAAAGAGAGCGAAGCACAACTTGCAGGCAGTGACAGATCTAGAAAACTTGCTCGATGGTGCAAAACTCTATAGAAAAGTAACGTAAAAAATCTAAGGAGATGAAACTCTACAGAAAAATAACAAGAAGAATCCATGGGGTGAATTATATATATAGTTCAGTAAAAATGAGATAAAATCAAGTAAAATTTACATAGAATTTTATGGAATTTCACGAGTTTAGGGGACGATCGCCCCCTGCCCTTCTAAATCCATCCCTGGCTGTAGGTAGCATTGAATAAATTAAATTGTTGGCATGAAATTGGAAATCAAAGATTAAACCAATTGTATAATTATTAAAATAAATAATTTGTTACTTACCATAGGATATAGTACAATGATATTCTTCTATTGTCTATTATAAATTTAATTCTCTACAAGTGAAATTTCTCGCAATTTTCCTATGTGTTTTCGTGTCTCCTCATAATCCAAGAGTGGAAAACAAAAAAAGCCGGTGCTCCATTTGAGTCGATTTAACCGGAATATCTTAAAATTAATTTGAGTTTTAGAGGGATAGAACTGCAGCAGATTTGAACATATTGCAACGGTGGTAGGTTGAATTCATAATTCTAATGCAGATGCAAATGCAAAATTGACCTCTTAGAACATTATTTTCGTATAGAACATTTGATATCTAGAAGTTTGATGGGTCCGATTAATTCAGATTTGATCCAAGTCGACCCTCCAAGGGTAATATCTCACAATCATAAACTTTTTGTTACCCGTTCACAGAACTTGAGCTTGATACACTTTTTTTATAATTAATTGAATTCAATGCCTTGTATAGAAAAAGAAAATATCGGATTATCTTAACCAACTTAAGTTTTACATGTGACAATATAATTTAATATATTCTTTAATACGCCACCTGCGAGTGTTATTTTCCAAATTTCTTTCGGTGATATACGGTGTTGGCCCAGTGCATACGCTAGGTTTTCTTCTATATAAATTCCAACATAAGTGCACGCGCAACTATAGATAACCCTATTGTTTAGAAAATAGAAATGTTCCAAAAGAGGACAAGCAAGAAGTACATTCATACAATAATAGAGGCCTCCTGGAAAACAAAGTCAAACAACTACAACTTTTTTTTATGTTTATGTCATTTTTTATATCCAAAAATTCAATAGATTTTAAGAAATCCAGATTCGATACGGACCGAAGCACTAAAGGAGTAAAACTCTCATAGTATAAATATTTTCCAATTATAAGACTCAAATCCGAGACTTTAGCTTAATAAAAAGAAAGATTTTAATATCTCAGCTATCTCATAAGCATTGAAGATTATCCATCGCCCTACTTCTGTACTACCCTCAAGTTTCATTGCAACTTCTTTGATTATTGTCCCCCTCTATCGACGTTTTATCCTCAAACACCTATTTGCAAGCACAACAACTTCCATCATGATCATCCTCTCCCGATTGTGTTAATAGTTTTTTAGTTAAAATTTTTTCAAATTTTATATTTGAATAGTTTATTAGTAAAGATTAATTTTTAATATATAATATTCATGGGACCAAACGTCAGTTAAACGTTTAAGATTTGAGGATTAAAATCGACCAAAAATGTTTAGAACCAAATTTAAGATTGTAATATAAGACAAAATATTAAAAGTGATTTTCCCCTTATTTTGAATGGTCACTTCTTGGTCCTTCAGCTAAAATGTCACAAAATAATGGTTATTTCATAGTCTACGGGCGAAAGGAACATCGTTTGGCTAGTACATTAGTAAGCTACACACACATATATATATATAAGAGGATGTTTTCTTAGTACAAAACTCTGATTCATAATTAGAGTTTTGAATTTTACCATCATTGTGGGAGTTATGAGACCTTTTATTTCCTATTATTGTACTAAGATTTTTAGCATCCCTTAACACTGAAAAATAAATTAATATAAATCAAGATGTGGATCTGCCAGGAAGACCAAGACTTTTCCAAGTTTTGGTGGGCCCAAGTGCAAAAAGGATACTGTATTATTGTAGTTTCTTCATCGTTTTCCCATATTATTGGAAGAGAAGACAGATCAATCATTGTCAAAGGAGACCAAGACTTTTCTAAGTTTTGAGAGGTATAGGAGCAAAAAAGATATTTTTTTGTAATAGATTCACTTTCCTTGGAGCATCCTTGTTGATGTTTGTCATTGGAGGCGGATAGATGTTTATTCCAAGTTTTGAGTGGTCTTCGAAGAGACTAGCGTAAAACAATATCCTAATAGCACTAGGACCTACCAAAACTAGGAAAAGTCTTGGTCTTGTTGGATCAAAGTAATCTCTTCCCATAATTACAGAGAAGGATGAAGAAACGAAGATTAAGATAAAAATTCATAAGTGAACTCAATACATCATAAATTGTTACACAAAGTATGAGTACTTTACTTCGTTGAGTTTAAAGAATAAAACAAAGTACCAGTACTCTATGTAACAGCTCATAGTGAGCTAGATTCACCAAAGAATCTATACAATTGATTACTGTTTTCTTACTTATTGTTGCAAGAGGGAGTGCACCCCAATAAGACCTCATAAGGACTTTTACCGGAAAGAGTAGATGAAGGTGTTCGATTGATTAAATAAGTTGTAGGGACTTTTTTGTTGATATACAAAATATGCGTTGGTTGAATCCACCAAATGGTTGGTGAATTTACTTAAAGTAGTAATAGATGAAGTGAATTAATGTTTTCCACGAGGTCTCTAGTTTTCGTAATTTTGTAATAAATATCATTATTTGCTCCGCCCATCATTTTTCCAAATTAATTGGGACCTGTCTTTTTCATTTTCATAATTTGTCAATTAATACATAATAAAACTGAGGACTATTCCGACTTTTGAGAAGTCTGGATGGCTACGTGAGAACCACGTCGTTTGTGAACTCCTCCATTAGTTATTTGACAAGATAACAAAAAAAGTTACATTCTAACGGTTATCATCGTTGAATACAACTGAAAAAGATAAAAATGAGATTATGCATGAATTAAATAAATCCACTAAACCGATCCCTTCTCACACATCAAAATTTATCGAATGATTAAATGTAATAAAACACTATTGCAGAATGATATCTCATCCACGAATAATTTTAAATAATCGTGGCTGCAAAGAGATTCATACTTGTCTTCAGAATAAAAACGGTCGTGAATAAAAAGAGGATAGTAACTGTTGTATATGAACATGAGGATTAAAAGAAACCGGAAAAGGATTGTGGGCAGAAGTTGGAAGAAAATAACTGCCGCATGTGAAAGGATAATTAAAGTAGAAGACAGAAAAACTAGTCGGATAATTAATATTCAACTGCTTATTTATTAGAATTTAATTAGTTTTTTTTTACATTATTTTGACCACGTAGAATTACTTCAGAACTTCTGAGAATTAGCCTCGGTTGGACAAACGTGGATTGGAGAGTTTGTGCCAGTACATCATAAATCATTGCTAGAAAAAGTTTAAATACATGTTTCTTAAATTAGATACAAATTTATTTATTTATTTTCTGTTTGCAGCGATTCAAACACTGACTCTTGCAAGAATATTTAGAAATTTTTAAGGGTTCTTATACAAACACTAAAAATTTACATAGGAACCTCACAGGAAGAGAATAAAAAGTTAAGTAAATTGGTTTAAGAATTTCTTCAAGAAATATATAATTATTTTAGTCCATATTTTCCTCTGATTGACCGGTGCTATGCATATTTTTTTGCTATATAATGAAATTGACAAAAAAAGACTACACAAATAATTAAATAGTATTTTAGTTATGGTTATTGTCACGAGTATGTGATTTTCCGGTATATAGTATGTGAAAATTAAGTAATAAATTGAACAAATTATCTTGTATATCATGTGATATGTTGAAATTTCTTAAATTATCATAAATTTTTATAAAAGAAAAAATTATTACATACTTTATTAATTTTTCTCATATTGTTATGGGGACTAATGCAACTAATATTTTCATTAAAATATGATTTGATAAGTTGACGTAACTTGTGATGAATAAATGACACACATATGGAGCGCCACCTTATTAATTCCTTAAAAATAAAGGAAATCCAAGAAAATTAGCAAAAAACAAAAATTCATAAAATTATATAAAATAATCTTTAAATTGATTAAAAAATGAAAATAATAAAAAATAAATAAAAGTATAAAATATAAAATAATTAATAAAATAAATTCATCGAATTTAGAAATGAGTTAATGGCAATTTAGAAAAGTGAAAAGTACAATAAAAGAGTTATCTATCAATATAAATATAATATAGAATTGGTACTCTTCTAATCACATTTTGATTTTTATTTTTTGGGATATGTTTATGAGATTTGTGGTCTATTGATCCCGTGCATATGCTAGGTCTTCTTCTTTATAATTCCAAACATAATACAGTTGTCACGATACTTCTATGGTCTGGAAAAAAGAAATTTTCAACAAAATGACAAATAATTAATCCAAATCAACATCCACGTAACAGAGACATATGAAAGACCAAGTCAATAGCAATAATACTTAGGCAAAAGACACAAGTCAGTCGAAACCTAGGAAAAGTCATGGTCGACCAGCGAGCCAAGTCTCAAATATTAAGTTGGCAAGTATTGTCGAAAAAGCGACCGAAGCACGACCTGCAGGCAATGACAGATCTAGAAAACTTGCTTGATGGTGCAAAATTCTATAGAAAAGTAACGTAAAGAATCTAAGGGGACGAAACTCTACAGGAAAGTAACAAGAAGAATCCATGGGGTGAACTATATATATAGTTCAATAAAAATCAAATAAAATCAAGTAAAATTTGCATAGAATTTTAAGAAATTTCACGAGTTTAGGGGACGATCGCCCCCCGCCCCCTAAATCCATCCCTGTAGGTAGCATTGAATAAATTAAATTGTTGGCATGAAATTGGAAATCAAAGATTAAACCAATTGCATAATTATTAAAATATATAATTTGTTACTTATGAGAGGATATAGTTACAATAGTACAATGATACCAACGAAGGTTGGCGCAAGTGGAAGGGGCTTGTGTCGCTTAAGCAGAGGTGCCGGGTTCTAGCCCATGTGAACGCAGCAGAACTTCTTGGGAGGGGTCCCCGGGAAACCGCCCCACAGTACCCCGAATCCGGATTAGTCGGGCCTTCGGGTACCGGATACCGGGTGGGAAACCAAAAAAAAAAAAATAGTACAATGATATTCTTTTATTGTCTTTTTAAATTTGACCAATAAATTATAAATTTAATTCTCTACTACTGAAATTTCTTGCATTTTTTAATGTGTTTTCGTGTTTCCTCATAATCCAAGAGTGGAAAACAAAAAAGCCGGTGCTCCATTTGAGTCGATTTAACCGGAATATCCTAAAATTAATTTGAGTTTTAAAGGGATAAAACTGCAGAAGATTTGAACATATTGCAACGGGGGTAGGTTGAATTCATAATTCCAATGTAGATGCAAATGTAAAATTGACCTATTAAAACATTATTTTCGTATAGAATATTTGATATCTAGAGGTTTAGTCGGTTTGATTAATCCTGATTTGATCCGGGTTGACCCTCCAAGGGTAATCTCTTACAATGATAAACTTTTTGTTACCTGTTCACAAAACTTGAACTTGTTACACTTTTTTTATAATTACTTGAAGTCGATGCCTTGTATAGAGAAAAAAGATGTCGGATTATCTTAACCAACTTACGTTTTACGTAGTTGGATTAAATAAAAAGAAAGCTGAACTCGCACTATAAAACATCATCTTATTGGTTTTAGAAAATCGCCCCACCTCCATACCCCTAGAATCTCAACTCTCCGGTGAACAGACCGAGAGAGAGAGAGAGAGAGAGAGAGAGAGAAATGCTTCACCTTCTCCAAGTACATGGAGCTGGTCTGTTGCTTGGGGTGGTATTACTATTACTTCTAGCTCCATCCCTGCTGATAGCAGCTCAATCAAACTCGAAACCCGGATGTCTCAATGAATGCGGCAACCTCACCATCCCTTACCCTTTCGGCCTAAGCAACCAGAACGATTGTTACCTAGAGGATGACGATCGGCTGTTCACCATCTACTGCAACACGACTATGGAACTGTAAACCGGAATATATAAAATAATACGAAATGGATAATCTCAATGGCTACAATTGAAGAAAATTAATATTATAAAATTGATATTTCACAAATTCTTTCTATAGGCACAAATTGTGCAAGAAAGACTTACCGGGAAATGGAATAGAAGAAGATAATTCGACTAAATATATGAAATATAAATAATCGAATAACACAAAACGAAATAACAAACTTAAAATGAAAAACTTTTACTGATTGAGTCGAGGCCTGTGGCGATCACAGTATCCTTAAGACTGATTCGTCCCCTCTGGTCGTGCCGAGGTAGCGTGGACTTCAATCTCCCAGGATACAACGACTCTGAGCTGGAGGTTGCACGAGACCCGCAACTGGAGGCGAACCGGAACTCGAAGCTGGAAACCACCGAAAACTATGCAGATGCAGAGAGGGAGAAGAGTGAGAGCTCGAGAGCTGTGAAGGTGTGTCTAAAACCTATGGAGGGGGCCTCTATTTATAGGCTGGTGGAGGGCTGGTGGCTTAAATGGCAGAGAACCGGACAATTGAATGCCCGAACCGGCCGTAAATGCATTGAACCGGACATTAAAAGGGCTAAACCGGACGTTAAGAGCCCTTAATTGCATCGAACCGGCCATTAATCCGAGTGAACCGGTCATTCAGTGCCCCTATTAAGGTCGGCCCCTTAATGCCGTCCCTTAATACGACCTTTAAGACCCTAAACCGCCCGGAATCCGAAGAGTCGGGAATCCGAGGCAAATTTATTGAAGGAAAAAAAAAATTGCCAGAAATGGCAAAATTAGGCCGGCACCTCCAGCCATAGGCGGGAGCCGCGAGAAAGCCGTTTATTGTAGCTGAAGTAGTTACTTATTGTAAGACTACTCTTAGCTTATAAACCCTTTGAAATTCTTATCCCTAACCGATGTGGGATTGAGTTTCTGCATTTCCCTATGTGGGCTCATTGGGCCCTATGGGCCCTTATAGGCCTGGGCCTCTTCATGGGTTTTTTATAAACCCAACCCATAACCAATAAGTCCATGGACTTAAACCCATTTCAATTCCTTCAATTTCTCATTCAATTGGATTTAGGCCCAAATGTAATTTTCAATCCATGAGAACAATTTCTCATTCAATTCAATGCCATTTTTCCAACAATCCCCCACATGAATGAAAATTGTTTTATTTTGACTCTGTGGTGGTTTCCAACAAGTGAATCCTGCATAGGATAGGTAGGGTAACCCTTTGAACCTTCCCTTGTAAAGGTACACTTACTTTACTAGCTGTCCAGTAGACATGATGTCCTTGAACTGTCCCGCTTTCTTGTGTAAAGGATCATATACCTCACACAGGAGTTCACAACACTTCTGTTCCGTTCTCACGGTTGTGTTCGTTTGGCCATGAACACCGTCCTGGTTCTGTGAGAGTTTCTAAAGAATCAAGCCCTTTATTCTCCTTTGAAGCGGCCCCACTTCTCTCTCACATAGGTGATTTATAATCTCAAGAGTATTCTGCCTACTCTTTTATAAATCATTAAAGCATCTAAATGCTAACCTCAACATGATAATATCACTGTTTCTTATAAAGGAACGGGTTGAGGAATAATTCCCCCACAGTGACCTCATCAGGTCTTATGAGTAGGTTGTCCCTTTGAACCTAGATCTTGGGATCTCCAGTCAACAAGGTAGGGTTTTCCTTCATAAAACCTTTTCTTTCATGGGCTTCAGTCCCATTCCTTTCGACATTTTCTCAACTAGTTCTCTGTTTAACCCTTTGGTTAGCGGATCCGCTAAATTATCTTTTGACTTCACATAGTCAATTGTGATAATTCCAGTTGAGAGTAACTGTTTAATGGTATTGTGTCTACGACGTATATGTCTAGACTTACCATTATACATTTGACTTTGTGCCCTTCCAATGGCAGACTGACTGTCACAATGTATACATATTGGTGGCACCGGTTTTTCCCATTCTGGGATATCCTCAAGAAAATGGCGTAGCCATTCAGCCTCTTCTCCACACTTATCTAAGGCTATAAACTCAGATTCCATTGTGGATCGGGCTATCACTGTTTGTTTTGAGGATTTCCATGACACGGCTGCTCCCGCTAATGTGAATACATATCCACTTGTAGATTTCGAGTCTTTTATATCAGATATCCAGTTTGCATCACTGTACCCTTCAAGTACGGCTGGATATCTGGTATAGTGCAGCCCATAATCCCGAGTATATCTTAGGTACCGTAATACCCTCACAATTGCCTTCCAATGGTCGGCACTCGGGTTACTCGTATATCTACTTAGCCTACTAACCGTGTAGGCTATATCTGGTCTAGTACAACTCATTAGATACATCAAGCTACCAATAACTCTTGAGTATTCCACCTGTGAAATACTCTCTCCTCTATTCTTCGATAGATGGAGACTTGTATCTAATGGTGTTCTAGCGACACCAGAATCATTCTTGTTAAATTTCTCAAGAATTTTGTCCACATAGTGTGACTGACTTAAGATAAGTCCTTCTGATGTTCTCGTGATCTTAATTCCTAAAATCACATCAGCAAGGCCCATATCTTTCATGTCAAATCTTGCATTCAACATGTTCTTGGTAGATTTGATAATTTTCTCATCACTACCAACAATGAGTATGTCATCTACATATAAACATAAAATGACGTAACTATTTTCCGTCTCTTTTATGTAAATACATTTATCACACTCATTGATTTTGTAGCCATTGGTAATCATTGTATTATCAAATTTTTCATGCCACTGTTTTGGCGCTTGCTTCAAGCCGTACAATGATTTAACCAATTTGCATACTCTCTTTTCCTTTCCTGGAGACACAAACCCCTCGGGTTGTTCCATGTAGATTTCTTCATCTAAATCTCCATTTAGGAATGCCGTTTTCACATCCATTTGATGTACCTCTAAATTACGCAATGCCGCAATTGCAAGTATCATCCTAATGGAATTTATTCTCGTCACAGGAGAATAAGTGTCAAAATAATCAAGGCCTTCCTTTTGCTTGTATCCCTTGATAACAAGTCTAGCCTTGTATTTATCTATGGAGCCGTCTGCTCTCATTTTCCTTTTAAAGATCCACTTAGATCCTAAAGGTTTACATCCGGGAGGAAGATCGACTAACTCCCACGTATGATTCTGTAAAATAGAATCAATTTCACTGTTGATCGCCTCTTTCCAAAGAGGTCCCTCTGAAGAAGTCACGGCTTCTTTATATGTCTGTGGTTCTTTTTCCAACAGATATGTTATAAAATCATCTCCAAATGATTTTTCCACTCTCGCCCTTTTACTACGTCTAGGCTCAAATTCATGATCAGAACCTTGATCTGATTCATGACTTTTATAATTCATAGCTTCGGCTGTTCGTTTCGACGAACTAGATCCTTCGCTGGATCTATACGGAAATACATCTTCAAAAAATGATGCATTTCTCGATTCCATTATCGTATTCTTGTGTATATCATGAATTTTTGATTCATACACAAGGAATCGATATGCATTACTGTTATGTGCATAGCCTATGAAAACACAGTCCACTGTTTTAGGACCTATTTTTACCTTTTTCGGTGTTGGTATTGCTACTTTTGCAAGACACCCCCACACTCGTAAGTGTTTGTAGGATGGTCTCCTACCATGCCATAGTTCATATGGCGTCTTTTCCTCTTTCTTTCGAGGTACCTTATTTAAAAGGTAATTGCTTGTCAAAATAGCTTCCCCTCACATGTTCTGGGGTAACCCTGAACTCAGAAGTATCGCGTTCATCATTTCTTTCAATGTGCGATTTTTTCGTTCAGCAACACCGTTTGACTGAGGTGAGTAGGGCGCAGTTACTTCATGGACTATTCCATGTTGTGCACAAAAGTCACCGAATGGTGCTTCATATTCACCGCCTCTATCACTTCTTAGTCTTTTTATTCTCTTATTGAGTTGATTCTCAATTTCATTCTTATAGAGAATAAATTTTGCTAAGGCTTCATCTTTGCTCTTAAGCAAATACACATAGCAATACTTTGTGCTATCATCGATGAAAGTAATAAAATACTTATTACCGCCTCTTGTTTGTACAGACTTTAAGTCACAAACATCACTATGAATTAGGTCAAGTGGTTCGGTTTTTCTTTCAACGGTTTGAAAGGATGACCTCGTTAATTTTGCTTCTACACAAATTTTGCATTTGTGTTTAGAATCGATCTGGAATGTCGGTATGTGTTCCATGTTAATTAGTTTCCGAATTGAATCATAATTAACATGTCCTAGTCTACCATGCCATAAACTGGAAGACTCAATCAAATAAGAGGAAGAGGCTTTATCTTTATTGATCATCGTCAGTACATTGAGCTTAAAAAGCCCATTACATTCATACCCCTTTCCAACATACATACCGGACTTTGTTATTATAACTTTGTCTGACTCAAATACTATACGAAATCCATGTTTACTCAGTAAGGAACCGGAAACCAGATTCTTCCGGATCTCTGGCACGTATAGCACGTTGTTGAGAGTCAGCATCTTCCCGGAGGTCATTTTCAGCACCACTTTGCCTTTGCCTTCAACTTCTGACGAGGCAGAGTTCCCCATGTAAAGTTTCTCTCCACTAACCGGCTCAAAGCTTGTGAAGAGATCTCTGTTGGAGCAAATGTGCCGAGTGGCTCCAGTGTCAATCCACCATTCCTTCGGATTTGACCCCACCAGGTTCACTTCAGAGACCACAGCAGAAAGGTTGATGTCAGAAACATCTTGGGATATCGCATCAACCACATTGGCCTCGGGCTTCTTCTTCTTTGGAAGCCGGCAATCAGTAGACCTGTGGCCCTTCTTGCCACAGTTGAAGCATTTTCCTTGGAATTTCTGCTTGGAAACTCCACCTTTGGGCCCAGCCACTTTGGGCCCAGTCTTGGCCTTGTTCTTTTTGGGCTTTTGCCCATGCTCGACCACGTTGGCCTTCGCAGCACCTGCAACAGGAATGTTCTTCTCGGACCCCCTGTTGTCTTCTTCAATTCGAAGTCTAACGATGAGGTCTTCAAGTGACATTTCCTTTCGCTTGTGCTTCAGATAGTTCTTGAAGTCCTTCCATGCCGGTGGTAGCTTTTCAATTATTGCAGCCACCTGAAAGGTTTCACTCAGAACCATCCCTTCAGCATGAATTTCATGCAAGATTACCTGAATTTCTTGCACTTGACTGATCACCGTCTTGGAATCCACCATTTTATAGTCGAGGAACCGTCCGACGACAAACTTCTTTGTGCCGGCATCCTCTGTCCTATATTTGCGGTCCAGGGAATCCCACAGTGTTTTCGCCGTCTTCAGTGTACAATACACATTGTACAGCGAATCGTGCAGCCCGTTCAGAACGTAATTTCTGCACAGGAAATCAGAGTGGTGCCAGGCATCAACAGCTTGAGCTGCCTGGACATCCGATTGTCCTTCAGGAAGCTTGGGGGCCTCCTCAGTCAAGAACCGAGCAAGGTTCAGTGTGGTCAAGTAGAAGAGCATCTTCTGCTGCCACCTTTTGAAGTTCAACCCATTGAACTTCTCAGGTTTTTCACTGTGGTTGACAGGAACCACAGTAGGCACCGAGCCAGTAGGCACCGAGCCTGTGCCTCCAAGAGGCATGGCTGGGATAGATCCCGAGCCCGGTGTGACTGGGGCACCAGAGCCCCTAGCCACAGTGGCAGCATCAGCAACAAAAGCCGGATTGTTTTCAGTAGCCATCTGAGATAAGAGACAAATCCGAGTCAGTCTTAAGTTTGTAAACCGGAATATATAAAATAATACGAAATGGATAATCTCAATGGCTACAATTGAAGAAAATTAATATTATAAAATTGATATTTCACAAATTCTTTCTATAGGCACAAATTGTGCAAGAAAGACTTACCGGGAAATGGAATAGAAGAAGATAATTCGACTAAATATATGAAATATAAATAATCGAATAACACAAAACGAAATAACAAACTTAAAATGAAAAACTTTTACTGATTGAGTCGAGGCCTGTGGCGATCACAGTATCCTTAAGACTGATTCGTCCCCTCTGGTCGTGCCGAGGTAGCGTGGACTTCAATCTCCCAGGATACAACGACTCTGAGCTGGAGGTTGCACGAGACCCGCAACTGGAGGCGAACCGGAACTCGAAGCTGGAAACCACCGAAAACTATGCAGATGCAGAGAGGGAGAAGAGTGAGAGCTCGAGAGCTGTGAAGGTGTGTCTAAAACCTATGGAGGGGGCCTCTATTTATAGGCTGGTGGAGGGCTGGTGGCTTAAATGGCAGAGAACCGGACAATTGAATGCCCGAACCGGCCGTAAATGCATTGAACCGGACATTAAAAGGGCTAAACCGGACGTTAAGAGCCCTTAATTGCATCGAACCGGCCATTAATCCGAGTGAACCGGTCATTCAGTGCCCCTATTAAGGTCGGCCCCTTAATGCCGTCCCTTAATACGACCTTTAAGACCCTAAACCGCCCGGAATCCGAAGAGTCGGGAATCCGAGGCAAATTTATTGAAGGAAAAAAAAAAATTGCCAGAAATGGCAAAATTAGGCCGGCACCTCCCGCCATAGGCGGGAGCCGCGAGAAAGCCGTTTATTGTAGCTGAAGTAGTTACTTATTGTAAGACTACTCTTAGCTTATAAACCCTTTGAAATTCTTATCCCTAACCGATGTGGGATTGAGTTTCTGCATTTCCCTATGTGGGCTCATTGGGCCCTATGGGCCCTTATAGGCCTGGGCCTCTTCATGGGTTTTTTATAAACCCAACCCATAACCAATAAGTCCATGGACTTAAACCCATTTCAATTCCTTCAATTTCTCATTCAATTGGATTTAGGCCCAAATGTAATTTTCAATCCATGAGAACAATTTCTCATTCAATTCAATGCCATTTTTCCAACAGGAACCTCACACTCCGTACTGGATGGACATGTCAACCAATATCAAGATAAAGAATATCTCGGTTGTCGATCATGAGATGCAGATCATGGTCTATGTAGCTCATGACTGTTACAATGACTCGGGCTCAACAAATTCGGACAATCCCCGTCTGAGTCTCCAGAAGTTCTTGATATCCAGTACCAGAAACACGTTCACCGCCATCGGGTGCGACACGGAGGCTTTCTTCCATGGCTACAACAAAAACAGCTTTGTGATGGGCTGCCTGTCCTTCTGTGACAGCATCATGGAGGTCACCAACGGGACGTGTTCCGGAATTGGCTGTTGCCAATCGACCATCCCAAGGGATGTCAATTATTATCGGATTTCCCTGCGAAGCTTTGGTAACCACTCCGATATCCTCAAGTTTAACCGCTGCAGCTATGCTTTCGTGGCTGAGACTGGCCACTTCGACTTCTCTACCGAGTATCTCAAACAGATGGATGAAACAGAGGTACCATTGGTCATGGACTGGGCTATCGGAAATCAGACGTGCATCGAGGCCCGGCAGAATGAGAAAAGCTATGCATGCAAAGGTAACACAACTTGTACAAATGCGGAGAATGGAACAGGATACCGCTGCCACTGTGAAGAAGGTTACCAAGGGAACCCTTATCTCTCTGGATCCGATGGTTGTCGAGGTATCCTTCATTTCATTTTTTTCTTACATCCACAATTTCTATAGGATTTCTGCAGGACGTATAAAAAATTGGACTCATATCCACCTAAAATCCTAAACTTATAGGTGGTGGATATTGAAACTGTTAACAGTCGATGTGGGATTCATTTCCTCAAACCGATTATTTTTCTTCTGGTCTCAAGTTTTTAAATGACAACATGGTTGTCAGGGTATGAATTCTTTTATATATATATGTCGATGGTGTCTAGCATCGTAACAATTGACTAATCCGCCAAACAATATATTATACGGCTTGGGACCACCATTATTCCCCAGATGCCAGCCCTCAAGAGAGTCGAACCTTAGATTTGGCCCACTGCATCTTGTCAATTCACCAATGGGTCCTCCCCTCTGAGGCAACAAGATGTGAATTCACACGAATATGGCAACTGACAATAATAACATATAAAAATATATAATATATTGAGTCTAAATTCACCTATAATCCTAAACTTATTGATACGTAGTGATATCTCAATTATTTTATATTCTAGAATTCAATTTGTCAACTATTTAATATGAGATTTATTCCCCAACAAATTCACATTCTTGTGTTTTTCCACTCAGCAAAGTACAAATTACCTGACTTATATTTGCAAAATAAAGAAAAGAAATTAAATCCACCTCATCCATAAACGCAACCAATGATTGGTCGATACATTAGCAAAAAGTATCATATCACCTTTTTTTAACCCATTAAAATATCCATGTCTTTTAACTCCGACGAGGCGGACCTTCTAGTAAGTTGAGAACATACAGTAGGCTAGTCTAGGGTTAGACTCTCCCGGGGCTGAGATCCAGTGATTAATAACGAGCCGCAAGCCATATAATACATCGTGCGGTGCATTAGTCATTTGTTACAACGACAGACACCATCGATATAACAAATGTATATGTATGTATTTAAAATGATGTAATACATTTTGTTGCCATATTAAATAATCATTAGTTGAGTTCATTTGATCATTTATAAGCTCGGTTGCCCTAAGAATTTCTCTGCACCAATATTCATTTTAATCAGAGCAAAAATATGTTTTTTTTCCCTTGGATTATTAACTCCTAAATTACAAAGGTTTTGCTATTGGCATTTTCAGATATTGATGATTGTGAAACCTCAAATCCATGTAACGTGACGTGGTTGTGCATAAATCTGCTCGGTAATTTTAGTTGTTCGTGCCCCGATGGGTACGAAGGGGACGGGAAGAGAGATGGAACTGGTTGTAGCCAAAAAGCACATCAAAAGAAGTACACCATTCGTGATATTGCCTTAGGTGAGTCCCTTCTTAATCTTTCTCCTTGCCTTTTCCTTTCCTTTAGCATCTTCTTGCTATATTGTAACATATAGCAGAGTAGCTATTATCTCAGTAATTGAAGGGTTTTATGTCATTTTCAACTACTGGATCATGTTAGCTTTGATATGAAGATGTACAAAGTCATTAGCCTTTTTTTCCCCCTACCTAGATCACATGAGCATCCCAAAAGTTCATGAATTCAAGTAAGTTTATTTACAAAACACATATGTGGATAGCCCCACCAATAACTATACACTCAAGGGAAATCGAAACTTCAACCTCGCAAACTTTCTTATGAAAAGGACACACTTTTTAGCCACTTAAGATAACCCTTGATGTGAAAGTTGGTAAATTTTACATGAAAATTTATCAATATTCCCAGTTTAAAGGGATGTTCACCCCTGAGTCTCCACTTAAATCCATCCAAGTTCACAAGAATTCATCACAACAATTCATTAGAGGCAATTAAAGATAAGATCCAAGAAACTAAAATGGATTGGTTAAGATGCCTCTTCCTGAGTCTTGTAGATGGAGAGGATCCACCTTGGAAGAACTTTACCACTCGGTGGGCCCTCTTGGCTCGATCTATATTAGTCAAGACTCGTTGGGCTTCCGGATAATGGTAGTTCAAACAAGAAAAAAGACAAGATCCAAGAAAATAAAATGCATGTAATTGTAGTTATAGTGTTTCATTTTGATCTTAGAAAATATCCAAAAAAACCTGTTATAGAGCTATTGAGCAGCGCAAAAATATGATATAGGGATGTATAATTTTGAGTTTGATTAAACAACCAATGTGACCTTAAAATAAAATCTTAATTAATAGTAAAAAGTAAAGGAAAGAAAAAAGAGAGAGGATATGATAGAAAGTGGTATTATACGATGATACTTGCCATCTCAAGGAATCAAGTGGTCTGAAATTCAATTTCTCTCAATGAAAATTTTTGCACTATTTATTTTTATTAACACATAATTCACCATTCCTACTTGAAGGTCTAGTAGTGGGGGTGGGTTGTGGCATGTTCGTCTTGTTTGCTCTCTGGGGACTCCAAAAACATAAAGGAATAAAAGAGAGAGAAAAGCTCTTCAAAGACAATGGGGGCCTAATGTTACAAAGACTCATTTCCGAACACCACAGTTCTGTTGAGATACTCAAAGTGTTCACTGCAGAAGAGCTCAAAAAGGCAACTGACAACTACCATGAAAGTAGAATACTCGGCCAAGGTGGCCAAGGTACAATCTACAGAGGAACAATGATGAACAAAAGGACAGTTGCTATAAAAAAAGCCAAACAACTAGATCGAAGCCAAGTGAAGGATTTCATTAATGAAGTCATTGTCCTATCGCAGATCAACCATAAGAACGTGGTTAAACTAATTGGGTGTTGCCTGGAGTTGGAGCTTCCTTTATTGGTTTATGAGTTTGTAACTAATGGTAGCCTTTTCGAGCATTTACATGACACTAGTCGACGTTCCACATCATTATCCACATGGGGAGCTCGCCTACGTGTAGCAGCAGAAATAGCAAAAGCTCTCTCGTACTTGCACACTGATGTTGCTATTCCAATCTTTCATAGGGATGTTAAGAGTGCTAACATACTACTAGATGAGAATTACACTACGAAGGTTTCAGATTTTGGAGCCTCCAGGTTGATTCCGTCGGACCAAACTCAGCTTAGTACTCTAGTTCAAGGTACATTTGGGTATCTAGATCCAGAGTACATGCAGACAAGCCAATTGACAGAAAAGAGTGATGTTTACAGTTTCGGGGTGGTCTTAGCTGAACTGTTAACCAGAATGAAGGCCATTTCTTTTGACAAGCCTGAAAATGAGAGGAACTTGTCCATATTTTTTGTATTGGCAGTGAAAGAGGAACGTTACTTGGAGATTATTGATAAGCAGATTATAAATGAGGGGAACATTGAACAAATAAGAGAAGTGACACTGCTAGCAAGTAGGTGTTTAAGAATAAGAGGTGAAGATAGGCCATCCATGAAGGAAGTTGCACTCGAATTGGAGGGATTGCTTAAGGTCATTGATACGCATCGATGGATCCACCAAGATTCCGATCATTTGCAAGAAACTGAACTCTTGCTTGGAGAAAATCGCATGGATTCAGCTAACACTGGTCCTATTAGTACAGCAGCTTCAGAGGATATCATAAAGTCCCAATTGCTACCTTTTCATATTGCAGATGCAAGGTAGATTTTATTGGGTGTTGGAATTGATTGTGTATGAAGTGATGGCCAATTTTCTATACTTGTATCATGTTTAAAGTACACTAAATTGTTTGTTTTATGAGTTATGTGTTTTTCCATTGATATGTGTTACTCATGTGTTGAATGCCCATTTTACATCTTTCAGTCTCACATTAGGTCTGTGGATTAAGAAATTGATAAGGGTGGGGGTAATAAATGATAAAAAAGAGTCCAATAATTGAGAATTTAATTAAGGACATCTTAGTCTTAAGTTGAGAATAGCGTCAAACATCAAACTCCTCATTGTCCTTGTGTCTTTGCCTGCATAATCAATTGCACTTGGCATGTATCTTTATTAAAGCATTTGAAAGTTACCTCACCAAAAAATAGAGGATAATAATAATGATAAAAATTTTATCATGAAAAAAGTTCTGGTTAATATTGTAAAAAGAAAATATGTGTGTGTGTGTGTGTGTGTGTGAGAGAGAGAGAGAGAGAGAGAGTTTTGTGTGTAACAGGTGTACTGCACTACAGTACTGACATGGTGTCACAAGTCAGTGGAATTTAGTTATTTTTAAGATTTTTTTAATAAACCTAAAGTGAAAAAAACATAAAAATGACTTGATTTAATTTGTTCGTGTCTACATCAAGTAGATACAAGACTTTCTTGTGTGAGTGAGTGGGAGAGAGAGACCTTGATTGGGCATTAATTATGACAAATTAGGATGATTCAATTTGTTGACTAGATAAAACTCCTACGATAATTTGATTACAGAAAACACAACTAACATGTTATCTCCCACTAGCCATGAGAGCTTATAGTAGAATATGCTACATTGATGTCATTGTAACTTGTAGAGTCAATGGCCTTTCTTAGAAAATTTTGCTTCTTTTGGTATTCAACTCCGTAACCAACCATGAATAATTTGCCATCGCTCGTTTTCCCTCAAGTTCCATTGCAACTTCTTTCATTATTGCGATTGTCCTCTATTTATCTTTCATCCTCAAACATCTCTCTGTAAGCACAACATCCTCTACCACTTTTTTAAATGAAACAAGTGAACAACTTTTATTGGATGCTACAACACAGAGATCTCTTTACGCAATTTCGGATTAAAAAAAAGAGAATTCATAAGTCAAATTGCGAATTGTCCTCTAATTTGGAACTTGTCAAATAGAGATTTCATACTTCTTTGGGTTTTCCCCACATAAGAAGAATAACTGATCATGACATTTAACTTCATTGTTAAATTTTTATAGAAGGGAGGGGAAACTGATGAACACCAACAATTTTACCTTTTGTAGAGAGATGATTCAAAATAGCTAAATAAGAGATAAGCAAGCTCATGAATATGACCAGAGAGCCAAATAATTTTGTGCCCAATATGTCATTGATCTAGATGAAACAAGCAAAAATAGGGAATTTTATTATTTTTAATATTTGTGTAAGACTAGAATTATTTGGTAATTGTACTTCTCAATGATTTAGTTAATATTCTTAGAGCATTTTCAGAGGATCATTAGAATATATTTAGAATAAATTTGGATTCTTTTTCTTCTCCTACAAATACCCCACTGTAGATGATTAATTATTTATAAAATTTTGAAATTTTTCTAAATTTTATTTTCAATTCTTGAAATTTCAATTAATGTGCTTTTGGATCGCGATCCATGTCCCAACATGCTCACGTTGCATCATATTGGTATTAGAACCATACAATTCTGTGACATGCCACCACGAAGAAGGATGATTGCTCGCTATCTAGCCCACAAGAGGACGAATCGTAAGTAGTAAACTCGGTGAGTGAGTATTCGTTCCCACAAGGATCAAAGTCTATCAAACACACTCTTAGAACACAACGCACTAAGCCAAACCACATAATAGTTGATAGGATGCAATAAAGAGCAAGAAAATGAGTGAAAGTGGAAACTCTATGGTGTATACACCTTATTTTGGCTCGAAAAGAGGTTGGACTTTATTTTTGAGAAAATAGATAGGCTCGTGTAAATAGACAATTAATAACAATCGATGTCGAATTTAACTTCTCAAATATATTAAAATTAGACCAAAATTGAATCTCGTCAAGAAGGGCATTGAAATGATTTTAATTTGGCATATTGTGAATCTTGAAATTCAATCTGTAGTGCCACCTGATTTGACCCAAACCTTCAGTATTTTTCTGCTTCATTTTTATTTCTTATTTCTCTCTTTTTTTTTTTTTTGTTTTCATTTGAGGATAGAAATAATGGGGAAAGATGCAGCCTTTTCCCCGTTTCCTCTCGGGGCGTGCCTCCCCTGTCCTGAAAGCTCTGCACTGCCGACCGCTACTCTTGCTCCGTCGCCCCATCAATGGCCGCCTGACAGCCGTGTTGTCCACCGGCCGCTTCCTGCTTCTAAACCTTCCTCTCTGTCCGCTTTTCCTTTAAGAATAACCACGCCCTCTCCATCTCGGAGGAGGTCGAGGGCTCAGCCGAGAAGAGCTCTCCATCATCTTCAAAGTCTCTATCCCACAGCTCAAGGCTTAAACCTCGCTGGAGAAACGGAATCATTGTTCCTCCGCAGTTCAGCTTGGCCTTCTCCGAGCATCATCGCTCCACCGGCGGTAGATGAGCACGCTCCATTTCCACGTCCACCTCCATGCTCCTCAATCCCGATCTCTGCTACTACTGACTGTCGGCCCGAGTTCACGGATCTGCCATTGCTCACTCGAAACCCGACCATCTCAATTCACCATCGTCATCTCCGAGTTCATCTTTGCCCTTGCTCTCCAGAAAACTGATCGAGCCATCCCTGTTTCCCTTCATCTGCATACCTCTTCAATATGCCCGTGAGATGTTCGGTTGAATGATTGAGCCACAGAGGACTGTCTTCTCATGATTCGTAGCTAGTCACCTCAAGTCTTTCACCACTGAGGTCTCCAATCCTTTAATTCGCTTGCTACTGGTTCGATCTCATCCACGGCCGTCCAGCACCACCGGTCGGAGTCCTAGAGTTCACCCTCAATGAGTCGTGTTCAGGCACTCAAATTCTCTCGGGTGCCTCTCGGTCCCATTCCGAGCTCCCCACTACGAACTGCTCTTTCTTCCACGGCAGGTATAATTTCTCTTCTGCTCTCACTGATGCTGTTCAGCTGCTCGGGTAATCATCACCCTAGTTGTTGTGCTGCTGCTGTAGTGTTGCTGTTAAGCGTGGTATGGCTGTTATAGTTGCTGCTAGTTGCAGTTTTGTTGTGGTTTAAGAGCTGTTAGGTGTTGCCAAGTTAATGCTTGCTGCTGTTTAGGTGCCGTAATTGCTATGGTCACCATTTCATTCTTGTAAAGTTGATGCTAGCTGCTGTCCAGTTCTTGCTAGCCTCCTTTTTGCTGCAGTTTAGGCCTATAGTTATTGTTAACTATAGTTTAGGTGCCATATCTTGCTGTTTTTCTCGCTCTGCTATAGTTTAGTTGCTGCTAGTTGTTGTTTCATGCAGTATGGAGGCTGTTGTATGCTTTTTGTTTTGGCAGTATTTTGCTAATCTGTGCAGTGTTAATGCTGCTAGGGGCTGATAAGTGTTGTTTTGTTGCTAACTATTGCTGATTACTGCTTCTTGCTGCTGTCTAGATGCTAATACTCACCATTTAAGTGTTATAGCTGCTGTTAGTCATTGTTTGTTTGTTGAAAAGTTGATGTCAAGTGCTATTTCGTTGCTGTGCTGCTGTTGTTGGCTGCTTTTGCTACAGTTGCTGTGAGTTGCTGTTATAATGTTGTATTGCTGCAACTCTTTACTGTTTGATCACGAGCCTTAGTATACAGATCTGTGCTGCTGCATCTTTCTTCTTTGTTTCCATGGCATTTTCGGATAAAAATGAAGCTGTTTAAAGTCCATAGTTGCAGCAACACTTGGCTCAATGATTTCTTCCGTTTTCAATGAGAATAGAGCTATTTATTGCCTATTGCTGTAGTAGCTCCTTGTTCACTATTTCCCTTGGTTTCAATGACAATTTTGATGGGAAAAAGTGCTCCTTAGTGCTCAAGGTTGCTGCTAGTCATTGCTCGAGGATTTCTCGTGATTTCAATCTTGTTTTCAATGAGAATAAAGCTACCTATTGCCTATTGTTACAGCAGCTCCTTGTTCTGTTTTTCTTCAATTTAATGATGATTTTTAATAGGAAACATGGCTGTTTAGTCTATAGTCATTGCTGGTCTGTTCGATGATTTCTCCCATTTTCGATATCAATTTCAGGGAGATTAGAGCCTTAGTGTTTTCGATTATGCAGCAGCTCTTTGCTGCAAGTTTTCTCATGATTTTCATATCATTTTCAAGGAGAATGGGGCTCCATAGTATCGTCCATTGCAGCAGCTCTTTGTTTTGTTTTCCATGCATTTTAATGATGGTTTTTAATAGGGATTGGGCTGAATGGTTCCCATGGTTGCTGCTGCTTCTTTGCTCGACAATTTCTCATGTTTTGATACAATTTCGAGCGGAATAGGGCTGCTTAATGCCAACAGCTGCAGCTGCTCCTTTGCTTGAAATCTTCCCTTATTTTCAATGGCTTTTTCTTGATGAATGAGGTTGTTCATTGTTTGAACTTGCGGCTGGTGTTTGCTCAAAGATTCCTCACGATTTCAGTGCCATTTTAGATTAGAATAGAGCTGTCACTTGTCTGTAATTGCAGCTGCAACTTCTCGGTATTTCCTCTTGATTTTGATAATATTTCAATGGAAAAAGGGGCTATTCAATACCTGGTATTACAGCTGATTTTTGGTGGATGATTTACCTTGGTTTTGACGAATTTTCGAGGGACAGAGGACTGCTTATTATCAGTCGTTGCAGCAGCCCCTTGCTTTGTGTTTTTCCCACTTTTCAATGGCTTTTTGGCCTAGAATCGGGCTGATTAAGTTTCATACTGCTGCTCGTTCCTTGCTTCCTGTTTCTCCTTGTTTCGATGCATTTTCAAAGGGAATGGTCATGTTTACTAGATTTTGCAGCAACTCCTTACTGGTCATTTTCCCTAGATTTTCATGGCTTTTCGAGGAAAATGGGTTGCATAGTGTCCATGGTTGTAGCAACTCTTTGCTCAATGATTTCTCCCATTCTCCATACCATTTTTGGGGAGATCAGAGCCTTAGCTTACTTTGTTACTTGCTGTGCATTTTTGGTGTTTTAATGCTGGTTTTTAAGGTGTTTTGGCTCTAAGTTTCATGTTTAATGGCTGTCCACAGTTGCTGCAATGTGATCATTGCTTAGTGCTTGTTTCCTACCACATTTACGTTTCTAATTTCAAGTTTTGGGCTTGCCATTCACTGCTGTCTTTTTGGTGTTTTTGCACTAGTTTTTTAAGGAGTTTTTAGCCTTTAAATTTCGTATTTCATGGCGGTCAAAAGTTGTTATATATATATATATATTACTTTTTATTGCTTAGTGCTTGTTTACTGTGATGCTTAGGTATGTGATCTCGATTATTGATCTAGATTTTGGACCTACGATTCGAATCTCAATAAGGGTAAGAGTTGGACTTATTAAAATAAGGCAAGTTTAGAAATACTGGGATATCGATTTAGGGCGTGTCGGCTAGTTTGAGAGCTTTTTGAACGTAACAGAACCTCCGAATCTAAATTTTGGTTCGAAACCAACTAAAGAAAACATAGGAGGTTAGTATCATACTCCCTTAGGTGAATAATAGGTCTCTGATAGAAGTAGTTTTTTAAATGATTAGTGGTGACTCTTTTCACATATTTATTGATGACCATGACGTCGTGAGATAACTTGTAGAAACTTTCGATTTCAGGGTGCGATATATGAAAAACGGAAAGAACTTTACACAAGCTCAACAAGGAAATGATTCTAGGGGTTCGATTTTACTTGCGTCGATTTTAATCCTCTTGAACTAAACTAACCGGATCAAGTTAAGCGTCAGTTTTTCTTATCCGCGGGTTTTAAAGTCACCTAATCGTACTCTTACAGGAACTAGGATATATCCCTATGATGAACCTAACCTACTCTATCTCTAAGTAGTTAGGATCAAGGGACTAAAGGTTATGTTCATAGCTGTATTGGGATTTCTAGGATGATGGCTACCTTTCGGACCTTCTCACACGTCTTTTCTAACTCTTAGAATGGCTAACTTACCTCTCGGTATGATTATTTCTGGGTTATGTTTACTTAAGCAACTTGGATCTCACTCTGATGGCTTCTCATCGTCCTTTAGATTGATTTATTGAGTTGGTCAAACATCAATAAACAAACAAAATATAGTAAACATAAAAGAACTAGAGCACTTTCATAGATCCAGGAAATAAAAGTTCAATATATGGATGAAATAAACACTAAGATTCACTTATTACTCTAGAAGATGAAACTAGCTGAATATCGTTGAGTTAGAGGACATGCTCGTCAGATTGAAAGATGAGAAATCAAAATGAAGGATAAGGAGACAGAGAGAGAATCTCAAACACTGATGATGAGTTTGATGCCTTAGCTCTTCCTCACACGATCCTTGCTCCAACCTCATGGACTTCGTGGCTTTAATCCGACGAGATTTTTGTCCAAGACCTTGCCTTATTGAAAGATGTTTAACCTTGTGGGGGTACCCCTCTATTTATAGGACATTTCCACCACCTCCAAGCTTGGTTTGATTGATGTGGGATACGTGGACCCCACCGCAAAATCAGGTGCAAGTTGACACAACATTTTTAAACCACAAAGGTGGCTTTACCTCCACATTTGTTGGGCTGCTATCTATGCTGGGAAACCTAGCTACTACAGTGCAGCCTTACACTAAAGAGGTATGCTTGTTTTGTTTTGCGTAGTTTATTTCTTTTGGCTATAAATTGCTCGTTTTTGCTCTAAATCATGCATGATTAGATGCATTGGATTCATGATTCGATGAGCTTTCCATTGATATCTTGTTTGGCATATTTTCTATTAAGGAAATCATATGCAACATCCAGATAACTTATAGGATGGAGGTTAACCCTTCTTAAAAGTATAGACACTTACAACTCAGCCTAACTCAACCCAAACAAAAAAAGTGGATTGCATGTCCTTAACTAAAATTTAAGGTCTAAAAGTGTGTTTAAAATATAACTGCTATGGATGGTCTGGTTAACTTAACATATGGCCACCCTGTAGTTACAACCACGTTTTGATAAAAAATCAGTGGACAATGATTTTGATCGTGATGAAAACTCTTTTCTCAACACTTTTAACAACACTCAACAAGCATATGTTGACATGGATTCGAAATTCGACTCTTATCAAGATGATTGGGAAGAGGTAATAAAACTTGCCTTTGATGAATATGGAAATCTTATCATGGAGAAATGCAAATTGACTTCATTAGTTACTTGTAAAGATCATATTTTCAAAAATATTATCCTTACAGAATTTTCACACTAAGACATCTAATAAATGTTATGAGGATTTGATATCTTCATAGTTGCTTGAAGAAATTCATCAATTGCCCAAATTCGATGAAACAAGAAAACCTCCACCAAGAAAGGAAGGGTTTGAGGATGTCATCTATAATCAATTAAGATTAAGAACTTGATATATGAAAAATTGAAAGAGAGAGTTCATAAGCCAAATAATCAAGTTTAAGTGGGAAGCAAGGAAGTTGAGTTCAACCATGAAGACAAATAAATAATTGATAAAGACTCGTGAACGAGTCGTTTCCAATCAAGGGAGAGTAATGCAAGAGAAAATAGAAGATTTAATTGCTTTTTATATTTACATAGAATTAGAATTGTTTTGTAAACACAATATTCTCAATGATTTAGTCAATGTTATTAGAGTATTTTTAGAGGATCATTAGGACATCTTTAGTATAAATTAGGAATCTTTTCTTTTCCAATAAATACCCCTTCAATGTTCCATATGTTAGTAGAAATGATTAGGAGTGTAAGTGAGCCGAGTCGAGCCCAAACTTATCATGTACAAGTTTGGCTCGTTTAACAATTTGTGAACTAGAGTTAGGGCTTGGGTTTAGGCGGGCCTAAGATTTCAAGTTTGGGCGTGGCTCGTTATGATAAACGAAAGACTCGCCGAACTCAAATGAACCAAGTCAAGAAGGAGGATGTAAGGTGGGTGTGGGGTAGGTTTGTCAATTATCGAATCAAGAAGGAGATGAGGATAATATATTATTAATTAGAGATTCATAAGTAAGTGAAAAGGAAGAAGAAAAAATGGATCAGAATAAAGTAAAATACTTAAATTGAAGTTTTTTTAGTTTTCAAAAAACTACTAATAATAATAAAAAATATGATATAAAATGCAAGTGTCATTTAGCCTAGCGAGCTTCTCAAGCCAAATTTTACTGGGCTTAGCTCGACTCATTTAGTCAACAAGCCCGAGCCTAGCCAAGCTCGAACGCATTCTGAGCGAGCTGAATTTGAGCTTCCATCAAGTTGAGCTCGAATCGTTCCTGAATCAATTTATTTCATTTACACCCTTGGAAATGATTGGCATTTATGAAATTTTGAGATTTTTTTCAGTTATCTTTCCAATTGTTAATATTCCTTGTGAATCAACCAGATAGCGAAACTCATCCCACCATGCTCACAACTCATCACCAAACTGCTAATGCCAACTTTTTTTCTTTTAAGTAGCTATACTGATTCTTTGGGAGAATGGCTAATGGTTTGAATTAACTACATAAAGAGTTGCAAGGCCATCAATTTCTGACATGACATGGAGTTGAGTAAGTTTGGATCAAGCCTAATAAGTCTTGAACCAATCCACATGTAATAAATAAATGTATTCAAACGGGTTGAACTCGTGTAGCCCAATAAGATACATTTAAATGCGTTTACTAAATGTGTTTCACTATTCTTATGTAAAAATTTAATATATTTAACACATTTATACACAAGAACTTTATGAGATGTAAATTATTACATATCTTGCATGTTTCAATCTCATCAAAACTTATGTCACATAATCAAAAATTGATTCATCATGCTTATTGTTATGCTGATGGTTAATATATGTTATTATTTTAGTAGTGTGTCACACAATAGTACAATATAATTACATATTCAATACGTAATTGTATTAAATGAGTCAATCTAGCTTAGACACGATTTATACAAGCCTCGTTTTAATGAAAAAGTAGATAGGAAAACAGAGTCTTCCTCGATTCGATTAGTATAATAGCATTCTTCATAATCATGTGCATAATACCTTGTGAGATCAAAATGTACCTTTATAAGGTTCAAAACTTTATCTATCTACAACATCCAAACAATTAATGAACTAGGAGTATAGACCTCTTCTACCCAAGTTACATTCTTAACTAGGCAGCATTCCTCGTGCCCATTCTCATAGAAAGAGAAAAGCCCCTTGTTCCTCACTAATGCTCGAGCTTGTACAACATCAAGAAATGTATGCTCGATGTGAATCCTGTATCTCTTATGGAGCAAATCAAAGAACTGGTTAGCTTCAAGGTTAAGCCCTTGTATCAAGGTTACAAACCCTAAAGGGTTGGCTTGTCAATCTATTTATTATACTCGATTAGTAAACTTCTTTAGCTCTACTGCAAAATATAATATCAAAAATTTGCATACACTTCGTTGTTGAATATTGGACAATTTCTACAATTAATTTGGAAGGAGCCATGAAAATGGAAGTATTTGGGTTTAAGGAATTTGTTTTCACCAGAAAGCAACGGCAGTACCATCCCTGAACTTCTCCAGGGCGTTATCCATGACCTCAAGGGGAGAAGCACCATAAAGATCTTTTGCTTACCACTCATAATCGTCAACCTTTAAAATCCTCCTTTTCGCCCACTTCTACATGAACCAAACATGTAATAAATCGTGAATTACTCAATTCACGAGAAAATCGATAATAGATGCTTTATTACCAGTTCAAAATATTAAAATCTCTTAGGAATTTCACCTGGAGTAGCAGTTGTTGCAATTGTACGGACAAAGTAATCATGCCATTTTGGCTTGGCATTTACATGTTTCACTAAGCTCCATTCACGAGACAGATTTGGGGATGTTGAGGCCCATTGGAATCAATCTGGAAGTAAAAAAAAGTAGATTTGGGAAGTTGCAGCGTTTAATAAGCAAACCAAAACTCCAACTTAATTCCCCAACAATGAAGATGTGAAGCCATAACCATAGAATTGGTCATTTTAGAATATTTTAGATGTGCAAATATTTATACTTCAAATGTCAGCAACGAATAAGAGAAAATCATCTCATTTAACCAACAGAGGCAAAAGTTCCTAAATTATCCCTTTTGGATGTGGACCAATTTAAGTTTTTTTTTTCATTGTACAGAGGGGTATGTAGGCCTAGAAATGGTAGAAGAAAGAGGGGATGAAATGGGTACTAGAAGTCCCACGGGTGATATTGAACCAAGGACCTCGAGACCATAGGATGAGAGTCATGCTTGTTGGAAAACTGGCATTGAAATTGAATGAGAAATTGTTCTCATGACTTACAGAAGAAATTACATTTGGGCTTAAGTTTAATTAAATGAGAAATTGAAGGAATTTGGATTGAGCTTTTTTTTTTCGCTGAACAAATTTATATTAAAAAAGCTAGGCAAAAAACAGTAAATCTTCTAGGTTTTCGGCGGAGACTGGGTGACGGCCCCAAAAGTTCCCAGCTCCACTCCTTCTAACGTGCAAAAGCCAGAGAGGTTCATGAAAGAAATATCTTTCGAGAGTTTATCAGCTACTAGATTAAGATCCCTGCTGATCCACTCGCAATTCCAGCTTTCAAAAACCTTCAATCAACTCCTGATTTCCCAGACTATATCTCGTATTTCAGCATTTGCAGATCTGTCTCCATGTACCGCCTCTATTAGGGTAAGCGAATCTAAGTAGAATTTGGATTGAGCTTAAGTCAACGGATTTAATGATTTTAATATGGGTTGGGTTATAAAGAGCCCAAACCCACAAGGGCTCATGGGGTCTATATACTCATAGTGTAAATAATAAGAACTCAATCCCACATCGATGGTGGATGTCAATTTAAAATGTTTTATAAGTTAAAAGTGGTCTTATGATGAATAAACCACTTCAGCTATAATAGACTGTGTTTTCATAGGTTATGCACACAATAGTAATACATATCGATTCCTTGTGTATGAATCAAAGATTCATGACATACACAAGAATATGATAATGTAATCGAGAAATGCATCATTTTTTGAAGATGTATTTCCATATAGATCCAACGAAGGATCTAGTTCGTTGAAACGATCTACCGAAGTTATGAATGATAAAAATCATAAATTGGATCATAATTCTGATCATGTGTTTGAGCCTAGACGTAGTAAAAGGGTGAGAGTGGAAAAATAATTTGGAGTTAATTTTATAACATATCTGTTGGAAAACGAACCATAGACGTATGAAGAAGCCGTGACTTCTTCAGAAGGACCTCTTTGGAAAGAGGTAATTAACAGTGAAATTGATTTTATTTTACAAAATCAATTGTGGGAGTTAGTCGATCTTCCTCCCGGTTGTAAACCTTTAGGATCTAAGTGGATCTTTAAAAGGAAAATGATAGCAGATGACTCCATAGATAAGTATAAGGCTGGACTAGTTATCAAGGGATACAAGTAAAAGGAAGGTCTTGATTACTTTGATACTTATTCTCTTGTGACCAGAATAAATTCCATTATGATGATACTTGCAATTACAGTATTATGTAATTTAGAGGTACATCTAATAGATGTGAAAATGACTTTCCTAAATGGAGATTTAGATGAAGAAATCTGCATGGAACAACTTGAGGGATTTGTGTCAGGAAAAGAAAGTATGCAAATTGATTAAATCATTGTACGGCTTGAAGCAAGCGCTAAAACAATGACATGAGAAATTTGATAATATAATGATTACCAATAGTTACAAAATTAATGAGTGTGATAAGTGTATATACATAAAAGAGACGGAAAATAGTTACTTCATTTTATGTTTATAGGTAAACGACATACTCATTGTCGATAATGATAAGGAAATTGTCAAATCTACCAATAACATGTTGAATGCAAGATTTGACATGAAAGATATGGGCCTTGCTGAAGTAATTTTAGGAATTAAGATCATGAGAATATCAGAAGGACTTATCTTAAACCAGTTGCACTGTGGATAAAATTATTGAAAAATTTAATAAGAATGATTCCACTGTTGGTAGAACACCATTAGATACAAGTCTCCATCTATCGAAAAATAGAAGAGAGAGTATTTCACATGTGGAATACTCAAGAGTTATTGGTAGCTTGATGTATGTAATGAGTTGTACTAGACCCGATATAGCCTACACAGTCAATAGGCTGAGTAGATATACGAGTAACCCGAATTCCGACCATTGGAAGGCAATTGTGAGGGTATTACGGTACCTAAAATATATTCGGGATTATGGGTTGCACTATACCAGATATCCAGCCGTACTTGAAGGGTACAGTGATGCAAACTAGATATCGATATAAAAGACTTGAAATCTACAAGTGGATATGTTTTCACATTAGCGGGAGCAGCCGTGTCATGGAAGTACTCAAAGCAAATAGTGATAGCCCGATCCATAATGGAATCTGAGTTTATAGCCTTAGATAAGTGTGGAGAAGAAGCTGAATGGCTACGTCATTTTCTTGAGGATATTCCAAAATGAGAAAAATCGATGCCACCGATATGTATACATTGTGACAGTCAATCTGTTATTGGAAGGGTACAAAGTCAAATGTATAATGATAAGTCTAGACATATACGTCGTAGGCACAATATCATTAAATAATTACTCTTAATTGGAATTATCACAATTGACTATGTAAAGTTAAAGGATAATTTTGCAGATCCGCTAACCAAAGGATTAAACAGAGAACTAGTTGAGAAAATGTCGAAAGGAATGGGACTGAAGCCCATGAAAGAAAAGGTTTTATGAAGGAAAACTCTATCTTATTGACTGGAGATCCCAATATCTAGGTTCAAAGGGATAACCAACTCATAAGACTTGATAAAGTCATTGTGGGGAGAAACATAATACTCTTGAGATTATAAATCACTTATGTGAGAGAGAAGTGAGGCCGCTTCAAAGGAGAATAAATGGTTTAATTCTTTAGAAACTCTCATAGAACTAGGACCATGTTCATGACCAAACGAACATAATTGTGAGAATGGAATAGAAGTGTTGTGAATTCTTGTGTGAGGTATATAATTATTTACACAATAAAGCAAGACAGTTTAAGGACATCATGTCTACCAGACAGCTAGTAAAGTAAGTGTACCTTTACAAATGAAGGTTCAAAGGGTTACCCTACCTATCCTATGCAGGATTCACTTGTTGGAAACCACCACAGAGTCAAAATAAAATAATTTTCATTCATGTGGGGATTGTTGGAAAAATGACATTGAAATTGAATGGGAAATTATTCTCATGAATTATAGAAGAAATTACATTTAGGCTTAGTCCAATTGAATGAGAAATTGAAGGAATTTGGATTAGGTTTAAGTTAATGGGTTTAATGATTTTAATATAGGTTGGGTTACGAAAAGCCCAAGCCCACAAAGCCCATGGGGCCTATGTAGCCCATAGTGAGAATAATAAGAACTCAATCCTATATCAATGGTGGATGACAATTTAAAATGGTTTATAAGTTAAAAGTGATCTTATGATGAGTAAACCACTTCAACTATAATAGATGACTTTCTCGCGGCTCTCGCCATTAGTTGGAGGTGCTAGCCGAGTTTTGCCATTTCTGGAAATTTTTTTTCTCCTCCAATAAATCGGCATATGATTCCCAACTCTTCGGATTCCTGGTAGTTTAGGACAATAAACGTCGGATTAAAGGGCATTTAAGGCACGACATTTAGAGCCGATCTTAATAAGGGCACTGAATGCCCGGTTCGATCAAATTGATGGCTGGTTCAGTGCATTTACGGCCGCTTCAGGCATTCAATTGCTTGGTTCTCTGCCATTAAGCCAGCAGTCTCCCTCCCACACTATAAATAGGACCTTAATCCTTAGGATCTGTACACCTGGAAAAAAAAAAGCTCTTGAGCTCTTACTTCTCCTCTTTGCATTCTACATCATTTTTCGATGGTTTCTAGCTTCAGTTCCGGTTCGCCTTCAGCTTTGGGTCTCGTGCAATCTCAAGCTCAGCCGTCGTTGTATCCTGGGAGACTGCAATCCACGCTTTCTCAACAGGACCAGAGGGGACGAATTAGTTTTAAGGAACTGTGACCGCTATAAACCTCGATGATAAGTGAAAAATTTCCTTTATTTAATTGTTACTGTAATTCAAAATTTTATTTAAATACTATTCTTCTTTTTTTCGGGTAATGTCTTTCTTGCACACATTTGTGCCTATAGAAAGAAGACAAGAAAATCATTCTATTTAATTTTAATTTTGTGGCCATTGAGATTGTTATCAGTTTTATATATTTCGAGTTACAATGCTAGCTATACTAAGCTCTCTTTCTCGATTAATTGAAGAATTTGTAGCAACTAATAAGCTTCTTATTACACTGATGAAAATAGAAACTAATATTTCTTATTAATTATAACTACCAATAAAGAACAAATATTTGTTTTTATATATTAAAACGTAGCCAAAATGTTGCTCTACAAAAGATTTGAAATACAAATATGTCACTAGCTGAAAGACAAATACACTATCATCCCACAATATTTTTTGCTAGAATTAATAATTAGCCTACAACGCAGAATTCTACAGAGTGGTGGAAATCAAAGAACTCTGCCGAGCTTTCTATTCTCTAATTCTAATAAATGTACAGTTAGTTGTCATAGTGTGTCTTTTTTAATACATAGTTGTCATAGTGTGTCAATTAGCTACTATTGCTTCTATTTAAAGGCGTCATCTGCTGTCATAGAACTAAAAATCCAGTTGCTCATAATTTGTTCAATTTTTGATATCGCTATTGCTCTCAAATTCTTCCTGAAGCTGTAGCCTTAACTTTTATGTTTACAAAGTTATATTGTCGATTAGAGCCAATAGCTCAATATTAGACATCCTTGGAAACGTGTCTTATTTAACAGGATTCGAGCAACTCGATCTTCTTGAGTCTTTGCTCTTAAATGTAGCCATTTCATTTCCGTGAAAATTGAAAACCTCCTATCATTGGACTTGCTCTCGCGAATTGAAGAAACCTTCACTGATAAGTGAACTTCACACTAAAAGTACACAAAATTGGCACGAGGTCATCCACGTGAAATAGCGCTTTTCTCAAAAGATATCCTGCAAAGGCAAAGAATGCAAACTATCACCGTTATTTCATATATATATATATATATATATATATATAAGGGTATAACAATCCAAAAGGTTGGGGGAAGCTGTACTTATGAGGCTCAGCAAAATCGATTTGAGCTAAATCAATTTTTTATCACCAAATGTTGAGTAAATATTTAGTGTTTAATAAATACATAACGAGTTTATTGTGTAAATCACTATTCAAATTTTTACACATAAAGTTGACTATAAAAAAATGTAAAACTTTAAATGTGCCAAGTTCTGAATGATAATTTACACAACTGTGAAATTTCCATCCAGCTCATAAGAAATTGGGCTTATGCCCATTCCAAAAATTTAAGCTGATAAGATGGTGGTATTCACTATTTTATGAACCACGTTTCAATCATTTATTTGTTCGATATGAGATTGACTCCTCAACACCCACCCTGACGTGGCAACATGTTCGTACTTGACACGTGCCTTTAAATACCTGCCTTCAATAACTAACATCTAGCTAGGTATTTTCTTTTGTACCTAGGCAATGGGGACTATTGATCATGAGCCAAGCAATTTTTTCTTCCAGTCTGGGCTTAATGGATGACAAATTCTACACTCGGGCCGTGGCGTGGTGTGAGTATACTCGATTGTCTCTGATACCATGTGAAATTTTCACTTGGCCCATAAGAGGTTGGACTTATATCCATCCCAGAAACTCAAACTAATAGTATGGCAGTACCCGCTCTCTTATTAATTGAACTTCTTTTTATCATTTATCCGATGTGCGATTCATTCTCAACGCCCGTTCTTATATGACAACATGTTCACGCTTGATACATGCCTTCAAACCACGTGATATCAAAGCCAACCGTGTTGCCTCATATAATGCCGGGCACAATTGTGGAGCTTGTGGCTCATTAAAAACTCGAGACTAGAATAAAATGTCTGGCTCATGGTCGATTGTCCTCCCTTGCCCGAGTACGGAAGAAAAATATCCGGCTCAAGGTCAGTTGTTGAGAATGAGTGTTTAAAGGCATGTGTTAAGTGTGAATACGTTGTTACATGAGAGCGGATGTTGAGAATGAATTCGACATATGATAAATGATAAAAATAAGTTTAATTTATAAGAAAATGTGTATCACCATCTTATTAACTTGAGCTTTTGGGGTAGATATGAGCCAAATCTCTTCTAGGCCGGGTGGAAATTTCACAATGATGAACTCGTTCTGTATTTATTACACTGAATATTTACTCTCACATCCTCGCAATACATCACGAAAACTAATTTAAAATTATGAATGGGAGCAAAGGAACTTTTTTATTTCTTCAAAACATACAACACTGATTGAAATCCATTAATTTTGGGTTCAATAATTCCAACCCAGAGAACACGAAGCAAGATGAATGAACAGCATATGATGCAAAATTTCTTGGCACCATCCGACGGTCTTGATTAGGTTAGAAGAGACCATTAATTTGCAACATGGCCAGGGGCCACCATGGGTCCAAATCTTACCAAGAGAATCCAAGTGAATCTAGTCTACTGTAAAGAGAAAATATATATATTTTTCCATTCTCATATTCAATAAAATAAAAAATACCACCTGAGAGCTCTTCCCTGGATGTTAAGGTCAGCATGGATGTGAAAAAGAGATTGGCCAGAAACCGAGATAGGAAGGAGACTTCTATGTTCTGACGCCTGGGGAAGTCTATCACTTTGTCTGATGCTGTAGGTTAACTTGGCACCTCCTTTGTAATATTCCACCACCGGAACTTACTAGGAAAATCGACCGGCAGGAATGAATTCAGATGCTGTAAACAGTGCATGAATCTCAATGGACAGGTGCAAGGATGGATTAAGGGATGCTTGGGAGCTATCATCCCTCAGAATTCAAGAGAATCAATGAATTGCTATATAAAATTTAATTTATTTTACCAATTTTATTAAATTATTTAATTTCGCTACTTAAACACGTTAAAAGGGCTTTTCCATTGAATTATGCCCCCAAGGTTGTGGTTTCTAGATTCGTCCCTCGATAGTTAAATGACGGATTCGAGTAGGCAAAATAAGATAATCTACCAAAAGTATAGAAAAAGTTAATAAAAATTATATAGAAGTTCATAGATTTTTCCTATTTCATGGGGCAATCGCCCCCTGCATCTTGAGAGAATATTGTGTGCAATGAGTAAATCATTTGGCGGTACTGACATGGTATCACAGACCAAGAAGACTCAGTCATTTTAAAAATAAAAAATGCAACCTTAAAAATAAATAAATCATATTTGTTTGTGATAGAACGTTAGCAGTATACCGTTACGTACAAGACTTTCTCTCACACGTCCCCTAAATCCATCCTACCCTTGGACATATGTGCATAAATCACATGAAATAAAATGTAGTGAGGCCATGCTGTGAGTATTTTCTTCCATTTCATTTTTATATAACTATACTTTAAGAGTTAATAATATGCTTTTCATTCGATAATTTTTTTTATTTTAGCGAAATGAGCATTTCTTCGAGAATTAAGAAGTGTTTTTTCCAGCACTTCATTTTCGTTCTCACCAAACCTTTTATCCTCAAACACCATTTTGCAACCACAACAATTGGTTTTTTTGCTGGGCATCACAATCATTCCTCATAACAAAATCCTCAACAACCTGAAACTATTGATCGTTTTTCAGTGATGATTGCAAATACACCGCTCAGCACCTCCTCCTCATGAACGTCTTGCTTGTCACAGGGAAACCACTTAGTACTTCTTGGTGGTGTGTCACAAGCCGCAGTGATGATTGCAAATACACCGCTCAGCACCTCCTCCTCATGAACGTCTTGCTTGTCACAGGTAAACCACTTACTACTGCTTGGTGGTGCGTCACAAGCCAGCTAGAATTAGTCATAACAGCATATTCATGAGAGAGAATTTGGATAGCAAAATATAAAATTTAGACTCTTTTAAAAATGAAAAACTCTAAAAATCTAAATAAAGTTATAAAAATCATAAAGAATCATAAAACCCTACTATCAATTAGTGAGAAGAGGATGAGATTCATTATTAGTTAATGGTCTAAATTTCACAAACAAACACTGTTTTTTAATTTAACAAGTAACTATTTGCTATTTTGGAATCTTAAAAGGAGCTAAATAGAATATTTCGAAAACTTTGTAATCTGTATTATAACATTAAATAAACACAAAAGTAAGAAAGAGATGCTAAGTCAATTGATTAAAAATTTGCCACATATGTGAGAGACAAGCTAAGAAATTTGAATAACAATATCATCTCAAAGTTTCAATATACGTTGTTGCTGTTGAGAGCGAATAACGCATAGGATAATGAATAGAAATGATCCTAGTTCATAAGAGAATTTGGTGCTACTACTTATCAGTTTAAGTTTTTAGGTGAATATGAGTTCAAAACTCTTGTAAGTTTAGGTAAAAAATTTAATATGGTACAAAGTATATTACCGTGTAGGCTCAAACCATGTCAGGTCCACCCGAAACCCGAAGAAACATCCCTGGCTCAAGGCTAGTTTTTAGCCCGAGAATCGAAGAGAAACCCTGTCTCATAGTCAGTTATCCCCCACCCGAGTATTGAAGAAAAATGCACGACTCGAGTTTTGTTATTCAAGACAGGTATTTAAGGGCATGTGTCAAGTGTAAACGTATTACCATTTGAGGACAAACATTGAGAATGAATCTTGTATCGGACAATAAATAGATAAATAATAATTTATAAGAGAATTGGGTACCACTATCTATTAGTTTAAGATTTTAGGTGGATATAGGCTCAAAACTCTTATAAATTGATGTGAAAAATTTAATAATTGCATTTTAGAATATTTCTAAGATGATAATCAAATAGTGCAATGACAATAAAATTTGTCCATTCAGAGAAAAAATTGTAAAATTTGTCCACATAATCAATTTTGAGTAACACTCAGCTCCACGTTTTACCAAAATTTTATCGTAAAGTTACTATGAACAAATTAAAGTTTTCACAATTAATTAATTATATTCTGAAATTGAAAATTATTTAGAATACTTAAAACAATAGGCATTATTGCACCAACATTAAATCTACATAGAAGTAAACAAATAAAATGCTCTACAAATTAGAAAAAATTATTTGAAAAATCAGGTGATTTTTCTAATTTTTTAAATTATCACTTAGTTTGTATTTAGTTTAGGAAATTTTTTAGTTTTTATGTTTTTCAGTTTTAGAAAAAAAAAATCATTTGAAAATTTGGTTTTCTGTCATAACGGGGTTAATTTTCTTGCTTAAATGTATTATATAATATCTTACGTGACATGTACAATATCCTATTAAGTCATTTACAAGATTTTTCACTCTCTTTGTAAGATTCTATGGGTGCCTCTTATAAATCTAATTCATCATATCCCATTGGATATATATATATATATATAAATATATCTAACTTTCCATTGTAAACATATCTTGATTTGTTTTTAGATTAGATTGCACCAAAAAAGGGAGTTCTTGAGCTGAAAGGAGGAACCAAGACGAATACATCGGTAGTTCTATATATTTATCGATTCTTACAAGTGAATTCTAAATGTTTCAGAATGATAAATCAAATCTTATATGTTTCGCGCATTACAACATAGACTCACTTCCGTCACCTACCATTACTTTAAACTGATGTGATATCGACGTGTGTTGACGTGGCATTGAGATCATTGTCTCTATCTAATTAATAAAGGAACTTTTAGGGTTTCTTTGGGTTTTTACTGTTTTGTTTATGTTTATAGGGGTTTCTATTTTCGTAAGGTTATAAATTTATATTTTACTATCTAATTTATCTCTTAAGAATCCATTGATGTAGCTAATTGATATTAGCCTGTGACAGTAACAAGCAATGCCGACGTGGTCTATCCTATTCTTATAAGTCTTTCTCCCGTGATATACAGTCTTGGCCCAGTGCATACGCTAGATTTTCTTCTTTATAATATAAGTCCACGCGAAACTACCGCCCTATGGTTTAGAAAATAAATGTTCCCGAAAAGGACAAGTACTATGACGAACGAAACATCCATCTTAGAAAAACAAAGTGAATAACTACATTTTTTTTTTGTGTACCATTTAAAATTCAAAAATTTAATGGTCCTAACTAATTTAGATTTGAGTCTGACCGATTTATTAATAAGATAAAACTCTTACAATATAGATTTTTACCATTCCATTTTTATGCATTTCTTAATAAAAAATTTTATTCGGATTTCCTCAAATAGGAGAGAATATTGTATGCAGTGATTATAACACATGACAATACTGACATGGTATGATAAATTCATAAGATTTAATTATTTTAAATTTTTTTATAAAATCCTAAAAATAAAATAACAACGTTAGAAATAACTTGATCATCATATTAATTTGTGAAACTGAGTCAACACTGGCATGTGGTATATACCCGTTACCGAGACTTTTTCCTCAAATAGTGGATTCGACCTCCCTCATATACAAAAATCATATTCTCCCAGTAAACTTAGGGAATTAGAAAGAGGAATTAACTCTTGAGTACCTAAAACAAATTTCTAAAAATCTAGAATAAAATCTCCCAAACTCTACAACCACAATTTTTATTTTTCCAAAAAAATCAGAATAATTACTTTTTACCTTCATAAATCACATTTCAATTTTTTTGTTTACTTAAAATATTTTTTAACCCTTACTTTCGTGGTTTCCATCTTTATAAATTTTTAAAATGCATAAATTTAGTTTGAATCTTGTGAATAAAGAAAATTTACCTTCCCGACTTGAATTGGTTAGCCAAAGTCCACTAGATACCAGTGGTTTAGACAAAAAAAATGTATCAATTTATACTTTTATTTTTGTTTCACATTTTGGCATGGGAGGATTGTACATGTGATAATATAATTTGACAAATTCTACAATAGTCTAATAATTTTTGTTTTTTAAGACTTTGATAAGTTTTTATATTTATTTAATGGGTAAATTACCTAAAAAATTATGTGGTTTGTTCATTTTACAAAAAACTAAACATTATAAATTTAACAATAAAATCATATAATTTTATCTGATTTTCAAATACCAAACATTTCAAATTTTAAAAATAAAATCACATGATTTCCTTTTATTCAAAATTTAAGCAAGATATTTCATACTTTAAAACTCAAATCATACTTTTTACTTTACTATGAAATCAAACTAATTTGTTTGACCTTATATTATACGTTTAGATGACTATTTTTTATAACTTTTTTATTCATCACAAGATATAAGTATATTAGATTTTTTAAAAAAACTTACACTAGATTCATTACCGACCTAGAATCGTATGTTTTCGGCCATTTCTCATATAGTTAAAGGGCAATTGCATATCTTTTCTGTATTGGGATTGAATTGGTATGAATGATAGTTTTCAGAGGTCCACACATGGATTAGATACTGCTGGGAGTTGTTTGATGTGCAGGGAATGATGAAGACATGACTTGTTCGATGCAGCTCATTTTGTAGCGAATTTCTCCTACTTACTGTGTGATAAATAGGGCAAATAATATATCATCGGAAAGCTCGTCGAGTCAGGATTCCAACGCATCAAACAGATCTCAATTCGGAGCTGAAACAAAGAAGTTATGGCAAAAAGAAGAAAACTGTGCGCGGAACAGGAAATAGACCGCGGTCCTAGACCGCAGTTTACTGAGGTATTTTTCCTAGACCGCGGTCTACTAAGACGAATTCGGCCAGGCCACTTTGAAGGATGGTGGGACCCACCAACTTTTATCCCACACTGATTAAATCAAGAAAGGAGGGAGTACGCACCTTCTATATATAGTAGAGTCTACCCAACAAAGAAGGAGGATACAAGAGTAGGAGAAAAAGGCACACACTCTCCTACAAGAAGAGGGACCACAACAACCATTTGGAAAGTCGAGATCGGGAGATTCGACTTCACTATCTAGAGTTCTTTCTGTCCCTTTTCTTCTGATTTTCAACATGTTGTCTTCTCTTTTAACTCTTGTAATTTATTCGAATATGTGTAACTAAACCCTTAGAATCCTAGGGGGATCAATGGACCCTTTTCTATGTCTTAAGTAAAAGCTCTTATCTTTCACATGTATGATTCTGTCGAGGTACGCCTCCTTGGTGTTATTTATGCAATTTCGTACTTCATGCTTTCTTTTGGACTGATCACCCACGAGATCGAACTTGAGACCGCGAGGAGCTTCGGAAGAAGGAATCGATGTCATGCTAGAAATTGCATAATCTAGGTTAGCTTATGCCGGAAGGTGAGGTTATTCGTGTGAGTGCATCGGAAGATGGTGAGCACCCTAGATAGCCTTTTAGGGTTGGTTTAGTGTGGCCTTTCAACATTAATCGCCTAGGAATAAAGTGGATTAGTATCTTCCACTTAGGTACATTCGTATGACATCGGAAGGTGCGTACGATGGAAGGGGAAACCCTAGAACCCTAGGTTAGTAACATAACAAAATTCATCGTGTGAAAGAGGATTCTTGCTTAAGACTAGAATTGGTGAAGTTGTGAACCTTAGGAGCTTTTCATCCACTGATTTCCATCTGTTTATTGTTTGTCTTTTAATTACTTGCATGTTTCTCAACTCATTCGATTGACTTGGCTTGGAACTAGTTGTGCCAATTTTAGTACTTATATTAAGAGTCCTTGTGGGAACGATACTCTACTCACTCTATATTACTTGTCTGCGATATGTATACTTGCGTGCAAAATCTTTAAATATGCAACAAGTTTTTGGCGCCTTTGCCCGGGATGCATCGTCTCAACATGTGGTCCGCACATATCCTAAACAGAAATGGCTCATCCCAAACATACCTTCGAGCCTCATGTAGAAATTTCTTCCTTTGTTGTGCATTAAACTTGAGAGGAATGTGGTTAGAGACCAAATAATTCACAAAATCGGCACACCAAGGGGCATGAGACATATACAACACAAATTCATCAGGAAAAGTTTCGTTAATTACCCCCATCTTCTTGGCTTGCCACATTCTCAAGTCGAGACAGGTGATCTGCTACTTGATTTTCTGAACCCTTTTTGTCTCGAATTTCCAAATCAAACTCTTGGAGTAGTACCCATCGGATGAGCCTCGGCTTGGCGTCCTTCTTTGCAATCAAATATTTGATCGTCGCATGATCTGTAAAAACCACAACTTTAGTTCCTATGAGATATGGTCGAAACTTATTAAAAGCGTACACTACAGCCAAGAGCTCTTTCTCCGTGGTGGTGTAGTTCACTTGGGCATCATCCAAGGTATGACTTGCATAATAAATGGGATGGAAGATCCTCTCCTTCATTTGTCCAAGGGCAGCACCGATTGCATAGTCACTAGCATCACACATGAGTTCAAATGGTAAAGACCAATAAGGGGAAACAAGAATAGGTGCAATGACTAACCTCATCTTTAACTTGTTGAAAGCATGCAAACATTTTTCATCAAAGTTAAATGGAACATCCTTTTCAAGTAGATTGCAAAGTGGCTTAGCTATTTTTGAAAAGTCTTTGATCAACCTTCTATAAAATCTGGCATGTCCCAAAAAACTCCGTACTCCCTTAGTGGAAGTGGGAGGAGGCAATTTTTCTATGATCTCAACTTTGGCACTATCCACCTCCATCCCAAGCTTCGAAATCTTGTGACCTAACACAATTCCTTCCTTGATCATAAAATGACACTTCTCCCAATTCAGAATAAGGTTGGTATCCTCACAACATTTCAAAACAAGGTTAAGGTGTTCCAAACATTGATCAAATGTCTCACCAAATACAGAAAAATCATCCATGAAGACCTCTATGCATTGTTCAATCAAGTCAGAAAATATGGCCATCATGCATCGTTGAAAAGTAGCCGGTGCATTGCATAATCCAAATGGCATGCGTCTAAATGCAAAAGTTCCATATGGGCAAGTGAAAGTTGTCTTTTCTTGATCGCAAGGTGCGATCGCGATCTAATTATATCTAGAATACCCATCAAGAAAATAGAAAAATTCCTTACCGGCTAGGCGATCAAGCATTTGATCAATGAAAGGGAGAGGAAAGTGATCCTTACGAGTCACCTTGTTGAGCTTCCTGTAATCCATACATACTCTCCATCCGGTCACCATCCTAGTGGGAATGAGCTCATTTCGTTCATTTGTCGCTACCGTCATCCCACCTTTCTTTGGCATGCATTGGATCGGACTTATCCATTTGCTGTCGCAAATTGGGAAGTTATTCCCGCATCAAGCCACTTGATGATCTCCTTCTTCACCATCTCTTTCATCACAGGATTTAGCCTTCTTTGGCCTTCGATAGACTCCTTGTAATTTTCTTCCAAAATGATCTTGTGCATGCATAGGGATGGGCTTATCCTGCGGATGTTGGTGATGGTCCACCCTATAACCTTTTTGTGGTCACGAAGAATACGAAGGAGTTTCTCTTCTTGCATATTAGTTAAATTAGAAGAAATGATAACTGGAAGAGTAGAAGAAGAACCAAGAAACACATACTTGAGGTGGCTAGGAAGAGGTTTCAATTCTAGCTCTGGTGGCTTCTCGACAGAGGGTTTGAGAGTTGGTGAAGATAGCTCCAAGTGCTCGAAGGGGTTGAGTGCCTTGGGAATTGAGGGTGATGATTCAAGTGCTTGAATTGCTTCTTCATGATTTGCACCACTCTCCTTGGCTTATTTTCCTTGCAAAACAGCTTCTAATGCATCATTGGGCTTGCTTTCCTCGAACACTTCGCTTGTCACCTCGTTTATGATATCGATAGAGAAGCACTCATTAGACTCATTTGGAAATTTCATGGATCTATAAACATTAAATGTAACCTCTTGATCATTCACTCGCATGGTGAGTTCTCCTTTCTGTACATCAATCAATGCACGACTGGTTGCTAAAAATGGTCTTCCAAGAATGATCGGTATATTACAATCCTCATAATAATCAAGTACCACAAAATCAATCGGAAATATGAATTTATCAACTTTCACAAGAACATCTTCAATAATCCCATGAGGATAAGCAAGTGAACGATCAGCTAATTGAAGTGTTACCGAAGTTGGTTTCACTTCTCCCAAGCCTAATTTCATAAAAACAGAGTATGGCATCAAGTTTATACTAGCAGCAAGATCACACAATGCCTTACCCTCAAAATCCTTTCTGATAGAGTAAGGGATGGTGAAATTACCTGGATCCTTCAGCTTTTGAGGTAACTTACGCTGTAGAATCGTACTACACTCTTCGGTTAGAGCAACAGTTTCATAGTCGTCGAGCCTACGCTTCTTCGAGATGATTTCTTTCATAAACTTGACGTAACTCGGCATCTGTTCCAAGGCCTCTACAAAAGGAATATTAATGTGTAACTTCTTGAAAACTTCTAAGAACTTACGGAATTGGTGCTCGGTTTTCTCCTTTTGTGCTCTTTGTGGAAAGGGAAGAGGCGGATAGGTTCGGGTCGGCTTCGATGCATTCCCTTTTTCTTCTTGGATCTGAGGAGGGTTGATGTTGTTGTCTTGGGATGCCTTGACTTGAGGGTCGAAGTCGACCTTCTCTTTGACCACGGTCTACGACCGCGGTCTACTGAGCCGAATTTCTTCTTGGTCCTCTTGGACTGCGGTCTACTGAGAGGTTCATTTGGCTCGGCTTCTTCGACCGTGGTTGTGGACTGCGGTCTAGCCTCGTCTCGTGTGCTCAGTAGCTCCTTCCCGCTTCTTAGGGTGATGGCTTTGATTTGTTCATTCCCTTGACCCCAGGGTTGATCTCCGTATCGCTTGGTAGTGCTCCATTAGGTCGGGAGTTGATTGCTTGAGCCAGCTGCCCGATTTGCGTCTCCATATTACGCATTTGTGATTGTAAGACAACAATTTGATTAGAATTTGATGCATTTGTCTCTTGTGAAAATTTCATAAATTGAATAAGAGTGTCCTCTAATCTCGAGAGGCGATCAAGATCCTAAGATTGTTGCTTCTGAGTTGCTTGGAATCCCGGTGGCCGGTTGGCCCTGTTGTTGTTGTTGGTATAGGAGAAATTGGGATGATTTCTCCAACCCGGATTGTATGTGGTTGAGTACAGATTATTCCTCGGGTTGCCTCCAATATAGTTGGCCGACTCATGAATTTCTTGCACCGGTCCCATAGATGTTCCTTCCTCGGTGGTTCCATAGCCTTGCCCCGCTCCCTGGCTCTTCCATGACGTGACCTCCTTGAACAACGCATCCATCTTTGCAGAAAGGGCTGTTACGGCATCGATTGAATGTATCTCTACAGCTCCACGCCCCATTGTCCTCTCGGATGGCCATTGGTAGCCATTCCGTGCCATCTCCTCGAGCAATTCATAGGCTTCCTCGGGGTAGTTGTTCATGATCGAACCACCTGCAGTAGCATCAAGAGAAGAACGACAGTTTTCCAATAAACCATTATAAAAAATCTGTACCAATGTCCAAATCTCAATGCCATGATGGGGGCATGCTCGTTATAGCTCCTTGAACTGCTCCCATACTTCGTAAAAAGATTCCGAGTGTTGCTGCTTGAAGGTCATGATGTCGTTCTTGAGCTTCATCGTTTTGGATGGTGGAAAGTATTGAGCCAAGAACTTTTCCGTGATTGCTTCCCATGTATCAAGAGTACTTGGTGGGAGTGAAAGCAGCCACGACTTTGCTTTGTCCCTGAGAGAAAAAGAGAAAAGAGACATATGGATATACTCGGGGGAAACTCCATTAAATTGGAAGGTGCCGCATATCTCCAAGAATTTGGCTAGGTGCACATGGGGGTCTTCATTCGGTGCTCCTCCAAAAGAACATGAGGTTTGCAACATTTGAATCACCGATGGTTTGATTTCAAATGTATGGGCTTGCACCGTTGGCTTGACAATGCTCAATTGATTCAGAAATTGGGGTTGAGCATATACCTTGATTGTTTTCCGACGTTGTTGTGGCACTACTTCATCTCCTTTCCCGTGCTCCATGGCTTCTCGAGGTTGGCCTTGCTCTTTTAGCCTCCTTCTAAGGGTTCGTTCTATCTCCGGATCGGGTTGAAGTAGCTCTCTTTGGTCTCTTCTTCGCATGCACGACGGAAAATCTCACCTAAACAGACAACAAGAAAACAAGTGAAATAAAGAAAAATAACTTGGTTGAAGAACAGTTGCTTGATATTAGGTTAGCAGAAAAAGAATCCCCGGCAACGGCGCTAAAAACTTGTTGCGTATTAAAGATGTCGCAGGCAAGTATACGTATCGCAGGCAAGTATACGTATCGCAGGCAAGTAATATAGAGTGAGTAGAGTAGAGTAGAGTATCGTTCCCACGAGGACTCTTAGGCTAAGCACTAAAATTGGCACAACTAATTCCAAGCCAAGTCAATCGAATGAGTTGAGAAGCATGCAAGTAATTAAAAGACAGAAAGTAAATAGACAAACAATAAACAGATGGAAATCCGTGGATGAAAAGCTCCTAAGGTTCACAACTTCACCAATTCTAGTCTTAAGCAAGAATCCTCTTTCACACGATGAATTCTCTCATGTTACTAACATGGGTTCTAGGGTTTCCCCACTTCCATCGTACGCACCTTTCGATGTCATACAAATGTACCTAAGCGGAAGACACTAATCCACTCTATTCCTAGGCGATTAATGTTGAAAGGCCAAACTAAACCAACCCTAAATGGCTATCTAGGGTGCTCACCATCTTCCGATGCACCTGCACGAATAACCTCACCTTCCGGCATAAGCTAACCTAGATTATGCAATTTCTAGTATGACATTGGTTCCCTCCTCCGAGACTCCTTGCGGTCTCAAGTTCGATCTCGTGGGTGATCAGTCCAAAATAAAGCATGAAGTATGAAATTGCATAAATAACACCAAGGAGGCGTACCTCGACAGAATCATACATGTGAAAGATAAGAGCTTTTACTTAAGACATAGAAAACGGTCCATCGATCCCCCTAGGATTCTAAGTGTTTAGTTACACATATTCGAATAAACTACAAGAGTTAAAAGAGAAGATAACATGTTGAAAATCAGAAGAATAGGGACAGAAAGAACTCTAGATAGTGGAGTCGAATCTCCCGATCCCGACTTCCTGAATGGTCGTTGTGGTCCCTCTTCTTGTAGTAGAGTGTGTGCCTTTTTCTCCTACTCTTGTATCCCCCCCCTCTTTGTTGGGTAGGCTCTACTATATATAGAGGGTGTGTACTCCCTCCTTGCTTGATTTAATCAGTGTGCGATAAAAGTTGGTGGGTCCCACCATCCTTCAAAATGGTTTGGCCGAATTCCTCTCAGTAGACCACGGTCTAGGAAAAATGCCTCAGTAAACCGCGGTCTATCCCCTGTTTCGCGTGCAGTGTTCTTCTTTTTGCCATAACTTCTTTGTTTCAGGTCTGAATTGGGATCTGTTTGATGCGTTGGAATCTTGACTCGACGAGCTTTCCGATGATATATTATTTGCCCTATTTCCCACACAGTAAGTAGGAGAAATTCTCTACAAAAGGAGCTGCATCGGACAAGCCATGTCTTCATCATTCCCTGCACATCAAACAAGTCCCAGCAGTATCTAATCCATGTGTGGAGCTCTAAAAACTATCATTCATAGCAATTCAATTCCAATACAGAAAAGATATGCAATTGCCCTCTAACTATATGGGAAATGGCCGAAAACATACGATTCTAGGTAGGTAATGGATGCATAAATCATACAACTCATCGTATCAACACACCCCCAAACCTAGACTTTTGCTCTTCCCGAGCAAAGTTAAGAACATGCAATCAAAAGATTTAAACCAAATTGGTCCCAAAACATTCTCAAAAATGGCTTTTTATTCATCAAACAATCTTCACTTCCAATGCATCTACCTTAGGATGTCAAATTTTCACAATCATTCAGCCCTCACTTGTGCGGTGTTAGTACAAAACACTCTTAACATAGTTCAAGCACCCAATCAATAGATAAGTTGGTCAAGCAAACAATCAAAAGGCTCAAACACTTCCCTAGACATTGCCCTTGACAATTCAGCTCATTTTTTTTAACTTTGCTCTTTATTTGGTGGTGCACGACTTTGAGTTTTATGTCCAAGAGCTAGTCCCGTGTAGCGAGGAATCGACCAATGGCTCCCATCCCAGTTGGTCCAAGGTACTGGGCTTTGAGATACCCCTTCGGATCTATCCTCGAGCTTCGACTAATGAACAATTTCCACAACAAGCACATGCCGGGCCGTATTGCATATGCTTTTTTTTTTTGCACTAGTTTCCACTCAAGCCCATACAGCGGTGCTCAAAGCTTTGGCATCTCTTTTCATTAAGCTCATAGCTATGCATTTCACGTGATTTTTCACTTTTTCAGCATTCTTTCTCTATTTGCCTTTTGTGGGATATCTAGGTTCATGTTCTTGTCTATTCTCATGTATGCCATACAACCATGCAATTTCAATGGTAATTTTAAGCTATCCCTAATGCAAGAGTGTTGTGAAAAGATTGAAGTTTGGGCATCCTGACAACTTTCTAAAAAGATGTCCTAAGTTTGTTGCACTCTCAATTCCAATCATGTTTCGAATTTTTAGCCATTAATAATCATCATACAACAAGGACCAACCGGTTTTTCAAAAGATTTTCTTCTTTTTGCATTTTTTTTTGTAAATGCAAGAACAAATCACACCATGCAAACTAGACTAACCTATTATGCAACTACTGCTAAATGCAAACCTAATTCTAAAACATAGATCAAAGGGCATGAGAGAACCAATCGTTAAATAGAAAATCCTGAAAGCAAGGCATGTGTTTGCACCAACTGACACTTAACCAGAATTTTCAAGCAAAGCATATATGTTTGCAATTCCTATATAAATTTCTCTTAATATTTTCTCATAAGAATATGTTGCACGAGAATACCACTTTAAATTTTAATATATTAGTCCACTCTGTCAATAAATAAAAAACATATAATATTTTATTTTTCAAATTTGAAGTGTTTGGTTTGATTTTAGAATGAAATAAAATTGTAAGATTTATTTTTAAAACTTGAGAAGTTAGGCTTAATTTGAGAATAAAATTAAACTACATGATTTTATTTTTTAAATTTGAAACATTTGAATTTTTTTGAAAAATGAAGCAAACCACTTTTTTTTATGCAGGTAACCCTTATTTAATTTGTAATGATTCTATTCGTTGAGTTTATTCCAACTGTTTTTATTTAAGTTTTAACTAATTAATAAAGGGGAATGTGATACCAATTTCGAGTTAAACCAAAGAGAAACTAGAATATTTCACTCTGTTTCCAACTCCATTTCAATCCGCTTTCATTTCCATTTTCGATTGTGGAATGCGAACCAAACGCCACCTTCGAGTGTTATTTTCCAAATTTCTTTCTGTGATATACGGTGTTGGCCTGGTGCGTACGCTAGGTTTTCTTCTATGTAATTCCAATATCCAGATAACAGATATCTGCATTGCCAATCATGAGATGTGGATCATGGTCTACGTTGCTCATGACTGTTACAATACCATAGGCCGGAAAAATCAGAGCATACCCTAACTCGAGCTCGTCCAGTACCCGATATCTAGTACCAGGAACACGTTCACTGCCATCGGGTGGGACACAGAGGCTTGCTTCGAAGGGTACAAGGAAAACGACACCTACGCCACGGGTTGCACATCCCTCTGCTGCAAAATCATTGACATAAGCAATGATACATGTTTCGGGATCGGCTGTTGCCAAGTGAGCATCCCAAAGAATGTGTTCCAATACAAGATTTTTGTCACACCCCATTTTCGATCCAAGGAATGGAGTAGTGACTGGCCATTCACAAATAGACCCGACTTGGTCCATAGTAAACGAAGCCAACTAGCACTCTTTTAATTCATAGTATTTTAAAATTTTCCTCTTCATGATAATCAATAATTAACATGTATGATAATAGAATTCAATATTAAAGTGAGATTTACACTTCAAAATTCCAAAATTGTTCAAATATCGGAAGTTTTCAATACTAAGAAAAAGGAAAGAACGCTATGAACCAAATGATTTTCTAGGCACCTGATCCCTGAGCGACCCAGTTAAATGCTACTCTCCTCGGTTTCTTTTGATTTTGCATCTAAAAAAGATAATATTTAAAGGGATGAGCTCCGCATGCTCAGTAAGTAACCGATTCTCACTTCTACTAGATCAAGCACCGCTAAAATATAACTTTTCAGAACAATTGGATCATGTATTTCGTTTGAGAAACCTTTTCCAAATCACACAACTCAAGATTTCAATATGTAATAATGCAATTCAAAACATTTTCTATATTTTCAGTCAAAAATCAGAAATCACTTTATATTTTCAGTCAAAAATCAGAAATCACCTTTCAAAATAATTCCTATAATATGCAGCAATAAAATTTCACAACCATCAAGTTCAAATAGTTTCATAACTTAACAATTTAAACATATCACACTTTTCATATATGTTCAGTAAATCACATAATTGATGTTCAAATACTTTACATCCATAGCCTTTGATACTACGGTGACACTTCGTCCTGTCACACGGACTCGCTAGTATAGTCGTCGGTCTGACCCAGAGATTCTGCCGTATAGTTGCTGATTTGACCTAGATAATTTGCTAGCTAGCATGTTCAACGTATTGCAATACTTGACACATAGTAGATAGATGAGCCTCAAATCGAAAACATAATATCATTCAAATCTAAATCAATTTTATAGTTCGGTAAATTTAGATAATTTCACAGAAATAACTTATACATAAAATCAATAATTCAATTATCAAACAATTTATGCATTTTTCAATGACATTGCACTTCAATAATTTTTTGATGCTTGATCCTCAATTTAAAAATCATAAATCATGTTTCATGCTCATTTCATTAAATATAACAGTTTCAGAATAACAATCATGATATGCATAAAATAACATTTCACGATTTCGTAAATAATAGAAGTGAGTCCCAAGTTACTTACCTTGACTGTCCTGCAATCTAGAGCTCATGATCTTGATCCGAATCAGAAGAAGAACCTATAGTAGAAGCTATATGTTGTTATACAAGTGTTTTAAAATATTTTAGAGAGTTCTAAAAACTCTTCAACTGATAAAATATCTAACCCACCCTCAAATCAATTTCTAAACAATATGTTTTGTACCATGATTTATCAAGTTCCATAATTTATTACCATAAAGTGTTTAGGGCTTAGTCATAACTTGATAATGTCTAAGATCAATAAAATCCATTATTTTTGAAAAATTTGAAAAAAAATATAATAATTCAGAAAAATTTTGAAAAACCACAGAAAATAATAAATTCAATTACAAGATCAACGGTGCAAAAATAATTGAAATAAGAGTTCGTATCAGGCCAAATGTGCCTTTTGAAGTTTCCGTTCTTTTGAATTTTCGTCGTACCGATCTACACAACCAGTCGACTTTAAAGGGTCGATTCTCCCTCCTTGAGCCACCAAACGTGGTGTAAAGCCACTTTTATTTAAAAAAAGAAAGTCCAATTGCTCAAAGGCCATACAATCCCTCATGGAAGAATCAAGCTTAGGGTGGCTGCAACAATCTCTATAAATAGAGATGCCCCACAAATCATAGAACAAGTTCTTAAAAAGGCAAGGTGATCCCATGAAAGATCGGTAATGAGTCGAGAGAGAGGTTCCTAGTTTCAGAAAGAGGGAGTTTTAGAGGGAGGAAAAATATCTGTGAGTTCCCTAAATTTTTAGTCTTTCCTTCCTCAAATTGAGGGTAGTTTCTCCTATAATAAGAGAGCGGTTATTATTATTGTTTACTCCTTATTTATAGAGAGAAGATGTAGTAAACCTTTGTTAGAGTGAAATCCTTCTATCTTTGCCCCGTGGTTTTACTTTGACTCATTCGGGGGGTTTTCCACGTATATCTTGGTGTTTATCTTTTTCACCAGTAGATCCCCTATCTTGACTTCAGTTGTAATAACGTGTCGGATCACATGACCGACGATCCTCAACAAGTGGTATCAGAGCACCAGGTTAATAGCTGATCTTCTACTCTACTTTTAAATTTGGTTAGTGAAAGGGAGGCACAATTAAGTATGGTAACGAAATATGAGATAGAGAAGCTCAATGGGAATAATTTCTCATTGTGGAAAATGAGGATGAAGGCCATTCTGAGGAAAGATAATTGCCTGGTGACAATTGGAGAAAGGCCCATTGGGCTTGATGGTGAAAATTGGTCCGAGATGGATGGCAATGCTATTGCTAATTTACACCTAGCATTGGCAGATGCAGTATTGTCAAGTGCTACGGAGAAGAAAACAGCCAAAGAGATTTGTGAGACTCTAACAAGGTTATATGAGGTCAAGTCATTGCGCAATAAGATCTTCTTGAAGAGACAAATTTACACCCTTTGGATGATGGAGACGACGATGGTGATCGACCAAATCAACACCTTAAATACTTTGTTTTTATAGCTCTCAGCAATGGGGCATAATATAGAGACTGGTGAACGTGCCAAAATTCTACTTTAGAGTCTACTTGATTCATATGATCAACTCATCGTCAATTTGACCAACAACTTGGAAGTCCTAATCTTCGACGATATTGCGGCTGCGGCTCTTGAAGAAGAAAGTCGGCACAAAAGGAAGGAGGACAAGATGGTAAGCTCTCAGCAGGCCGAAGCTTTGGTGATGAGAGGAAGGTCTATGGAATGTGGCTGTCAAAGTTCGAAGTAAGAAAGATGTCAGGTGTTATCACTATGGTAGGAAAGGGCAATTCAAGAAGCAATGTCGGTTTCTCAAGAGGGATGAGGGCAAAGGTAAAGACCTTGAATCACAATCTTAGGGTTGTGCAACAAGTACCTCGGATGAGATTGAAATTTTATGCAGTGAGGCAACTATAGTCGTTGAAGGCAGAAGACATTATTCCAATGTCTGGCTTATCAACTCTAGAGCTACATGGAATATGACCTCACGGAGAGAATGGTTCCACTAGTGCAAACCTATCTCAGGAGGATTTCTATTCATGGGTGATGATTATGCCTTGGAAATCACTGGTATTGGTACTGTCAAAATAAAGATGTTCAACGATACAGTTCACACCATCCAGGAGGTAAAGGCCTCCGGCGAAATCTATTGTCTTTGGGACAATTAGATGCTAGTGGGTGCAAAACCCATATTCAAGATGGGATCCTGAAAATAGTGAAAGGTGCGCTTGTAGTAATGAAAGCAAAAAAGATAGCAGCCAATCTGTACATGCTTAAAGGAGAAACACTGCTGGAAGGAGAAACATCTATTCTATCAATGAGTTCACTAGAAGAATCAACAATGATGTGGCACCGGAAGCTTGGCCACTTGTTGAAGCGAGGTTTGAGGATTCTCGCTGAAGAAAACCTTCTTCCAAGGATCAAAAAGGTTTCACTGCCCTTTTGTGAGCATTGTGTCATAAGTAAGCAGCACAGACTGAAGTTCAACAGTTCAGGTGCTAGAAGCAAAAGTATCCTGACCTCATCCACTCGAATGTTTGGCAAGCGCCTGTTACATCCCTAGGAGGTGTAAGGTACTTTGTGTCTTTTGTTGATGATTACTCCAAGAGATGTTGGGTGTATCCAATCCAGGCGAAGATGGATATATTTTCTATTTTCAAAGTATTCAAAGTGTAGGTAGAAGTCGAAACTCAGAAGAAGATAAAATGCTTGAGGACAGATAACAGTGGAGAATATACTGGTGTAGAATTTGATAGCTTCTGTCAACGCGAAGGTATCAAGAGACAATTCACGGTGCCATATACTCCACAACAAAATGGAATAGCAGAGCGGATGAACATAACCTTATTGGAACGAACAATAGCCATGTTAAGAACTGCGGGATTAGACCAATCCTTTTGGGCAGAGGCAGTCAAGACCGCCAACTATGTGATCAATTAGTCGCCATCAACTACAATTGACCTAAAGATACTGATGGAGATATGGACTGGTAAGCTAGTAGATTATTCTCATTTACACATGTTTGGGAGTCCCGCATATGTCATGTATAACGCCAAGGAAGCATTGAAGCTAGATCTGAAATCTAGAAAATGTGTTTTCTTAGGGTACTCTGATGGAGTTAAGGGTACTGCCTGTGGGATCCCATTGCCTTGAAGGTGATCATCTGCAGAGATGTGATCTTCTAAGAGGATAAAGTGCAATTAAGGGAAGATGATAGCACTTTAGAAGAGAAAACAGAGACTACTGCTATCCAAGTTGAAGATTGACAAGAATAGAATGATTTAGATTCTTCTAAAGCTACATTAGAGCGTGAGGAACAAGAGCAGGCTGAGTTTACAACTCCAAAATTTAGACAGTCAACAAGGGAGAGGAAAGAACTGGCTTGGCACTGAGATTATATTATGGAGGGCAATGTTGCATACTGTCTTCCAACAGAGGATGGAGAGCCATATACTTTCCATGAGGCTATTAACAGCCCAAAAATTTCTCAGTGGATGGCAGCAATGTAGGAAGAAATAGAAACCCTTCATAAAAATAAAACATGGGATTTTATTCTGCTATCACAGGGAAGGAAGGCTATCAATAATAAATGGGTCTATAAGATCAAATGTGACAGTAATGACCAAGTGAAGCGGTTTCATGCTAGACTGGTGGTGAAAGGATTTGCTCATAAAGAAGGCATTGACTCCAATGAGATATTTTCTCCTACTGTTCGGCTTAGAATAGTTCGAGTAGTCCTAGCGATGTATGCTACATCAGACTTGCATTTGGAGCAACTAGATGTGAAAACTGCGTTTCTTCCTAGTGAACTTGAAGAAGAGATTTATATGCTCCAACCAGAAGGTTTTGATGAAGAAGGAAAAGAGAACTTGGTTTGCGGGTTGAACAAATCTCTATACGCTCTCAAACAGGCGCCGGGATGTTGCTATAAGAGATTTGATTTCTTCATCATGAGCCTTGGATACAACAGACTGAGTGCAGATTCTTGTGCATACTACAAGAGATATGGTGATCGTGCTTTCTTTATTCTACTATTGTATGTTGACAACATGTTGGTAGCAGGCCCCAATAAAGATCGTATTTCAAAATTGAAGGCTCAGTTGGCTAGGGAGTTTGATATGAAGGACTTAGGACTGGCAAACAAGATTCTTAGGATACAAATTTACCGAGACAGAAATAATAGGAAGATTTGGCTTTCCCAGAAAAACTACTTGAAGAAGGTCTTGCAGTGCTTCAACATGCAAGATTGTAAGCCAATTTCTACCCCTCTTCCTATTAATTTCAAGTTATCCTCCAATATGAGCCTAGTGATGAAGCAGGAAGGATGGCAATGTCTCGAGTACTATAGATTTGGCTTTCCCAAAAAAACTACTTGAAGAAGGTCTTGCAGTGCTTCAACATGCAAGATTGTAAGCCAATTTCTACCCCTCTTCCTATTAATTTCAAGTTATCCTCCAATATGAGCCTAGTGATGAAGCAGGAAGGATGGAAATGTCTCGAGTACTGTATACATCAGCAGTGGGTAGTTTGATGTTCGATATGGTGTGCACTAGATCAGATATTGCACAAGTATTGGGAGCAGTCAGTCGATACATGGTGAATCCTGGCAGAGAGCTTTGGAATACTATGAAGAGGATCCTGAGATATGTCAAGGGTACCTCATATGTCGTATTGTGTTGTGGAGGAACATACTTTATTGTTAGAGGTTATGTTGATTCAGATTATGCGAGTGATCTCGACTAGGGTAAGTCCACCATGGGCTATGTCTTTACTCTTGCTGGTGGAGCTGTAAGCTAGGTTTCGAAACTATAGTATGTTGTGACTACGTCAACGATAGAGACAGAATACGTGGCAGCTACAAGAGCCAACAAAGAAGCAATTTGGCTGCAAATGCTATTGGAGGAACTCAGACACAATCAATGGAAGGGTACTCTTTTTGTGATAGTCAGAGCGCCTTGCACCTTGCAAGGAATCTAGCATTTCATTCAAAGACAAAGCACATATGGGTCAAATATCATTTTGTCCGGGAAAAGGTGGAGGAAGGAAGTGTGGATATATAGAAAATCCATACAAGAGACAACCTAGTAGATTTCTTAACCAAGACGGTCAATAGTGATAAATTTAATTGGAGTCTTTCCTCCATTGGCCTGGCGGAAACATAAGTGGCATGAAGGGCAATGTGGAAAGGATGGAAAGGTTATAACAAAATTGACTTAAGTGGGAGAAATGTGGTGTAAAACCACTTTTATTTAAAAAAAGAAAGTCAAATTGGTCAAAGGCCATACAATCCCACATGGAAGAATCAAGCTTAGGGTGGCTACAATAATATCTATAAATAGAGATGCCCAACAAATCATAGAACGAGTTCTTAAAAAGGCAAGTTGATCCCACAAAAGATCAATAACGAGCCGAGAGCGAGTCCCAATTTGAGAAAGAGAGAGAGCTTTAGACGGAGGAAAAAATCTGTAAGTTTCCTAAATTTTTAGTCTTTCCTTTCTTAAATTGAAGGTAGTTTCTCTCATATAATCAGAGAGTGGTTATTACTATTGTTCACTTCTTATTTATAGAGAGAAGGTGTTGTAAGCTTTTGTTAGAGTGAAATCCTTCTATCTTTGCCCTGCAATTTTACTCCGATTAGTTCGGAGGTTTTCCACGTTTATCTTGGTGTTATCTTTTTTGCTAGTAGATCCCCTATCTTGACTTCAATTGTAATAAAATGTCGGGTTACGCAACCAATAATCCTCAACACCTAATCTGGTGTTCTTGGTGTCTATGAAAAACTTATGTTATGAACTACAATTTAGAATAAATTTTGGTTCAAAGATGGACAATTAGATAATAAAATGTGGCTCAAAATCGATTTTTCATCATTGAATAGAGTCGGGTTGTTCGGGAGGTCAAATTCGAAGACTCATATCCATCCATAGACCTCCAAATCGGGAGTTCTTGGTTTCCCTGGAAAGCTTAAACCATGAATTATAGTTTAGAAACAGTGAAAAAATCAGTTCAAAAATCTTGGTTGAAATTGGTTGTTCGTTAGGGTGAAAACATGACAGTTTCAAGCATCTCAAGAGGCCAACTTCACGGACTCATATCTCAAGCTACAGACATTCAAATCTAGTGATTTTTGTTTCTGTGGAAACTTTGAAGTGTACTATGGTTTAGAATCAAACGAAACATGAAAAGGTGTGGAAACGAGCTCGAAAATTTTGTTTCAAAATCGCAATTCATCACAATAACTTGAAATTTCGAAACATGATTTCTTTAAAACTGCTCAACGGAATCAAATTTTGCAAAATGCCCTAGTTTCTTGAGGTTATGAGCAACTAGAGATGTGAATAGTTCGTCTGTTTAAGTTCTCTACGAGAATTCACCATTAATGACTTATTGAAGTTTTCTAGCTCTAAACTCAATTACAACAAGGAAATAACCATGGAAAAAGGGTCATTCAACTTACCTAAAAGCTGTAGGCTATGTCCTAGGGTCGAGGAAGGAAGCTAATATCCAGCTCTAACTTTGGTGGCACCTCTAGACTTTGTCTTTCCTCTTTCTTTTTCTATCCAAAACGAAGAGCAAAAGACAACTATCTGCTATGAGTCTTTATTTTCTGATACTAGAAATTCAAAGTATCTTTGTTGGCTGCTGATTTCGTGGAGATCGTGATCTGGAGCTTGCAACAACCTCATCACCTGTTTCTCTCTGTTTTTCTTTCCTATTCTTACGTTACTAATGAAGAGGAAGGAAGCAGATGTTAGCTTTGCAAGTTGGCCCTCCATTCTACAATTTTTTTTAAACTAGCCCCCCTTTATTTTACATTTAGCCGTTGAACTCTGGATTACTACAATTTTCCTCAGTAGCTTCAGCAAACACTCCCAGGTCCTCGGGTTTAACCCCTGCAGCTATGCTTTCGCAGCTGAGAAGGGCCACTTCAACTTCTCTGCCAATTACCTCAGAGAGATTAATGAAACGATGGTTCCTTTAGTCGTGGATTGCACTATCGGTAACCATACATGCTTCAAAGCAAAGCAGAATGAGACGAGTTATGTATGTAAAGAGAACCCAAACTGTACGGATGCGGAGAATGGATCGGGATATCCTTGCCACTGTAAGGAAGGGTTCCAAGGAAACCCATACATGTCCGGACCCGACGATTGTTGAGGTAACCTCCGTTTCATATTTGCGTCATCCAAGTTTCACACCCATATAGTTTTTTTTCCTCCGTACAACATGATAGAAATTCATGCATTTTATTCGGACCAAAGTTATTTTTTTAGCTTTTCCAATTATGAATTCCAGTACACGAAAAAATTTAACTATTTCTGTTTTTAGATGTTGATGAGTGCAAAATCTCAAATCCATGTACCAAGAAGGCGTCATGCATTAATCTGAATGGAAGTTTTAGCTGTACATGTCCTGATTGGTACAGAGGTGACGGAACGAGAGAGGGACTGCTTGTACAGCAAAGGTGACATCTAGTGATATTTCCCTCGGTGAGTAGCTTTTTAGTTTCTCTTTCCGAGTCTGCATCACGGGTGTTTTTTCTTTTGTCAGTGAAACGGGGCTTAACAGAGCCCATGCATCACTGGGTAATATTTCAAAGTGAAATCTTCATTAACAAAAACTCGAATGCAAGAGTTTTTCTTAAGGAAAAGAAATATCGAACCATATATAACCAACACATTTTGGTAATAGCTTCTTTATTTTTTTTTCCGTGATATGGAAGGGTCCTAAATCTAAAATAAAAATATGAACAAAGATATGAAATAAAGAGAAAAAATGTGGCACATAACTCCCGCGATGAGGTTCGCTTATTGGACCAACACATTTTGGTAATAGCTTCCTCTTTTTTTTTTTTCGTGATAAAGGAGGCTCCTAAATATAAAATAAAGATATGAAATAAAGAGAAATAACATGATACATAATTCCTACGATAAAGTTCGAACTCACAACCTATTAGTTTCTTCTCGATGCCTCCCCTTTACCTTAGCATTTTTGATAAAGGTTCTCCACATTTTGCTATTTCCGAGGTGAAATTTTATTTAAAAAGAGAAGTGTTTCAATGCCATTATGAAGTAGGGGATTAGGATTAATTATAGAAGGATCAGAAATTAATTAACACTTGCAACATAGAATAAACTAGTACACAACAATAGTAACTAGCTGAAAAAAAGCGCGCACACACACAAAGACGATGCTTTATGCTATGATACATCCTGTTTAGCTTTGGGACTATGACATAGTAAGGCAACAAAGGAGAGACAGAAGTTCTTCAAAGACAATGATCGCCTCTTGTTAAAAAGACTCATCTCGTAGCAAAGTAGGGTCAAGGTTTTGAAAGTATTCACAGTAGAAGAGCTTAGGAAGGCAATAGACAACTTCCACGAAAGTAGAATCCTTGGCCAAAGCAGCCAGAGTACAGTTTACAAAGGAACGGTGATGAACAATAGGATAGTTGCCATAAAAAAAGCCAAACTGCTAGACAAAAGCCAAGTGAAAATCATTATCCTGTCTCAGATCAATCACAAAAATGTGGTTATACTAGTAGGGTGCTGCCTAGAGATGGAGCTTCCTCTATTGGTTTACGAGTTTGTTACTAGTGGAACCCTTTTCGATCATTTACATTGTAATGGTCAATGCTCCACATCACTATCCACGTGGGTAGCTCACCTACGTGTAGAAGTAGAAACAACAAGAGCTCTTTCATATTTGCACTCGATGTTGCTCTTCTGATCTTTGAAAGGGATGTGAAGAGTGCTAATATATTGTTGGATGATAATTACACAGCAAAGGTGTCAAATTTTGGAATCTCCAGGTTGATTCCAGCAGACCAAACTCAGCTAAGTAGTTTAGTGCAAGGCACATTCAGATACATCGATCCAAAGTACTTCTACACAAGCCAATTGATTGAAGAGAGTGATGTTTACAGCTTTGGTGTGATGCTAGCTGAACTGCAAACGGGAATGAATGCCCTTTCTTTTGACAAGCCTGAAAAGCAGAGGAGCTCTCCTTATTTTTCATAACGGCCATGAAAGAGGACAACTGCATGGAGGTTATTGACAAGCAGATTTCAAATGAGGGGACCACTAATCACATAAGAGAAGTTGCACTCCTAGCAGGTAGGTGCTTGAAAGTAAAGGGTGAGGATAGGCCTTCCATGAAAGAAGTTGCGCTTGAATTAGAGGGATTGCTTAAGGTCATTGATACACATCCATGGATTCATCAAAATTCAGGTACCCTCCAAGAAACTGATCAGATGGGTTCCATTGACACCTGTCCCTTTAGTACAATAGTTTTAGAGGATACCATTAAAAATCAATTGCTACCTTTTCACATTGCAGATTTGAGATGGATTGTGTTTAGTGTTGATATATTGTGTCAAAACTTGCTGTTACTCTGTATAATTTCTCACCAGGTTTAATTTTAAGGTGCACTCAAATGTCTATATTGTTGATGTATGAAATGCTAGAGTCTTGTAATGTTTCATTATTAATTGAGGTCTCTGGGTTAGATAGTGATAAGAGCATAGGGAATAAACCATAGACAGTTGAGAATTGACCTCTGGGTATCTTATTTTCTAATCAAGAATTATGTCCAATACATCAAAAATCCCCTTGATCCTCGTGCTTGTACCTTTGTCTATATAATTGTTATTGACATGCAACTCTGATAGAGTATTTGAATTACTTTTTCATAAGTAGGGTACTACATCAGAAGAATAGACGATAGTGATATAAAAATGTAATTTAGCATTGAAAAGATGAAAATGATATTGTACATAAGAAATTGTTGAAGGGATTAAGTATGACAAATTAGGATGATTCAATTTGTGAACTTGATGATGGCATTAAACGTCCGTACGACAATTTGATTGCATTGCACACAAATAACCGGCTATCTCCTACCAGCTAAGAGGGCTTATAATATCATATGCTACACTAAAGACTAGCCATTGCCCTACTTCGGTACTGCTCTCGAGCTTCATTGCAACTTCTTTGATTGTCGTCCACTGTCAACTTTTTATTCCAAACAACTCTTTGCAAGCACAACAACTTCCATCATAATCATCCTTTCTCGATTGTGTTAATAGTTTTTTAATTAAAATTTTTCAATTTTATTTTAGCTTATTACTAAAGCTTAATTTTTAACTTATCATATTACATAGGACCAAATGTTAGTCAAACGTTTAAGATTGAGGATTAAAATCGAGCAAAACTGTTTACAACTGAAATTAAGATAATAATATCAGAGAAAATATTAGAAGTGATTTTCCCTTATTTTGAATGGCCATTTCTTGATCTTAGATAAAATAATTGTAGGAAGATTTGGATCAATAATCATCCAAGGCTTGAAAAGTCCCGGGCAAAACGAAAATCGTTTAGGTAGTACGCTATATAGTGCAGATTGTTTAGGTAGTGCATTAGTCATAGTGTAGTGGCATAAAACTCCAATTCATAATTGGAGGATGTGAATTCGATCATCATTGAGGGAGTTATGAGCCCCTTTATTTCTTTTCGTTTCTTATTGTACTAAGCTCATAAGCCTACCTCATCACTGGAAAATAAATGAATATAAATCAGGACGTGGATCAGTCACTTCCCAGCACGACCAAGATTTTTCCAAGTTTTGGTAGGCCCAAGTGCGAGAAGGATAATATTGTATTATTGTAGTTTGTTCATCCTTATCCCAAATAGTAAGAGAAGACCTGGATCAATCACTATCAGAGGTGACCAAGACTTTTCCAAGCTTTGAGAGATGTAGGAGTAAAAAGGGCATTGTTTGCAATAAAATCTTTCCTTAGAACATCCTCGATGTTTATTATTGGCTTTGATTCTTAGGCCCCTCCAGCGTAGTACAGTCGGGTTTGCATTTTAGAAGCGGATAACAACCGATCTAAAAAGGCGAAATCTATAAAATTTATATTAGATTGTCCATTTTTCCAAGTTCAGGGTTGATACTCCCATAGAATTACTGCTGCTAAGTAGAAGACCGGTGCTTCCAGTTACGGGACTAAGGTCACTTACTTGATGATTACTTTAAATGTACTACCTATAGATCTGTTGGAAACTTGTTATTGTCATAGATCTTTAAACTGTGCATTGCACTTCAATCGTTGATGCACGAACTTTCTACAATCATTCTACGGCTGCCTCATGCACTCCTTGTTCATTATAGAAAACAAACATATAAATCTAAAAGAGAACGGAATTAACAAGAAATAAAGGAATACAAAGAAATTCGCTTGTGAGAATTGAAGCTAAAACCTTTCAATTTAAAATCGAGAGTGATACAGATAATATCAAACTCTTTTTTTCCTTCATACACCCATTTAATGCATGACCTGGAGAGACATGTTACTTCAAAAGGCCTTGGCGTACTAGGAACGGTTGCCTCTCTCTGCTCCTACCTTTACAGTTCCAGACTAAAAATAAGTTTGAGTTTGTCAAATTACCTTTACAGTACTTTGAGATCTTTATATTTAAAACCAGGAGGAGATTGCATAAAATTCTAAATGGAAAAATAACATTATAAATTTTATATGTTTGTCATTTTTTGATATCTTTTTTTATCTTCTATTACTATATGGCTCTAAATGGTACTTTTTGGTGTTTTTTTCACCTACCAAAACTAACCTTAACCAGACTTATTTAGAAATTAATTACAAATTAGTAGTATATGGATCTTAGTATCATTTCACTCAACCACTCCTCTCTAAACCAGTTTCAAGAGGCCTTTTTTTTTGGGGTGGCGGTTTCCAAGAAGGCTTTTGCCTGCCTATACTCCGTTACACGCAATCCCTCAACCATTTCAACCCCTGGTTGGACCTGAGAACCCGAGAACCCATGCCTTGTACAGTTTCCAATCCATTCCAATTTTTAAAACTATTGTTTTTAACTTTTTGGCTTTTCATTTTTTAACTTAGCTAACCAATTTTTCTCCAGTTATGATGAGTTCAGCGATAACCTTGTCAAATAGCTAATCTGCGAGGTCAAACCTGATTTCAATTGCAAACGAGGGGATTGACAAAGTTAGACCATGCTAATGCTCGGTTCCAAGTTTGACTAGCTCGACAAGCCAGCCTAGTCTAGTTTTGAAAATATGCTTAAATCAACGAGACTCGATTCTATTAGGGCATATTATCTGATATTTCCATGTAAATCATGTATGATGACAGTGATGCATATCAGATACCGTGTATATATGGTAGTCACATTAACATCCTGTAATGTATCATTGATATATATATTGTTGGCTGCCTCCAATAGGTAATACGCCAACCTTCAATCTTCTCTTGATCAAATATGGTATCAGAGCACTAGTAAGAAATTCCAAAGATAAGCCATCGCCCTCTCCATTCATTCGAACGCCGGAAATCAACTCGGCAAATTCTTCACTTGCCTGCCGATTCCAATGGAGCACTCGAGTAGCACCACCATTCCGTCTTCAAATCCTGTCAACAATGAAAATCCACAAACAATCAACCCCACCAACATTGTGCCATCTGGCCCCTCTCTCAGCCATGTTGCCACGCCAAACATAACCAACATCATCACCGTGCAACTAAACAACAAAAACTACACAATGTGGAAATCTTTATTCACTACCTTCCTCAGATCCTATGGGCTTCTTGGCCACGTTGATGGCTCGGCTCCGCAGCCACTACCCACTGACCCTTCCCATGCAACCTGGTGCCGCACAGATGATAACATCCGTTCGTGGCTATTTGCCACGTTGTCGGAAGCCTTACTCGAAGAGGTTCACAATCTGCCATCTGCCAAGGCTATGTTTGATGCACTTCAAGCATGCTACATTGATCGTTCCCGTGCTCGATCCTTGGACATCCGCCTCGCTCTGTCTCGTCACAAGCTCATGGCCCAGGGAATGGATGATTATCTGCGTGAAATCAAAGTTCTCGCAGATCAGTTGAAAGAAGTCACTACACCTCTATCACAAGAGGATCTTGTTGCATACACACTCATGGGACTCCCTCGAGAATATGAAGCCTTCACTACCACCATCTCGAATGGCTGAGATGAAATCACCTTCGAGGAACTCCGTACAAAACTAATTCATCAGGAGCACAGACTCAAACAGGTATACTCTGACACTGTCCCTGAGACCATTACAGCGTATCAATCGTAGATCTCTACTGGTGGACGAGGTGGTCGAGGATACCATCATAGCCGTGGAGGTCACCGTGGCTGCTTTGGTCGAGGGGGCGGCAGTCGCTTCTACACCACATCCAGCAGAGGTGGAAACCACGGTCCTTTGCTGCGAACAAATGGCGGTCGTGGTCGTGGTGATACACTTGGAAAGGTTGCCTTTAACCAATCTACTCGTTCAGTAAGGTCTAACGTTTATCAATCTCCCACCGTTAACGATACATTACTCGGCTCGAGTCCTACTGCTGTTATCTGCCAAATATGCAACTCCCTAGGTCACTCGGCCATGCAGTGTCTAGAGTTATATAATCTTTCAAACTCTCATGAGCTTCCCAAATCACTGGCTGCTATGTCCCTTGGTGATATCCCCTCCGCTAACACGTTTATGGACTCAGGTGCCTCCCACCATATGGTCAACTCGGAAGGTATGCTTCATGCACCCTCCCCCTATTTAGGTTCTACCAACGTCATGCTTGGTGATGGATCCTCCCTGCCAATCAAAAACTTGGGTTCTGTGACAATTCCAACATCACATGTTCCATCTTTAGCTTGCAATTTAGTGTCCATCCATAAACTGTGTAGTGACAATAACTGTCATGTTGTCTTTACTGACTCTGGTCTTCTTGTTAAGGACAATCGCTCGGGGGAAACTCTTCTTCACTGCCCTTCTAATGGACACCTCTACCCAATCACTCTCCAATAGCCTCGGGCCTTCACCGCAAGCACCAACTCAGCCGAACTATGGCATCGTCGGCTCGGGCATCCTCATTCCCGTACCCTGGACTTACTAAAATCTCGGCCCTAATTTTAAACAATTTTGTATTTCATGTGGTTTGGGAAAGTCCCATCGCCTTCCTTTCAAGACTGTGGATCATAAATCGACCTCCCCTTTGGAATTAATACATGCAGATGTGTGGCAATCTTCCATTGCGTCAAATTTGGGATTTCGCTATTATCTGATATTTGTTGATGATTTCTCCCGATACTCATGGATATTTCCCTTGTTGAGAAAATCAGAAGTCTTTCATCATTTTTGCACTTTTAAAAATGCAATGGAAAATACTTTGGGACACAAAATAAAACATTTTCAATGTGACGGTGGCACTGAATTCAAAAATTCCAACTTTATCAAGTTTTTTCATGAAAATGGAATTTCCTTTCGAATCTCATGTCCATACACACCGCAACAAAATGGACTTGCAGAAAGAAAACATAGGCATGTCATTGAAACTGTTCGGACCTTTTTAATCCAAAGTTCTCTTTCGCATAAATATTGGGTAGATGCTGCATTTACTGCTGTCTTTCTCATAAATCGTCTACCCACGAGCACTCTTGATAACTTGTCACCCTTTGAAAAATTATATGGATTTGCTCCCGATTATTCCATGTTACGTGTTTTTGGATGCCTGTGCCTTCCAAATCTCACTCCATACACAAAACACAAACTCGAGCGTTGCTCCACTCAGTGTATTTTCCTAGGATATGCACCCATCTACAAAGGTTTTCGGTGCCTTGATCCGTCCTCTGGTCGAGTTCATATTTCCCGACATGTTCAGTTTGCCGAACACATATTTCCCTATGAGCGTCTTGCAGGACAAGGTGGCCCGATGTCCAGCAGCCCAGCCCGTCCACTTATCTTTTCGGCCCTCTCACCTCCACCTCAGCAGATCAAGCCCGTGACAGCCCTGCCCCCTGCACAGCCTGCACAGCACATGCCAACCTTCAATCTTCTCTTGATCAAATAAGCTTGTTTGCCTCATCTCCTTCGTTTGTCACAGAACCCACTGCTATTCTCAGGCAGTCAAGGATCCCCAGTGGTGCCAAGCAATGGCGGAAGAGTTCAATGCTCTTCTTCAGAACAGGACATGGACTTTGGTCCCTATCCATCCTAATATGAATGTGGTTGGGAGCACCTGGAAATTTCGTGTCAAATACCATGCAGATGGGAAAATCGATCGCTACAAAGCCCGCTTGGTAGCTCAGGGTTTTCACCAACAACCTGGCATTGATTATCATGAAACATTCAGTCCTGTGGTAAAACCTTCCTCCATTCGTCTTGTTCTCTCATTAGCTCTTTCATCTGGATGGGATATTCATCAATTAGATGTCAAAAATGCATTTCTCCACGGTCATCTCCAAGAAGAAGTTTACATGCATCAACCTCCCGGTTTCATTCACCCTCAGTTCCCTCAACATGTCTGTCGTTTGCATAAATCTCTTTATGGGCTGAAACAAGCTCCTCGAGCTTGGTTCATGCGCTTCAGTCGCTTCCTTCTGTCAAACCATTTCACTTACAGCCATGTGGACACCTCTCTTTTTATATATCGTCGAGGTCAGCATACTATTCTTCTACTTCTTTATGTCGATGACATCATCCTTACAAGTAGCTCACCATCTCTCCTTCGTCACCTCATTGATACCCTATCCACAGAATTTGCAATGAAAGACCTTGGTCCCCTTCATTATTTTCTTGGGGTACAAGCCACTAGGAAATCTGACACCCTATTTCTGTCACAAGAAAAGTACATCACGGATGTACTCCATAGGTTTGGACTCAGCAACTCCACCGCTGTCAAAACTCCCTTACCGGCTCGAGTACATTTATTGTTAACCGATGGAGATTTATTAACGGACCCAACTGAATATAGAAGCTTGGTAGGAGCTTTACAGTATATCACCATTACTAGACCTGACATTTGTTTTGCAGTCGGCCTCGTGAGTCAATTTATGCATGCCCCCCGGACCACTCACTTACAGGCAACCAAACGAATTCTCCGTTATCTGCGAGGCACTTTCTCCCATGGCTTGCTTCTTCGTCAATCTTCTAACCTTCAGATCACAGCATACACAGATGCAGACTGGGCTGGCTGTCCTGATAGTTGTCGTTCCACGACAGGCTATGCAATCTTTGTTGGTTCCAACCTCATCTCGTGGAGATCGAAGAAGCAGCCAACTGTCTCCAAAAGCTCTACCGAAGCAGAATACCTTGCTTTGGCCTATGCAGTTGCCGAAACACTCTGGTTACGGCAATTGCTCTCCGACGTTGGCTTTTACTCGCCAAGTCCCATCATTGCCTGTTGTGATAACATTAGTGCAACATATCTTGCTGCCAATCCAATCCATCATGATCGCAGCAAACACATTGCCGTAGACTACCACTTTGTGCGAGAGCGCATAACACGTGGAGATCTCCTCGTCAAGTATGTCCCGACATCATCTCAACTTGCGGACATCCTCACCAAGAATGTATCCACTTCGACCTTCAAAGCTCATTGTAGCAATCTGTCGGTCACTGCACCCCCAACAGATTGAGGGGGCGTATTAGGGCATATTATCTGATATTTCCATGTAAATCATGTATGATGACAGTGATGCCTATCCGATACCGTGTATATATGGTAGTCACATTAACATCCTGTAATGTATCATTGATATATATTGTTGGCTGCCTCCAATAGGTAATACGCCAACCTTCAATCTTCTCTTGATCAAATAGATTCCAATTCAATCCCACCACCTCTGCTGTGTCAGTAGTGCTATGGAAGGTTCTCCTTCCCCTTTATAGTCACACACAGCTCTATTACTTAGCTAGTAATTTGGGGAAGCCATTATATATGAATAGGATCACATATAAGGAGTCTCATAAAAATAATGTGAAAGTTTATACTGAAATTGGTGTGAATGATGATCTAGACAAAGTGATTAAAGTTATTCCAAGTACAAGCAATTTGGGCACTCTTATCTCGAGCCTGTTCAGTTGAATGCTAGCTATTATTATGGAGGTTGTACAGGTTGGAGCTGTAGAATCCACTTCTTTTGCAGCAGAAATGACTTGTGCTGGCAATTAGGAAAAAGAAGTAGCATGTGGGGGGTTTCAACAGGTTGCGAACTCACCATATAACTACTAAGAAAGTGGTTAACTGGATATGTCCTCTAATTTTAACTCTAATTTAAGTGGTTGATATTGATAGGGTCTCCTTGGGTGGCCTATCCAATCGAGAGATTTGTGGGTGGATTAGGAGCAAGTTGCTGGGTGGAGAGGGTGGACGAACTTAATCGGAGAACTTTGTCGAAGACCTGCAAGAAGTCTAGTTCGGGATGATTCCCTGGAAAGGCCCTCTAATGCTTAACTTAGGGCGGGATCTGGGTAAGAGTAATGAGAGAAAAGGAAAGGCATGTGCCTAGGGTTAGAGTGATTCCTATTTTTACCTGACCTGGGGGAACGTATTTATAGATCCATTTCGCACGGAAGGTTGACGTCAATCTATTCCCCACGTGTCCGCAAGGAAGGAAACTTGGTCCGAGTGAGCCGGTGTTGGGCATGTGGATTGTGCCAGTGGTACCTAACATGCATATGTCCAGAGGTAGTTGATGTGCCTATGTCCGGGGTATTTGACATTCCTATGTCCAGGTATATGTCCGGTGTTAACCAACATGCGTATGTCTAGGGGTACCCGGTGTATAGGAGTTTAGGTCGAGTATTGGTATCTAGTCTATATCATTTGTCCCCCACTTCTCAATGTCCATGACACTAGGAAGTAGATTGTACCGGGGTTGAAGATTAGTGTATGTCCCTTGTCCCCCAGTCCAAGGGTTGAATGGGTCAGGTGCTTGAGTAAGTTCGGCATTCATCCTTGTGTGATTCTGGTGAGTTAGGTGCCGGCCGTTATGATCGGTGGTCCCCAACGTGCTTTTCTATGAGGCCAAGTGCTTGGACATTTGGAGTCCGAGATGTCGGGTATTGAGGGAGTTGATGTCCGGATCAATGGACATCGGGGATGATGGACTTGGTCACTGGGTATGAGGATCCTAAATTTTGAAGTGGTTGCCTAGTGAGAAAATCATGTCCTTTCAACTTCTGTGCACGATTCTTCAACTTCTGTGCTCGAGTGTCAAACGGGCCTAACATCTAGCAGGCCGTCATTGGTCCCCCATGATCTCGGGAATCCGATATTTAATGAAGAGAGGACAAGCTTATTTACATTTTCTATTTTCACATCATTTATTTGCTACTCTCTCTCCTCAGGGCTTCCTATGATCGCCTAACCTTTTAGAGTTTTTGTCTATCTTTTCTGCTACCTTTTCTCTCCCCTTCCTTTTTTCCCTACGCCTCTCCTTCATTCTCCTGCTCGAACAGCTGCTCCACTTCATTTTCTGTTTTTTTTCCTTTTCAATTGGTTCTTCTCCTTCCATTCTTTTCTAGCTCTTCTCCTTCCATTCTTCTCTTTTCCAGCATGACCTTTCATCTCCATTCTCTCTCTCTCTCTCTCTCTCTCTCTCTCTCTCTCTCTCTCTCTCTCTCTCTCTCTCTCTCTCTCTCACCCACCCCCTATCTCTTCCCTCTCACCACTGACCTTCAAGCTTGCTAGCCTGCTAGAAGCTGTGTCTCGTCATCCTGCAGTTGGTGACCGATTGTTCGCCTTTCTTCAATCTTTCTTGAAAAGTATGTTTCCCCTCTTCTTCTTCTATTATTGCCATTTCCTTGCTATCCATGCTTGTGTTTCTGATTTGATTGTCATTGGTGTCCTTCTTGAGTGCCATGGAGGAGAAGGAAGAATGCGTTTTCATTTTCGCTCGAAAGAGGGCTTTGATCTTTACATAGGCCTGTGGAGTTTAGGTTTTGTGTTCACGCATCAAGTGTTTAGGAATTCAAGGGTCAGGGGTTTGGGAGTAGGGCATGGGTGGTGATGTCGGGCAATCCTTTTACACATTGGGTGTTGTGTGTCGGGTAGTTGGGGGATGTCAGGTAATGGGGGTGGACATCGGGTGGTTGTGCTTGGAGTAGGGGGTTGGGTGGTCCTTTATAGATCTGTAGGTTGACTGTGAACAAGCCTTTGGGTGGAGAGGGTGGATGAACTTCACTTGAGAACTTTTTCGAAGACCTGCAAGAAGCCTAGTCTGATGTGGTTATCCGGAAATGCCCTCCGATGCTTAAGTTAGGGCGGGATCTGGGTGAGAGTAATGGGAGAAAAGGAAAGGAGAGTGTGTAGGGTCAGAATGATTCCTCCTTTTACCTAGCCCCTTCCGGCGTATTCGTAGATCGAGTTCATACGGAAGATTGAAATCAATCTGTCCCCTACGTGCCCTGCACAAGAGGAAGCTTGGTCTAAGTGAGCTGGGTGTTGGGCGCGTGGATCGTGCCCGTAGTACCCGACACGCATATATCTGAAAGTATCCTAGTGTCTATGTCCGGGGTACCTGACATGCATATGTTTGGCGGTATCGATGTATAAATGGTTGGGTCATCCCCATGTACCTCGTTCTCAGAGTTCGGGTGAGGTATTGGTGTCTAGTCTGCATCAGATATGATGATGAATCAGTAGAGGATAATGCTACTGAGATTTGTCTCTTAAATTTGTAGTAGAAGCAACTATTGTTGCGGCAAATGCTGGAAGATATGACAACGTAAAGTCGGCAAAAGCACCATCGAAACAAGAAGTAAGAAAGAAATCTTTCAACTACAAAAAAGGGTCAGAAGAAAGGGATAGCAGTCTACCCTCCCTCCCCTGATTGAATCTACTTACATGGAACATTAGGAGTCTCAATGACCCTTCAAAATATGGCATTGTGACATTTCAAATTTAGTTAAGATTGATGTGATGGGTTTGCTTTGAGTGAGGTTTGGCAATGAGAAGAAGATCTTTAATAAATGGAGAGATTGGTCGACTAAATGGAATAGGGATATGGCCAGCAATGGAGGATTTGTGTTATGTGGATGTCTGCTTTGAATTTTTGTATCATCGAAAAGACTGATCAGCTTATTCACTATTGTGCTAAGGAAAGACGAGGCTTGTTGACTCACTTGAGATGCTTGGCTATATGAGATGAGCTGTGGTGTCTCCTAGGTGATTTTAATATTGTTGAACATCTAGGGGAAATTTTCTGACAAGCCCATGATTATATACATGATCATAGTATGACTAATCTATGCTCTCTACTTGATGATTTGCATCTCTTGAACCATCTAGGTCATAGCTCATTTTATACATACAGTAATAAAATACTGGCGCAGTTTCAATGCAGTAAATTTGATAGAGCCTTTGTGAACGAGTCTTGGTTGTGTAGGCCTTTGTTCTCTATTGCTCAATCTATGCAGCCAGGTGTCTAGGATCATTGCCCTGTTGTCCTCCAACTCTCTGGATTTGAGAATGTTGGACCCAATGGCTTCTTTCTTTTCATAAACGAAGGCTCTTGAAGCAATAACTTAATATATTTAGTCAACTGGACAAGCAATTTCGCCGGCAGAACGCAAATTTTGAGCTCAGACTTCAAGAACTATAGAGAACAATCGTGGCTGGAAAGTGGGTGAAGTCATCTTAAATGTTGAGAATGAACTGAGGAAAGAATCATTTGTCACTTGTGCAGGAGGTAGTGCTGCAACAAAGATCAAGGTAGTGTCGAATAACTTTTTTTTATTTTAAAATATTTATTTATATATTAAATATTTATTAGTTAAGTTTATCTTCTCATTTATGAGCTCTTTTCAGTTGAAAGTTATTCATAAGACAATAATAGCAATAAACACTCAGTGGCCCAGATTCAACAAAAAGCAGCATCAATTGTTAATTAGTGAAGGCTAAGCTGCCGACAGGAATTAATTGCTGATGCACGACGTATCTTGAATTATTAGTTGATTAATTTACTCTAAACTAGCCTTGAAAATGATGGCGAATGACGAGCACATCTTTGGTAAGACCAAACCTTATAAGCCTCAAACTAATTAAATTCGAGCTAAGTCAATCAATTAAAGAGCAAAACTCTCCTTAGTATGAGTTTTTCCCATTTATAAAAATTCGAGGCCGTAAACTTTACTAAAAGAAATCAACTGCCGAGCCACTTGAATCTACTCATGTTTATACTTTCAGATGCATTCTTATTAAGCACTTGCAAATACAGTTTCCCTTTTTATTTATTCTAATTGCTAAGTTAGCATTACAATAGAAACCGTGGAGGAATATTGTTCCACGAGCAAATCCGCCTCAATCGTTAAGATGTCCACGGTAAGAACAAGCAATCTTCTAGAGGTTGATGGGAATTTTCCTAAAAATCCTGGCTAGACCGCAGATTAGTCTCGAAATATGCTTTAGCTAGCCCACAGGGTATTGTGCGGTGCAAACCAAAAAAATTTTTTTCCTTAGAAATGATGAAGCACGCATGCTTTTGGAAAATTCCTACGTTCCGCTAATTTTCTTTTTCAAAATCTTTTTCAAATTTATACTTTCATATTTTTATGATTTACGCAAAATTTACCATTTTATTGCATTTTGTTGGATAAAATTCATTGCATTCCATAACATTTCATTTTAACGTACCACGCGAGACGTTAGTCCTCATTGTGAGCCGAGAGATAGAGAGAATTCGCTCTCTAGAATCTGTCAAAAAGCAGAAATACTTAGATTGTACTACTTCACCATATAATGTAGAAAATACCGGTCAGATTACAACAAATAAGCAAATTATAGTACTATTACCCTAGTAGTTGCATTAATATTATTAATCAAAACAATTTTATTATTTGTTCCTCAATATGTTACCCTGAGGTATAATAATCTAAGAATTTTTCCCTTAAAGAGAAAATCTTAATTGATTCTACCTCATAATAAAGTAATAATGAAACACCAATTAAATTGTTCTAATTAATAATAGGCCAATCTTGGAACGAAGTTTGCATTCTCAGGAACATATGGCAGCTCCTCATTAACGCTGGATCTATTTGGGTGGCTTGGATACATGCTTACCTTCTGAGATCCAGGAGCGTTTGATCCATCGAAATTCCTAATTCATGTTCATGGAATTGGAGGAGGATACTCAAACTAAGAAACATTGCATGGGAATTTATTTCTTGTAAGGTTGGCACTGGTGACTCCTTATTCTTTTGGTATGATAAATGGACTTCTTCAGGGCCTTTGTGCTCGATCTTTCCCAGGAAAGAGCTCATTTTTCCTTCTATTAATGCTCAGTCCAAACTATCCAGAGTATGTTTTGATGACTGCTGGCACTGGCTGAGATGCTCTGACCCCGCTGTCGTATCTTTTTTGCCTTCAATTCAAGCCTCTGTAAGCTTATCTGTTTTTGACTCCTTTTTGTGGAAGTCTAAATCGACTATTCGAATCTCAGACTTTGATCTCACTCTTTTATAAATTTATTTAGTTCAATGAAAGTTGCTTGAATTACCAAAAAAAATTATGGTATTTGCTCAACTTATTATTACTAATTTACTCATTTGCTTTAATTTGATTGGTATTTTCTCATATCACATGACGAGATAGAATCACGTAAAACTTTCTCATTAGTTATGGACATATCTGGCCCTTAACATCCCAAAACTAGTTAGTCGTATTATTTTGTTTTCGGGGGACTCGTAAGCTTGAAGTCATTCACCGCCGGACGAGGACATCATAGAAGCTTTAATTGCCGAAGGAAGACAGTTTTAGGGAATCATTGATCTGGGTGGAATTGAGATGATGCCCGTGAAATTTGACACCTACAAAAGGGGAAATACAGCCATCACATCGTATAATGTACCATCAGGACATCTTTGTGAGGACCTTTCCATTGTTTCCTTAAATTTTTGAATTGTAAAAGATTACATATAAAATAATTGTGTTACAATGTTTGGGTGACAAGATTCCACGCATTTTAAACTCCCCGAGCCCTGAAATTTTCTCGGGCCTTGGCATTTTCCTGGTAAAACGGAATGCAGGAATGAGATGGAATGTAGGATTAAGAGTGCAGCCCACCCATGAGAATCGCCCCTAGTGTCCTTTCATATCGGACATGTGGGGCCCATAATCCAATAGACAAAATATGAGATTGACTGAAAATAGAGGTATAGGGTATTGCTGAAAATTTTGATTTTTTTCCTACCATCTGAAATATTATTGTAATAAATTATATATTCACTTTCTCACGCTTATCAAATATAATGATTTTATGTTACAAAATTAATTCCATAGCAAAATAAACAGATATTTCTATTTGTGTTAATTTTTATTATGGAATTGACACATTAGTAGTTAATTTCATTTTGTCACCAATGTTTGCAGTGAAAGTCACTTTCGGATTCAATAACTCCAACCCAGATAACACGAAACAAGATGTATGATCAACACAAGATGAAATTGACGTGCAACATCCGACAGTCTAGGCTAGAACGTCCTGATGGAGAGATTCTTAAGTAAATTCAGTTCACTGCAAGTTATTAAGAGACAATACATTATTTTAATATTCTAATATTCAATAAAATGAAAAATGAGGGCACATCCTTTTAACAGATAGCTCCTCCTTTGATGATATGGCCAGCATGGATCTGAAAAAGAGATTTGGCCAGAATCCTAAGCCTACCCCGGGATACACGGTAGCGAGAAGACTTCCAACTTCTAGGAAAACTATAACTTTTTCCGAAGCTAGAGGTTGACTTGGCACCTTCTTTGTAATTCTATTTTCTCGAAAAGCGGACAGATCAGAACAGATCAAGAAGTTGTAAACGGTGCGTGAAACTCAGTGCAAGGATGGATCAAAAGGGTGCGTAGGGGTCGGGCAATATCCATGAATTTGAGCGAGTTTATGAATTGTTATATAAGTTTAATTTATCTTGTCTATTTTTATTAAATTATCTAATTACGTCTTCCCAAACTTATCATGCTACTTTTTCATTGAGTTTCGTCTCCTAAGATGAGATTTCTGGATCCGTCCCTCCAGAGTTAAATGACAAATCTAAGAGGCAAAATAAGATAATATAAAAAATATATATAAAATTAATAAAATTTTATAGAAGTTTAGAGGTTTTCCTTAGTTCTGGGAGATGATCGCCCTCAACATCTTTTCTAAATCCATCCTTGTTGATGGCATATATGCATAAATTACATGAAATAAAATATATTGAGTTGATATAGTGAGTATTTTCTCCATTTTATTTTTATTTAATTATACTTTAAGAGTTAATAATATGTTTTTCGTTCGATAATCTTTCATGGATAAATTATTTGTTGTGTCACAGATATGGCCAGCTTTCCTATATTGCCATGAACTTCAATAATAGTGAAAATTATCATGTGTTTTACTCATTTTCCCTCATATTGTCATGCTGAAAAATTACAGAAAAATAAGGAAAATATTTCCTTAAAAATACATAAAATAGAAAATATTTTTAAAATATAAAATTTTAAAAATAAAAATAAATAAATATGTAGTTGAATAAAAAAGTAGATAAATATTATCTTAATCGTAAATAAAAATATATGTGGCAGGCTTCTTGAGTAAACTCCAAGAGCGCCCAGGAAATCCCCTAAAGGTCGGCATCCTAGGTTTAATGTGGGGTCCAGGGCTGTAAATACACCCTCTGGTGAATTAGTTGGTTGCTACAGCACCGGACACCATCAATATCAAAAAATAAGTAAATAAATAAAAATGTATGTAAATAAATACTAAAAATTATAAAATATATTAAAAATTCTTTAAAATGTGAAAAAACTCATATTTCCTATAATACTCGACATCATTTTCTCCATCTTGCTAATTAATATGGGTTTTTAGCATGTCGTTTAGATTTTTAAGGTTTTTATCTTTAAAATCCACAGGGCCATGAGGGGTTTGAGCACATATTCAATGCAAAAGTTTTAGGTACTAAGAGTTGGTACATAATTCACTTACAAAACATGATTGTTTCTATTCATTATTTGATGTGAAATTCATCCTTAACTATAAAGGAGTTTCTCCCACACCAAACAGAGTTGACATGATGTACCTGTAATGAATAAGACTTTCTCCTGTGATATGCGGTCTTGGCCCCAGTGCACACGCGCAACTATTGCCCTTACAGTTTAGAAAAGAAATCATCCTATTGATTTGTGATATTATATCAATATTATTATATAATATACCTGTTATATATATAGACTTTTTCCTAAATAGGGGATTCCATCTCCGTCATCTATCGGACTCAAATTCCTGCGCTAAACAAGTTTTCTAAAAATCTAAAATAAAATCTCTTAAATTCTACAATTACAACTTTTATTTCTCGAAAGAAATTATAATAATTACTTTTTACCTTCATAAATCACGTCTCAAAATTTTTTCTTTCCTTAGATATTTTTTTTAACTCTTACGGGAAGAAATAAGTCAAGACATCAAAAGACATGGAAGGAGGAGAACGAATGGATTTTAGGAGAAGAACGAAGCGGAAAATGCCAAAAAAGAAAAGGAACATTTTCTATTTGTAAGGTAATAATTACTACTGGTGATAAGTGGCTGTGTATTATCTTTCATTTTATTTATTTATTATCAACATTTATATCTATTATAAGCTTTCATTTCACCGTATAGGATTTTTTTTGTTCAAATATGACTTAGAAAGATTTTATAAATCTTTAAAATGTATAAATCTATACTCCTATTTTCATTCCATATTTTGGCGTGGTGAGAGTCGTACATTTATATCTTTAAGAGTTTGATCATTTTCTTACATTTATTTAGTCTATAATAATTCTATTCGATGAATTTATTCTTATTTTTTTCAGTTTTAAACGAACAATAAACGGAGAGTCTGATTCTGATTTCAAGTTAAATCAAACAGAAACCAAAGTATTTCATTCTATTTCTAACTCTACCCAAGGCTGTTTCCATTTCCATTTCTAATTTTGGAATGCTAACCAAACGCGACCATGGAGTGTTAATTTTTCCAAATTTCTTTCTGTGATATCCAGTCTTGGCCCAGTGAATACGCTTGTGTTAATTCTTTTTTCTTTTTTATTGCTGTAATTCTTCTTTAAATTCCACTGTAAGTACACGCGCAACTATTGTCCTATGGAAAGAAATGTTCCAAAATAGACAAGCAACAAAAACATCAATATAAAAGTAAAGACCTTCCCAAAACAAAGTCAATAATTACAATCTTTTAGGTCTATATTATTAATTAATATCCAAAAATTCAAAGTACTTTAAGTGGTTCAAGTTCAAGATGGTCCGGTTTATTAAGAAAGTAAAATACTCCCAATATAAATTTTCTCCATTTACAATATTGGAATCCGAGACCTTACTTAAGAGAGATAAATATCTTAATCTCAGCCAATTCAAATTTTGTTTTTGGCCTAACAACTCATGTTATTTCAATAACTATATTTTAGGCATGCAGATTAATTGAGATTTTGGAAAAGTCACCATCAACGCGTAAGTCGGGCCTCCAATTAAGTTCGGAAGGATATCGATAGTACAAGCGCAGCAAGAGCTCAATGGGCAGCTTCCAAGAAATTAACAAATATTCGATGGGTAATAGAAATTGATTTCGTTGTATGAAATGTACCGTGCGGTAACGTGTAGATAGTAGACATGTGGATATTGATTATCATCTCCATATTGACGGCATGCAATAGACATGTAGTTTACAGTGATATTCACTTTCGGGTTCAGTAACTCCAGTCCAGACAGCACGAAGCAAGATGTATGTGCAACACAAGATGAAAATTGACATGGCAACATCTGACGGTCTAGGCTAGAACATCCCTAATGGAGAAACTCTCAAATAAATTCAGTTTACTGTAAATTATTATAAGAAAATGCAAGTATTTTAACATTCTAATATTCAATAAAATGAAAAGTGCAGGCACATCCTTTTAACAATTTATGATGGATTAAATTAATCGAAAAATTTTTCGAACAGATAGCTCCTCCTTTGATGTTATAGTCAGCGTGGATCTAGAAAAGAGATTTGGCCAAAAACGTTGGCCTGCCCCGGCGTACATTGTAGGGAGAAGGATTCTAACTTCTGGGAAGACTATAACTTTGTCCGATGCTTAGAGGTTGACTTGGCAGCTTCTTACTAATATATTTCTTCCCGAACTTACTAGGAAAGTGGACAGGCAGGAACAGATCAAGAAGTTGTAAACATTAGGTGAAGCTCAATACAATGATGGATCAAAGAGGTGCGTAGGGGTAGGGTGATATCCCTGAATTCTAGAGAATTTATGAATGGTTATATAAGTTTAATTTATTTGGTCTATTTTTATTAAATTATCTAATTTCATCCTCTCAAACTCGTCATGTTACTTTTTCATTGAGTTTTGTCCCCTAAGATGAAAATTTCTAGATCCGTTCGTCAAGAGTTAAATGACGAATCTGAGAGGCCAAATAAGATAATATACAAAAAAAATAAAATTAGTAAAACTTTATACAAGTTCAAAGCTTTTCCCGAGTTCTTGGAGACGATCGCCCTCGACACCTCTTCTAAATCCATCCTTGTTGACGACATATATGCATAAATTACATGAAATAAAATATATTGATATGATATAGTGAGTATTTTCTCCATTTTATTTTTATTTAATTATATTTTAAGAGTTAACAATATGTTTGTCATTCAACAATCTTTCGTGGATAAATTATCTGTCGTGTCACGTGATATGACCAAATTTTCTACATTACCATGAACTTCAATAATAGTAAAAATTGCCATGTGTTTTATTCATTTTTCCTCATATTGTCATGTGCACTAAAACCGTCAATATTTTTATTAAAATTTGAAGTGACAAGCTGACGTGATTAGTGTGGTATGCCTCATCATTAATTTCTTAAAAAGGCTAAAAAATAAAGAAAAATAAGGAAAATTTTTAAAATTTTTTTAAAAAATTACATAAAAAAGAAATTATTTTTAAATATGATTTGATATTTTTTGTTGATACATAAAATATTTGTTTGTTGACTGCACCGTATCATCTCTTAGCTCAGTTAACCTAAGAATCTGTTGGAGAACTCCGTGTGGGCCCTCTCCTTGTTGATTTCTATCATCGGATTGTTTTTGATACTCGTTCTCTCCTCCAAAAATTATTTGATAAGATAGGGAAAAGTCTCAAATCATTTTTTTCTCAATTCATTAATAATATGTATTTTTTAAATATGATGAGACATTTTTATTGATGTGACAGATATTCATTAATCGAGTCCTTCACATCATTTATAAGTTTGTTAATCGAGAATTTTCCTGCTATGGAATCTTTGATTCCTAGGGATTTTCACTTGGTGCGGATCAGGCGAACGTATCCTAATTGTTTTCCATTGTAAACCCTATATATGACAATTAATGCGGCATCTTTACTCGTCCTATGAATTTAGAACGGGTCTTCAAATGGTCAAATTTGTCAGAGAAACTTAGATGGTCTTATATTATGAGAAAGTATCAATTACATTATTCTAATGAGTATCAACTAGTGAATGACCCCTGTTACGGACAGTTATCATCATTGAATACAACTGTAAAAGATAAAAATGAGATTATGAATGAATTAAATAAATTAGCTAAACTAATCCCTTCTCACATATCAAAACTTATCGAATGATTAAATGTAATAAAACACTATTGTAGAATGATATCTCATCCACGAATAGTTTTAAATAATTGCGGCTGTAAAGAGATCCATACATGTCTTCAGAATAAAAACGGTCGTGAATAAAAAAAAAAAGGACAGTAACTGTTGTATATAAACATGGGGATTAAAAAAACCCAAAAAAGGATTGTGGGCAGAAGTTGGAAGAAAATAACTGCTTTATGTGAAAGGACAATTAAAGTAGAAGATAGAAAAACTAGAGATTATAGTAACTAGTCAGATAATTAATATTTAACTGCTTATTTATTAGAATTTAATTAGTACTTTTTTACATTATTTTGACCGTAGAATTACTTCAGAACTTCTGAGAATTAGCCTCGGTTGGACAAATGTGAATATTTAGAAATTTTTAAGGGTTATTATACAAACACTAAAAATTTACATAGGAACCTCACAGGAAAAAAAATCACGTAGAAAGAAGAGAATAAAATGTTTAAGTAAATTGGTTTAAGGATTTCTTCAAGAAATATATAATTAATTTTAGTCCATATTTTCCTCTTATTGACCCGTGCTATACATATTTTTTTGTTATATAATGAAAGTGACAAAAAAAAGACTACACAAACAATTAAATAGTATTTTAGTTATGGTTATCGTCACGAGTATGCCATTTTCCGGTATATGGTATGTGAAAATTAAGTAATAAATTAAAAAAATTATCTAGTATATCACGTGATATGTTGAAATTTCTTAAATTACCATAAATTTTTATAAAAGAGAAAATTATTACATACTTCATTTATTTTTCTCATATTGTTAGGGGACTAACGCAACTAATATTTTCATTAAAATATGATTTGATAAGCTGACCTAACTTGTGATGAATAAATGGCGCACATATGGAGCACCACATTATTTGTTAGGGCATAAGGTGCAGATCAATCGAGAGCTAGAAAAAGTCTCGAATTTTTGGCATCAAATACGATACTGAAGGGAGCTTTGAATAAATTAAATTGTTGGCATGAAATTGGAAATAAAATATTAAACCAGTTGTATAATTATTAAAATATGTATATAATTTGTTACTTATCAGAGAATATAGTACAATGATATTCTACTATTTTCTTTTTAAATCTCACCAATAAATTATAAATTTAATTCTCAAGTGAAACTTCTCGTATTTTTTTCATATGTTTACATGTCTCCTCTTGATCGAAGAGTGGAAAACAAAAAAATGCTGGTGCTCCATTTGAGTCGATTCAACCGGAATATCTTAACATTAATGGAGTTTTGGAGGGATAAAACAGAAGATTTGAACTTATTGCAACGTTGATAGGTTGATTTCATAATGCCAATGAAGATGCAAATGTAAAATTGACTTCTTAAAACATTATTTCCGGTCTAGAATATCTTATATCGAGAATTTCAGTGGGTCCGATTAATCCATATTTGATATGGGTGGACCCTCTTAAGGGTAATCTCTCACAATTATAAATTTTTTATTATGCACGTTCACCAAACTTAATGTCAATATTTTTTTTTATAATTACTTCAATTCCATACATTGTATAAAAAAAGATGTCAAATTATCATAAGGAAGTTATGTTTTACGTAGGTAGAATAAAGAAAAAGAAAACTTTATATTTTGATATATTAGTATAATTTGTTTATAAATAAATTAATATGATTTTTATTTTATAAATTTGAAAAGTTTGGCTTAATATGAGAATAACATAAAATATATTATTTATTTTTTCAAATTTGAAATGCTATTTATTACACAACACGCATTTTTTTTTTTGGTTGAACTGATGGACGCATATAAATTATCCACATAATAGACACGATAGGAAGTCAAAGTTATGAATTAGACATCAACAAGGAAGATCCTAGGAAAAGGAAAAGTAAACAAACATCGTTTTCATATTCGGAAGGTTCATTGTGGTGTGGTGTACTTCGTAAGCGGAATTTTCTTGTCGCTAGCGTATCCAATGGGATTTTCCAATATCTCTGTTTTCCTTCAAAAAGCTTTTAAGTTCCTTTCAGTCTCCCCTATTAAACCCCAATTCTACTAATACAAGTCGAAGGGAGTGTTTTAAAAGGAGGTCCTGAATCTATCCAGCTCCAACTATGAAAATTCCTAGCAGAGTTCTCCGACGAGTTCTCTTTTATGCCATCTTGTTAACTGCTGGGAGTTTAGTAACCGCTGCTTCATCCAACTGTCAGACAACCTGCGGCAACCTGACCATCCCATACCCCTTTGGCACAACCTCGGAGTGCTACCTGAATGAGTACTTCTCCATCTATTGCAACAGGACCAGCCCCAGCAGCCCCGTGCCCTTACTCATGAACCCATCTTTGGGCATCGAGGTCCTCAACATCTCTCTGGATGGCGAGCTCCATGTGAGCACAGTCGTCGGAAGAGACTGCTACACTCAGTCAGGCGCCTTGGCGAACAAGTTGCTTGCATACCCAATCCTCCTGGTCTTCCCGTTCTCCACCACCCGGAATAAGTTCACTGCTGTGGGGTGCGACACAATCGCGCTCATAATCAGTGCCAATGAGGATGGGTGAGTAAACTATTGCGCTGATGTTCCTTTCAGTTATATATGGTCAGTTAGGTTCTGCAGAATGGGAATATATAGGACGCAGTTTATTGATTCTGTAAGGTTCTTGTTGTTCCATCGTATACTATGTCCTTCGATCAGTTCCATGTCAGTAGATTGGTTGTGAAGCACCGGTGTATGTTTACCCGTTTTTAATATTTTCATTAACTTTATTCACCTTGTGTTCAGCTCCTTTGCGTTTTTTTTCCTTTTTACTCTAATGAGATTAAAATCATGGGTTCGTATAGCTTCTATGCAAAATTTTTAGAAGGGTCTGGTCTTGGCACTTCTTGTTCTACTATGCTAAGCTTTTAGTAATGCTACATTGATATGGTCAATATTAGTGTTATTTATTCCGTTTGTCTGACATGCTCGCAGATGAAAACAAATACCCAAACATTATATGTTTGTGGGTTATTCTTAATCGGAGTCACCTGCCATAAATAATTGTTTTCGGATTTACGTGCTCAACATGAATTTGTTCTCTACAAGGACTGAACTTCTGCCTGAAAGATCAAACTCCATTTTTCTTCAGTCTCTGGTAGCAGTATTCCATGTGCCAAATTTCATTTGCAGGTACCAGCTTTCTGGATGCTTGTCCACCTGCAACAGTACCACGAGCATCACTGAGGGGAAGTGCAACGGGATCGGGTGCTGTCAAACAGTGATCCCCAATAGGCTGCTGAATTACAGCATCAGCATGCGTAGCGTATCAAACCACACTTCTGTCTGGAACTTCAGCCCTTGCAGTTATGCGTTCATAGTGGAGGAGAATTCATTCAAATTCACGAGGGAGGATCTCAATGGGATGAGGAACTGGACCCGTGTTCCTTCTGTACTAGATTGGGCTATCTCGAATCAGACTTGCGAAGAGGCACAGAAGAATCCATCTTCTTTCGCTTGCAAGGCAAATAGTGAGTGTTTCTATTTCAAGAACGTTCCCGGGTACCGCTGCAACTGCTCCAAGGGTTATCAGGGGAATCCTTACAGTTCCATTGGGTGTGAAGGTGCGTTTCATTCACTAGACTTGGATGTTTCGCTGCTACAGCTGGAAAAGTGAGTTGCTATAGAGAATTCATGAGAATAGTATATATTTCTTTCCCCAAAAACGACATTGGAATTCTGATATATTTTACTGTTTTGGCAGTCTAGTCCTCCAATTTTATAAATAGCTAATTCCATCATATAAAATTAGTTTCGTTACATGTTTCAATTCAAATTGTCGCTATTGCACTGGCAATAGTAAAACAGTGAACGGTTTGCAATGAAGTGTATAATAGAATTGATTTATAGGACTTAATTAGTCATTTACAAACACATAAAATTCAACAAATAGAAAATAAATATATAAGACTTACGCCGTAATTTTCCACTTCTTTCACGTAGACCCCAACAAAAGTAGGTTTGGACCTTGCTCTTGATGAAAAATGCTTCAATACGGCATGGTAGTAAAAGATTGATTCTCAATTTCGGGTTGGATGTGCAACTATATCCACTTTCTTTTAACAAAAGCATGATTCATTTTATAACTAACTAGTGAATTAAAAAAATTTTCCTGTTGCCTTTTTCAGATATTGACGAGTGTGAAACCTCAAATCCATGTATCGCGCCATCACTGTGCAAAAATCTGGCTGGCAGTTTTAGTTGTTCATGCCCCGATGGGTACGAAGGGGATGGGAAGACGAGCGGAACTGGTTGTAGACAGACAAAAAATAACACCATTCATGTTATAGCTTTAGGTAAGTCGCTTCTTAATTAAAATCTTGTTGCTAAAACTCTGAGCTAATTTCACAATACAAGGATCAGAAAGTAATTATCGAGGTAGATTGGTTCTGATAAATGGCAACTTGATGATTTAGAGAGTGATTAGACAACCAATGTGACCGAAGAACTAAGCCTTACGTAACAGTAAAAAGCAACAAAAAGGATCGGATAGAAATCGGTCTGGTATGATGGCATTTGCCATCTCCTGAGATGAAGACGACTGGGATTTAATTCTGTTGAAGTTTCTTGCACTTTTTATTTTATCAACTCAAAATCGCTCCATTCCTGCTTGAAGGTTTAGGCGTAGGAATGGGTTGCTTGCTCCTCCTCCTGTGCGCTTCTTGGTTAGCTTTGGGACTCCGACTTAGGAAGGCAATGAAGGAGAAAGAGAAGTTCTTCAAAGACAATGGCGGCCTCATGTTACAGAGACTCATCTCACAGCAACAAAGTCATGTCGAGATGTTGAAAGTATTCACTGCAGAAGAGCTTAGAAACGCAACTGACAACTTCCACGAAAGTAGAATCCTCGGTCAAGGTGGGCAAGGTACAGTTTACAGAGGAACGATAATGAACAGCAGTACAGTTGCCATTAAAAAAGCCAAAATGCTAGATCGAAGCCAAGTGGTTGATTTCATCAATGAAATCATTGTCTTGTCTCAGATAAATCATAAGAACGTGGTTAGGCTGATTGGCTGCTGCCTGGAGGTGGAGATTCCTCTATTAGTTTACGAGTTTGTATCTAATGGCACCCTCTCCGAACATTTACATGACAATAGCCGACAATCTATGTCATTATCCACATGGGGAGCTCGCCTACGTGTAGCGGCGGAAACAGCAGGAGCTCTTTCTTATTTGCACACTGATGCTACTATCCCAATTTTTCATAGGGATGTTAAGAGTGCTAACATATTGTTGGATGAGAATTACACAGCAAAGGTGTCAGATTTTGGAGCCTCTAGATTGATTCCATCGGACAAGGCTCAACTAAGTACTTTAGTGCAGGGCACATTCGGATACATACATCCAGAGTACTTTCACACCAGCCAACTGACAGAAAAGAGTGATGTTTACAGCTTTGGAGTGGTGTTAGCAGAATTACTAACTGGAATGAAGGCCGTTTCTTTTGACAAGCCTGAAAAGGAGAGGAACCTCTCCTTATTTTTTGTAACAGCCATGAAAGAGGACCGTTGCTTGGAGATCATTGACAAAAAGATTATAAATGAGGGGAACACTGAACATATAAGAGAAGTTGCATTGCTCGCAAGTAGGTGTTTGAAGATAATAGGTGAGAACAGGCCATCTATGAAGGAAATTGCACTTGAATTGAAGGGATTACTTAGGGCCACCGATACGCATCCGTGGATCCACCAAGATTTAGATAATTTGCAAGAAACTGAATTGTTGCTTGGAGATAGTCAAGTGGATCTCGCTGACACCGGTGCAATTAGTATAGCTGCTTCAGAGGATACATGTGCAAGTCACACTGTTTAATCCTCATCTCTTCCTCTTTTATTTTTTTGTAATTATGGGAATAGTGCAAAAGAACACTGTTTAATCCTTACTTGTTAAATTTTTTTCGTAATTATGGGAAGATATTATTTGGATCAGTCATAGCCCAACAAGACCAAGACTTTTCCAAGTTTTGGTAGGTCCAAGCGCCAATAGGACATTGTATTATGCAAGTTACTTCGTCCCTTTCCCCAAACTATTGGAAAACAAGACTTAGATCAATCAATGTCCAAGAAGACCAAGACTTTTCCAAGCTTCGAGAGGTATCGGAGCAAAAAGGAACAGATCCTCTTTCCTAGGTACTAGGAAATTAAAGATTGCCACTTTACGCTTGTCAAGCCCGTTTAAACGCCTTTTAATGGCCGGCTGAGACGGCTTGATCTTGGGTTCCTGATTAAGGGGGTAAGACGAGATCCTACGGTTCTTCTGCCATAAATACCTCCATATTCTGCTGAGTGGGATTCGACAATGAGTTTGAGTCAATGATTGGAAAACTTCCTTTTCTCGATCTTAATTCGCATAGAAATTCAGGAACTAGAATCCCAGTTGAACCGGAGGGACCCGAATTCACACCGGTGTCATAGAATTACTTAACTTACATATGATTAGGTACCATATGAGCAGGCTCGACAAAACCCTTGTATAGCTTCTTCAATTTCTCGAAAAAGAGAAATATGACCGACAGTTGTTCGAATGTATATACAAAGAATTTCTTTTTTTACACTTCTTACTATTAAATAGTGCTCATAAATCTCATGATAGGTACCCAAAGATTCATAGTGAACCTCGATGGGAACTTCTCTTGAAGCAATAACGCGTTGATCTAGTCGCCACCGAAGCCACAAAGGACTATCTAAATTGATTCTTTTCTGTCGAGCCCCGAAGAATCAATCCTACTACTTCGGGCCCTGGAGTTTCCACACTTGAAAAAAACTTGGGACGTATCGCTCAAATCATTGGTCCGGTACTGGATGTAGCTTTTCCCCCGGGCAAGATGCCTAATATTTATAACGCTCTGGTAGTTAAAGGTCGAGATACTGTCGGTCAAGAAATTAATGTCACTTGTGAGGTACAGCAATTATTAGGAAATAATCGCGTTAGGGCTGTAGCTATGAGTGCTACAGATGGTCTAACGAGAGGAATGGAAGTGATTGACACGGGAGCTCCTCTAAGTGTTCCAGTCGGCGGAGCAACTCTAGGACGAATTTTCAACGTGCTTGGAGAGCCTGTTGATGATTTAGGACCTGTAGATACTCGTACAACATCTCCTATTCATAGATCTGCGCCAGGCAGGAATGAAAGTGGTGACCCTTCTATTAGACGTCGAACACTATTATTGTAGAATGCTAGGACAGGGTTGGAGCCTGCAGGGCCTTCTTCACATAGCCGAACGGGCCTTTTGTGATTTCTCCAGTGAAAGCGTTCGTAGAGGCGAACCCGCGTAGATGGCTGGTTTAGTAAGTGTTTTTCTTGGTCTCCTGGCTTCAAAGCGGTCTTCTTCTAATGACAGAGGCCTCCTAAATCTATTAGTTTCTTCGTTAATTGCAACAGTTGTTTACTTGGGTAGTTGGAATATCTCTATTTCGTACATATTCGTTCCTGAGCTATTTGAAATAAATAAACTTAGCAAAAATAAATAAATAAATAAAGTAGGTAGAGTTTTTGGAACTACAATTGGTATTTTTATTACATTAGCTAAAACTTATTTGTTTTGTTCACTTCTATCACAGCCATGCATAACATAGAAATCACACTTGAAAATGGTCGACAATTAGCTACAGCAGTGAGTGCTGTAGCGAAACTGATTGCAAAAGAGGGGAAGAATGCCAAATTAAAATTACCTTCTAGGAAGGTCCGCTTGATATCTAAAAACTGCTCAGCAAGGGTTCGACACGGTTGATTGCTGGCTTACACACTAGCCTACCCTTCTCCGAAAGCTCCACGGGACCACCTACCACTAGTCTTCGGCCGGAGGGGTTTATTGCACAAAAATACCGGCCGAAGAGGGAAGCCTAACAAATGTCAAATGCAAAGCCCTGCACCTTATTAAGATTAGTGGTGGCCACGAACCAGTTTGGGCCCGAAAACGGCCTCGAACCGTGAGAACTAAGGTTCAGGACCGGTTTTACCTGCCTTAGAAACTGAAATCGCTGGTTCCAAACCAAAACATGAATTGGCTCGGAACCGGCGGAAAAGTTAAAAAAAAAAAAAATTTGAATCACACTGCCACCCCGTCACCTCTTGTCCCCTTTTCAATTTATTTAATTTATGTTTACACTTAATTTTTAACTTTATTTTTTAATTATATATTTTTCAATTTATGTATTTTAAATGAAATTTTATTTAAATTTAACAGGAAACCAATTAAGAACCTTTCGTGTCTGAACCCTCGGTAACCGTCCAATTCAGAACCATCCCTGAACCATCCAAAGGAAGGTTTAGGGCCAGTTTCATGGGGCCACAGAGTCGGAGCCGTCCAGTTCTAGAACCGTGGCAAGGTCGGATTAAGATCATATTGGCATACTCTCCCCAAATAAAAAGAGCAAACCCCATTGAAGACGAGAGTGAGGTGCAACAAGGCCATTTCCATCCATCGCCCTTCTCACGGGGCCATACGGGCAAGAATCTCATTTTTTGGTAGTACGAAGGGGGAATTGGCCCAAAAATTGGATAGAGGTAAAGACGCAGTTGGGCGCCAGCAACTGACTCAACTCAAATGCCCCTCGAACCGCATGAAATGGTCGCCTATTACACGGCTCACTAACTCTGCCTGGGGTGGGGGTACCAATTATTCATCAGCGGTCCAGCGCACCCCTACTCATAACAAGGAGGCTGCAACATTACCAGCTAGAATTCGAGGTTTCCAATTTCAGGAAACTTATTTTCTCCCAATAGTATATTCGGAATTAAGTTAAGGAACGACAACTACGAAAATAAGGGCCTCTGTTCGTAAAATTTGTCAAAAATGTCGACTGATCTGTAGGGGGTGAATTATAGTAATTTGTTCCAACTCGAGACATAAACAAAGACAGGGCTAATCTTGTTAAAAATAATTTTCTAATTTTATTCCATATTAATTCAAAGAAAGTTTCATTTTTTGAATGAAGTTACATGATGTCTTTCTTACTTATTATTAGGTTTTACCTACTCCAGCCTCCCCTATTTTTTCCCTATGGGCCATAAGGAGCTAAAAGATCTACTACCTTAATTTCTATTTCAAAAATGGATAAGAATCAATAAAAATATCCTTTCGAATTGAAATTATAACAGCAAATAGAAGTATATATAAACCCCAGAACATAAATTGTTATGGGGTATCTTATCTATATATGATGCCTATAGGCAATTCTCAGGAAATTAATGGTAGTCCTTCAATTTTTCATTGAATAAGGACGATCTCTCAATCCGACGAGAGAAAAGGCCTAGCTTACTTGCTTAGTCCAATTCCGAACGCGCCTTATAAAGCTAAAGCCCTAAATGACCTGGAATGGGCCCAGAATGGATGGATGGATAAAGATCCCAAAGCTTCATTTCTTTCGCATTGCCGCTAACTATGGAATTCAGTTTCGCTTACCAGAGTCCACATTCGCCAGTTGCCTGCCTAAAGGCGTTGACAAGCATGATATTTTACTAAGGATAGGAGAGGTGGGCCTGGGGTCCCATTATCCTCACTAAGCTGTCAGGAATCAAATAATACATCCAAAAACCATCCAAGAAACATCCCATCCCGATCAAGTCGTTAGGATATGCCATCCGTTCTTATATAATTGCCGAGGCGATCGTTTCCACAGCCTCGGGGCGCCACATGGTCTTCTGGACAGACAGCAATCCCTCTTTCTTTTGGGAATAGAAAAATCTTATCTCCCAGTGCATGGATTTAGCCATGCTCTCGATCTCAGCTATTATTTCCACGTCGTCCTGCACTATCGGCTTCCCTTCTGGGCTAAGGATTCGGTCAACTTCCGCCATCACCAGTACTAACTTACACCTCTAAACAAAAGAAAAAAAAAAAACCATCAGCGACAATAACAGGGTCTCTGCAGTATGAAAGCTGAACTGAAACCAGCGACAGCGGTTCAACAGCATGAAAGGTGAACCAGAACCATATCTCATCCTGAAGGTAGCTCGGAACTGATCTGAGCTTTGATCGGCTTCATACTAATTTCAATCTAGATCAATTTGGGCCAGTCCCAACATTCAAGTAGCAGAAATTGTGTTAATATGTTGCAAGGATTTACGTCGGGCATGGAATATTAATGGCTAAGCAAAGCTATTCAGCCTCTGTATAGGGGGCATTTCTATAATGGATGTGATTAAATATTATGATATCAAAGCTAGGATGATGCACCACCAAATCAGGAGAGAAAAGTTTTCACAACATAAATGAGTAGAGCAAGGTAGAAGAACAAACCTCTTTTTGATGAGGGAGAAGAGATGATCTGCACGAAGAAGGTCATAGGATCTCGAGTACGAGCTGAAGGATTCACACTAGTCATGATACATCCCAAATAAACCGCGCTCATAGATTATAGGCACGGCATTGGGAAAGTCAACTGTAACTCATCACACCATGCTCAAAACTCATCACCAAACCTTGCTACTATCAAATTTATCTTTTAAGCAGCTCAATTGTCTATTTGGGAGTATGGGCACATGGTTTGAATTGAATATATATATAAAGAGCTGTAAGGCCATCAATTTCTTATATAACATGGAGTTAGGTGGATTCGGGTCAAGTCTAATTAGCCTTGAACCAATTCATATATAATAAATAAACGTGTTTAAATGGATTTAATCCATGTAACCCCAATGATAAGGCATATTTAAATACGTTTACTAAATATGTTTCACTATTTTTATGTGAATATTTAATACATTTAATCTATCTTCTATACTATTATATGCAAGCATATGGGAAGTTTGGTGTATTTTCTATTTTCCATATTTATCCTTAATCTCATTTAAATATTAGAATCTATAATATGTATATGCTTTATAAAATCCTCCAGATTATAGATAACATAATAATTTTAGTTATTTTCCTCTCACTCCATATCTATGATCTTAATAGTAAAAATCTTTCGTTGATTGTTCAGATTCTCCACTCTCACTTCTATCACTCAATATTTACAATTTAACTGAAAAATTTATCATTTTTTAAATTATTTCCGTAATTTTCTCAACTGTTTTATGCGATTCTCTTAACTACACAATCCATGTTTACATTTTTAAAATCCTCTGAATTCTAGCGAAGTTCACAATTTCTATAAAAATATATTTTTACTCATCAGAAGTTCTCATAATTATACGTTTTACTTCATTTTTATTTGATTTAAACTGCTTATTTTTCATCTACTTTAGCATCAAATTTTATTACTTTGATCATTATATTATTTCTTTGATCATCTCAAATATTTATATAATGTATAATTGACAATTCCATGCGTAGCACGGGGCTAGACTATTATATGCAAACGTTTGAGAAGTTTGGTTTTTTTTTATTTTTCATATTTATCCCTAATCTAATTTACATATTAAAATCTATGATATGTATATAATTTATAAAATCCTATAGATTACAAATAAAATAATAATTTTAGTCAGTTTCCTCTCACTCGAAATTTACGATTTTAATAGCAAAATTTTTTTATGAATTGTTTAGATTCTCCATTCTCACTCTACATCTACAAATTTAGCAGATACTTTTCAAACAACTTATTTGAAATAATATACTTGAAAAAGTTAAATTGACATACAACTAAAAATACTTTATCTAATACTAAAAGTTTCCAAATTTTAAATGAATTAAGTTACATTATGTTATAAATAAACTATCTAATTTTATTGGTTCATCTAAGTATTCCACATTTGTTTATTTTTATTTTCTTTCTGTGTGTAGCACGAATCATTGTCTAGTACGTTTATATACAAGAACTTGCATGTCTCATTCTCATTAAAACTTATGTTACATGATCAAAAACTGATTGATCATGCTTATTGTTGTATTGATGATCGATATATATTATTATTTTAGGAGTGTGTCACACAATAGTACAATATAGTTATATATTCAATACATATTACATTAAATAAGTCAATCTAACTTAGACATGATTTATACGTAAGCCTCATTTAAACAAACTTATTTAAACACGATAAATAAACGTGTCATGTTTATGGTTCAACTTAATAAATCTGTGCGATAGGAAAAAGGAGTTTTACTCAACTTGATTAATATAATAGTATTCTTTAGAATCATGCACATAATGCCTTGCAAGATAAAAATGCACCACAATTAGGTTCATAACTTCATCTATCTACATCATCCCAACAATTAATGATGTAGGACTGTAAAATGACCTCTTCTACCTATGTTACCTTCCTAACTAGGCAACATTCCTCATGCCTATCATCGTAGAAGGAGAAAAGCCCCTTGTTCCTCACCAGTGCCTAAACTCGCATGACATCAAGGAATATATACTCAATGCGAATCTCATATTTCTTTTGGAGCGAATCAAAGAACAGGTCAGTTTCAAGGTTAAGCCTTTCTGTATCAAGGTTATAGACCCTAAAGGATTGGTCCGTCAATCTACTCTACTCGATTAGTGAACATCTTCAGCTCAACTACAAAATTTAATATCAAAAGTTGCACACACTTCATTGTTGTAGATTAGATAATTCCTATAATTAATTTTGAAGGAGCCATAAAAATAGAAGTATTCGCATTCAGGTAATTTTTTTCACCAGAAAGCAATGTTGATATCATCCTTAAACTTCTTGAGGGCACTGTTGATGACCTCAAGGGGGGAAGCGCCATAAAGATCCCTTGCCAACTGCTCATAATCGTCAACCTCAAACTCTTACTTTTTGCCCACTTCTACGTGAGCCAAACATGTAATAAATCATGAATTGAGTAATTTATGAGAAAATTAATAACAAATGCTTTATCATAATAGGAACCAATTGAAATTATTAAAATATCTCATGGATTTCACTTGAAATAGCAGTTGTTGTAGTTGCAGGGACAAATGAATCATCCCATTTTGGCTTGGCATTACATGTTTCACTAAATTCCATTCATGAGATAGATTCGAGAATGTTGAGGTGAAATGAAATCGATCTAGAAGCCAAACATAGTATATTTGGGAAGCTGCAGCTTTTATTAAGCAAATCAAACCCCCAACTTAATTCCCCTGCAATAAAGAAGTGAAGCCGCAACTATAGAATTGGACAGTTTAAGGATATGTAAATACTTATTTAAGTCCACTTCAACTCAAAGCAATGAATAAGAGGAACTCATCCCATTTAACCCGTAAAGGCAAAAGTTCCTAAATTATCCCTTTTGGATATGGACCAATTGAAATATTTGTAGCAACTAATAAGCTTCTTATTACATTGATGAAAATAGAAAATGATATTTCGTGTTAATTGTAATTGCCAATGAAGAACAAATATTCATTTCTATATGTGAAAATGTAGTCAAGCCGTTACTCTACAAAAGATTTAAAGAAATAATTGATGGACATATATTTGCTATCATCCCATAATTTTCATTTTTTTTTATTTTTGCTAGAATTAATAATTGGCCAACTAAGGAGAATTCTACGGAGTGGTAGAAATCAAAGAAAAACTCTAGGATTGTGCACGAGTATTGGGTAGACCCATAATCGGTTAAAATAGGTCAAGGTTACGGTTCCGATTCCATTAAACATAATACCCGAAAACTAGACTGGAATCGATAAATATATATTTATCATTATATTGAGTATAAAACATAAAAATACAACCTCTTATCTTAATAATTTATCCTATCCCTTTCTTCACATCTTCAAATCCTTCAGCCTCTTTTGACTCTCACCCTTCTTAGTTTTTGTCATCTAACAATCTTCATTGTCTTACAGCAAGAGTCTTATCGATCACGAAACCTCTCTCCTATTGCATTCAATTGGATATTTTTGACATTTTTAGAGTATGTCAAGAAAGAAAATGGTTAGATAATTATTTAATTAATCGATTTTAAATTTTTTATTTTATTAAATGACAGAAGCATAGGTTCTAATTGAGTACCTAGAACCTATGGTATGAATCAGGTTTCAGGTAGAGTTTAGTTTTTAAAACCAACAGGGTAGGATCCGGTTTCAAACTTTTGGAACCATTTTTAAATAGGGTAGGGTCCGAGTATCATAAAAAATATAGGGTACCTAGACCCGATCATCCCCTAAAGAATTCTATTGGGCTTTCTGTTCTCTAATTCTTATAAATGTGAATCTAGCTGTCATAGTGTATCTTTTTGATAAATAGCTATCAAAGTTTGTCAATTACCTTCTATTACTTCTATTTAGAAGCATCATCTGCTACCATAGAATTGAGAATCCAGTACTCATAATATGTTCACTTTTTGATATTGTTATTTCTCTCAAATTCTTGTTGAAGCCGTAGTCTTAACTTCTCTATTGACACAGTTATATTGACCACTGAAGCCACTAGCTCAATGTTAGACATCCTTGGAAACATGTCTAATTAACAGGATTTGAGCCACTCGATCTTCTCGAGTCTTTGCTCTTAACTGTAGCCATTTCATTCCCGTGAAAATTAAAAACCTCCTATCATCAGACTTGCTCTTGCGAATTGAAGAAACCTAGTTATCACTAATAGGTAAACACCAAAAGTACATAAAATTTGTAAGAGGTCATCAACATGAAATAGCGTTTTTCTCAAAAGATATCCTTACAAAGGAAAGAAATGCAACGGTCTAGGTTAGGTTAGAAGAGACCATTAATTTACATCATGGTTAGGGGCCACCACGGGTCCAGATATGATGGAGAGATTCTTGAGTGAATCTAGTCCACTATAAATTATTAAGAGAAAATACATATATTTTTTATTTTCATATTCAATGAAACAAAAAATACCAGTACTCTTTTTTTCAATAATTTACAGTGAATAAACCTTATGGCAATATATTGACGTGGTCACAAACTAAGACGACTTAGCCATTTTAAAATAAAAAATATAATCCTAGAAATAATTGAATCATATTAGTTTGTGATACCACGACAGTAGTATACCATTATGTACTAGACTTTCTCACGCACCTCCCCTAAACCCATCCTTGACTTAGATATATGTGCATAAATTACATGAAGTAAAATATAGTGAGCCCATTATTTTTTATTTAATTTTACTTTTAAGAGTAAATAATATGCTTTTCATTCTTTAAATTTCGTATTTAGTGAAATGAGCGTTTCTTCAAAAATTAAGAAGTGTTTTTTCCAGCACTTCATTTTCGTTCTCACCTCAAATTCTATCCTCAAACACCATTTTGCAACCACAACAATAGCTTTCATTTGCTGGGCATCACAATCATTCCTCAAAACATAATCCTCAACTATCCGAAACAATTGATCATCTTTCAGCCACAAATGCAAATACACAGCTCAGCACATCTCTTCCTCGAAAAATTCTTGCATGTCATGGGTATACTGCTCAGCACTACTTAGTGGTGTGTCACAAGCTAGTTGGAATTAGTCATATCAATATATTTATGAGAGAGAATTTAGACATTAGAATACAAAATTTAGACCCTTTTAAAAATAAAAACTCAAAATCTCAATAAAACTCTAAAAATCCTAAAGGATCATAAGACCCTAATATCAATTAGCGATAAGAGGATGAGATACATAATTAGTTCATGGTTTAAAACAAACACCGATTTTTAATTTAACAAACAACTAACTGCTATTTTGGAATCTTAAAAAGAGAATACAATATTTCAAAAACTTTGTAATCTTTATTATAACATTAAATAAACACAAAAATAAGAAAGAGAAGCTAGGTAAATTGATTAAAACATTTGCCACATATGAGAGAGAAAAGCTAAGAAATGATAGGTTGCTTTTTAGAATTCTTCTAAGATTATAATCAAATATAGTGTAAAGAAAACAAAATTTGACCACGTAATCCATTTTTAGTAATACTCAGCTCCATGTTTTTCCAAAACATTATCATAAAGTAATATAAACAAATTAAAGTTATGGGAACTTTTAGTGTTTCTTCAAGGTTTTTACGGTTTGTTTAGGTTTTTAGAGGTTTTTATATTTATAAAGTCTTAAATTTGTATTTTACGGTCTAATTTATCCCTCAAAAGTCTGTTGATATAACTAATTGATATTGGCTTGTGACAACAACGGGCAGTATTGACGTGATCTATCCTATTCCTATAGGTCTTTCTCACTTGATATACGGTAGATTTTCTTCTTTATAATATAAGTCCACCCGGAACTACTGCCCTATGGTTTAGAAAATAAATGTTCCCGAAAAGGACAAGTACTATGCCAAACAAAACGTCCATCTTCGGAAAACAAAGTGAATAACTACCTTTTTTTTTTTTCATGTGTACCATTTAAAATCTAGAAATTCAATGGTCCTAACTAATCTAATTTTGACTTGGACCGATCCATCAAGAGGATAAAACTCTTACAACATAAATTTTCACCATTCCGTCTTTATGCATTTATTAATAAAAAAATTTGATTTGGATTTCATCAAATAGGAGACAGTATTGTATGCAATGGCTATAACACATCACGGTAATGACATAGTGTAATAAACCAATAAAATTCGGTTATGTCGAGTGTTTTAATAAAACCCTAAAAATAAAATAACAACTATAGAAATAACTTGATCATCATATTAGTTTGTGAAACCATGTCAAAATTGGCGCGTAGTATATACCCTTACAGAGAAGAAGATCTTCTCCTCAAATAGGGGATTCCATCTCCCTCATATACGAGAATCAAATTCTCCCAGTAAACTTAGGGAATCGGAAGGAGGAATTAACTCTTGAGTAACTAAAACAAATTTTCTAAAAATCTAGAATAAGATCTCTCGAGCTCTACAACTACAATTTTTATTTCTAATAAAATCATAATAATTAACTTAGAATAATTACTTTTTACATTCATAAATCACATGTCAAAATCTTTTGTTTACTTAAAATATTTTTTTAACTCTTATTTTCATAGTTTCCATCTTTATAAATTTTTTTAAATGCATAAACTTAGAACTCACTAGATTTCTGGATACCATTGGGCTCCTATTTTTATTTCATATTGTGGCTTGGGGAGAATTGTACATGTGATAGATAAATTCTTTAACAGTCTAATAATTTTTGTTCTTTAAGAGTTTGGTAATTTTTTTATATTTATTTAATGGGCAAATTACCTAAAAAAAGTATGTGGTTTGTTCATTTAAGAAAAAAACTAAACATTATAAATTTAAAAAGAAAATTATATAATTTTATCTTACTTTCAAATACCAAAACTTTCAGATTTAAAAAAAAATCACGTGATTTCCTTTTATTCAAAATTTAAGTAAGACATTTCATATTTTAAAATTTAAAACATATTTTTTTTATTTTACTATGAAATCAGACTAATTTGTTTGACCTTATATTAGATGTTTTGATGACTAATCTTTTATAATTTTTTTCTTCTCACGAGGTACAAGTATATTAGAATTTTTTCTAAATTTAGACTAGTTTCCTGTATAAAGTTCTCTTCAAGTTTTCTCTCTTCATATTTTCTCATCAGAGTATGTTGCACAAGAATGTCACTTTATATTTTAATATATTAGTCCACTTTTCAATAAATAAAAAATATAATATTTTATTTTTCGAATTTGAAGAGTTTGGCTTGATTTTAGAATGAAATAAAATTACAAGATTTATTTTTAAAAATTGAAAGGTTTAACTTAGTTTGGGAATAAATGAAATTATATAATTTTATTTTTAAAATTTGAAACATTTGGATTTTTTTTAGAAATGAAGCAACTCATGTGCTTTTTTATGCAAGTAATTATCTAATTTGTAATGATTCTATTGGCGAATTTATTCTAACTATTTTTATTTCAGTTTTAACCAATTAATAAAAGGGGAATGTGAGTGGAATATTTCATTATGTTAATAGTTTTTAATTAAAAATTATTATTAGTAGTTTAATAGTTTTTTAATTAAAATTCAATCATGATCATCCTCTCCCGATTGTGTTAATAGTTTTTTAATTAAAATTTTTTCAAACTTCATTTTTGAATAGTTTATTAGTAAAGATTAATTTTTAACATATAATATTACATAGGACCAAACGTCATTTAAACGTTTAAGATTGAGGATTAAAATCGACCAAAAATGTTTAGAACTAAATTTAAGATTGTTATCTAAGAGAAAATATTAGAAATGATTTTCCCCTTATTTTGAATGGTTATTTCTTGGTCCTTTAGCTAAAATAATGGGAGGAGGATTTGGCCTAGTCATAGTCTACGGGCGAAACGAACATCGTTTGGCTAGAACATTAGTAAGCTATATATATGTATATAGATATATAAGAGGATGTTTTCTTAATACAAAACTCCGATTCATAATTAGAGTTTTGAATTTTACCATAATTGTAGGAGTTATGAGACCTTTTATTTCTTTTTACTTCCTATTATTGTACTAAGATTTTAAGCATCCCTTAACACTAAAAATAAATTAATATAAATCAAGATGTGGATCTGTCCAGGAAGACCAAGACTTTTCCAAGTTTTGAGACGTATAGGAGCAAAAAGGACATTTTTTGTAATAGATTCACTTTCCTTGGAGCATCCTTGTTGATGATTGTCATTGGAGGCGGACAGATGTTTATTCCAAGTTTTGAGTGGTCTTCGAAGAGACTAGCGTAAAACAATATCCTAGTAGCATTAGGACCTACCAAAATTAGGGAAAGTCTTGGTCTTGTTGGACAGTGACTAATCAAAGTAATCTCTTCCCATAATTACAGAGAAGGATGAAGAAATGAAGATTAAGATAAAAATTCATAAGCGAACTCAATACATCATAAATTGTTACACAAAGTATGGGTACTTTACTTTGTTGAGTTTAAAGAGTAAAACAAAGTGCCAGTACTCTGTGTAACAGTTCATAGTGAGTTAGATTCACCAAAGAATCTATACAAATGATTACTGATTTCTTACTTATTGTTGCAAGAGGGAGTGCACCCCAATAAGACTTCGTAAGGACTTTTACCTGAAAGAGTAGATGAAGGTGTTCGATTGATTAAATAAGTTGTAGGGACTTTTTTGTTGATATGCAAAATACTCATTGGTCGAATCCCCAAATGGTTGTTGGATTTGCTTGAAGTAGTAATAGATGAAGTGAATTAATGTTTTCCACGAGGTCTCTAGTTAGACTTGAAATTAGGGCAGAGGCATGTTTTTGTAATTTTGTAATTAATATCATTATTTGCTCCGTCCATCATTTTTCCAAAATTAATAGGGACTTGTCTATTTTATTTTCATAATTTCTCAATTAATACATAATGAAACTGAAGACTATTCCGACTTTCGATAAGTCTGGATGGCTACGTGAGTCGATCTCACTACATCGTTTGTGAACTCCTCCATTTGTTATTTGATAAGATAACAAAAAAAAGTCACATTCTTTTCTCAATTTATCGATAATAATTATTTTTAAATATGATTTGATATTTTTTGTTGATACGCAAAGCATGCGTTTGTTGAGTGCACCGTATCATCTCTTAGCTCAGTTAACCTAAGAATTTGTTAGAGAACTCCGTGTGGGCCCTCTTCCTGTTGATTTCTATCATCGGCTTGCTTCTGATACTCCGCTTTCTCCTCCAAAAATTATTTGATAAGATAGAGAAAAGTCTCAAATCATTTTTTTCTCAATTTATTAATAATATTTATTTTTTAAATATGATAAGACATTTTTATTAATGTGACAGATATTCATTAATCGAGTTGTTGACATCATCTATAAGTTTATTAATCAAGAATTTTCCCGCTATGGAATCTTTGATTCCTAGGGATCTTCACTTGGTGCAGATCAGGCGAACGTGTCCTAATTGATTCTCGTGTTTTATAAATGGCTAAAAATGAGTATTACAACATCTGTTCTGTCACATAGTTGATTCTAAACCGTCGCCCTCCGCCACTGCTTCGCTGATACGTAACATGACACTGTTTATTCCTACTCGTGTGATATTTTCGTGAGCTCATTAAATTTATTGGGCGTAAGTCATTGTAACTTATCTAATTTCATTTTATTTATTTATTTATTATTATTATTTATATCTATTATAAAACTTTTATGCCACCGTACAGGATTTTTTTAATTCAAAATATAATTTAGAAAAACTCATTCTTTATAAATTTTTTAAAATTCATAAATTTAAACTCCTATTTTTGTTCCGTGTTTTGGTGTGGGGAGAATTGTACATGTGATAATATAATTTGATAAATTCTTTAATAACCTGATAGTTTTGGTTCCTTAAAAGTTTGATAATTTGCTTTTATTTAGTTAATTTGTAATGATTCTATTCAGCGAATTTATTCTAAGTGTTTTTGCTTCAGTTTTAGCAAAATAATAAAAAGGGAAATGTATTTTCGATTTCTGGCTAAATCAAAGAGAAACCGAAATATTTCATTCTATTTCTGGCCCCATCCCAGTCCGCTTCCATTTCCATTTTTTCCCCTTTATATTTTAGTAAAAAAATCTTAAAAATAGCTGAGTTTTATTAGCTCATAATAGCACATCAGTACCATCACATGATATACCCGTTACACAAAAGACTCTACCGTGATATACCGCGTTGGCCTAATGCATACGCTAGGTTTTCTTCTTTATAATTCCAAAGTAACACGCGCAACTATTGCCCTGTGCCTTAGAAAAGAAATGTTCGTAAAATTATAAATTTTTTTAGAAACTTGATTTTTTTTAAAAAACTAAGAATTACAAATAAATATTTGTAAAATTATCGTTACTGGAATGGGTGAAGTAAGTTAGTTTTAATAGGGTACCATAGCATGTTGCATAATACAAATTCCGAGTAGGGTTTGGTTTCTATTTTCTTAAAGTAGGATCTGAATCAAAACTCAAGAATAAGTTTATATACGGAATAGAATCTGGGTATCATGAAAAATACAGGATATTACTGACTAATTTTAATTTTATTTTATTTGCAGCGATTACGAATATAGAAATTTTTAAGTGTTATTATACAAAAATTAAAAATTTACATAGAAATCTCACCATATGTCTTTACGACGTAAGCCGAGGCACGTTAGCTCCACAGAGGCATCTGCCCACCGCCTCTATTAATTGCACATAAGATAGGGCTAATTGTCTAAAAAATCACGAATTATTCAAGAATTATCTAGTCTAACACGAACTATTTTTTTAGCTCAAAAAATCGCAAACTATACTCATTTTCCTTAGTCTACCAAGAACTATTTTTTTGGCCTAGAAAATCACAAAGTGTGCTCATTTTCCTTAATCTACCACATCATTAATTTTTTCTATTAATTACTTATGTACATCATTAGTTTTATTAATTGTGCAAATGGAGTTTGACGTCGCATTACACGTGGCTTCCATGTATGATCATAAAAAATACGAACAATTGTTAAATTCTCTATTTTATCACAAGAATATATGTACAAATAGATGTACAAGCTATTGTCTATTGTCGAATTCTCTATTTTATCACAATGATGGATGTGCAAATAAATAGTACTTATTTTTATGACTAGATGGACGCTAGGTGTGATGCCAATCAGCAAAATTAATAGTGCACGTAAACAATTAACGGATAAAATTAATGACGTGGTAAATTAGGGAAAATGAGTATAGTTCGTGATTTTTTAGGTCAAAAAAATAGTTCATGGTAGATTAGGGAAAAGAAACATAGTTCATGATTTTCTAAACTAAAAAAATAGTTCGTGTTAGATTAGGTAATTCTTGAATAGTTCGTGATTTTTCAAGCAAATAACCCATAAAAATGAGAAAAGGGTTGCTAAGCAAATTGATTAGAATATTTGAAAGTGTGAGATAAAAAAGTGAATAAGCTTGAATAAAATATTTTCTCCAATTTTTAAAGTCATGTAAAACAATTTCAGATATTTTTGGGATTATTACAGTGAAATATAGTCTAAGGAAAATAAAATTTTTGCACATCCCCATTTTTGAGTCATAGCCCGCCCCCATGTTTTTCGAAATTTCATTCAAAGGTAATTTTACTATAATCTTCAAAATAAAAACTTCACAAGTAATATTGCAATTCTGGTAATTTTTAAGCATTTAGAATATTTAAAAAATTTAGAGTTTCTCCTCGCAGAAAGAAAAGAATAAAATGCTAAATAAATTAATTTAGAAATTCGTGTAATGGTTATTTTATATGCCATTGCTCCAAAATAACGTTGGGCTATCTAAGGCCTAGATTTTTCTCTGTGTCTTCTAAATTTAAGGATAGCCACATATGTATCATCTGAACAGGGGTGTGCAAAAACCGGTTCAGCCCCCAAACCAAATAAAAAATCAATTCGATATAGTAAGTATAAATTGTAACTAGTTTAAGTGGAAAAAAATTGGATTTGTATAAACCAATAGGCGTGACCGGTTCAAATCTAATTTATTTTTTAAACAGCACAGTTTAGTTCAGAATTGGTTCCAATATAATTTAATTAGTTTTGAAATGGTTTGGTTCGGTTCAGGCGAAATCGAAATGGTTTTAAAACCGTTCGATTTGGTTCTTGCCATATCGAATTGGTTTTGGAATTATACATCTGTCTTATGATATTATTATATTAAAATCGATTCGGTTAGGTTCAAACCGGTTATGGGGACATTAAGTTAAGTGTCACGAGTATGTGATGGAAAAAATTAAGTAATAAATTGAGTAAATCTAATATATCACATGGTACATTAAAATTTATTAAATTGTCATAAATTTCAATGATAGGAAAAATTATTACATACTTTATTTATTTTTCTCATATTGTTATGGGGACTAACGCTTAATACTTTCATTAAAATATAATTTGGTATGCTAGTGTAGCTCCTGATGTACAGATGACGCACATATAGAGAGCCACTACATTAACTCCTTAAAAATGAGTGAAAATCAAAGAAAATTAGGGGGAAAAAAGAAATTCATACAATTAAATAAAACAAACAAAAAATTCTGTAAAATAATTTGTAAATTTTAGAAATAAAAGCATAAAAATTTAAATAATAATTGATAAACAATATATTAACCATAAATAAATTTAAATAAATAAAGGAAAATTTGAAAATTTGAAATCTTTCAAAAAATAAAAATTAAATTTAGATGAAATTAAAATAATAAAAATAAAAAAGTATAAAATATAAGATAAATTCAAAAAATTTATAAGTGAGTTGATGGTAATTTAGAAAAGTGAAAAATACAGTAAAAGAGTTATCTTTCAATATTTAATGTAGAATGGGTATTTTCATGATCACATTTTGATTTTTATTTTCATATATCTTTTATGTGATATCTATGCAGTCTGTTGGTCTTCTTCTTTATAATTCCAAACATGAATACAGGTGTCACGATTTTCCTATGGTCTGGAAAAAAGAAATTTTCAACAAAATGACAAGTTATAATTCATCCGGATCAACATTGTGAAACGAAATGATTTTATCTCATTAATTTGAATTTAAAAAAAATACTGAATTGACTCCTTCAATCCCGGTGATCCACGTAACCGAGACATATGAAAGACAAAGTCAATAGCAATAATTCCTAGGCATAAGATACAAATCAATCGAGACCTAGGAAAAGTCATGGTCGACGAGCGAGCCAAGTCTCAAATATTAAGCTGGCAAGTATTGTCGAAAAAGAGAGCGAAGCACAACTTGCAGGTAGTGACAGATCTAGAAAACTTGCTCGATGGTGCAAAACTCTATAGAAAAGTAACGTAAAAAATCTAAGGAGATGAAACTCTACAAGAAAATAACAAGAAGAATCCATGGGGTGAATTATATATATAGTTCAGTAAAAATGAGATAAAATCAAGTAAAATTTACATAAAATTTTATGGAATTTCACGAGTTTAGGGGACGATCGCCCCCTGCCCTTCTAAATCCATCCCTGGCTGTAGGTAGCATTGAATAAATTAAATTGTTGGCATGAAATTGGAAATCAAAGATTAAACCAATTGTATAATTATTAAAATAAATAATTTGTTACTTACCATAGGATATAGTACAATGATATTCTTCTATTGTCTATTATAAATTTAATTCTCTACAAGTGAAATTTCTCGCAATTTTCCTATGTGTTTTCGTGTCTCCTCATAATCCAAGAGTGGAAAACAAAAAAAGCCGGTGCTCCATTTGAGTCGATTTAACCGGAATATCTTAAAATTAATTTGAGTTTTAGAGGGATAGAACTGCAGCAGATTTGAACATATTGCAACGGTGGTAGGTTGAATTCATAATTCTAATGCAGATGCAAATGCAAAATTGACCTCTTAGAACATTATTTTCGTATAGAACATTTGATATCTAGAAGTTTGATGGGTCCGATTAATTCAGATTTGATCCAAGTCGACCCTCCAAGGGTAATATCTCACAATCATAAACTTTTTGTTACCCGTTCACAGAACTTGAGCTTGATACACTTTTTTTATAATTAATTGAATTCAATGCCTTGTATAGAAAAAGAAAATATCGGATTATCTTAACCAACTTAAGTTTTACATGTGACAATATAATTTAATATATTCTTTAATACGCCACCTGCGAGTGTTATTTTCCAAATTTCTTTCGGTGATATACGGTGTTGGCCCAGTGCATACGCTAGGTTTTCTTCTATATAAATTCCAACATAAGTGCACGCGCAACTATAGATAACCCTATTGTTTAGAAAATAGAAATGTTCCAAAAGAGGACAAGCAAGAAGTACATTCATACAATAATAGAGGCCTCCTGGAAAACAAAGTCAAACAACTACAACTTTTTTTATGTTTATGTCATTTTTTATATCCAAAAATTCAATAGATTTTAAGAAATCCAGATTCGATACGGACCGAAGCACTAAAGGAGTAAAACTCTCATAGTATAAATATTTTCCAATTATAAGACTCAAATCCGAGACTTTAGCTTAATAAAAAGAAAGATTTTAATATCTCAGCTATCTCATAAGCATTGAAGATTATCCATCGCCCTACTTCTGTACTACCCTCAAGTTTCATTGCAACTTCTTTGATTATTGTCCCCCTCTATCGACGTTTTATCCTCAAACACCTATTTGCAAGCACAACAACTTCCATCATGATCATCCTCTCCCGATTGTGTTAATAGTTTTTTAGTTAAAATTTTTTCAAATTTTATATTTGAATAGTTTATTAGTAAAGATTAATTTTTAATATATAATATTCATGGGACCAAACGTCAGTTAAACGTTTAAGATTTGAGGATTAAAATCGACCAAAAATGTTTAGAACCAAATTTAAGATTGTAATATAAGACAAAATATTAAAAGTGATTTTCCCCTTATTTTGAATGGTCACTTCTTGGTCCTTCAGCTAAAATGTCACAAAATAATGGTTATTTCATAGTCTACGGGCGAAAGGAACATCGTTTGGCTAGTACATTAGTAAGCTACACACATATATATATATAAGAGGATGTTTTCTTAGTACAAAACTCTGATTCATAATTAGAGTTTTGAATTTTACCATCATTGTGGGAGTTATGAGACCTTTTATTTCCTATTATTGTACTAAGATTTTTAGCATCCCTTAACACTGAAAAATAAATTAATATAAATCAAGATGTGGATCTGCCAGGAAGACCAAGACTTTTCCAAGTTTTGGTGGGCCCAAGTGCAAAAAGGATACTGTATTATTGTAGTTTCTTCATCGTTTTCCCATATTATTGGAAGAGAAGACAGATCAATCATTGTCAAAGGAGACCAAGACTTTTCTAAGTTTTGAGAGGTATAGGAGCAAAAAAGATATTTTTTTGTAATAGATTCACTTTCCTTGGAGCATCCTTGTTGATGTTTGTCATTGGAGGCGGATAGATGTTTATTCCAAGTTTTGAGTGGTCTTCGAAGAGACTAGCGTAAAACAATATCCTAATAGCACTAGGACCTACCAAAACTAGGAAAAGTCTTGGTCTTGTTGGATCAAAGTAATCTCTTCCCATAATTACAGAGAAGGATGAAGAAACGAAGATTAAGATAAAAATTCATAAGTGAACTCAATACATCATAAATTGTTACACAAAGTATGAGTACTTTACTTCGTTGAGTTTAAAGAATAAAACAAAGTACCAGTACTCTATGTAACAGCTCATAGTGAGCTAGATTCACCAAAGAATCTATACAATTGATTACTGTTTTCTTACTTATTGTTGCAAGAGGGAGTGCACCCCAATAAGACCTCATAAGGACTTTTACCGGAAAGAGTAGATGAAGGTGTTCGATTGATTAAATAAGTTGTAGGGACTTTTTTGTTGATATACAAAATATGCGTTGGTTGAATCCACCAAATGGTTGGTGAATTTACTTAAAGTAGTAATAGATGAAGTGAATTAATGTTTTCCACGAGGTCTCTAGTTTTCGTAATTTTGTAATAAATATCATTATTTGCTCCGCCCATCATTTTTCCAAATTAATTGGGACCTGTCTTTTTCATTTTCATAATTTGTCAATTAATACATAATAAAACTGAGGACTATTCCGACTTTTGAGAAGTCTGGATGGCTACGTGAGAACCACGTCGTTTGTGAACTCCTCCATTAGTTATTTGACAAGATAACAAAAAAAAAGTCACATTCTGACGGTTATCATCGTTGAATACAACTGAAAAAGATAAAAATGAGGTTATGTATGAATTAAATAAATCTACTAAACCGATCCCTTCTCACACATCAAAATTTATCGAATGATTAAATGTAATAAAACACTATTGCAGAATGATATCTCATCCACGAATAATTTTAAATAATTGTGGCTGCAAAGAGATTCATACATGTCTTCAGAATAAAAACGGTCGTGAATAAAAACATGACAGTAACTGTTGCATATGAACATGGGGATTAAAAGAAACCAGAAAAGGATTGTGGGCAGAAGTTGGAAGAAAATAACTGCCGCATGTGAAAGGATAATTAAAGTAGAAGACAGAAAAACTAGAGATTATAGTAACTAGTCGGATAATTAATATTCAACTGCTTATTTATTAGAATTTAATTAGTCTTTTTTTTTTACATTATTTTGACCACGTAGAATTACTTCAGAACTTCTGAGAATTAGCCTCGGTTGGACAAATGTGGATTGGAGAGTTTGTGCCAGTGCATCATAAATCATAGCTAGAAAAAGTTTAAATACATATGTTTCTTAAATTAGATACAAATTTATTTATTTATTTTTTCGTTTGCAGCGATGCATACACTGACACTTGCAAGAATATTTAGAAAATTTTTAAGGGTTATTATACAAACACTAAAAATTTAAATAGGAACCTCACAGGAAAAAAATCACGTAGAAAGAAGAGAATAAAATGTTAAGTAAATTGGTTTAAGAATTTCTTCAAGAAATAAATAATTAATTTTAGTCCATATTTTCCTCTTATTGACCCGTGCTATACATATTTTTTGTTATATAATGAAATTGATAAAAAAAAAAGCTACACAAATAATTAAATAGTATTTTAGTTATGGTTAATGTCACGAGTATGGATTTTCTGGTATATAGTATGTGAAAATTACGTAATAAATTGAACAAGTTATTTGGTATATCACGTGATATGTTGAAATTTCTTAAATTATCATAAATTTTTGTAAAAGAGAAAATTATTACATACTTTATTTATTTTTCTCATATTGTTATGAGGACTAACGCAACTAATATTTTCATTAAAATATGATTTGATAAGCTGACGTAACTTGTGATGAATAAATGACGCACATATAGGGCACCACGTTATTAATTCCTTAAAAATAAAGGAAAATCCAAGAAAATTAGCAAAAAAATCATAAAATTAAATAAAATAATCTTCAAAATGATTAAAAATGAAAATAATAAAAAATAAATAAAAGTATAAAATATAAAATAATTAATAAAATAAATTCAGCCAATTTAGAAATGAGTTAATGGCAATTTAGAAAAGTGAAAAGTCCAATAAAATAATCTTTTATAATCACGTTTTGATTTTTATTTTTTGGGATATCTTCATGAGATTTGCGGTCTCTTGACCCCGTGCACACGCTAGGTCTTCTTGTTTACAATTCCAAACATAAATACACACGCCACGAATCAACATCCATGTAAAAAGAAATTTTCAACAAAATGACAAGTTCTATTCCGAATCAACATCCATGTAATAGAGACACATGAAAAAGAGAGTTAATAACAATAATTCTTAGGAAAAGTCTCGTATTTTTGGCATGAAATACGAGACTGAAGGGAGCTTTGAATAAATTAAATTGTTGACATGAAATTGGAAATCAAATATTAAACCAGTTGCATAATTATTAAAATATATAATTTTTTACTTATAAGAGAATATAGTCTACTATTTTCTTTTTAAATCTAACTGATAAATTATAAATTTAATTCTCTACAAGTGAAATTTCTCGTATTTTTTTCATATGTTTTCATGTCCCTTCTTGATCGAAGAGTGGAAAACAAAAAAAGCCGGTGCTCCATTTGAGTCGATTAAACCGGAATATCCTAAAATTAATTGAGTTTTGGAGGGATAAAACAGAAGATTGAACTTACTGCAACGTTGATAGGTTGATTTCATAACGCCAATGAAGATGCAAATGCAAAATTGACTTCTTAAAACATTATTTCCGGTCTAGAATATCTTACATCGAGAATTTCAATGGGTCCGATTAATCCATATTTGGTAGGTGGACCCTCCAAGGGTAATCTCTCACAATTATAAATTTTTTATTATATATGCACGTTCACCAAACTTAACATCAATATCTTTTTTTTATAATTACTTGAACTCGATACATTATATAAGAAAAAGATGTCAAATTATCATAAGGAAGTTATGTTTTACGTAGGTAGAATAAAGAAAAAGAAAGCTGAACTCGCACTATAAAACATTATCTTATTGGTTTTAGAAAATCGCCCTAACCCCCATACCCCTAGACTCTCAACTCTTCGGTGAACAGACCAAAAAGAGCAAAAAAATGCTTCACCTTCTCCAAATACAAGGAGCTGGTCTGTTGATGGGGAGGTATTATTATTATTATTATTATTATTATTATTATTATTATTATTATTTTGTTTGCACCATACAGTATTTCCGGGCCGGCGGAAACGTGCCTCGAGACTAATCTGCGATCAGGCCGAGATTCCTGAGAAAATTTCCGTCGACCCTCCCAACCTGGGATTCGATCCTCGGATCACTCATTTGGGGCTCAATGAAGGAATTACTAAGCCAACCCTAAGTTGGTCAGGGGTGGTATTATTATTTCTTCTAGCTCCATCCCTGCTGATAAGTAAATTGATTAAGATATTTGCCACATATGAGAGAGAAAAGCTAAGAAATTTAAATAATAATATCATCTCAAAATTTCAACATACGTTGCTCTTTAGAATATTTCTAAGATGTGTAATGAAAATAAAATTTGTCCATTAAAAAAAAAACAAAATAAAAATTTTCCAAATAATCTATTTTGAGTAATACTCAGCTCCACGTTTTTCCAAAGTTTTATCATAAAGTAACATAAACAAATTATAGTTTATAGGAACTTAGGGTTTTTTCCGGGTTTTTACGGCTTTATTTAGGTTTTTAGAGGTTTTTCTATTTATAAAATTTTAAATTTATGTTGTACTATCTAATTTATATCTCAATAACATGTTAATATGACTAATTGATATTAGTTTGGATAGTAATAAGCAGCGCTGCGTGAAGTGCAAGTCTTTCTCATGTGATATACGGTCTTGGCCCGGGCTAGATTTTCTTCTTTTTGGTGCAAGTCCACGCGCTAGGATTGCCCAACCGTTTACAGAAAAGGATAAGTACTATGCCGAACAAAATACCCATATAATAGAGAACTTCGAGAAACAAAGTCAATAAGATACCTTTTTTTTTGTCTATTTGAAATAAAAAATATTTACTAATTTTGACTCATTCAAATTTGATAATAAAATAAAAATATATAAAACTGATAAATTGGTGCCGGGATTTTGACAGTACAATAAAAAATGCTAAATTGATAAATTGGTGCCGGGATTTCTTAAGGTAGGATCTGATCAGAACTGGGGAACTAGCTAGTTATATACGTAGTAGACTCTGAGTATCATAGGATATGCAGACACGGTGAGTCCTCAGTCAAGCATGTATCCTTTTCAAGTCAGCACAAAAATTTTCAAATTAAGACAGCGGATTTGCCTATAATTTAAGATGCAAATGCAGATGCAGCCTCTCAAGACCCTATTTGAGGTTGCTTGCCCATGTATCGTGCACTCTCAACTAGGTAATAATCCGACCCTGAAAATGCTTCTTTACGTTTACCTAAGACAAGGAGCTGCTCTGTTGCATGGGGTGGTACTGCTACTTCTAGCTCCATCCCTGATAGCAGCTCAATCGAACTCGAAAACCGGATGTCCGAACAAGTGTGGCAACCTCACCATCCCTTACCCTTTTGGCCTTAAAGGCCGAGAGGACTGTCATTTAGCTGATGATGTTCAATTGTTCACCATCGACTGCAACACGACCGTGGACCCTCCCATCCCATACTTGGCGAATGTGTCGACCAATATCCAGATAACGGATATCTCCATTCCCAATCATGAGATGCGGATCATGGTCTATGTAGCTGACGACTGTTACAACACCACAGGCTGGGAAAGTGGGAACGTACCCTCTCTGAGGCTCGCAAAGTTCCCGATATCTAGCACCAGGAACACGTTCACCGCCATCGGGTGCGACACAAAGGCTTACTTCGAAGGGTACAACGATGACAACTACGCCATGGGTTGCATGTCGCTCTGCTACAACATCACCGACGTAGCCAACGAGACATGTTCCGGGATCGGCTGTTGCCAAGCAAGCATCCCCAAGAATGTGTTTCAATACAAGATTTCCCTCGGTAGCTTCAACAACCACTCCCAGGTCCTCGGGTTCAACCCCTGCAGCTATGCTTTCGCGGCGGAGAAGGGCCACTTCAACTTCTCTACCAATTCCCTTAGACAGATTAATGAAACGATGGTTCCTTTAGTCGTAGACTGGGCTATCGGTAACCAGACCTGCGTCGAGGCAAAGTGGAACGAGACGAGCTATGTATGCAAAGAGAACACAAAATGTACGGATGCACAGAATGGATCGGGATATCATTGCCACTGCAAGGAAGGGTTCCAAGGAAATCCATACCTGTCCGGACCCGACGGTTGTCGAGGTATCCCCCGTTTCATATTTGCTTCATCCAAGTTTCACACCCATATAGTGATTTTTTTTTCATCCATCAAAATTATTTTTTCCCTTTTTCAATTATGACTTCCCAAATACGAAAAAATTTAACTATTTTTGTTTTCAGATATTGATGAGTGCACCCGCCATTGCCAGGCGTGCGACCCGGGGCGACCAACGGATTAGTCAAGTATGGTTGGCTGAAAGATGTCATCTCACCGCTGGTGGGGCCTGCTTGGATACCGTGGCTGGCGACCAAAAAAAAAAAAAAAAGATATTGATGAGTGCAAAACCTCAAGTCCATGTGCCAAGAAGGCGTCATGCATAAATCTGAATGGAAGTTTCAGTTGTACATGTCCTCATTGGTACAGAGGTGACGGAACGAGAAACGGAACGAGAAACGGAACTGGTTGTACAGCAAAGGTGACCTCTCGTGATATTGCCTTAGGTGAGTAGCTTCTTAGTTTCTCTGCATCACGGGTATTTTTTCTTTTGGTAGTGAAACAGGGCTTAACAGAGCCCGTGCATCATTGGATAGTATCCCAAAGTGAAATCTTCATTGAGAAAGACTCGAGCCCAAACCATATTATAACCAACTTATTTTAGTAGTATCTTCTTCTTCTTTTTTTCCGTGATAAGAGAGGCTCCTAGATCTAAAACAAAGATATGAAATAAAGAAAAATAACGTGGCACGTAACCCCACGATGAGGTTCAAACTCACAACCTGTTGATTTCTTCTCGATCACCTCCCCTTTACCTTAGCATGGGCCTTTTGCTAAAGGTTCTCCATATTTTGCTATTTCTGAGGTGAAATTTTAATTTAAAAGAGACTTGTATTTCAATGCCATTATGAAGTAGTGGGTTAGGATTAATTATGGAAGGATCAGAAGAAATTAATCAACACGTGCAACATAGAATAAACTAGTATACGACAATAGTAACTAGCTGGAAAAACACACACACACACACAAAGACGATGGTTTATGCTATGATACATCCTACCTCACCATCAGCATGAAATTGAGATGTTCAATATTCGATTTTCCGGTAGAACTTGGTGTCCCTATTTATTTTACTTAACTTAGAAATCTCAATTTCGGTTGAATCGACTGATTACTTATGATTGTTTTTTCATTTTATGTGGACTAGTCATGGGCATGGGTTGTCTGCTCCTCCTCCTCTGCGCTTCTTGGTTAGCTTTGGGACTACGACACAGGAAGGCAACAAAGGAGAGAGAGAAGTTCTTCAAAGACAATGGTGGCCTCTTGTTACAAAGACTAATCTCACAACAAAGTCGAGTCGAGGTATTGAAAGTATTCTCTGCTGAAGAGCTTAGAAAGGCAACATATAACTTCCACGAAAGTAGAATCCTTGGCCAAGGCGGCCAGGGTACAGTTTACAAAGGAACAATGATGAACAACAGGACAGTTGCCATTAAAAAAGCCAAACTACTAGACAAAAGCCAAGTGAAAGATTTCATTAATGAGATCATTATCCTGTCTCAGATCAATCACAAAAACGTGGTTAAACTGATAGGGTGCTGCCTAGAGACGGAGCTTCCTCTATTGGTTTACGAGTTTGTCACTAATGGAACCCTTTCCGATCATTTACATGGTAATGGTTGTTGCTCCACGTCATTATCCACATTGGTAGCTCGCCTACGTGTGGCAACAGAAACAGCAGGAGCTCTTTCGTATTTGCACTCTGATGTTGCTATTCCGATCTTTCATAGGGATGTGAAGAGTGCTAATATATTGTTAGATGATAATTACATAGCAAAGGTGTCAGATTTTGGAGCCTCCAGGTTGATTCCAGTGGACCAAACTCAACTAAGTACTTTAGTGCAAGGCACGTTCGGATACATAGATCCAGAGTACTTCTACACAAGCCAATTGACGGAAAAGAGTGATGTTTACAGTTTTGGTGTGGTGCTAGCTGAACTGCTAACTGGAATGAAGGCTATTTCTTTTGACAAGCCTGAAAACGAGAGGAACCTCTCCTTATTTTTCGTAACGGCTGTGAAAGAGGACCGTTGCATGGAGATTATTGACAAGCGGATTTCAAATGAGAGGAACGTTGATCACATAAGAGAAGTTGCACTCCTAGCAAGTAGGTGTTTGAAAGTAAAGGGCGAGGATAGGCCTTCCATGAAGGAAGTTGCGCTTGAATTGGAGGGATTGCTTAAGGTCATTGATGCACATCCATGGATTCATCAAAATTCAGGTATTCTCCAAGAAACTGAATTCTTGCTTGGGGAAAGTCAGATAGGTTCCGTTGACACCGGTCCCTTTAGTACAGCAATTTCAGAGGATACCATAAAAAATCAATTGCTACATTTTCACATTGCAGATGCGAGATAGATTGTTTTTAGTGTTGATATATTGTGTCACAACTTGCGGTTACTCTTTACAATTTCTTATCAGGTTTAATTTTATGGTAAACTCCAATGTCTGTATTGTTCATGTATTAAATGCTAAAGTCTTGTAATGTTTCGTTGTTAATTGAGGTCTCTATGTTAGATAGTGATAAGAGCATAGGGAATAAACCATAAGCAGTTGAGAATTGACCTCAAGTATCTTATTTTCTGGTGAAGAATTATGTGCGAGACATCAAAATTCCCTTGATCTTCATGCTTGTACATTTGTCTGCATAATTGTTATTGACGTGGGAGTCACGTGCTTCTCTCCAAGGTTGATATTTTTTTATTTCCTAAAAATATATTATTATTATTATTATTATTATTATTATATATAAAATAAAAAGTTCGTTTACGCTCATGAACTAATCGAGTTGAATATTGTTTTGTTTGACTCGGCTCATTTGACTAATAAGCTCGAGGAGGGCCGATCTTAAACATGAAGAATCAAGCCGAATGACCTTTTGTTGAGCTAAATCCGAACCGTTCGTAAATTGTACTATCTTATTTACAATCAATGCCCCATACATTTATCATCTTTTTCGAAAAGAAAAGGGAAAATATACAGAGAGAATGAGAGAGAGACGGAGGAAGAATGGAAGGGTGAGTGATCGAGAGAAATGGAATGAGCGTGAATGGTAAAAATCTTAGATTGTCCTACTTCACAATAGTGTGATCTGGATCGAGTTATTGGGTTGTACTCTAGATCAGTTAGAAATGTTAGGAAAGCCCAATAGGTTTCTCTAACGAACCTCATTCCAAGCCCACCAAGGCAAAACTCTCTGCAATATCCCAGGAATAGGCTGAACCCTAGGATTTTGTCTCTAATCTTGTAGTTAGGCCCATTTGTCATGTACATTATGGCCTTTGAGCCATATTTATGAAAAATGTCTAGATTATACCTTGGTAATCTTCGAGTTATGGGTATAATAAATTTCAGAGATGAGCTCAAGTGATCTTCAAGTCACAAGCATCAATTGTACAACTCTACGGTTTTTGAGCCGTGAGTTATCATTATGAGAATATCTCTATAATCTTTGAGCCATGAGATGATTGTTACAATGATACCTCTAAGCTCTTTGAGTCTTGGGTAATCATCATATTTACTCTACGGTCTTAGAGCCGTGCATAATTCAGTTACCTCCACAGTCATTAAGCCATGGGTAATCTATCAATTGATATAAGGTCACCTCTATGGTCTTTGAGCCATGAGCATCATTTGATTATCGTAAAGTATCTCTACAGTCTTTGAGCCGTGAGAATTTATTAATTATAATAAGGTAAGTCATTTTGCCCCCTCGAGACATCTTCACATAATGGATTATACTGTGAATGTCTTGATAGTGGATATAATTAAGTGAAAATAGTAAAAATATAGGAAGATTGTCCAATTGAATTTAAGGCATATCATATTTATCTTCATTAGTGAAAAATGCGTAAAACTATTTAATTTATTTTAGAAAACATAATAGTTGGAAGATTTGAAAGAAAATCGGTTGCTTTATGGGGTTTATTCTCATTAAAGGATCAAATGTATATTAGGCATAATAAAATTTGTTAAATTGGGAGAACTTTCTATGCATTACTAGCACGTTGGTTGACTGTGAACATGTATGTTGACAATTGTTCATTGTTTCTATTGTAACCTCAGTCTATACATATAATAATTTAAGATTGTATATTATTTTTTAATAATATACATAAATTTAATTGCTTATTTGCTATTTCTTTCCATTCAAGGTATTGTATTTATGTTATCTTTATATGCTCTTATTCCACTTAGCGTGAAATCACAGAAATTAACTTCAATTTGTTAAGATTTATGCTTATTTAAAATCATGAATATGATTAATAAATCAAGATTGTATGCAACATATGACCTCGCGAAGAAACTTTTATTTAGAAATCTTGGAATTATTTTTTAAATGCCATTTCCGTTTGTTAGAAGTATTAAGAGTTATGTTAATGGTTATCAAATCTCAATTATTAAAGAAATCTTTAATTGTTTAAAATAGTCGGTTACAAAGAATTTTAATATGGTATATCCAATATAGCATGAAATTACCAAAATTAGCTTCAAATTATTTAATATATACTGATTCAAAATTAGAAAGTTAATTAAAATGAATGTCAATTTTATTCCATTTAAACCTCTTTCCTTATCTAAAATGTAGCGAGTGAGAGGGAAAAAAAATGCCTTAATTGCCTTTCATTCAAATTTGATGTTTAAAAATTTTTTTAAAAAAGATTATGCGATAGGAGTCTTGGCCGAAACCTCTCATCCTTGGAGCAACTGGAGAGGAGTCAGAGATTTGCCTTGGAGTATTCAACTAAGGGGGAAGATTTCGTGGGGATCAAGGGTGACACAAGGATTGCAGCTCTCATTGATAGAGCAACCTTGCGTGGATTGGAGAACCAAGAATCACACAAGGATTGCGGCTCTGATTTCCAGAGCATTCCTTGTGTGAATAGGAGCATCAATAATTCCAACATATGTATTCTTGAGCACTTTTTTTTTTGAAGTTTGCTTGCGATACTCATTCGGGAGGGAGATTTTGTTAAATACGAAGGTCACATAAGGATCGCAACTCTCATTTATAGAGCAGTCCTTGTGTGGTTGCAGGATTAGAAGACTACGAAAGGATCGCAGCTCTCATTTATAGAGCAATCTTTACGTAGGTTGGAGTACCTTTGGTTTTGTGATAAAATACTAAATCAAATTTAGAGAGGTAGTATATTATTCATATTTTAGTGGAGAATATATATTTTTCATAACGAACATTTTCGGTCCCATTTTTATCAATATACGTGATATATATCATGAAGATTATGAGTTTCATCTCTTCATTATTTTCTTCGAAGATTTATTTTTAATATTATATTTTACTATATAAATCAAATTCTTCAATTCATTGTGTGATCTTCCAATTTTCTGTTTTGCTTCTTTTTATCTGATTTTTTTTAATTTTTTTAAATAATGCCAGAATAGATAAGAACTAAAAATATTAGTGATTTTATTGTGTCAGCTGTGTTGTTTTATGAATCTAGCCATTGCTCCGCTCCGTGATGCTATGCAATTTTTATGAATCTATAAAGCGGTAAGGGTCTTTAAAAAAATTTCTTTACATTCATTAGGTAATGTACGTCATTTCTCTCAAATATGATCCTTGATTTTAACTAATTTTTTTCATTTTAACCATGTTCTTGGGAGGTCATCCCCATCTTTACAATTTTAATTTGTGAATTCTAAATTGTTTTTATTTTTTTAGAATTATTTTTAGGTCCAATGTCCCACTCCTAAGTTTTGAGAATCCTCCTGCTATAAGAGAGCTCTTATTTTTTGGTTAATTGATCATATTATCATGTGAAGGAATTATTTGGGTAGATTATATTCGATATTTGTAAAGGAAATGAAAGACTTCATATCGTTTTTTAATTCCATATTTAGTTGTGAAAAATATTCAACTTGTAGCAGATGGCTTGAAATTTTTTTTTTGTAAGTAAGGAATTTTCCTTTTGAGATGTGTATATTCATCTTTATTCACTTTTTATTTTCTTTGTATTTTTGTCTGTCTCGGTTTTATATTGTAATAGAAGAATTATATTTATTATAGGTACCTAACTTCTGGGAAGACATAGTTGTATTGCTTTTCTTTAATAATATTATGTCATATCGTTGGTAATAATAATTTCAAGGATTTTTTTTATGTTTGTAATTAACGAAATTAAAGGCATTCAGCTAAGAATCTCTAGATGTTACCCTAACATTACATTTCGGCTCTTGAAATGAATTCTAAGGTTATTCTAATTTTTATAACCTATTACTTGTGAATTTAGAGGAAATAAAGAAAGAATATTTTGCAAATTTAGTTCCATGTCTCACAATATAATTATGCTACCACTCTCTCACTCTTTTTTTAATATCCCAAATTTAGTTGTGCAAAATATTCTAATTTTGTTGTCGTAGTTTGGATTTTGCTCCTTATAATTTTAGTTGTATCTTGTCCCTTGCTTGAAGTTTTTTTTTTTTTGCAAAGAAAACTTCTAGCATTTCATAAAAAACACATATATATGTTGTTGAAATTAAATATTATATTTATATGAAACTAATTTTGAAATGATTTTGATACTGGTGATCAAAGGATGGGGGCATTTCGAGAGCTATGAATGTTTCAGCAAAAAAAGTAGGGGCAGTAAGCAAGAAAGGAACCTATTGATGCACATGAATAATGAGTTGGCCCTAGCGCCTCCAAAGGATGAATGGCATGATGTCACCATCTCCTTAGACGTATTCCAGGCAAAGTCTAGGGATTAGAGATTGAAGTTGTTGTTCCTCAAAGAGGGAACTTGCTAATGCGTTGGAATAATGAAGTGTCCACCTCCAAAGGATGAATGGCATGTTGTTGCCATTTCATGGGAGCTTATTTCATGAAATACCTAGGAGTGGAAGATTGGAGTCATCATTTCCTCAGGGAGAAAGTCCTAGGTTCATAGCACTTGAACCTATAAGTGGATGATATGGTGTTGATCCTAACCCTTTGCAGAATCTTTCTTGTACTTTTAGATGGAAGGAGGAAGAATTTCTACTTGCAGTACTTCCTTTGAACGGTTAGGAATATCCCATGGTGGATGGAGAGTATGGATACACAATAACTTCCATATCTCTAATTCCTTTTGAATGTCCTGTTCTTCTTGTGTCAACTCCTTGACTCTTGTCTCGAGTTTGTCAATCTCCATATGGAGATTCTCAAGATGCTTTATTTTATCAAAGGAGTTCACCAGTGTCCTAGCCTTTTCGCACATAGGCATCAAGCATTGCACTCTAAACTTAAACAAAAGTGCATCCTTGAGAACATGAGGTTACCTTCCAAATTTCTTCTAATGATAATGATTTCCATTTCCTACCCATGAAGGACAACACCTTACCCAAGAAGTTGAGTGTGTTAGGCACTACAACAATAGTTCACACTACAGTGTCTTCCCAAAATTTTCCCTCCACCTTGTAAAACTTCTTCAGATGAGGAGAATATTGTTGGAGCACGGAAAATCCAAAGAACTCCACATGAGTACCATCTATAGCAGAAGTTGAGGGTGTACCAGCAACTGGAGAAGAAGCTTGATGTGTGTACTTGGGAGGGATGTTATCTTCATTAGAGTTACTCCTACCAATTTTGCCTTTATGCACTACATGGTGCTCCTCAATAGGGCTCTCTCCTCCAATAGTCTTACTACTGTCACTTGTCATATGCTCCTCAATATTTCTAGAGGAGTCATCATCTCTGCTCCGGTCTCCAATTGCAATAGCCTCATCTACTTGCTCCAGGGGAGAAAGTTTCCTTGTCTTGCTATCTATAGGAGGTATTCCCTGGAGTTGCTTTCCCACGCAATGCTTTGAGGGAAAAGAAAGAGTAGTGTCCCAAGATGACTTCAAAGTGACGATTCCTTCCTCTATATTGGAAGGATCCACATTGCAATGCATGCTTTCTATGTCATCCTAAGGAACTTCTAATCCATGAGATGCAACTTCCTCGTCAACAACCAAGATGTGCAAATACACCATGAGTAAAAAAATGACATGAAGATATGACATTGAAAATAATGTTATGAGCAAATAATACATCGACACTGCAAGTCTTCTTAATGTGAGGGTGATCAACACCAGAGGGTACTACGACTCTTTGAGGAGGAGGCAACAATTGCTGGATTGTTTGGCTCAGATTAACGGCTTGAGTTGATCCTTACTCCTCTTTCTCATTCCTTACCTTTGGTTTGTCGAGACAAGTGTAAGGATACATCATACCTATGTGCAGGGAGAAAATCGAGAGGTAGTTCGATGGGAGAAGAAACATACTCCCTAAAAGACTTCAGACATTCATCCCAGTATGTGTTCGAGCCCACAGACACACTCCCCTCTGTTCGGTGAGGGAAAGAAAACTTGTCTTAAGCTAGGATGAAGTCCTCTCCCCCTTTTATATGTGTAGTGCCCGCAACAAGACTTAAAGTCTTGAACCAAAGGAATAACATGTGGTACATGTTGATCGTAACCAAATTGCCTGGCAACTCTGTGCGGACAATAAATCTCCATTATTTTAACCTCAACACAATAGGTGGCTATTGAGGACTCCACAATTGCAAGAAGGGATCCAGGGATTGACCATGCAAGGAGTTGTATATCCTGCTTAGTAAGAGTATCTCTCCTAGAAATAAGGATGATCACCACATCTGAATGTGCATTATATATTTCTTCAGCTCCTTTCAATTCAGGAATATCCTTTGTGAAGGGTGAAAGGTGAATTTCTCCCACTTGTCAATACACGATAGCAACTCCCCATTAGAGGACCCGGAGGACCAAGCCCATGTATGAGGGAGCGAAGCAGGTTCTCTAGATGATCCTTCACTCGTCCCTCATCTTTCAATGTTAGGGAGAACAGAATTGGGGGTATACCTTTTGAACCTTTACCAAAGGAATAGTTGGAGGAATATCTGATCCACGTATGCAACTACATTGTAGCATCCCATGGAGTGGACCAACGCCTCATGGTACATGTGCAATCACCAATAAAGCCATCTCCTTGCGCAAGGCGTATCGCCAATGGGAATACCCTAGGATTGAGTCCATCATCTGGACATTCGGGAAGGATGTACCCTACTAGCCAAAAAACAATCAAAGGTTCAAGCTCATAGCTATAAAAAACGGGGCATAAAAAAAGGATCAACATGAGGAAAAACAAATGCCAAAACTATAAGACATTACTTACTTGAACTCTCGGCACGCTCCTGCGACCCAATTCATATCCTTATCCTTGCTCTCAAAGAAGTATGCAATCCACTGCCTGAATGTGGCTCTCTTGCTCTCACTCTTTTTGTGAGAGTCTCATAGTACTATTTGCAAAAGCTTGAGGGTATCTGTTTTATCTTTGGACAAAGAAATATTTGATATGCCATTATTCCCAAAGCATGGAAGATCAAGGAGGACTGCCACATCTTCAACTGTAAAAGTGATTTCACCCTAAGACATTACAAAAGTGTGAGTGGAAGTGCTCCATCGAGATAGGAGGTTCCTCCACACGCCCATGTCATTGTCGCAACGAACATCCAATTTGCCAAACAAACTTATGGCATTGATGATACTCGCCTTCCGCGGCCTTGCATGATACTTAGGGCTCCTTACCAAGTGACGAACCGATGCTTTCCATACATTAGGGATTCTTCCAATAGATCCAAAGGTCGTTCACGACAACAGGAGTTCTCCTCTCTCCACTCTGAAGCGTGGAATGGACTTCAACTACAATAGCACTCTACTGTCCACCCTAGGTTCTTGCATGATGAACCTTAGGCTGCCTCCCTGAGGAGACAATGACTCTAATCTTCTTTTCCTTGACTTTGCCTAGAATAAGTCTGAGGAGATGGTGATATCACTCCATTCATCCTCTGGAGGCGGAGAGGCAACTCATTATTCCTGTGCATCAACGGGTTCCTTTCTTGTTTACTGCCCCTATCTTCCTTTGTTGAACCTTTCATAGCTCTCATTTTTGCCCCTATCCTTTGATTACCTGATTCAAAATTATTTCAAAATTAGTTTCATATAAATATAACATTTAATGTCAACAATACCTAGCTGACCGTTTATTATAATTTATGAATGTTTCCAATGGTTTTATCAACATATATATATATATATATATGGTGATGATGAACTGCTAGAAGTTTTCCTTACTAAAAAAAAAGACTTCAAGCAAGGGGCAAAATATAACCAAATCTACAAGGAATAGAATCGAATACATCAGACATAGAATAAAACACATCATGTAATCTATAAGGAATAGAATAAAACACATCAAACATAGAATAAAACACATCATGTTAGCATACTTTATTTTTAAAAAAAATATTTCCATAATCACAGGTATATTTAGCATGTTTTATAAGATACAACGTATTACCGTTACAAATATGCGTTAATATAAATATGGCAAATTTATTATTAGTCATTATAAAATATAATGATACACAGATTTTTCTATAATATGGTTATTTTTTAAAAAAAGGAAATCTTTAAGCAGGGGCAAAATATCATCAAATTAACACATATGCGCAAAAGTTGTATTTTCGTGTACTATTCTATCTTTACATAGTAATTTTTTTAAAAGGACATACTGCGTAAAATCAAAATACAATAAATAGAACAGTAAATATAATCATATTGATTTTTTTATCCTAATGTATAGATTATTCAATAATATTTTTACAAATGACCGAAATATTAAACGCATAAAAAGTCAAATGCCGCTAAAGATTTGCCCATCAATAAGCACTTAAAAAATTATAACTGAATATACTATATCAATTTACCAACCACACCTTCATGTAAACAAATGAAAAGAAAGTTAATAAAAAAATACAAATAAAATCTCTCAAACAATTAGAAAAGTACAGTTTCATGATAAGGGGAAAATAATTAACGCGTAAAAATTAATTTAATTTAGCTAAAAAATAATTTAAAAAAATTAAATGCTTACGAGGACATCATAAAGAGTGAAATTTATTTCAGGTAAGGATTCGAACACTAGTTAAAAAAAAATTGAAGATTCTAGATTGATTAGTTAATATACTTTTTCAAATGATATGTTCCAAATTATTCTCCTAACATTGAAGAATACATGTGACATAATACATTCAACAGATTATTTTTTTAAAAAAAAACAAACAAACAAAACAAAACAAAAATAAATCGTAAGAAACATTGCTAATGGTACGGATGGATCGAATCCCTTCTCAAGCAATCACACTAATATAAAATCAAAATCGATAAAAATACTAATAATAATAATAATAATATATTTAAAAAAAAGAGAGAGAAGAAGAAGAGATACTTTTTTCGGGTTTCAATAACCAACTTTTGACGAATATTATATTCCTAAAAATTATTATTATTATTGTCTGTAAACAATCACTTCATCAAAATGTGAAGAGTTGTACCTTCAATTGAAAATTTTATTGTGAAATTGACAATCCTCCAATTCACGTAAGGATTGCTCTATAAATAAGAGCTGCGATCCTTAGGTAGTCTTCTAAATCCTCCGACCACAAAAGGATTGCTCTGTATCTGAGAGCTGCGATCTCTACGTGGCCCTTCTATTCTTACAAAATCTTCCTCCACTATTAGAGCGTTGAAAAGCTTTGTAAAGCACTACTTGAGGAAGTCCTGATGATAAGAAATTTCAGTTATCCTGTTCATGGAATAAAAAGAGCAAATTTAATGAACAAATAGTATATTCGAAACTGAAGATTTCAGTACCTGAGCTTAAGTTCTTCTAGTCTTAACCAATTCAATCCGACAAAACCAATGACCAAAGTTTTCTTCCACTAATCTGCACGAAGCACAAAGAGCGAAAAATAAATTATATTATGTTCTTTTATAAACAAATTTCTTTTTTGGAAAGAATCAAAGTCGTTATGCCGATATTAATTCAGTTACCAATTTAAAAAAAACCGTCAATATTAATTACTGATTTATTTTTGAAAAGCTATATATTAACATGAATTTCATTGCCATTTGGAGAAACGCGTTAGCATTTATTCCTAATTTGAAGATCCTTCAATCACAAAAAAAAATATTTCTGACTGATAATATTAAACCTTACTGAAAATATATGTCAATATTTTTACGAAAAAAATTGTCAATATTAGATCTTCTTACCAACTTGAATCTAGAAAATGGCAATTTAAACAAAAAAATTCCACGAATCCTAAGAAAGAAGTTTCTTCTTAAATTTATATGTAATGTATAATCTTTATTGACATACCCTTTCACAATCAAACGACATGCTAGTAACGGATAGAAAGTTTCTAATTTTAACAAATTTTATTATGCCTAATATACATTTGATCCTTTAGTAGAGAGTTTACGCTGCTGATTTTCTGTTGAATCTTCCAACTGTTATGTTTTCTAAAATAAATTAATAATTTAATAACTTTATTGTACTCTTTACTAATTAAGATGAGTATCATATACCTTAAATTCAATTGGACAATCTTTCTATAATTTTTATTACTATTTTCACTTTATTATACCCATTAATCGAGACATTCACGAAATAATCTATAACGTGAAAATGTCTTGAGGGGGCAAAATGTAGATGCATGAAACTTCCATCATGACTTACCTTATTATAATCAACAAATTCTCACGACTTAAAGACTGTAGAGATATTTTATGATAATCAAATGATCCTCATGGCTCAAAGACCATGGAGGTGACCTTATATTGATTGATAGATTACCCACAGCTCAATAACTGTAGAGGTAACTGAATTACTCGCGGCTCAAAGATCGTAGAGTTAATCTGATAATTACCCACGACTAGAAGATTATAGAGGTATCCTTATAACAATTATCTCATGGCTCAAAGATCGTAGAGTTATTCTCATAATGATAACTCACAACTCAAAGACCATAGAGTTGTACAATTGATGCTTGTGATGTAAAGATCACTGGAGCTAATACATGAAATTTATTATACCTGTAACTCGAAGATTACCGAGGTATAATCTAGACATCTTTCATAAATATGGCTCAAAGATCATAAAGTACATGATAGATGGGCCTAACTATAGGATTAGTGGCAGAATTCTGGGTTAAGCTTATTCTTGGGATGTTACAAAGAGTTCTGGCTTGGTGGGCTCAGAATGGGGGCTCGTTAGGGAATCCCATCTTTCTAATCAATCTAGAGTACAACTCAATAGCCTGATCTAATAACTCGACCCAATAACCCATTACGTCCTTTCATTAATTCCAACCAATCAATTCGACACATGTCAATATCCTATTGGCTATGCAACTCTTGGAACTACTATAAATAGGCCCACTCTTCTTAGTTTGGGACCTTTTTCCATCTTTGGCTTTGGGCACACTTAGAGAACAACTGCGGACCTCTCTCTTTCTAGCTTACCACCTTCATCCTTCCCGCCACTTCGTACTCTAGTCTGGGAGGATTGTCCATTCCTCCTCTCTGAGCCCGCTCTACTCCATCCCTCTATGCATTACTTGTGTGCAATACTTCCTCTCCACACTTTCAGGAAGTCAGGTATTTTCTTCCATCCACACCTCCAAGCCTATCAAGGAGCAACTTCATCTCCTCCCAAGGTAGGAACATGTTCACGCTTCACCATTATCGAGTGTGATGACATTGCTTTCATGAGCTGCACAAACTTCGCTACAGTTGGATGCAAATCCGAGTGCAGAGAGGGGAGAAACTTAAGCTGGTTTAGTGATTGCATGGGCTGGGGCTATTGTCAGTGCGCGATTCCATCCAATCTCCAAGCTTTCAACATATAAGCTTCCAGGAAGTGGGCAGTGTCACAGCCTCAAGAGGAGACTGATGCAGTTATGCCTTTCTAGTTGAATGGTCCTTGTTCATACCTGCCTATATCGGTCTTTACTCATTGAGGAAAGAGGGAGTGCGTGCCTGTGTCGTTGGGATGGGGCATAGGATATGATACAAATTATGAGAGTCTATTGATAGGCGATACTCAAAGATCTTATAGTTGGCAAGAGGGACAGCTTAGCACCTAGCAATTAAGACAGGTTTCAATATAGGCAATGATATTGCTCCTATGGATTGAAGGTAATACATATGTTGGAGTTTGGAGATCAAGGATGTCAAGGTCTGTACTATTGAATTCCTGGTTCTAAATTGTCTTACTAGCTTCATGTATTGTTGTTTTATATCCCAAAGAACTTGGAAGCCCGCGCTCTCTCTCACATATCACTACTACATCTTCAATGAATAAATTGAAAAATTAAATAATTAAGTAATGGAAAAAAGTGAAGAATAAAAACATATATATTTTTCTTCATTCTTATTTCTTTTTTCAAAAAAATTTCTATCAAATTGAAAGATTCCTAAATAGTTGTTTACTCTTTTTAGATTGATCTACATTGCATCTTGTCAAAAGAAATCCACTTTTGCTACTTGATACTGGTTTCTAAAATTAAAACTCTGCTTTGTGATCTTCATCCCATAGACATTTAACAAATGTGAATATCCAACACACTCAATTACCGTCCCGGGAAGTATGTGAACACGAAAGGGGCATATGAATGTGTGGATGCATAAGAGTAGTTAAAATGGAGATGAGGGTATGCTTTCCGGATAAAAGATTTTCATATTGATTTCTCAATGTCGAGCATTCATTTATATGTACTAGATTTTTGTTATTAGATAACTTTGGAATTGTGCATACACTAGTCTACATTATTATGAAAATTAGAGATGTGAAAACTTTTCAGCTTGTAGCAATTGATAGGATCAGCCAAAACTACATGGAAGTCATAACCATGGACAAATGTTCAGTCCATAGTAAAAACACTTTGGTTGAACTAACTTTAGTTCCTTATTGCAAGAAAACTATGATTTCCATCAACATAGAGATGAATGTATAATTCGATGTTTGTAATGCTTGGAATCATGGCGCAGCGGAAGCTAGAATTTCGAAAAAATTTTATTCCCAGTTCCAGCGATCACTTCGAGGTAATTCGGAATTATAACTAATGAGGGTGTTTAGAGTTTTACCTACAAGGACTCTGACTCGATCCTTGTGTTGTATTCCTCGGGTTGACGCTATTTGATGTTGCTTCCACGAACCGGTTGTAATCCGAAATAATATGAAAATGACAATAATCTCGATAGCCACACAAAGAAAATATTATAAATAAATTTTTTTTCTTGTTTTCTTTCTATAGGCACAAATTGTGCAAGAAAGACTTACCACAAATTGGAGTAGAAGAAGACAATTGGAGTAGAAGAAGACAATTTTTGAAATATAAATAATCGAATAACACAAAAACGAAATAACAAACTTAAAATGGAAATCTTTTACTGATTGTGTCGAGGCCTGTGGCGGTTACAGTGTCCTTAAGATTGATTTGTCCCCTCTGGTCGTGCTGAGGAAGCGCGGACTTCAATCTCCCAGGATACAACGACGCTAAGCTTGAGGTTGCACGAGACCCTCAGCTGGAGGCGAACTGGAACCGGAGCCGGAAACCACCAAAATCGATGCAGATGCAGAGAAGGAGAAAAGAGAGAGCTCTGGAGCTTGTGGTGTGTTTAGAACCTATGGAGGGGTCCTCTATTTATAGGCTGGTGGAGGGCTGGTGGCTTAAATGGCAGAGAATCGGATAATTGAATGCCCGAACAGGCCGTAAATGTATTAAACCAGACATTAAAAGGGCTAAACTGGACATTAAGAGCCCTTAATTGCACCGAACCGGTAATTAATCCTATTGAACCGGTCATTCAGTGCCCCTATTAAGGTCGGCCCCTTAATGTCGTCCCTTAATACGGCCTTTAAGACCCTAAACCGCCCAGAATCTAAAGAGTCAGGAATCCGAGGCAAATTTATTGAAGGAAAAAAAAAATTCCAACCTCCTACCATAGGCGGGAGCCGCGAGAATGCCGTTTATTGTAGCTAAAGTAGTTACTTATCGTAAGACTACTCTTAGCTTATAAACCCTTTGAAATTCTAATCGCTAATCAATGTGGAATTGAGTTTCCGCATTTCCCTATATGGGCTCTTTGGGCCCTATGGGCCCTTATAGGTCTGGGCCTTTTCATGGGTTTTATAAACCCAACCCATAACCATTAAAAACAATAAGTCCATGGACTTAAACTCATTTCAATTCCTTCAATTTCTCATTCAATTGGACTTAGGCCCAAATATAATTTTCAACTCATGAGAACAATTTCTCATTCAATTCAATGCCATTTTTCCAACAATCCCCCACATGAATGAAAATTGTTTTATTTTGACTCTGTGGTGGTTTCCAACAAGTGAATGCTGCATAGCATAGGTAGGGTAACCCTTTGAACCTTCCCTTATAAAGGTACACTTACTTTACTAGCTGTCCAGTAGACACGATGTCCTTGAACTGTCCCGCTTTCTTGTGTAAAGGATCATATACCTCACACAGGAGCTCACAACACTTCTGTTCCGTTCTCACGGTTGTGTTCGTTTGGCCATGAACACCGTCCTGGTTCTGTGAGAGTTTCTAAAGAATTAAGCCCTCTATTCTACTTTGAAGCGGCCCCACTTCTCTCTCACATAGTTGATTTATAATCTCAAGAGTATTTTGCCTACTCTTTTATAAATCATTAAAGCATCTAAATGCTAACCTCATCATGATAATATCACTGTTTCTTATAAAGGAATGAGTTGAGGAATAATCCCCCCACAATGACCTTATCCGGTCTTATGAGTAGGTTGTCCCTTTGAACCTAGATCTTGGGATCTCCAGTCAACAAGGTAGGGTTTTCCTTCATAAAACCTTTTCTTTCATGGGCTTCAGTCCCATTCCTTTCGACATTTCCTCAACTAGTTCTCTGTTTAACCCTTTGGCTAGTGAATCCACTAAATTATCCTTTGACTTTACATAGTCAATTGTGATAATTCCAGTTGAGAGTAACTGTTTAATGGTATTGTGTCTACAACGTATATGTCTAGACTTACCATTATACATTTGACTTTGTGCCCTTCCAATAGCAGACTGACTGTCACAATGTATACATATTGGTGGCACCGCTTTTTCCCAATTTAGGATATCCTCAAGAAAATGGCGTAGCCATTCAGCCTCTTCTCCACACTTATCTAAGGCTATAAACTCGATTCCATTGTAGATCGGGCTATCACTGTTTGTTTTGCGGATTTTCATGATACGGCTGCTCCTGCTAATGTGAATACATATCCACTTATAGATTTCGAGTCTTTTATGTCAGATATCTAGTTTGCATCACTGTATCCTTCAAGTACGGTTGGATATCTGGTATAATGCAGCCCATAATCCCGAGTATACCCTATGTACCGTAATACCCTCACAATTGCCTTACAATGGTCGGCACTCGAGTTACTGGTATATCTACCTAGCCTACTAACCGTGTAGGCTATATCTGGTCTAGTACAACTCATTAGATACATCAAGCCACCAATAACTCTTGAGTATTCCACCTGTGAAATCCTCTCTCCTCCATTCTTCGATAGATGGAGATTTGTATCTAATGGTGTTCTAGCGACACCAGAATCATTCTTGTTAAATTTCTCAAGAATTTTGTCCACAGTGTGACTGACTTAAGATAAGTCCTTCTGATGTTTTCGTGATCTTAATCCCTAAAATCACGTCAGCAAGGCCCATATCTTTCATGTCAAATCTTGCATTCAACATGTTCTTGGTAGATTTGATAATTTTCTCATCACTACCAACAATGAGTATGTCATCTACATATAAATATAAAATCACGTAACTATTTTCCGACTCTTTTATGTAAATACATTTATCACACTCATTAATTTTGTAGTCATTGGTAATCATTGTATTATCAAATTTTTCATGCCATTGTTTTGGCTCTTACTTCAAGCCGTACAATGATTTAACCAATTTGCATACTTTCTTTTCCTTTCCTGGAGACACAAACCACATCCATTTGATGTACTTCTAAATTACGCAATGCCGCAATTGCAAGTATCATCCTAATGGAATTTATTCTCGTCACAGGAGAATAAGTGTCAAAATAATCAAGGCTTTCCTTTTGCTTGTATCCCTTGATAACAAGTCTAGCCTTGTATTTATCTATGGAGCCGTCTGCTCTCATTTTCCTTTTAAAGATCCACTTAGATCCTAAAGGTTTACAACCGGGAGGAAGGTCAACTAACTCCCACGTATGATTCTGTAAAATAGAATCAATTTCACTCTTGATTGCCTCTTTCCAAAGAGGTCCCTCTGAAGAAGTCACGGCTTCTTTATATGTCTGTGATTCCTTTTCTAACAGATACGTTATAAAATCATCTCCAAATGATTTTTCCACTCTCGCCCTTTTACTACGTCTAAGCTCAAATTCATGATCGGAACCTTGATCTGATTCATGACTTTTATAATTCATAGCTTCGGCGGTTCGTTTCGACGAACTAGATCCTTTGTTGGATCTATACGGAAATACATCTTCAAAAAATTATGCATTTCTCGATTCCATTATCGTATTCTTGTGTATATCATGAATCTTTGATTCATACACAAGGAATCGATATGCATTACTGTTATGTGCACAGCCTATCAAAACACAGTTTACTGTTTTAGGACCTATTTTTACCTTTTTCAGTGTTGGTATTGCTACTTTTGCAAGACACCCCCACACTCGTAAGTGTTTGTGGGATGGTCTCCTACCATGCCATAGTTCATATGGCGTCTTTTCCTCTTTCTTTCGAGGTACCTTATTTAAAAGGTAATTGCTTGTCAAAATAGCTTCCCCCCACATGTTCTGGGGTAATCCTGAACTCAGAAGTATCGCATTCATCATTTCTTTCAATGTGCGATTTTTTCGTTCAGCAACACCGTTAGACTGAGGTGAGTAGGGCGCAGTTACTTCATGGACTATTCCATGTTGTGCACAAAAGTCACCAAATGGTGCTTCATATTCACCGCCTCTATCACTTCTTAGTCTTTTTATTCTCTTATTGAGTTGATTCTCAATTTCATTCTTATAGAGAATAAATTTTTCTAAGGCTTCATCTTTACTCTTAAGCAAATACACATAGCAGTACTTTGTGCTATCATTGATGAAAGTAATAAAATACTTATTACCGCCTCTTATTTGTACAGACTTTAAGTCACAAACATCGCTATGAATTAGGTCAAGTGGTTCGGTATTTCTTTCAACGGTTTGAAAGAATGACCTCGTTAATTTTGCTTCTACACAAATTTTGCATTTGTGTTTAGAATCAATCTGGAATGTCGGTATGTGTTCCATGTTAATTAGTTTTCGAATTGAATCATAATTAACATGTCCTAGTCTACCATGCCATAAACTGGAAGACTCAATCAAATAAGAGCAAGAGGCTTTATCTTTATTGATCATTGTCAATACATTGAGCTTAAAAAACCCATTACATTCATACCCCTTTCCAACATACATACCGGATTTCGTTATTATAACTTTATCTGACTCAAATACTATACGAAATCCATGTTTACTCTGCAAGGAACCGGAAACCAGATTCTTTCGGATCTCTGGCACGTACAGCACGTTGTTGAGAGTAAGCATCTTCCCTGAGATCATTTTTAGCACCACTTTGCCTTTGCCTTTGTCTTCAACTTCTGACGAGGCAGAGTTCCCCATGTAAAGTTTCTCTCCACTAGCCGGCTCAAAGCTTGTGAAGAGATCTCTGTTGGAGCAGATGTGTCGGGTGGCTCCAGTGTTAATCCACCATTCCTTTGGATTTGACCCCACCAGGTTTACCTCTGAGACCACAGCAGAAAGGTTGATGTCGGACATGTCTTGGGATATCGCATCAACCACGTTGGCCTCGGGCTTCTTCTTCTTTGGAAGCCGGCAATGACTTGTGGCCCTTCTTGCCACAGTTAAAGCACTTTCCTTGGAATTTCGGCTTGGAAACTCCACCTTTGGGCCCAGTCCTGGCCTTGTTCTTTTTGGGCTTTTGCCCATGCTCAACCACATTGGCCTTCGCAGCACCTACAACAAGAATGTTCTTCTCGGACCCCCTGTTGTCTTCTTCAATTCGAAGTCTAATGATGAGGTCTTCAAGTGACATTTCCTTTCGCTTGTGCTTCAGATAGTTTTTGAAGTCCTTCCATGCCGGTGGTAGCTTCTCAATTATTGTAGCCACCTGAAAGGTTTCACTCAGAACCATCCCTTCAGCATGAATTTCATGTAAGATTACCTGAATCTCTTGCACTTGATTGATCACCATTTTGGAAGCCACCATTTTATAGTCGAGGAACCATCCGATGACAAACTTCTTTGTGCTGGCATCCTCTGTCCTAATTTGCGGTCCAGGGAATCCCACAGTGTTTTCGTCATCTTCAGTGTACAATACATGTTGTACAGCGAATCGTGCAGCCCGTTCAAAACGTAATTTCTGCACAGGAAATTAGAGTGGTGCCAGGCATCAACAGCTTGAGCTGCCTGGACATCTGACTGTCCCTCAGGAAGCTTGGGAGGCTCCTCAGTCAAGAACTGAGCAAGGTTCAGGGTGTTCAAGTAGAAGAGCATCTTCTACTGCCACCTTTTGAAGTTCAACCCATTGAACTTCTCAGGTTTTTCACTGTGGTTGACAGGAACCACAATAGGCACCGAGCTAGCAGGCACAAAGCCTGTAGGCATGGAGCCTGTGCCTCCAAGAGGCATGGCTGGGATAGATCCCGAGCCTGGTGTGACTGGGGCACAAGAGCCCCTAGCCACAGTGGCAGCATCAGCAGCGGGAACAATAATCGGGTTGTTTTCAGTAGCCATCTGAAATCAAAGAACAAACCGAATCAATCTTAAGTTTGTAATCCGGAATAATAAGAAAATGACAATAATCTCGATGGCCACACAAAGAAACTATTATAAATGAAATGTTTTTCTTGTTTTCTTTCTATAGGCACAAATTGTGCAAGAAAGACTTACCACAAATTGGAGTAGAAGAAGACAATTCAACTAAATTTTTGAAATATAAATAATTGAATAACACAAAAATGAAATAACAAACTTAAAATGGAAATCTTTTACTGATTGTGTCGAGGCCTGTGGCGGTCACAATGTCCTTAAGATTGATTCGTCCCCTCTGGTCGTGCTGAGGAAGTGCGAACTTCAATCTCCCAGGATACAACGACGCTGAGCTTGAGGTTGCATGAGACCTTCAGCTGGAGGCGAACTGGAACAGGAGCCGGAAACCACCAAAATCGATGCAGATGTAGAGAGGGAGAAAAAAGAGAGCTCTAGAGCTTGTGGTGTGTTTAGAACCTATGGAGGGGTCCTCTATTTATAGGTTGGTGGAGGGCTAGTGGCTTAAATGGCAGAGAACCGGACAATTGAATGCTCGAACCGGCCGTAAATGTATTAAACCGGACATTAAAAGGGCTAAACCGGACTTTAAGAGCCCTTAATTGCACCGAACCGGCCATTAATCCTATTGAACCGGTCATTTAGTGCCCCTAAATGCTGTCCCTTAATACGACCCTTAAGACCCTAAACCGCCCTGAATCTGAAGAGTCAGGAATCCGAGGCAAATTTATTGAAGGAAAAAAAAATTTTCCAACCTCCTGCCATAGGCGGGAGTCGCAAGAAAGCCGTTTATTGTAGCTGAAGTAGTTACTTATCGTAAGACTACTCTTAACTTATAAACTCTTTGAAATTTTCATCCCTAATCGATGTAGGATTGAGTTTCTGCATTTCTCTATATGGGCTCTTTGGGCCCTATGGGCTCTTTGGGCCCTATGGGCCCTTATAGGCCCGGACCTCTTCATGGATTTTTATAAACCAAACCCATAACCATTATAAACAATAAGTGCATGGACTTAAACCCATTTTAATTCCTTCAATTTCTCATTCAATTGGACATAGGCCCAAATATAATTTTCAATTCATGAGAACAATTTCTCATTCAATTCAATGCCATTTTTCCAACACTGGTATGTTCGATCACGAAATTTTTGGGGTCGATCCTTTGACTAGACGCACAAGTGCACGCCCTCCAAGGTATCCACACCAGGCCTCCTTATAGAAAATCGAGAAACTCTTTCTCGAACGGTCACACCGGAACTCATGTTACTTTTCTTCAGCTCTTACGTAGACCCACGATCACAAACAGAGAAAAATTTTCTGACTCTTGGTGAAGGTTTTTTTTCTTTTCTGACTCTCGGCCTCCGACAAGAGACTCTCTCTCGGCTCTCAAAAATGGAATGTTACCAAAAAATCAACCAATCTTCTTTTTTTATTTCATGCAGACACATTCATAGCTTTAAATGTGCATTATGAAAATGAATGCATCATTATTACTGAATAATGCAATAACGGCCAGCGAAACATTTTTCATGAAAGAAGTTGCATCCAATTCGTTTGAAAAAACTCATCAACCAATTAAATTGTTGTGCATGTGTATTTTATAAATTTAACCGAATCGTATTCGGTAATTTTCATGCCCGTGTAACTAATATTTATTTCTGTGAACTCATTCCATAATGAGCACTTACACTCTTACATTAGTGACTCTTTACAAATAACTGTGAGATCAGTTATCCTCTACTTTAGAGCATGTAATGAGTATACTGGTCTTACCAGATCACTGATCCCCTACTCAGTGATCCTATGACTATGAACGTTTTTAAATTAAGGTTTTCTGAGATTTCATGTCTCACTGGTATGATCTCATCATAACTCTAAAATGAACCTCAATTTATGGGTTTCATCATAATAATAAATATACACAGCACATGATGAATGAAAATGCATCAAATTATATTTCATAAATAAAGATAAAACCTATTACATCATATGTGATTGGATTTAGGGCATTTTCCTAACATATAATGGATCTTTTACAGTTAGTTTGTTCATTGAGAAAACCATTCCTGCAAGCCAATTGACGTGGAAAGCTCAGGGCATTAACATTCAATTTGTCTTTCTGCAGTTATTGGAGGATTTGTAGGAGCAATACTCTTCCTTCTCTCTGCAAGGTGGCTATGCCAACTGTTGGATCAGTAACAGACCATTATTTTTTTTAAGGAACCTATGTCTGGGCTTCATCTTCTTCCTTCTCTTGATTGTTTCTGTTAGAGACCAACGATAATTTGAAAACTCTCTCTTTTCACTTTTCTTTTTCTTTTTCTTTTTCTTTTCTTTTCTGGCCAATTTCTAATGCGCAAACTTAGTAGTTACTATGACTATTTACAATCACATATAATAATGCATTAAAGCAAAAATTGCCAATATTAATGCAGATTTATTTATCTATTACCACACGCAAATATATCTACATATACAAATATATTTCTTAGGTATAATGCACCAAGTATATTGTACCTATAAGTAAATTAATAATTACATTAATTAATATAATTATTTGGGAAAATTGCATAAAAAATCACATAGTTTATCTTTTTTCCCAAAAAAAACTAAACTTTTCAAAATTAAAAAATTAAATCAAAAGGTTTTAATTTGTTCCCGAATTAAGCCAACCATTAAATTTACTGTTAACTTTACCGTCAAGCGCTTACATGGCATATCCACATGGCTTTTTTTGGGCGTGTGTACAGTTAATAATTTTCCTTTAATTAATTTTAAATTTTCCTTCAATGTAAAATCTAGAAACTTCAGTTTTTACAAATAGGAAGCCCCGTTTGCTCCAAAAAAAAAGGTAACAAACTCTTCAATTTCATCATCTCAGTTTTCCTGTTTCGATCGCCACCATCGTTGTCGGCATTTCTATCGTTTCTTTCTTATTTCTCACAAGACTATTCTCGACCATCATATATCCTATTGAATGAAAATTGGAATTTCTATAAGAGAGCAATCTAAAATAATATAAAACATTAATCATATATCTCAACTTAATTTAAGTTTCATAAACAAATTCATCTCAAAATGAGACTTAAATTTCATTATTGACATGACTGAAATGTATTATTCACCCAATCCAAAAAATAGTGACCAAAAGTGTTACTTAGAAATAAACAATCTAATTCAAGTTTAATAAGTGAAGTGATAAAGAAAGCAATGTGATCAATCCATCAAATCAAACAGCCTGATATTATTTTTTACTACAACCTAAAGTCTAAGGAGGATATCAATCAACTCTGATGTTGTTGTCAAAGCTTCTGTTGGAGACTTCCAGTATTGCTCTCTTGTGTTTGCTATTGTTGCTATTGCTTTTCTGAAAGAGCGTTTGATGCACTTGTAAATTGACCCTGAAGTCTGCTCGTGTAACTTTATCGAATAGGCTCTCTAGGCGTCTAGATTAAGAGTATGCAATAGAAAAAATTATCAGTCCCAGCGTCTATCAACTCCTACATAGCACCTTTCTTCATCAAACTCTATAAAGATAAAACTTTTGCATTCATCCATGTCTATTTCAAATATCCCATAATTTTAAAAAATAACTTCTCAAAGGCTCCTATAAATATTGTGTGAAATAAATAGAGAATTGAAGTAGTGCTTGTGTGAACAGAAGTAGTGCTTGTGTCAGGGCTTATGATAACACCGTAGCCCTTCCTTATTTTTGTCATATCTTTATAAACAAGATTCTCAATGCTTTCACTGGTATTTGCATTCATAGTTCTTGTAGGCTTCCTTCGAATCTGAGATACATAATCAAAAAAATTTAATAAATTCAGCCATCATTTTATATTACATACAAATTATTTTACTTACTTCTAGCTTTCGATGCTTGCTCCCTAAACCAATTGCCTGATCTTGATTAGCTAATGTGTTCATCAGCTGTATTCACATAGAATTATAAACGGTGAATAACAATAATCTTTTCCACAAAGAGCATGTAATAGTGTGTATTTACTTTATTTTCTGATGTTATAAGTGTATTCCTTGCATCTCAGAAATGACTTGCTCATTGGTAGTCAGCCTAATATCCTTATATAAATTTGCAGTGCTAAGCAATTGCTATTGTTATGGGATAACTTTTCTAGGCATTCCCTCTTCCTCACTTGAAAATAACAAGATTTTAAAATGAAAAAAATGTGCGAATCTCTTAAATAAAAATAAAATAATACATATCTCACAAGATTATTCAAACTTAATGATTGCTCATGTCCTTTCAATTTGCAGGTCCTCTTATTGTGTCGAAACGCCTTTCATAATTGACACTGCACTTCCCCACCCTTTTTACTAGACATCTTGGAATTAGATTGTTCTTCATCCGTATCCTTCTTTCTCATTTTCTTTGGCCTCCCAAGTTGTTTCTTCACTTCTTGAGGTAGTATTTGTGCATTATGAATCTTTACCCACATTCGTTGCCCATTCAAGGGCAAGAGTAACTGCTCATAAGCCTTTAGATAACACTCTTTATTGAAGAAGTCATCAACATAATCTTCAGGATTGCTCATCCAATTGATACACGATATAGCATGCCCGCAAGGGATACCATTAAGATCCCAAACTCTACATGAACAATTTCTGGCCTCCAAATTTACTATATATCGATTGGACCTTTCTTTGACCTGAAAGTTCATGTCCCTGGCATGCTTGGGGATGCTATACCTACTATTTAGCTTTTTTTTTTTAACTCCCTATTCTCCGACATTCTCTCTATGATAGTAGTTCTAATATCCTCCAACATATCAATCAAGGGTTTCACCCTAGCCTTAAGAATGTAATATTAAAACACTCACATATATTATTATTTATCACATCAGACTTAGGCCATGTACTGATGAACATCTTGCAAAATTTTCTCACCCCCACTTTCATAAAATCTTCATAAGCTACCTCTGACAAAATTTTCATCTCATCTAATGTTTCTTGAAAATCTACCTCTGCGGTACTTCTTGTTGCCCTCCAAAACATAATCTTTAGCACATATCCATTGTGTTTCTTTTTCCAGTTTGAGTAAATGTGCCTTACACAATTCTTATGCCCAACATGAGGCAATAATTTTGTAATAGAATTTTCGAACCCCTAAAGGAAAATAAAAATTATAGCTAGCCATTATATATTATAAAATATAGAAACATGTAGAGAAGTTTGATTTCACGTACCTTTTGCTGATCACTTATTATTGTCTATCCTGACCCGCTGCACTCAACAGTTGGCCCCCTAGATGAGTTTTCAAAAAACACCCATCAAGACCTAAAACTGATCTGCATCCTTGTAAGAATCCATTTTTCAAACACTCAAAGCATACATAAAACCTTTTAAATCTACTTGGTTCATCCGGAGAATTCCTATGAAGGACTAAATCAAAGTGACTACCTTCATTTACCCTTTTTAGTTCCTCCTTGTATGAGGGCAACATGTTTATAGTGGTCAGTCTAGGAGCCCATGATCATCTGAGCAGTAAGTGCCCTAGCTCTATAGCAACTGTTCTTATTGACACTTATCATGCACGAACTTTTCATTCATGTCTCGCATCATTTCTATGACACTCCAATTAGGATTGAATCGAAATTGGTTCAAATTATGTTCAGCCAACCACCTATACGTAACCATTTTGATTTCTTGATGGCCTAGAACATTAATGTTCTCCATCATAAAACCTCACAACGAAAGCATGTAAATTGTTGTACCCAACTACCATAAATCCTCCATCGACAATGTTAAGCACATTTTGCCTCCATCCTTTGCTTATTACTCCTTATCCATCTGATAGGATGCCCTTCGACGATTGCATACCATTGCACTGCATGCTTGAATTGTGAACTTGACTCAAATAACATGTCCTTCCTGCACTTCACATTCTTATGGTCACACATGGGATTGTATACCTGGTATCTCATTCTTCGGTGATTACTTGCATATTCATCTCCACTAGTAACCCCATCACCTGATTTGACATGCTTACTATCATAGCCACCAAATGATGTCCATGGATGCACGCTAGTGTTCAAACCTACTTGAAGCTCAAACATGAATCTCTTCCTAGCTTCTTTGGCTTGATGATATTCCTCATCTTCATCATCATCATCAACATCAAGAAAATTTAAATCCTACAACTCTTCAGAATCAGTTAGCATAAATGGTAAATATTCAGAATCAACGTCACTATCATCATCAAAGCCTATCTTCTCACAAGAATGAATGTAACCATCAAACTCATTTCCTTCATCTTCACCTACCTCTGTCTTACTTCAGCATAAACATCAGCAACCCCATAACTACTCCCAATTGTAGCCGTTTTCATTACCTCTTCATCATTCACTATCTCAATAAGCCCTCGAGATAAAGGTAGATCTGGCATTTTAAACCACATCATGTCAGGCTCTTTGTAGCCCAATTCTGCAAGTAAACCTTTCAACTCAAACCAAGATATTTTATCATAATCTTCTCTAGTCAAATTCATTTGCCCACCAATATATTGAACCTCAGGGTCAAATTGCATCTTCCCGCCATAATGTAGCCTTATGTCAAAGTATGTGTCCCTCCTGTAATAACAATAGATGACTATCTGATGTGCTATATTCGATAACAAACAATTTAAAACATCAAAATTCTTATAAGAAAAATTACTAAAGCATCTGCACGGATAACAGGGGCTATATAGTGTAGGATAATAGCTACAATGGTCTTATAAAATTATGAATAGATAAAATGGGTACAGATTCACATTTAGCAACAAGAATTGCTCAGAGTGATCTCAATAACTTAAAAATTAACTAGACATAACTATCGATAGAATCTTGGCAACTTATCAAAAAAAGCAACCAGTCTACCTTATTAATTCCAAAGAGATAGTGAAATCAGACTAAATGAATCAGAGTTGGCTTCAAATAGATTCAGTTTTAGTAACAAGGATTGCTCATAATGATCTCAGCCACTTGGAAATTAACTAGACATAACTCTCAGTAGAATCCTGCTGATTTTTCTTTTGTCCATCAGAATCCTGCCGATTGATCAGGGAAAATAACTAGTCTACCTCTATTAATTCCAAAAAGATAGGGAATCTACTTAAATGAACAGCAGAAAATTAGTACAATATATCAATTACAAATAAAATCCACAATAACAATTCATTGGATAACCTAAAAATACCAGATTTAAGAGAAGTGAAAGGAGCCGGAAAACTTCGAAGCATGGTCGAAAGATCAAATTGAAGGTGGTAGAATGAAGCACAAACTGAAGAATCTTCTAATAGACGCTATCGGGAAGCCGCTGTCAACAACGATGGTGGTGATCAAAAGGGGGAAAACGAGATGACAAACGGAAGGGCTTATTGCTGCCTCGTTTTTTTTTGTTGTCTGGAGCGAACGGACTTAGTGTTGGTAAAAATTGATTTTTCTAGATTCTACATTGAAGGAAAATTTAAAATTAATTAAAGGAAAATGCTTAACTGTACACGGGGCAAAAAAGACAGGTACACATGCCATGTAAGCGTTTGATGGTAAAGTTAATGACAAATTTAACGGTTGGCTTAATTCGGGGAACAAATTAAAATCTTTTGATTTAATTTTTCAAATTTAAAAAGTTTGGTTTTTGGGGAAAAAAGATAAACTATGCGATTTTTGTGCAATTTTCCCGAATTATTTATATAGATTAATTCTATAACTGGAAAAAGTTTAGCCAATCCTTTACTGGGTATTCAAAGTATCTATTTTCGGTCCCCTCAATCTCTATCATAATATTAATATTAAAAAAGATTAACATATATCATATGTAAACATATATTTTCAAATCTAAAAGGACCATAAAATGCATATTGGACCCAATCTACTCTACCTTAATCAACCATGCAATCTTCACATATCCTATTAACCATGCATCTCTTTCCAAATCTTACTAACTATGATATAATATCAAGTAATAAAATCTAATATCTCACTTACCTCCTATTTCTCTTACCCGTTCCCTTCGTTCATCTCTGTTTCTTCTGCCTATGGCCCCCTTCCTTCCTCCCTCTGATATCTCCCTCACCCTCTCAGTTTAATGTTTCCCAAAAGTGGCAGAATGATGAATAAAAACAAAAAAAGGAAGAGATAAACTAGGGGTGCCTTGGGTCTGCTTACCCTATATTTTTTTATAATATTTGAACCCTACCCCATTTAAGATTGATTCCTAAAATTTGGAATCAAACACTAACTTGTTAGTTTTAAGAACTGGGCCTACCTCAAAACCTATATTATACCATAAGTTATGGGTACCTAGTTGGAACTTATTATTCATTTAATAAATAAAACTAAAAATTTGATATCGATTAATCGAATAATAATCTAATAATTTTCTTGCATGACATACCCAAAAAATATCGCAAACATCCAATTGAATGCAATAGGAGAGAGGTTTTGTGATCAGCAAAACTCCTATTGCAAGAGAATGAAGATTATTAGATGACTAAAACTGAGAAAAGAATGAAAGTCAAAAGAGGTTAAGAGTTTGAAGATGTGAAGAAAGGGATAACATAAAATATTAAGATGAGAGGTTGTATTTTCATGTTTTATATTTAGTTTAGATATACATATACATTTGTCGATTCTAAATATCAGTTCTAGGTATCACATTTAATAAGATTGGAACCGGAACCTATTTTAACCAGTTCCTCATTTTTCTACCCAGAATCTACCCTATCTCTATTAGAATTTTCCTGGTCGGGTAGGTTCCAATCATTTCCAAGTCTGCTTGAAACCTGTGCACACCCCTAAGATAAACATGTGGGGTTAAAGTCGGGTTTTTACGATACATAGGAAAAATGTAAAATAAGTTAATTGGGTTCTAAAAAAATAATGGGCCTTCGACAAACTTAGCTCATAGGTTCACAACCATCTAATGATTTAAATTTTTGAGTAAAATATCAGTTCAATATCTTATGCATTTTTTTGCATGATAATAAACTAGAGTTCTTGGGCATTATTCTTCTTTATTTTACCTTCCCGAAGCTGATAAAATCTTAGCCATTCTTCCAAGTAGGGGATGACTCTTTCAATCAGAGCCAAGCCCAATGCAATGCTGCAAAAGGAAGCAAGGAATCAAACGACAAGTCATCTCCGTTGGGGAGCTCATGTGAAAATAAATTTCAAATTTTTTATAGTATTACGAATTTGGTTGATGGGTCAACTGAGCTTTTATTTGATAATGAGTCAAATTATGGATTATCGATCTTCTACGCATGTTAAAGGAAGCTTTGATTAATTTATTGAGTCCATTGTGATCAATATAATTTACTCCGCATTTATTCCTAATGGTAGTTTAGATCAAGCAACAGGGATAGAAAAAGTTGAATTATGTCATGGATCCATCTTGAAAGATGTTCTTTTTATTCAAGGATTCAGTTGCAACCTTATGTTAATTGGAAAATTGATTGATGATCTCAAATGTCAGGTGAGACTTTTTTAAGAATCTGTGCTTTGTACATGACTACACCTCGACGAGGACGATTGAAGCGGAAGAGCTCCATGGCTGTATCGTAATTTAAATAGGAGGCGGTTTGGCTGTGCTTTTAAAATCTTGAGAAGTTATAATGGTCTAGAATTTCTATGGGAGAATGGGAGGAATTTTTCATGACCCATGGGATTGTCCACCAAACATCGTATTCCGCCACGCCGCAACAGAATGGCTGGGTGTTTCAAGCACCGACATATCTTAAACGTGGTGAGAGCACCGCTTTTTCAATTGGCACTTCCAAAGACATTTTGGGGAGAATTTGTGTCCACTTCAATCTACTTAATCAATCGAACACCTTCATCTTCTTTCTCGGCTAAAGATCCCTATGAAGTTTTATTGGGTGCACTCCCTCTTGCAACAATATGCAAAAGAAAAATAATTAATCGGATAAATTTTTGGGTGAACGCAGTCCATCATAAACTGTTACAGAAAGTACTAGTACTTTGTTTTATTCTTTTAACTAAACAAAATAAAGTACCCACTAATCTGTGTTACAATTTATTATGGATTGAGTTCACTTAAGGATTTTTGGTTTAACCTTCATTTCCTGGTCCTTTTCTGTAACTATGGGAAGAGATTACTTTGATCAATCCCTACCCAGCAAGACCAAAACTAGGTTTGGTAGTTCCGGTGCTATTAGGAAATTGTTCTATGGTAGTTTCTTCGTCATTCTCCCAAGAAAAGGATGAGGAGATATAGATGAATCGCTGTCCAACGAGACCAAGACTTTTTCAAGGTTTGAGAGGCCTTCGAGTGAGAAACGGCACTGTTTTCTCTTTCCTTGCAACTTCCTTCTCGATGTTTGTTATTGGAGGTGGACAAATGTTTAATTCAAATGGTCTCTATAAATTAGGAGCGGTTGGCTCTTTATTCTTTGAATTTGTCAGCTAATAAATCTCATGTTGGAGAATCAAGAAAATGAAACCTAATTTATAAAACAATTAGATACCAATCACATCATAGTCAAGATATTTAGGTTTAAAGGGACTCGGTTTTTTATAAGTCCACGTAAATATTTTACATGGTATCAAACTCAGCCATGTGAGCTTAAAATATTGGCTCGAAATCAATTGTTTAAAGCAATTTTAGGTAAAAATAGGCTTAATCTCATGCAGATACATACAGCTATTTTACCGAATTATTATTAGATATCTTAATCTACTTCCACCAACAAACTCATTTTATAATGAGCATTGCAAGACATGTGCATATATATGGCTAAAATTGAATTAGTCAGGTTCGAGTCTTCTTGTTGAGCAATATCTCAAGTTTGGGTTTTCAGAATAGAGAAAATTTAATTTGGGGAGCTTTATCCTCTAATAGTCCTTCCATGCTAGAACTTAATCAATCAAGACCAGTAGGACTTCTAAATATTAGTGATATATATTAAAAATTAATTTGAATCCAAATTAGTTGAAATATATTTAAACCCCAATAAACCCGAGAATTTTTATAATTTCTATGTATTATATCAATAAAATTACAAACATTGAAAACGTTAAAAAAAAAAAAAAAAAAAGAGGCTGCAACCGGTTTCCTGTAGAGAGAACTCCCTGTACGTCCAATAGCTGGACGCTAGAGGCCCCCCTCTCCTTTCAATTTGACGTTGCCGCCAATGTTTACAACGACTTTCAGTTTCCGGGTCTAATAATTCCAGCTAGTGCTGGCCATGATTCCAGAACCAGCCCTGGACCTTCTTGGGGCTGGTTCGGAACCACTATTCCGTCCAGCTCCGAATCAACTTGTTCAATTTCTATTAAAATTAAATAAATTTAATTTATTTAACAAGTTCATTATGTAAATCACAGTTAAATTTCTGACACGTATAAAATTTTTACAATTATTAATAGTTAATTTTATACGTATTAATATTTGAATAATAATTTATATAGAGAATTTATTATATTTTACATCACGCATAATTATAACCTAAAATGTGTCAAAAAAATTGAAAGTTGCCGCCTGCTGGTTCCGGTTTTGCGGACTAGTGGAAAGCTGGAGAGTGGAGACCATTAAATTGTCTCATGGTCGGGGTCCCCCCATAGGTCCAGATCTGATTGAGAGATTATTAAATGAATCCGGTCTACTTTGAGTTGGCACCTTCTTCGAAATCCATCTCTGCCGACGGACACGTGCGAAATTGCATGAAATAAAATATAGTGAGTCAATATAGTGAATTTTTTTTTCATTTCATTTTTGTTTAATTATACTTTTAGGAGTTAATGATATAGTTTTCGTTTGGTAATTTTTTTTTATTTTGTGAAATCGACATTTCTTCAAAAATTAAGAAATATTGATTCCACCACTTCATTCACTTTCGATCTCACCACTTCTTTCATTTGCTGGGCATCACAATCACTCCTCGCAACACAATCCGAAACCGTTGATCGTTTTTCTGCGACTATTGCAAATACACCGCAGAGCACATCTCTTTGTCAAGAAAGTCTTGTACGTCACTGGTATACCAATCAGCACTGTTTGATGTATAACAAACTATTAAATAATGTTGATATGATATTTCCATTACGTACAAGATTATCTCCATCCCCAAGCTTTTGGAAGGAAAGAGCATGATAGCAGCATGTCTTTTTTAAACAATTATGTGATTTATTGTTTAACAATTTGGAGCAGTTGTTTTCACACATAACAAATTCGCTTGCTTAATTGAAAATCATTTTTCTTGCATATTAATTGTAAAAATAATCGTGCTAGTGCGAACTATTTCTATCATGATCGGATATGTAAGGAGCAGATCTTCAATAATATATATATATATAGGTATATATATAAGTACGAACAACGAATATTTTTAGATGATGACCCTGTGATATTGCAGATAGTATTAGGTCCAATTCCAACTCAAATCATGAAAATTTTAGAGATTTTTATATTTATAAAATTTTAAATTTATGTTTTACTGTCTAATTTATCTCTCATTAACATGTTAATATGACTAATTAATATTAGTTTGTGATAGCAATAAGCAGCAGTAATAAGATATATCCGTGAAGTGCAAGTCTTTCTGATGTGATATACGCTCTTGGCCCAGTGCATAGGCTGCATTTTCTTCTCTTTAATGTAAGTCCACGTGCTAGGATTGCGCAGCCGTTTAGAAAAGACAAGTTGCAGAAAAGGACAAGTACTATCCCGAACAAAACATCCATATAATCGAGAACTTGGAGAAACAAAGTCAGTACGATACCTTTTCTTTTGTACTACTTGAAATAAAAAATATTTAATAATTTTAACTCATTCAAACTTTATAGCGAAATAAAAATATGTTAAATTGATAAATTGGTGCCGGGATTTTGATAGTAGAATAAAAAATGTTAAATTAATAAATTGGCGTAGCCCTGAGTCACAGGATAAACATAGTGGACTCCAAGTATCACAGGATAAGCCCTGAGTCAAGCAAGTATCCTTTTCAAGTCAACACAAAAATTTTCAAATTAAGACAGCAGAGTTGCCTATAATTCAAGACGCAGATGCAGATGCAGCCTCCTAAGACCTTATTTGAGGTTGCTAGCTCATATATCATGCACTCTCAACTAGGTAACAGTCCGACCCTAAAAATGCTTCTTTACGTTTTCCTAAGACAAGGAGCTGCTCTGTTGCTTGGGGTGGTGCTACTACTTCTAGCTCCATCCCTGATAGCAGCTCAATCGAACTCCAAACCCGGATGTCCGAACAAGTGTGGCAACCTCACCATCCCCTACCCATTCGGCCTTAAAGGCCAAGACGACTGCTATTTGACTGATGATATTCGGGCTTTCACCATTGACTGCAACACGACTGTGGACCCTCCCATCCCGTACTTGAGGAATGTGTCAACCCATATCCAGGTAACAGATATCTCCGTTGCCAATCATGAGATGCGGATCATGGTCCATGTAGCTCACGACTGTTACAATACCACGGGCCGGGAACGTAGGGACGGACACCATCTCAGCCTCGGGCGCACGAAGTTCCCGATATCCAGCACCAAGAACACGTTCACCGCCATCGGGTGCGACACAAAGGCTTACTTCGAAGGGTACAAGGACGACAACTATGCCATGGGTTGCATGTCCCTCTGCTACGACATCACCGATGTAGCCAACGATACATGTTCCGGGATCGGCTGTTGCCAAGCTAGCATCCCAAAGAACGTGTTTCGATACAATATTTCCCTCGACAGCTTCCACAACCACTCCCAGGTCCTCGGGTTTAACCCCTGCAGCTATGCTTTCGCAGCTGAGAAAGGCCACTTTGACTTCTCTACCAATTACCTCAGCCAGATGAACGAAACGATGGTTCCTTTGGTCCTGGACTGGGCTATCAGTAACCAGACGTGCGTTGAGGCAAAGCGGAACAAGACGAGTTATGTATGCAAAGAGAACACCAACTGTACGGATGCGGAGAATGGATTCGGATATCGCTGCCACTGCAAGGAAGGCTTCCAAGGAAATCCATATCTGTCCGGACCCGACGGTTGTCGAGGTATCCTCCGTTTCATATTTGCTTCATCCAAGTTTCACACCCATATAGTGTTTTTTTTCCTCCGCACAACACGATAGAAATTCATCCATTTTATTCGCTCCAAAATTATTTTTTTCCAATTATGACTTCGGGAGTACAGAAAAATTTAACTATTTCTATTTTCAGATATCGATGAGTGCAAAATCTCAAATCCATGTACCAAGAAGGCGTCATGCATAAATCTGAATGGAAGTTTTAGTTGTAGATGTCCTCATTGGTACAGAGGTGACGGAAAGAGAAGCGGGACTGGTTGTACAGCAAAGGTGACCTCTCGTGATATTGCCCTAGGTGAGTAGCTTTTTAGTTTCTCTTTCTGAGTCTGCATCACGGGTGTTTTTTTTTTTTTGGCAGTGAAAGGGGGCTTAACAAAGCCTGTGCATCACTAGGTAGTATACCAAAGTGAAATTTTTATTGACAAAAACTTAAATTCGAGAGTTTTTCTTAAGAAAAAAAATGTCAAACGATATTGTAACCAACTCGTTTTGGTAGTAGCTTCCTTTTTTTTTTCCATGATAAGGGAGGCTTCAGATCTAAAATAAAGATATGAAATAAATAGAAATAACATGACACATAACTCCCACGGTAAGATTCGAACTCACAACCTATTGATTTCTTCTCGATTGCCTCCGCTTTACCTTAGCATGGGCCTTTTGGAAAAGGTTTTCCATAGTTTGCTATTTCTGAGGTGAAATTTAATTAAAAAGAGACTTGTATTTCAATGCCATTATGAAGTAGTGGATTAGGATTAATTATAGAAGGATCAGAAATTAATTAACACTTGCAACATAGAATAAACTAGTACACAACAACAATAACAAGCTGGAAAAAAAAAACACACACACACACACACACACACAAAGATGATGGTTTATGCTATGATACATCCTACGTCACCATCAACATGAAATTGAGATGTTCAATATTGGATTTTCTGGTAGAACTTGGTGTGCCTACTTATTTTACTTAACTTAGAAATCTCAATTTCCGTTGAATTGATAGATTACTTATGATTGTGTTTCATTTTACGTGGACTAGTCGTGGGCATGGGTTGTCTGCTCCTCCTCCTCTGCGCTTCTTGGTTAGCTTTGGGAGTACGACATAGGAAGGCAACAAAGGAGAGAGAGAAGTTCTTCAAAGACAATGGTGGCCTCTTGTTACAAAGATTAATCTCGCAACAGAGTCATGTCGAGGTATTGAAAGTATTCACTGCAGAGGAGCTTATGAAGGCAACTGACAACTTCCACGAAAGTAGAATCCTCGGCCAAGGTGGCCAGAGTACAGTTTACAAAGGAACAGTGATGAACAACAGGATAGTTGCCATAAAAAAAGCCAAACTGCTAGACAAAAGCCAAGTGAAAGATTTCATCAATGAGATCATTATCCTATCTCAGATCAATCACAAAAACGTGGTTAAACTGATAGGGTGCTGCCTAGAGATGGAGATCCCTTTATTGGTGTACGAGTTTGTCAGTAATGGAACCCTTTCTGATCACTTACATGGTAACCGTCATTGCCCCACGTCATTGCCCACATGGGTAGCTCGCCTACGTGTGGCAGCAGAAATAGCAGGAGCTCTCTCATATTTGCACTCTGATGTTGCTATTCCGATCTTTCATAGGGATGTGAAGAGCACTAACATATTGTTAGATGATAATTACATAGCAAAGGTGTCAGATTTTGGAGCCTCCAGGTTGATTCCAGTTGACCAAACTCAACTAAGCACTTTAGTGCAAGGCACGTTTGGATACATCGATCCAGAGTACTTCTACACAAGCCAATTGACGGAAAAGAGTGATGTTTATAGTTTTGGTGTGGTGCTAGCTGAACTGGTAACTGGAATAAAGGCTGTTTCTTTTCACAAGCCTGAAAATGAGAGGAACCTCTCCTTATTTTTTGTAACGGCCGTGAAAGAGGACCGTTGCATGGAGGTTATTGACAAGCGGATTTCAAATGAGGGGAATGCTGATCACATAGGAGAAGTTGCACTCCTAGCAAGTAGGTGTTTGGAAGTAAAGGGTGACGATAGACCTTCCATGAAGGAAGTTGCACTTGAATTGGAGGGATTGCTTAAGGTCATTGATTCACATCCATGGATACATCAAAATTCAGGTACTCTCCATGAAACTGAATTCTTGCTTGGAGAAAGTCAGATGAGTTTCGTTGACAGTGGTCCCTTTAGTACAACAGTTTCAAATGATACCATAAAAAATCAATTGCTACCTTTTCATGTTGCAGATGCGAGATAGATTGTCATTAGTATTGATATATTGTATCAGAACTTGCAGTTACTCTTTCTAATTCGTTATCAGGTTTAATTTTAAGGTAATCTCCAATGTCTGTATTGTTCTTGTATCAAATGCTAAAGTCTTGTAATGTTTCATTGTTAATTGAGGTTTCTGTGTTAGATAGTGAGAAGAACATAGGGAATAAACCATAAACAGTTGAGAATTGACGTATGGATATCTCATTTTCTAGTCGAGAATCATGTACGGGACATCAAAATCCCCTTGATCCTCGTGCTTGTACCTTTGTCAGCATAATTGTTATTGGCATGTAACTCTGATAGAGTATTTGAATTGCTTTTTGATAAGTGGAGTGCTACATTTGAAGGATAGATGACAATGATAATAAAAAAATTGTAATTTAGCATTGAAAAATTTTAAAATGATATTGAACATAAGAATTTGATGAGGCGATTAAATATGAAAAACTAGGATGATTCAATTTGCGAACTTGATGAAGGGCATTAAACATCTGTACGACACTTTGATAGCACTATGCACAAATAACTTGCTATCTCCTACCAGTCATGGGAGCGTATAGTATCATATGCTGTATTGAAGATTAGCCATCGCCCTACTTCGTTACTACCCTTGAGTTTCATTGAAACTTCTTTGATTGTCACTCTCTACAAACCTTTTATCCTCAAACACCTATTTGCAAGCACAACTTCTGTCACAATCATCCCTTCCCGATCATCTTAATGGTTTTTTTAATTAAACATTTTTATGTTTTATTTTTTGAATAGTTTATTATTAAAAATTAATTTTAGTATAAAATATTACATGAGACCAAAAGTTACTGAAATGTTAAGATTGAGGATTAAAATTGATCCAAAAATATCTAGAACTGAATTTAAGATAATACCATAAGAGAATTTATTAGAGTTTATTTTCCCCTTATATTGAATAGTTATTGCTGGTTATAGCTAAAATAATTGGACGAAGGTTTGGACATGTCATCATCCAAGCTCTGAAAGGTTCACGTGTGCAAAACAAACACCGTTTAGCTAGTACATTAATAAGCTAAATAAATATATATGAGAGGATGCAGTTTTAATACAATTACATAAGATTCCAACTCATAAATTAAACATTCTAAATTCGACCATCACTATGAAAGTCATCTACTCCTTTATTTCTTATTTTTGTATTACGTTTGTGATTCTATCTTATCATTGAATATATATATATATATATATATATATATAACCAAGACTTGGATCAGTCACTGCCCAGCAAGACCAAGACTTTTCCAAGTTTTGGAAGGCCGAAGTGCGAAAAGGATATTATTGTATTATTGTAATTTGTGTTGGAAAACTGACATTAAATTGAATGAGAAATTATTCTTATAAATTGAAAAAAATTATATTTGGACTTTAATCTAATTAAGTGAGAAATTGATCTTATAAAATTGAAGAGAATTTAGTTTGAGCTTAAGTCCATGGACTTAATTATGTGAGTTGAGTTACGAAGAGCTCAAACCCACAAGGGCCCATAAGGCACATAGAGCTCATAGTGGCAATATTGAAAACTCAATCTCACATTGATGAGAGATGACAATTTAAAAGGTTTATAAGTTATGAGTGGTTTTATGATTAGTAACCTTATAGGCTATAATAGAAGATTTTCTCGCGACTCCAACGCTTGCGCTGGAGGTGTAATCGCTGCATTCTGCCATTTCCAATCATTTTTTCCCTCCTTCAAAAACCGGTGTACGATTTTTCTCTATTCAGATTCCGGGTGGTTTAGGGCAATTAACACAAGATAAAAGGGTGTATTAAGGCACGACATGAAGAGCCGCCCTTAATAAGGGCACTAAATGCCCGATTCAATCAGATTAATAGCTGGTTCTGTGCAATTAAGGGCTCTTAATATCCTATTAGCCCTTTTAATGGTTGGTTCGATGCATTTACAGCTGGTTTGAGCATTCAATTGTCCGGTCCTCTGTCATTAAGCCATCAGCTGCCCTCCTACATTATAAATAGGACATTCGTCCTTAGGAGTATCCACACCACAGCTCTGGAGCTCTCACCTCTCTTCACATAGCATCGTTTTCCAGTAGTTTCTAGCTTCGGGTTTCGTACAGTATTGAGCTCAGCCAATCGTTGTATCCTGAGAGACTAAAGTCCATGTTTTCTCAGCACAATCAAAGGGTACAAATTAGTTTTAAGGAAACTGTGATCACCACAGGTTTCGACAATTAGTAATAGATTTTATTTTATAAGTTGATCATTTCATATTTCTGTATTCTTCATTTTATTCTTCTTCTTCTTCTTCATTTTCTAGTAAGGACTTTCTAGCATGCTTTTGTGCCTATAGAAAGAAATTGAAATTTTTTTTAATAATATTCATTCTATATTGTAGCCTTCGAGATTGTTATTTTAATTTCATATCACAGTTTGTTCATCCTTTTCCCAAATTATTGGAAGAGAAGATTTAGATCAATCACTGCCAGAGGTGACCAAGACTTTTTCAAGCTTTGAGAGGTATAGGAGCAAAAAGGGCATTGTTTGCAATAAATTCTCTTTCCTTAGAACATCCTTGATGTTTATTATTGGCTTTGATTCTTAGGCCCCTCCAGCTTAGTACGGTCAGATAGGCATTTTAGAAGTGGATAACATCCGATCCAAAAAGATAAAATCTATAAAAATTTATATTAAATTGTTCATCTTTTCCAAGTTTAGGGTCGATAGGACCTAAGATACTCCTATAGAATTACTGCTGCTAAGTTGAAGACCCGTGCTTCAGGTTACGGGACTAAGGTCACTTAATGATTATTTTAAATGTACTTCCAATAGATCTGTTGGAAACTTGCTATCGTCATAGATCTTTGAATTGCGCATTGCGCTTCAATCGCTGATGCACAAACTTTGTACAATCATTCTACGGCTGCCTCATGCACTCCTTGTTTGTTATACAAAACAGGCACATAAATTTAAAAGAGAATAGAATTAAAAAAATTAAGGGTTATGAAGAAATCCATTGACGAGAATCGAACCTAAAACCTTTCGGTTTAAAGTCGAGAGCGATACAGATAATATCAAACTTTTTTCCTCCTTTGTACACCCATTTAATGCATGGAAGTAGAGACGTGTTACTCTAAAAGGCCTTAGCGTACTATGAATGGTTGCCTCTCTCTGCTCCTACCTTTACAGTTCTAGACTAAAAATAAGTTCGAATTTGCCAAATTACCTTAACAGTGCTTGGAGATCTTTATATTTAAGACCAGGAGGAGGTTGCAAGAAAATCTAAATGGAAAAATTACATTAGAAATTTTATATGTTTGTCAGTTTTTTTATTTCTTCTATCTTCTCTCACTATATGGCTCTAAATGGTACCTTTTTTTTTATGGATAAATTAATATACATTACTAAATTAGAAAACGACATTACAACTTGGCGTTTGGGGTTTGGGATTGAGTTTCAGAGACAAGAGACTCAAATCCTCTCCTTCGAAAATGTTCAGTCCTGATTTGATGACTCCCTCACCTAACCTAGATAGTTTATCCGCTAACTGGTTCTCGTCCCTTGCAATCCAGATGAAATCCCAGCGTTTGACCAGTTGCAGGTAAGTCCTAATATCCTTCAAAATGTTCTTGATTTGGGGAGGGGATTACCCCTTGCCGTTGATAGCCTCAATTAGGGTTAGAGAATCTGAGCAGAGCAAGACTGTCCTCCATTGCTTCGTAATGGCCATCCTAACTGAGTTGATGAGAGTTGCTACCTCTGCATGTAGAGGGCTGACCACTTCTTTCATTTCTATCCAGGCACATAATGTTGTTTTGGATGTCCGAGGCGATTCCAACAAGTCCTGCCTTGTCGTTTCTCCATGAAGCATCCAAAAACACCATCGTTGTTCTTGGTAAGCAATTCTTGGAGTAGGTATCCGAGTATTGCTCTGTCTACATTCTTGTTGAGCTCTTGTTGTGCTCCAAAAAAAGTCTATCGACCCTAGAAATGAATTCAAATAAGTTCAGTTTATATGAGGGGTCATGGATGGTCTTGTTACGCAAATCCCACAAATGGTAAATAAGAATAGCTCCACATAGAGAGAAATAAGCAGGTTTAATCATGTTGAGGGTAAATTCCTTAGGAGGATCTATTATAAAATTCACTAGGTTCATCGATGAATCTACTGGGAGTGGTATATTCCACAACTTCCATGGTGACTCCCTCCAACTGACCCCATGGAAAATGCACCCAAAGAACAAGTGTTCTAGCTGGTTAGAGCCTGTTTTGCAGATAGGACATGGTGTCTCTTTATTTGCAAACTAGGGGAGGCAATTACTCATCACTCTCCATAATAGGATTTTGAAGCTGTCATGAATTTTTAATCTCCAAAGTTTTGTCCAAAAATCCATATTTGTTATTGAAAATCTATGCTTCTGCTCCGTAAGATAGAAAGTTTTTACTGAATGAGTTCCTGAAGGTCCAGATTTCCAGATGAGCTCATCCTCTTTGTCCTATTGAGGAAGTTGCATCTCCTTGATGACTTTGGCTGTCTCTTCTAAAAAAAATCTGTTCAATTGCCCTGTTATTCCATCTTATGGGATCATATAACATTAAGTCACTGACCATCGAACCTGGATTGATGCTTTGTGGGTCTGCAACTGCTAAAGTTGAGTCAGGAAACCCAGGTATCCACTTTTCAGTCCATACATTTGTAGTTTTTCCATTCCCTATTTTCTTGATTGTACCTTCTTTGAGGGTAGCCTTACAATCTTGCAAGCCTTGCCATATTGGAGATGTGTTTCTTTTAGCCCTTTGAACTGAATCTAGGAAATTCCCATATTTGGCTTTTAAGTTTTGATGGCAAGGCTTGATGAATCTCTGGTCAATGCCCAAGCAGTTTTTGATAGTAGTGCTCTATTTTCCTAAGTCCCAAGCCTCCAGATTCTTTGGGGAACAAATGGAGCTCCAGCTCTTGGGGGGAGAAATAATGCTTTGTATTGTCAGATTTTCCCCACTAGAATTTGCAGCTTAACTGGTCAATCTGCTTGCAAGTTTTCTTAGGGAATTTGAATAAGGACATCGCATAATTTGGAATTGTGTTAAAGCAGGATCTAACAAGGGTAGTTCTTCCTGCCCAAGACAAAGATTTGGCCTTCCATGATGCCAGCTTATTCTTCAGTTTTTCCACAATGTATTGAAATGATTCAGATCTTTTCCTTTTCAGATGTAATGGGTTTCCTAGGTATTTTGCGTCAGTTTTTAGCTTCTATATACCCATTATTTGTTTGATTTCCCATCTTGACTGGGCATGAGTGTTTTTTGAGAAATGGACACCAATTTTTTTTTAAATTTTATCTCTTGCCCACTCCACTCACAAAATTTGTCCAGAATTGCTCTGCATTGAGTGATTTCATTTAGGCTAGCAACACTCGTAATGATAAGGTCATCTGCAAAGAAAGAGATGTGAGATGGCAAGACCATCCCTACTCACTTTGACCACTCTTATTTCCTTTCCTTGTTCAGCTCTATGTAACATCCTTGATAAAGTCTCCATAACAATAATAAACAGATAAGGGGATAGAGGGTCACCTTATCTCAATCCTCGTGAAGGTTGGAAGAATCCTTGGGGAGAACCATTAATCAAAATAGACATCGAAGTAGTAGCAATGCATTGTTGAATCCATTTGATAAATATTTGATTGAAACTTAGGTTCCTTAATATCCCTAAGAGGAAGTTCCATTCGACCCTATCAATAGCCTTTGCTAAATCAATTTTCATTGCTACCCAGCCCTTGTTTGCTCTTGATTTCTTCATAAAGTGAATTTTCATGGGCCATAATGTTGTTTTCATTTATCCACCTCCCCTCCATGAAAGCTGTTTGGTTAGGAGCAATGATTCTTTCTAGGAAAGTTTTTAGTCTATTTGCAATGATTTTTTAAATTACTTTGTAGCATACATTACTTAGTCATTCAGTTATTATTCTAAAAAGTCAGATTCAATCCACTGAACCTCGGTTGCACCCACAAAGGCATAGACCTATGCTTTAACCTCTACAATGTTTGTAAAATCTCTGCCGCGCAGAGTTTCTCAGCAGCCTGCTTACGTCCAATGAGGAACCACAACTACATTGCATCTTTGAAAGATTTCAGGTTCATATTTTCAGATGTAAGGGTTCCTCAAGGAATCAAAGAATACATCCTAAAACCATCCCAGAAACATCCTAGACCCACCCAGACATTATGGCATGGCACTCGTTCTTATATAATGGCCAAAATGATTTGTCTCCACAGCCTCGGGCCGCCACATTGTCTTCTGGACACAGCAATCCCTCTTTGTTTTGGGAATAGATCGATCTGATCTCCCACTGCATAATTTAGCCATGATCTCGATCTCAGCTATTGTTTCCACCTCGTCCCGCACTATCAGCTTCCCTTTTAGACTGAGGATCCGGTCAGCTTCTGCCATTACCGGTACTAACTTACACCTGTAAACAAAAAAAAATCAGCGACAATAACGGGGTCTCTGCAGTATGAAAGCTGAACTGAAACCACCGACAGCGGTCCAACTGCATGAAAGAAAACCAAGAACCATATCCCATTCAGAAGAGAGCTCAGAACTGATCCGAGCTTTGATCGGCTTCATACTAATATCAATATGTATTAATTTAGGCCAGTCCCAACATTTAAGTAGCAGAAATTGTGTTAGTACTGCAAGGATTCGTCTTGGGCATGGAAAATTGGTGGCTAAGGAAAGCTATTAAGCCTCTGTATAGGGCATTTCTATAATGGATGTGATTATATATTATGATGCACCACCAAATCATCAAGAGAGAATTTTTCATAACATAAATGAGTAGAGCAAGGTAGAAAAACATACCTCTTTTTCAGGAGGGAGAAGAGATGATCTGCATGATACGTCCCAAATAAACCGCACTCATAGATTATAGGCATGGTGTTGGGAGAGTCAGCTGGAGCTACATTCATTACCCTCAATTTCAATGAGCCTTTAGATCACGAAACTCATCCCACCACGCTCACAACTCATCACCAAACCTTGCTAATGCCAATTTTTTATCTTTTAAGCTGCTAAACTGTCTCTTCGGGACAATGGCACGTGGTTTGAATTGACTGCATAAAGAGCTGTGTAAGGCCATCAATTTCTGACATAACAAGAAGTTAGGTGGATTTGGGTCAAACCTAATTAGTATTGAACCAATTCATACACGATAAATAAATGTATTTAAATGGGATGAACCCATGTAACTTAATAAGACACATTTAAATATGTTTACTAAAAGTATTTTCCATATTTATCCTTAATCTAATTTACATATTAAAAACTATGATATGCATATAATTTATAAAATCCTACAAATTCTTAATCATTTTCCCCTTACTCCAAATCTATGATTTTAACAATAAAAATCTTTTATTCATTGATCAAATTCTCCTTCTCATTATGTACCTACAAATTCAACAGTAAAAATATGTTATATTTTTCAAAAAAATTATTTGAAATTGTAAAGTTGAAAAAGGGGAAATCGACAGAATATACTAATGACAACTAAAAATGCTCTATCACATGCTATAAGTTAACAAATTTTAAATGAATTGAGTTACATTATATTATAAATAAATGATCTAATTTCATGGGTTCATCCGGTATTCAACATTTGTTTATTTTATTTTCTTTTTGTGCGTAGCACGGGGTTCTTGTCTATTACATTTATGTACTAGAAGTTTATGAGATGTAAAATTTTACATATATTACATGTTTCATTCCCATCAAAACTTATGTTACATGATCAAAATTGATTGACCATGCCTATTGTTGTATTGATGGTCGATATATATTATTATTTTACTAGTTTGTCACACAATAGTAAAATATAATTATATATTCATACATATATTCAATCTAGCTTAAACATGATTTATACAAGCCTCGTTTAAACGAAGTCGTTTAAACATGATGAATAAATGTGTCATGTTTATAGTTCAACTCAATAAATCTGTGAGACACTAAAAAGGAGTTTTACTCGATTTGATTATTATAATAGGATTCTTTAGAATCATGTAGATAATACCTTGCCGGATCAAAATGCACCCAAATAAGGTTCAAAACTTCATCTATCTACATCATCCAAACAATTAATGAAGTAGGACTGTGAGATAACCTCTTCTACCCATGTTACCTTCCTAACTAGGCAGCAATCCTTGTGCTTATCCTCGTAGAAGGAGAAAAGCCCATTGTTCCTCACTATTGCCTGAACTTGCACAACATTAACGAATGTATACTCAATGTGAGTCCCATATTTCTTTTGGAGAGAATCAAAGAGCTGATCAGTTTTAAGATTAAGCCTTCCCGTATCAAGGTTACAAACCCTAAAGGGTTGACTCGCCAGTCTACTATACTAGTAAACATCTTCAGCTCAACTACAAAATTTAACATCAAAAGTTACATATACTTCATTGTTGTAGATTAGATAATTCCTACAATTAATTTAGAAGGAGACATGAAAATGGAAGTATTTGTGTTCACGGAATTTGTTTTCACTAGAAAGCAATGGTGATATCATTCTCGAACTTCTCAAAGGCCCTGTCTATCACCTCAAGGGGAGAAGCAGCATAAAAATCCTTTGTCGACTATTCATAATCATCAACCTTAAACTCTTCCTTTTCGCCCACGTTTGCTTGAACTAAATATGTAATAAATTACAAATTGAGTAATTCAAGAGAAAATCAATAACAAACGCTTTATCATAATAGGAACCAATTGAAAATATTAAACTCTCTCTGGAATTTCACCTGGAGTAGCGATAGTTGCAATTGCACAAACAAAGGAATCATACCATTTTGGCTTGGCACTACATGTTTCACTAAACTCCATTCATGAGACAAATTCGAGGATGTTGAGGTGAAATGGAATTAAACTAGAAGTTAAAAATAGCTGATTTGGGAAGCTGCAGCTTTTACTAAGCAAATCAAACCTCCAACTTTATTCCCCAACAGCAAAGAAGCGAAGCCACAACCATAGAATTGGATAGTTTAGGATGTTTTAGATAGGCAACTACTTATTTAAGTCCACATCTACTAAAGCAATGAATAGGAGGAGTTTATTCCATTTAAGCCGCGGAGGGAAAAGTTTCTAGATTATCTTTTGGATGTGTACCAATTGAAAAATTTGTAGCAACTAAGAAGCTTCTTATTACATAGATGAAATAGAAATAGAAATTTCGTGTTAATTGTAACTGCTAATAAAGAACAGATATTAATTTTTATATGTGAAAATATAGTCGAGCCGTTACTCTACTAAAGATTTAAAATATAAATCTGTCACTAATTGATAGACAAATATTTGTTATCATCCCACAATTATTTTTTTGCTAGAATAATAATCAGCCAACTAAGCAAAATTCTACGAAGCGTTAGAAATCAAAGAAGAATTCTAGGGGTGCGCACGGGGTTTTGGGTAGACCCATAACCAGTTAAAATAGGTTTAGGTTACGGCTCCGGTTCCGGTCCATTAAATGTGATACCTGAAAACTAGAGCGGAATCGATAATATATATTTATATTTATATTAAGTATAAAATATGAAAATACAACCTCTTATATTAATATTTTATTATATCCCTTTCTTCACAGCTTCAAATCCTTCAGCCTTTTTTGACTCTCATCCTTTTTAGTTTTTGTATTTAATAATCTTCATTCTCTTGCAATAAGAGTCTTATCGATCAGGAAATCTCTCTCCCATTGCATTCAATTGGATATTTTCGATATCTTTTGAGTATGTCAAGCACAAAAATTGTTAGATAATTATTCAATTAATTGATTTTAAATTTTTAGTTTTATTCATTAAAGGAAGCATAGGTTTAACCGATTACCCAGAACCTATGGTATGAATCAGGTTTCGAGTAGGATCCGGTTGCAAATTTTTTGAACTATTCTTAAATAGGGTAGGGTCTGGGCATCATAAAAAATATTGGATACCCGGACTCAATCACCCCAAAAAATTTGATCGGGCTTTCTGTTCTCTAATTCTCATGAATGTGCATCTACATGTCATAGTGTATCTTTTTGATAATAGTTGTCAAAGTGTGTCAATTAGGTTCTATTGTTTCTATTTAGAAGCATCATCTTTTGCAATAGAACTGAGAATCCAAAACTTATAATTTGTTCACTTTTTGATATTGCTATTTCTCTCAAATTCTTGCTAATGTCGTGGTCTTAGCTTCTCTATTGACACAGTTATATTGACCATTGAAGTCACTACCTCAGTGTTAGACATCATTGGAAACGTGTCTAATTTAATAGGATCCGAGCCACTCGATCTTCTCGAGTCTTTGCTCTTAACTATAGCCATTTGATTCCCGTGAAAATTCAAAACCTCCTATCATCGGGTTTGCTCTCGCGAATTGAAGAAACCTAGTCATCACTAATAAGTAAACACCAAAGTATTCAAAATTGGGAAGAGGCACTACAAGAAAATTGCCAAATACTGATGGATAAACCATCGGAAGTACCGACAGAATGCAATCTATTAGCATTTCCGACGGATAATCCGTCTGCAATATCAACGACGGATTTGCCGACGGATTATCCGTCGGTATATCCGTCATTATACCATGGCAGGAGGAGTGCGGGAGTTTGCTGACAGATTATTTCGTCAGTAAATCCATAGGTAATTATCGACGGTTTGTATTTCGTAGGCAAATCCGTTAGTATGTTATGGCGGGAATGGAGCGTGTGATTTACCAACAACCGAATCCGTTGGTGAATCTATGGAGACAGTGTTCACATTTTTTCCTACGGATATTCTGTCAGTATTTGAATTTTATTGGCAGGACTTTTCCCACTCTTTCGAGGCTATCCAATTTTCCGACAGAATATCCATTGCTAATCCGTCGGAAAATTACTTATATATATCCGGAGCCCAGCCTCTCCTCTCCCATTTCCTTTAGCGATTTCTCTCCCGAACACGATCCACCAAGTTCAAGCTGCGAGCCATTGAGTTTGAGCCTCGATGCCTGAGCCTCGAGCCTCGATTCTCGACGCTCGAGCCCATCCACCGAGCAAGCGTGCCACAAGTTAACCGAGCCCGGTCTCGAGCTACACCGAGCCCCAGCCCCGGCTTCCAGTGAGCCCCGGCTTCCAGTGAGCCCCGGCTTCCAGTGAGTCCCAGCCCCGACCTCCAACGAGTACCAGCCACAGCCAGCCCCGTTGAACCACCGACTGTCGCCCCAAGCCCCGGCCAAACCCTTCAAGAGCCAACTCGAGCACTCACCAAGTGCTACCTCGAGCCCCGAGTAGACCCACCGAATCCACTGACGGCCACTGCCGGCCCCTTGAGCCCAGGCCTAGCCGCCGTCGACTTCCCCGAAATGTTATTTGTATTGTTCTTTTTTCTGGATAAATATTGTAAATATTTCTAATTAATAAAATTTACTTTCTTGATTGGCTCAATATTTTATACTAATGATATTTTATTAATTCATATGATTGATAAATTTAACATATAACTAGTTACAAATAAGTAAAATGCATCACCAAAATTTTCTGATGGATTTATTGACGGATTATTGGTTAGTAATTCGTTGGGAGCGGCGAGCCATTGGTAATCATTTACAAATATATTGTCGATGGTTCTTTATTTTCCGACAGATTTACCGATGGATTCCTGTCGACATTAAATTCGTCGGTAATCCCGACTAGGGAAAACGCGATGGCACGTATCTGTCGGTAAATCCGTTGGGAAAACCATTTACGGACGGATCCGTCTGTTGGGAAATAACAGTTTTCTTGTAGTGAGGTCATCCACATGAAATAGTGCTTTTCTCAAAAGATATCCTTACAAGGTAAAGAAATGTGAACTGCCACTGTTATTTTATATATATATATATATATATATTAGATAAGTTAAGGGTACAACAATCCAAAAGGTTGGGAGAAGATGTATTTATTAGGCTCAGCAAAATTGAATTCAACTGAATCAATTTTTTTATCACAACATGTTGAGTAAATATTCAGTGTTTTATAAATAATGAGTTCTTTAGATAAATCATTATTAAGATCTTGAGACGTGTAAAAATTAGCTCTCAAAAATTATGAATGCTTTACACATGTCAAGTTTTGAATGATAATTTATACAACAAAGGTTAATTTACACTGAATATTCACTCTCACATGTCTTTGCAATACATCACAAAAACTAATTTAAAGCATAAAGCACCGATTGAAATCCATTAATTTCCGTTCAATAATTTCAACTCAGAGAACGAGAAGCAAGATGAATGAGCAGCACATGATGCAAAATGACTTGGCAACATCTGACGGTCTAGGTTAGGCTAGAAGAGACCATTAATTTGCATCATGGTCAGGGGCCCCATGGGTCCAGATCTAATGGAGAGATGCTTCAATAAACCCAGTCCATCGTAAATTATTAAGAGAAACTAAGTATATTTTTCCATTTTCGTATTCAATAAAATAAAAAGTACCAGTACTCTTTTTTTAATAATTTATCGTGAGTCGGATTCACCTGAAAATTTATCGACCTGAAAACAGTGAGTGAATCTCAATGGAGAGGTACAGTGATGGATTTAAGAGATGTGCAGAATGGATCGTCCCTATGAACTCAAGAGAATTAATGAATTGCTATATAAATTTTAATTTATTTTATCTATTTTATTAAATGATCTAATTCGCTGCCTAAACTCGTCATAGTATTTTTCATTGAATTATGACCCCTATGTTGAGGTTTCTAGATTCATCCTGACATATTTTCGTCCAATTTGTGTCAATTATAAATACTGACAAAAAGCTAGCCAACCGCTAGTCTCTCTCTCTCTGACATTTTCCTTTTTAGCCAATGCTACGATTCGAACCCGGCACTTGGGGTTGGCAGTAGGAGGAACCAACCATTGGATTGAGGATCCATTTACGTCAGTATGTATAAGAAAATATTATTTAACCTGATGATTTTCATAATAAAAATAAAAAAAATCATAAAAAGAAAATTAAAGAATAATTATAACTCCAAAGTGGTACACAAATAATTTTACAATTTCAACCTCATTTGTCATTTTCTATTGGTTAAAAATTCACATATAAAGGGCATTATAAAGTGATACCAAAATACAATTTTTTTCTTAAAAATAATATTATATCATCCTATATATCTAAATATCATTTTCAAATGTGATTTTAACAAGATATACGTCCCACATATGTGTGGAAGCTCAGACCGAATTAATAAGAGTTATAAAACTAGTTCACATTGATGAAATATATTTAACTTTATTGCAAACTTATTTTCTAATTTATATTCTATTGGATTTATCTCAAGTACTAAGATTTTCTTAAATTTGGTAAATCAAAGCCAAAGCTTATGAATAAATCAGAGACTGCAAACCTAAATCTTAAAAAAAAACTAGCAAAATAAAAAATTTTCGTCCCATAAAATGAATGAAATTGGAGTATGGATTAACTATAACACAATTTAGATGAAAATTTCGTCAATTATCGTCCATGTACGATACAAAAAAATCCTCCGCATCTATATTGAATAAAAAATATATTTCATCCAAGTTTTTGCTCACAATTTTGACGTAATTGTCATTGAAAGAGATTGTCATTTAAATGTTACATTTACGTTAACAAAACTTTTTGAACGACGGCACTTACATGGGAGTAAATATTTAGTTATAATAAATTGTAAAAATAATATTCATTGTATAATATATAACAAATTTATTATATAAATAACCATTAGATCTTAACACGTTTGAAGCTAACTCTTAAAAATTATAAAAATTTTATATGTCATGATATAAGAGAAATCTACACAACAAACTCGTATATGCAATTACACACACAGAGTCTTTACTCCATACATGCATGTGCTTTGGCAAGGAATCTATTACAAGAACTATTTTCAATAAAAGCTTTGATACTAAATAATAATAATCTCAAAAATAAAATATCGAATTTAAGTCTTATAAATTAAATATTCTTTAATAGAATAACCTTATCTTAATGATCGACCTCACTCGAATCTAAGTTAGATAGAATTTATTGGATTTCTACACATTAGTTCATGTTTAGTAAAAATAATGATATCCTCCAATATGCGTCCAAAAATGTGGATGGAAACATAATCTAATTTATGTAAAATACTCCTCAGATTTACGTCCATTTAATGTCCAAGATGATGGCAGAAACTTTTACGTTTTTCGTCCAACTAAACGTCCAAGTGGAAGGACGAAAACTGATCCCAAGTTTCGACCACATTGGACGAAAGGAAGTGCCACATGTCCAAATTTGCTGTCCAATTTACGTCTAACATATGTTCAATAAATGGACATCCAATTGGCGTCAAATGAAGTAGACGAAAACTGACAACTTTTTTGACCATATTCGTCATTAAATTAACGAAAATGGGACGAAAAAGCTCAAGAGTTTTTCGTCAACTATTGTGGACGATTATTTTTGCAACTAATTCCACCAATTCTTGTAGTGTCGAGCGGGCAAAATAAAATGATTTACCAAAAATATAGACTGTTGGAAGGACTATTTAAGGTCTTCGATACACATCCATGGATGCCCCAAGATTTAGATAATGCACGAGAAGCTGAACTCTTGCTTGGAGATAATCACATGGATTCCGTTGACACCATTAACATTAGTACAACAGTTTCAGAGGATACCATAAAATCTCAATTGCTACCTTTCATATTGCGGATGCAAGGTAGATTTTATTGGGCATAGGATTTGACTGTGCAGGAATTTATGGCTATTTTTCTATACTCATGTCATGTTTAAGGTACTCTACTCTGTTTGTTTTACTCATGTGTTTTCTCTTGTTATTTGTGTTATGGTGTGTTGACTGCTCATTTTACATCATTCAGTCTCAAATTAGATTTGTGGCTTAAGAAAGTTATAAGGGCAGGGGATATAAAAAAGAGTCTCATAATTGAGAATTTAATTCAGGACATCTTAGTATAAGTTTGAGAATAATATCAAATATCAAACTCCTCACTATCCTCGTGTTTTCTTACTTTGCATGCATTATGAATTGCTCTTGGTATGTATCTCTGTTAAAGCACTTGAAAGTTACATTACCAAAAAATAGAGGATAATAATAATGATAAAAAAATTTAAATGTGAAAAATGTTTTACATAATTTAAATGCGAAGAGCAGAAGTGAACTTAGAGAACTAGTTTCTGGATGCTTGGTGAAGGTCATATAATGATTTTTGCAATCGACAAACTTTATTCTTTAGAGAAGGATAAAAACTATGGTGCAACATCATGTACACTTTCTCATCTAGATCACCATGGAGAAATGCATTGTCGATGTCCATTTGATGAATTCTCCATACTTTGGCTACTACAATTTTGAGTATGCAACGAACTATAGCAAGTTTAGTAATAGGGGCAAAGGTTTCATGGAAATCAATACCCTCCATTTAAGTGAAGCCTTTTGCAACAAGTTAAGCTTTGTAACGCTCAATGCTGCATCGGCCCGTCACTTGATCTTGAAAACCCATTTGCAGCCCACTAAATGCCTCCCTGGAAGTAAGTGCTGAACTGTTCACATGCCATTGAGCTCAAGAGCCCGAATCTCATCCAACATCCCATCACACCATTGTGGATGTTGAACAGCTGGATGAAAACACTTTAGTTCAATCTCAGAGTCCATTGTAGCCATAAATGCCATGTGACGATTAGAAGCATCAAAATAAGAAATATATTGTTCAATTGGATGAAGAGTACTTGAGGAGTTCATTGGAGTGGGTGAGGGGGTAGATGGCAAGTCGTGTGGCAAATATAATCTTGAAGATGATGAGGAGGTTGTGTGATTTGAGCATGACGCTGGCTTGTGCTGTTGAGCTTATCAGGTTTAACACTGTGGTCCATCAGGAGAAGCTGAGATTGAGAAGATCCATTGTGGTCCCAATTATCTGGAGGGAGCCCATGCCCAAGTGAACCTTCAAACTGAGTGATGGATGCCAGGCTGGAGATTGCTGGCCCATCAATTCCTGTGGGAGGTTGCTCAATTGAAAATGGGTTGTGGAGAGGCAGCCCAAGAAGCCCCCCCTAGCCCCCATCACAAATTGTTGTTGACGAGCTCAATCGGCTAGTAGGCTGATTCCTTTGATTTTGCTTGAGAGGCCATGTAGTGTCAGTTAATGAGTATTGCAAAAGAGAGGGCTTCGATCCACATACATCATGTTATTCACTTATGTCAATGAATCTTCACAGAATTCCACATCTCTTGAAACAAAAATTGTTCATATTTCCAAATCATAAATTTTCCATTCCTTCTTTCCAAAAGGGTATCACACAAAAATGCATTTCCTTGACTTGGCCTCAAATTTGTCTTTTGTGCAGTTGTGAACATAACAAAAGAATTAAAAAAAAAAGGAACTAATCATAATTCAGCACCTTTCTAAATAACAACTCATAAGGAGATTTGCCTGATAAAACTATTGTGGGCGTGTGATTTATCAAATAAGCTATTGTAGAAACAGACTCACCCCAAAAATATGTGAGAAATGAAGCTTGGAAGAGTAAATATAACCACATCCCCTACTGTAGTCATCAACAAGTGTGATAAGATATCGTGCTCCAAAAATTGAAGGAACTTTGTATGGGCCCCACAAATCACAGTGTATCAAATCAAATAGTTCCGCAGCTTTATTCAAATTAATAGGAAATTTCAAACGAGTATGTTTGACTCGAAAACAAATCTCACAATCTTTATTTCAGGCTTCTCATAAAGATATAACAGTGGCCCCTGGATTTATTCTTTCTGTTGGGTGACCAAATATTCTTTGCCAAAGTTCTTCCTCAAATGCATGATATGCAAAGCTTGAAGAAACCGAATACCCACGATGAAGGTAATAGACTCCCCTCGAATTCACCAACTCCAATCGTCCTCCTCGAGGAATGATCCTGTATTGAATAAAAATTCGAGAGGAATGTCACATTACAATTCAGATCATTTGAGAATTTAGTCACTGATATAAGACTACAATTGAAATTGGGCACCGATAACACATCATGTAAAATGAAATTGCCTGCAAGTATCGCTTTGCCAACATGTGTTGCTAGGACCGAATCTCCATTTTGAATATGGACTCCAAAGGGCTTGTTTATCTCCACCTTATCGGTTAAGTACTTGGCACATCCACTCTTGTGCGTTGAGGCACCTGTGTCAATTATCCAATAAGCTCCTTTAAAAATAGAAATAAATTCTATACAGGATAGCGGTTCATTTTTTCGATCATCGGTACCGACTATGTTGAGCAACCTTTGGAATTGATTTGCAAGGAGACCTTGTATCAAAGATGCTTTCTCACTAGCGGTCTCATATTTTACAACATAGGTTGTAGCATTTTGGCCCGTTCTGTGGGTTAATTTGTGATTGGGGCCTGGTATAATGGATGCTAGCTACACTCAGGCCCAACTTTTCTGAGGTTGGATCTGTGGGCACTAGGCTGGTCTAATTGGCCCATCACTTGCAGTGTAATTCGGCCCATCATGGGAAGAGTTCCTTGACTTGTCATGTTAAGAAAATTGGAGCCCATATGGTGCTGCTGAGTTGCTCACCCCCGGATGATATCTCCCTACGACTGACGTGCTTTCTGCAATGATTCCAAAATAACATTCTTTCTTGAATCAAATTTGTCACAAAGAAAGCCATTGCTTCACGACCTATCTCATTGGCACGGGATACAAGTTTCTGTCTCGTTCCTCATGAACGACTATCAAGTAGATCTTATTTAACAAAGGCATAGGCTTAGTAGTTAAAATATTGGAACTTGCCATCCCAAATTTTGAGTTAAGACCTATTAAAAATTGGTGAGCGTTCTCCTTCTCTCGTTGCATGGTACTCATCATTGCCACCCCACAACTGCAATTTGGGATCTCAATATATTTTTCAGGCTCGTCCTAGAGGTTCTTTAACTTCAAGTAATATTCTGGTACAACCATTTTTTCCCGTTTAAGCAGGCATATTTTAGATTTTAGTTGATGGATTCTAGTTTCATTATATTGTGAGTATCGTTCTCATAGATCATCCCAGAGAGCTTTTGCATTATCTACATAGATAACACTTGCTTGCACATTCTTTTCCAAAGAGTTGAATATCCACACAATAAGAATGAAATTGCATGTTGTCCATAGCTCATAGATAGGATCGCCTTCATTCGATTTTTAAATGCTACCATGGATGAAGCCAAATTTGTTCTTGGCTCGAAGTGCATTGCGCACGACTCGCAACCAAATAAGATTGTTTTCTTCGTTGAGTAGACGCGAAATCAAGGTCATCCTGGACCATTAGACATTCCCAGGATGTCAGCAAGAGGTATGTCTGCGGCTTTCGACATTTTGAAGAAATCTCTCTAATCTTTCAAATTGATCTCGAGATCGTTGCTGATACCATGTAAAATATGAAGACTATAAATATTTGAAACTCGTTTTTCTTCTTCATTATAATTGAATAAATATATATACAAGTTACATGAGTCAATATTATGGGTAATATAATATTTACATAACCGACTAGGAATATCAAGTAATATCTTCATGATATGGAAAAGATATTCTAGTGATATGGACAAATATGCTCATATCTCTTCCATAATTCTATAAATAAATTTCTTAGCAATTCGTGTATATATATATATATATATAATATTCACAACACAACGAAAACATCAACCATTATACAATACAAAGATACTCCATTTTCGACGACACTGTGACCTCACGACTCAATTAATATCATTTTTTCTTCACCAAATTTTTCGGTTTCCCTTTTATGTACACAGCACACTCCTGTGGGAGCCATCCATTATCCTCCCATGGTAAGAGTATTTTCTATTTATCTTAATTTTATATCACGTTAGAGACTAACAATAATTTGAAAACTCCCTCTTTCCATTTTTATTTATCGTTTCTTTTTGGTCAATTTCTAATCCGTAAGTTTAGCGGTTACTATGACTATTTATAATCACACATAATAATGCATTAATGCAAAAATCACCAATATTAATGCAGACTTATTTATCCATTACCACACACAAATATTACCTTACAATCACGGATAACTAAGTATACTATACTTATAAGTAAATTAATAATTACATTAAATAATATAATTATTTATATAGAATATTCTATAATTGGAAAATATTACTAACAACTTCCTTTAGCCAATCCTTCACTGGGTCTTCAAGGTATCTATTTTTGATCTCGTCAATCCCTATTATAATATTAATAGTAAATAATATTAACATATATCATATATAAACATATATTTTCAAATCTAAAAGGACGATAAATGCATATGGGACCCCATCTACTCCACCTTAATCAACCATATAACCTTCACAAATTCTATTAGCCATACTTCTCTATCCAAATCTTACTAACTATGATATAATATCAAGTAATAAAATCTAGGACCTCATTTACCTCTTATTTCTCTTACCCGTTCCCTTCCTTCATCTTTGTTTCTTCTACCCATGGCTCCCTTCCTTCCTCTGATATTTCCCTCACCCTTTCAATATAATGTTTCCCAAAAGTGGCAGAATGATGAATAAAAAAAAGAAAAGGAAGAGATAAACTAGGGGTGCCTCGGGTCTGCATACCCTATATTTTTTTTATAATACTTGAACCCTACCCTATTTATGATTGGTTCCTAAAATTTGGAATCAGACCCTATCATGTTAGTTTTAAGAACCAGACCCTACCAGAAACTTGTATTATACCATAAGTTCTGGGTACCCGACTGGAACCTATTATTTAGTTAATAAATGAAACTAAAAATTTGATATCAATTAATCGAATAATAATCTAATAATTTTATTGCATGACATACCCAAAAAATGTTACAAATATCCCATTGAATGCAATAGGTGAGAGGCTTTGTGATTGGCTAAACTGAGAAAAGAATGAAAGTCACAAGACGTTAAGAGTTTGAAGATGTGAAGAAAGGGATAACATAAAATATTAAGATGAGAGTTGTATTTTCATGTTTTATATTCAATATAAATATAAATATACATTTGTCGTTCTGGATATCAATTATGGGTATCACATTTAATAAAATTGAAACCCGAACCTGAATTACCTGGTTCCTCATTTTTCTACTCAGAACCTGCCATATTTCTATAGAAATTTACTGGGTTGGGTAGGTTCCAATCGGTTCCGGGTCTGCCCGGAACCTGTGCACATCCGTAAGATAAACATGTGGGGTTAAAGTGGGGTTTGTAAGGTCCATGGGAAAAAAGTAAAATAAGTTAATTGGGTTCTAAAAAAATAATGGGCCTTTGACCGGCGTAGTCCATAAGTTCACAGTCATCTAATAATTTAAACTTTTGACTGAAATATCAGTCCAATATCCTATAAGCACAAGTGAGTTTTTTTGCATGATAACAAACTAGAGTTCTTAGGCATCATTCTTGTTCATTTTACTTTCCCGTAGCTGATAAAATCTTAGCCATTCTTCCAAGTAGGGGACGACTCTTTCAATCAGAGCCAAGCCCAATGAAATGCTGCAAAAGGAAGCCCACAGCAGCGGCAGACAAAAGTGGTCGTTCAAGTCTCATATACAACTCGACATGGGATCAAACGACAAGTCATCTTCATTAGGGAGCTAATGTGAAAATCAATTACAAATTTTTTATAGTATTACGAACTTCGTTTAAGGGTCAACTGAGCTTTTGTCTGATAATGAGTCTAATTTTGTTAATATTAAAGCGGAATGGATTATCGATATGAGTGCTTCTACGCATATGAAAGGAAGGTTTGATTAATTTATTGAGTCCATTGTGATCAATATACTTTACTCGGCGTTTATTCCTAATGGCAGTTCAGATCAAGCAACAGAGATAGAAAAAGTTGAATTATGCCCTGGATTCGTCTTGAAAGATGTTCTTTTTATTCTTGGATTTAGTTGTAACCTTATGTCGATTGGAATATTGATTGATGATCTCAAATGTCAGGTGACTTTTTTTTTTTGAAGAATCCATGCTTTGTACGAGGACGATTGGAGCAGGTGAACTCCATCGGTGTATTACTATGGGAGAAATTGGATACTCGATGATTTATCATTAGTCTCTTGTTTTGGGATAATTACAACAGAAATCCTATATGTTTATCATTTTTTGCAATTAGGTCTTATAAGTTTGAAAATGACTAATTTAGTCTTATAATATCAATTCCATTAACCTTTTAGTCAAAATCGTTACTATTTTGCTGACGTGGACTCCGAGCTATTAATAGTTCTGTTAATGGAACAGTGACAACTTAAACTGAAAGTGTAACAAAACTGATTTTATATGACTGAATTAGTCATTTTTAAAATTATAGGACTTAATTACCAAAAATGATAAATATATAGAACTTTCAGTATCATTTTCTCGTTTTCATTATTTAAATAGGAAGTAATTTGGCTGTGCTTTTAAAATCTTGAGATGTTATAATGGTCTAGAATTTCTATGGGGGAATGGGAGGAATTTTTCATCACCCATGGGATTGTCCACTGGACATCGTATACGCCCACTCCACAGCAGGGTGTTTCGAACACCAACATATCTTAAACGCGGTGAGAGCACTGCTTTTTCAGTTGGCACTTTCAAAGAGATTTTAGGGAGAATTTGTGTCCACTTCTATCTACTTAATCAATCAAACACCTTCATCTTCTTTCTCAGTTAAAGGTCCTTATGAAGTTTTATCGGGTGCACTCCCTCTTGTAACAATTTGCAAAAGAACACTAATTAATCGGTTAGATTCTTGGGTAAACGCAATCCACCATGAACTGTTATACAAAGTACTAGAAGAGATTACTTTGATCAGTCCCTGCCGGACAAAACCAAGACTTTTCATAGGTTTGGTGGGTCTGGTGCCATTAGGAAATTGTTCTATTGGGGTCTCTTCGTCATTTTTCCAATAAAGGGGTCAAAAGACATAGATCAATCACTGTCCAACGAGACTCAAGTCTTTTCCAAGTTTTCAGCTGTTTCCAAGCGCAAAACGACACTGTTTTCTCTTTCCTTGCAACTTCCCTGTTGATGTTTGTTCTTGGAGGTGGACAGATGTTTTAATCAAATGGTCTTGGTAGATTAGGTGCGGTTGGCGCTTTAATGCTTTGAATTTGTCAGCTAATAAATCACACATTTGATAATCAAGAAAATGAAATCTAATTTACAAAATAATTAGATACCATTTACCTCATAGCCAAGATATTTAAGTTTAAAGGGACTCAATCTTTTATAAGTCTACGTAAATATTTTACATGATTTCAGAGTTAGTCATGTGAGCTTAGAATATCGGCTTGAGAGCAATTGTTGATTAATCTCATGTAGGTGCATATAGATATTTTACTGAATTGTTCTTAGATATCTTAATCTTTTTCCACCAACAAACTTATTTTATAATGAGCATCATAAGTCATGAGCATATATACGGCTCAAATTGGATTAGTCAGGTTTGAGTCTTCATGTTGAGTAATATTTCATATTCGAGTTTTATGAATAGAGAGAATTTAATTTATCAAGTGTTACCACTAGTAGTCCCGCCAAGTTAGAACTGAATTAATAAGGATTTCTTATATTTTTAAATATCAGTTATACATATTAAAAAATTGGTTCGAATCCAAATTAGTTGGAATATATTTAAACCCCCATACAATACCCCCGAGAATTTTATAATTTCTATGTATTATGCCAAAAAAATTTAAAACGTTGAAAGCGTAAAAGAAAAAAACAACGGGCTGCAGCCGGTTTCCTGTAGAAGGAGAACGCCCTGGACGTCCACCAGCTGGACGCCGGAAGCCCCCTCTCCTTTCAATTCAATTTAATGTTGTCGCCAATGTTTACGACGACTTTGACTTTCAGGGTCAATCATTCAAGCCCAGAGAACACGAAGCAAGACGACTGAGCAACACAAGATGCAGATTAATGAGGCAACATCCAACTGTCTAGGCTACAGCATCACCGTCGGTGAGCCGGAGACCGTTAAATGCCTCATGGTCAGGGGCCCACCATTGGTCCAGATGATGGAGAGATTCTTGAGTGAATCCCACCGTAAAGTATTAATAGAAAATACATACATTTTCCTATTTTCATATTCAATATAATAAAAAATTCCAATCCCTTTTTTCTAATAATTTATGGTGGATTGAATTTACTTAAAAGTTTGTCGACCTGGTAGCTCTTGCTTTGATGTTAAGGTTAGTATTGATGTGGAAAAGGGATTGGCCAGACACCTACATAGGAGGAAGACTTTTGAGTTCTATGTAATATTCAATGGACTTTTTTGGCTTGCACTACACAATATCCCCAGGCCAGCCAAAATGCACATCGAGACTAATCTGCGATTGGGCCGGGATTCCTAAGAAATTCCCGTCGACACTCCCAACCTGAGATTTGATCCTGGGATCACCCATTTGGGAGTCTAGTGAGGGAACCACTAGGCCAACCCCAAGTTGGTATAATATTAAGTGGACTAACAGTTTACTCTTCAAATTTATAAATCACCAATATTTGCGGATCTCAATTTTAATTTTTATCGATTTAGTTTAGACATTTCAATTCCATCTGACACTTTGGTCCTTCCGTCACTTCGGTTTAAACGAACACCGACGTGACAACCAAGTTGACAAATGGGCGCCGACGTGGCAGCCAAGTTAACATTCTAACATTTAAGGACATCAAAATTTTTTATTGTAACCAAAGTTCATAAAATTCACATTTCATCTAAGTGCTAGAGGGTTAATGTTTCTATGTATTTAAAAATATTGAAAACTAGATCAAAATTTTAGATAAAATATGAATTGATAAACTTTAGTCCATGAATATTAACCCACTAACACTTAGATGAAATGTGAATTTTATGAACTTTAGTTACAATAAAAAAATTTTATGTCCTTAAATGTTAGAATGTTAAATATTCAGGAACTAAAGTGTTATTAGACTATTATTTATTATTTTTTACAGATGTGGCAGTGCCACATTGGCTCCTACTTGCCAACTTGGCTGCCACGTCGACATCCATTTAAACCGAAGTGACAGAAGGACTAAAGTGTTAGATAGAATTGAAATGTCTGACTAAATTGATGCAAATTAAAATTGAGATCCTTATGTGTTGGCAATTTACAAACTTAAGGACTACACTGTTAGTCCACTCTTGTAATATTCTTTTCCCATATGTAATATTCTTGTATGTCACTGGTACACCAATCAGCAATATTTGGTGGTATCACAAATTATCAGACAACGCTGATAGGATATTTCAATTACATACAACACTTTCTCCTTCCTTAATCTTTTGGAAGGAAAGAGCATGATACCAGCATGTCTTTTCTAAACAATTTAGAGCAGTTGTTTTCATATATAACAAATTCGCTTGCTTAATTGAAAATCATTTTTCTTGTATATTAATTGTAAAAATAATCCTGCTAGTGCATACTATTTCTATCATGATCGGATATGTAAAGAGGAGGTCTTCAATAATATATATACATATATATATATATAATCTGATAATTACAAGAGCACCGATGACTAATATTTTTGGATAATGACCCCGTGATATTACATATAGTATTAGGTCCAACTCCAGCTCACAACCATGAAGAATTTATACCGGCGGTTTATGTTTCGGGAACCCTTTGATGTTACGTATGGGAGCTTTTATAAGTAGATGCTAACGGTTCAAGGGGGAATTATGTCACTCGTGATCCCGTGTCGGTTGTGTAGAAGAGGAGATTTTGTGCATATACGTAAAATCTAATGATTGTAAAAACACTAACAGCTAACACTTTTTTGCAATAGATTAGTAAAATTATATTTTATAAGCTTATGACAAATCATAAACTGAGAAATAATCCTAGTTTGAAGAGAGTGAGTACCACCACTTATTAGCTTGAAGGTTTTAGGTATGGACGAAATATAATTCGCGATTTTCTGGATGAGGAAAATAGCTTGTGATAGAAAAGTAAATTCATCCACAGTCTGTGCTCTCTTTAGGCAAATAACCAATTCACGTAGAAAGAATATTATAAAATGTTAAGTAAATTGCTTCAGGAATTTCGCAAAAAATATATATTTCGTTTTGCAAGTTAATAAAAATAATGGGTTAATGTTTTAAATTTCACAAACAAGCACCCGGTTTTTAATTTAGCAGGCAACTAATCGCTATTTTGGAATCTTAAAAAGAGTTAAATAGAATATTTCGAAAACTTTGTAATCAGTAATATAACATTAAATAAACACAAAAATAAGAGAGAGATGCTAAGTAAATTGATTAAATATTGGTCGCATATGAGAGAGAAACGCTAAGAAATTTAAATAATAATATTATCTCAAAATTTCAAATAAAAATTTGTAATTTTGAGACAGAATATTTCTAAGATTATAATCAAATATAGTGTAATGAAAATAAAATTTGTCAATTCAGAAAAGACAAAATAAAAATTTTCCAAATAATCCATTTTGAGTAATACTCAGCTCCACGTTTTTCCAAAATTTTATCATGAAGTTAATTAAACAAATTAAAGTTTATAGGAACATAGAGTTTCTTCTGGGTTTTTACGGCTTTGTTTAGGTTTTTAGATATTTTTATATTTGTAAAATTTTAAATTTATATTTTACTGTCTAATTTATCTTTCATTAACCCGCTAATATGACTAATTGATGTTAGTTTGTGACAATAATAAGTAATAATAATGAGATTTATCCGTGAATTACAAGTCTTTCTCATGGGATATCCGGTCTTGGCCCAGCGCATGGGCTAGACTTTCTCCCTTTTACTGTAAGTCCACGCGCTAGGATTGCCCAACCGTTTCGAAAAGACATGATCTAGAAAAAGGACAAGTACTATGCCGAACAAAACATCCATATAATAGAGAACTTCGAGAAACAAAGTCAATAAGACACGTTTTCTTTTGTACCATTTGAAATAAAAAATTCAAAGAATTTTGACTCATTCAAATTTGATAGTAAAATAAAAAATGCTAGTAAAATAAAAAATGTTAAATTAATAAATTGGTGCCCAGATTTCTTAAGGTAGGATTTGAATCCAAACTTGGGAACCAGCTAGTTATATACGTAGTAGACTCCGAGTATCATAGGATATGCACAGCTAGTTATATACGTCGTAGACTCTGAGTATCATAGGATATGCACACACTGAGTCCTGAGTCAAGCAGGCATCCTTTTCAAGTCAACACAAAAATTTTCAAATTAAGACAGCGGAGTTGCCTATAATTCAAGACGCAGATGCAGATGCAGCCTCTTAAGACCTTATCCGAGGTTGCTAGCCCATGTATCATGCCCTCTCAACTAGGTAATAATCCGACCCTGAAAATGCTTCTTTACGCTTTCCTAAGACAAGGAGCTGCTCTGTTGCTTTGGGTGGTGCTACTACTTCTAGCTCCATCACTGATAGCAGCTCAATCGAACTCGAAACCCGGATGTTCGAACAAGTGTGGCAACCTCACCATCCCTTACCCTTTTGGCCTTAAAGGCCAAGACGACTGTCATTTAGCTGATAATGTTCCGGCGTTTACCATCGACTGCAACACCACCGTGGACCCTCCTATCCCGTACTGGATGAATTCGTCTACCAATATCCAGATAACAGATATCTCCATTCCCAATCATGAGATGCGGATCATGGTCTATGTAGCTCACGACTGTTACAATACCACGGGCCGGGAACATAGGAACATACCCTCTCTCAGCCTCGGGCACGCGAAGTTCCCGATATCCAGCAAGAGGAACACGTTCACCGCCATTGGATGCGACACAAAGGCTTACTTCGAAGGGTACAAGGACGACAACTACGCCATGGGTTGCATGTCGCTCTGCTACAACATCACCGACGTAGCCAACAAGACATGCTCCGGGATTGGCTGTTGCCAAGCTAGCATCCCGAAGAACGTGTTTCGATACAAGATTTTCCTCGATAGCTTCCACAACCACTCCCAGGTCCTCGGGTTTAACCCCTGCAGCTATGCTTTCGCAGCTGAGAATGGCCACTTCGACTTCTCTACCAATTACCTCAGACAGATTAACGAAACGATGGTTCCTTTGGTCCTGGACTGGGCTATCAGTAACCAGACGTGCGTTGAGGCAAAGCGGAACAAGACGGGTTATGTATGCAAAGATAACACGAACTGTACGGATGCGGAGAATGGATACGGATATCATTGCCACTGCAAGGAAGGTTTCCAAGGAAATCCATATCTGTCCGGACCCGACGGTTGTCAAGGTATCCTCTGTTTCATATTTGCTTCATCCAAGTTCAAGGTATCCTCTGTTTCATATTTGCTTCATCCAAGTTCCACACCCTTATAGTGTTTTTTTTCCTCTACACAACATGATAGAAATTCATCCATTTTATTCGGTCCAAAATTATTTTTTTCCTTTTCCAATTATGACTTCCGGAGTACGAAAAAATATAACTATTTCTGTTTTCAGATATCGATGAGTGCAAAATCTCAAATCCATGTACCAAGAAGGCGTCATGCATAAATCTGAATGGAAGTTTTAGTTGTAAATGTCCTCATTGGTACAGAGGTGACGGAAAGAGAAGCGGGACTGGTTGTACAGCAAAGGTGACCTCTCGTGATATTGCCCTAGGTGAGTAGCTCTTTCGTTTCTCTTTCTGAGTCTGCATCACGGGTGTTTTTTCTTTTGGTTGTGAAATGGGGCTTAATAAAGCCCATGCATCATTGGATAGTATCCCAAAGGAAAATTTCCATTCACAAAAACTGAAACTCGAGAGTTTTTTTAATAAAAAGAAATGATAAATCATATTATAACCAACTCATTTTGGTAGTATCTTCCTTTTTTTTTTGTTATAAGGGAGGTTCCTGAATCTAAAATAAAGATATGAAATAAAATAACGTGGCACATGACTCCCACGATGAGATTCGAACTCACAACCTATTGGTTTCTTCTCGATTGCCTCCGCTTTACCTTAGCATGGGCCTTTTGATAAAGGTTCTCCATATTTTGCTATTTCTGAGGTGAAATTTTAATTAAAAAGATACTTGTATTTCGATGCCACTATGAAGTAGTGGATTGGGATTAATTATAGAAGGATCATAAATTAATTAACACTTGCAACATAGAATAAACTAGTACACAACAATAGTAACAAGCTGGAAAAAACACACACACACACACACAAAGATGATGGTTTATGCTATGATACATCCTACCTCACCATTAGCATGAAATTGAGATGTTCAATATTCGATTTTCCGGTAGAACTTGGTGTGCCTACTTATTTTACTTAACTTAGAAATCTCAATTTTCGTTGAATTGACAGATTACTTATGATTGTTTTTCATTTTACGTGGACTAGTCGTGGGCATGGGTTGTCTGCTCCTCCTCCTCTGCGCTTCTTGGTTAGCTTTGGGACTACGACATAGGAAGGCAACAAAGGAGAGAGAGAAGTTCTTCAAAGACAATGGTGGCCTCTTGTTACAAAGATTAATCTCGCAACAGAGTCACGTCGAGGTATGAAAGTATTCACTGCAGAAGAGCTTATAAAGGCAACTGACAACTTCCACGAAAGTAGAATCCTCGGCCAAGGTGGCCAGAGTACAGTTTACAAAGGAACAGTGATGAACAACAGGATAGTTGCCATAAAAAAAGCCAAACTACTAGACAAAAGTCAAGTGAAAGATTTCATCAATGAGATCATTATCCTATCTCAGATCAATCACAAAAATGTGGTTAAACTGATAGGGTGCTGCCTAGAGATGGAGATTCCTTTATTGGTTTACGAGTTTGTCAGTAATGGAACCCTTTCCGATCACTTACATGGTAACCGTCATTGCCCCACGTCATTGCCCACATGGGTAGCTCGCCTACGTGTGGCAGCAGAAATAGCAGGAGCTCTTTCATATTTGCACTCTGATGTTGCTATTCCGATCTTTCATAGGGATGTGAAGAGCACTAACATATTGTTAGATGATAATTACACAGCAAAGGTGTCAGATTTTGGAGCCTCCAGGTTGATTCCAGTTGACCAAACTCAACTAAGTACTTTAGTGCAAGGCACGTTTGGATACATTGATCCAGAGTACTTCTACACAAGCCAATTGACGGAAAAGAGTGATGTTTATAGTTTTGGTGTGGTGCTAGCTGAACTGGTAACTGGGATAAAGGCTGTTTCTTTTCACAAGCCTGAAAATGAGAGGAACCTCTCCTTATTTTTTGTAACGGCTGTGAAAGAGGACCGTTGCATGGAGGTTGTTGACAAGCGGATTTCAAATGAGGGGAATGCTGACCACATAGGAGAAGTTGCACTCCTAGCAAGTAGGTGTTTGGAGGTAAAGGGTGAGGATAGGCCTTCCATGAAGGAAGTTGCACTTGAATTGGAGGGATTGCTTAAGGTCATTGATACACATCCATGGATTCATCAAAATTCAGGTGCTCTCCACGAAACTGAATTCTTGCTTGGGGAAAGTCGGATGAGTTTCGTTGACACTGGTCCCTTTAGTACAACAGTTTCAGATGATACCATAAAAAATCAATTGCTATCTTTTCATATTGCAGATGCGAGATAGATTGTCATTAGTATTGATATATTGTATCAGAACTTGCAGTTACTCTTTCTAATTTGTTATCAGGTTTAATTTTAAGGTAATCTCCAATGTCTGTATTGTTCTTGTGTTAAATGCTAAAGTCTTGTAATGTTTCGTTGTTAATTGAGGTTCCTGTGTTAGATAGTGAGAAGAGCTGGGGAATAAACCATAAACAATTGAGAATTGACATCTGGGTATCTCATTTTCTAGTCGAGAATCATGTGCGAGACATCAAAATCCCCTTGATCCACGTGCTTGTACCTTTGTCTGCATAATTGTTATTGACATGTAACTCTGATAGAGTATTTGAATTGTTTTTTGATGAGCGGAGTACTACATCCGAAGGATAGACGACAATGATAATAAAAAAAATTGTAATTTAGCATTGAAAAATTTTAAAATGATATTGAACATAAGAATTTGATGAAGCGATTAAATATGGAAAACTAGGATGATTCGATTTGCGAACTTGATGAAGGGCATTAAACATCTGTATGACAATTTGATTGCTCTATGCACAAATAACTTGCTATCTCCTACCAATCATGGGAGCGTATAGTATCATATGCTACATTGAAAATTAGCCATCGCCCTACTTCGTTATTGCCCTCGAGTTTCATTGAAACTTCTTTGATTGTCACTCTCTACAAACCTTTTACCCTCAAACACGTATTTGCAAGCACAGCAACATCCATCACAACCATCCCCTCCTGACCATCTTAACGGCTTTTTTAATTAAACATTTTTATGTTTTATTTTTTGAATAGTTTATTATTAAAAATTAATTTTAACATAAAATATTACATGAGACCAAAAGTTACTCAAATGTTAAGATTGAGATTAAAATCGACCCAAAAATGTCTAGAACTGAATTTAAGATGATAACATAAGAGAATTGATTAGAGGTTATTTTCCCCTTATATTGAATAGTTATTGCTGGTTCTAGCTAAAATAATTGGACGAAGATTTTGGACAAGTCATCATTCAAGCTCTGAAATGTCTACGTGTGCAAAACAAACACTGTTTAGCCAGTACATTTATAAGCTAAATAAATAAATATAGGAGGATGCAGTTTTAATATAATTACATAAGATTCTAACTCATAAATTAAAGGCTCTAAATTCGATCATCACTATGGAAGTTATCTGCTACTTTATTTCTTATTTTTGTATTACATTTATGATTCTATCTTATCGCTGAAAAAAAAGGGGATAATATTGTAAGACCAAGACTTTTCCAAGTTTATGATTCTATATATATAAACAAAGACTTGGATCAGTCACTGCCACCAAGACCAAGACTTTTCCAAGTTTTGGTAGGCCCAAGTGCGAAAAGGATAATATTGTATTATTGTAATATCTCTTGGAAAAATGATATTGAATTGAATGAGAAATTATTCTCATGAATTGAAGAAACTGATGTTTCGATTTAAATTTAATTGAATAAGAAATTGATCTCATGAATTGAAGAGAATTTAGTTTGAGTTTAAGTTTATGGACTTAATTGTGTGGGTTGAGTTACGAAGAACTCAAGCCCACAAGGACCCATAAGGCATGTAGAGCCCATAGTAGGAATAGTGAAAACTCAATCCCACATTGATGAGAAATGACAACTTAAAAGGTTTGTATGCTAGTAGTGGTTTTATGGTGAGTAATCTTATTAGCTATAATAGACGATTTTCTCGTGGTTCCAGCACTTGTGCTGGAGGTGCAATCGCTGCATTTTGCCGTTTCCAATAATTTTTTCCCTCCTTCAAAAACCAACGTACGATTTCTGACTATTCGGATTCCGAGCGGTTTAGGGCAATTAACACTGGATTAAAGTGTGTATTAAGGCACGACATTAAGAGCCGCCCTTAATAAGGGCACTGAATGTACGGTTCAATCAGATTAATGGCTGGTTCTGTTCAATTAAGGGCTCTTAGTATCCTATCAGCCCTTTTAATGGCCGGTTCGGGCATTCAATTGTTCGGTTCTCCTTCATTAAGCCACCAACCCCTCTCCTACACTATAAATAGGACATTTGTCCTTAGGATCATACACACCACAGCTCTGGAGCTCTCACCTCTCTCCGCATAGCATCATTTTTCGGTAGTTTCCAGCTTCGGTTTCGGTCTACCTCCAGCTTCGAGTTTCATGCAGCCTCGAGCTGAGCCAGTTGTTGTATCCTGAGAGACTGAAGTTCACGCTTCCTCAGTACGACCAAAGGGGACAAATTAGTCTTAAGGAAACTGTGATTACCCAGGCCTCGACAATCAGTAACAAATTTTATTTTATAAGTTGATCATTTTTATTTATGTATTCTTCATTTTATTATTCTTCTTTTTCATTTTCTGGTAAGGTCTTTCTAGCACACTTTTGTACCTACATGAAGAAATTGAAAAATTATTTTTTAATAATATTCATTTTGTACTACGACCATCGAGATTGTCATTTTAATTTTGTATTACAATTTGTTCATCCTTTTCCCAAATTTTTGGAAGAGAAGATTTAGATCAATCACTGCCAGAGGTGACCAAGACTTTTCCAAGCTTTGAGAGGTATAGGAGCAAAAAGGGCATTGTTTGCAATAGATTCTCTTTCCTTAGAACATCCTCGATGTTTATTATTGGCTTTTGATTCTTAGGCCCCTCCAGCTTAGTACAGTCGGATCGGCATTTTAGAAGTGGATAACATCCGATCTAAAAAGATGAAATCTATAAAAATTTGTGTTAAATTGTTAATTTTTTCCAAGTTTAGGGTCGATAGGACCTAAGAAACTCCTGTAGAATTACTGCTGCTAAGTTGAAGATCGGTGCTTCAGGTTATGGGACTAAAGTCACTTACTTGATGATTATTTTAAATGTACTTCTTAAAGATCTGTTGGAAACTTGTTATCGTCATAGATCTTTGAATTGTGCATTGTGCTTCAATCGCTGATGCACGAACTTTGTACAATCATTCTACAGCTGCCTCGTGAGCCCAAGCCCATTTTCCTGTGCTAGCCCATTTTGGCCCAGGACGAAGCCTAGCATGTACAACAAGTCAAGAGAAGAATCTGCTTGTTGTGAAGATCATGGGGATCAGCCCACTCTCGACCACTTCCCCATCTTTCTCAATTTATAATTGCCATCTTTTCATCTTGTATATAAATGATCGATTTATTCAGATGAAAGGAGGTGGGTGACCTATTAATACATTTTTCTCTTTTCATCTGTTAGATCTTGTTCACAACATCAGCGACAATAATAGGGTCTCTGCAGTATGAAAGCTGAACTGAAACGAGCGACAGCGGTTCCACTGCAGGAAAGGTGAACCAGAACCATATCTCATTGAGAAGTGAGCTCTGAACTGATCCGAGCTTTGAACTGCTCCATAATAATATCAATATGCATCAATTTAGGGCAGTGCCAACATGTAAGTAGCAGAAATTGTGTTAGTATTGCAAGGACTCATCTTGGGCATGGAATACTACTCGCTAAAGAAAGCTGTTAAGTCTCTGTATGGGGCATTTCCATAATGGATGGGATTAAATATTATGACAAAAGAGCCTGGATGATGCACCACCAAATCATCTAGAGCCAAGATTTCACAACATAAATGAGTAGAACAAGGTAGATCGACCTATTTTTGAGGGAGAAGAGATGATCTGCATGAAGAAGGGTCATAGGATCTCGGGTATGTGCTGAAAGATTCACGCCAGTCATGATATATCCCAAATAAACCACGTTCATAGATTATAGGCAGACTGTTGGGAGAATCAACTGGAGCTACATTCATTACCCACAATTTCAAATATTTGAGGGCAGCGGCAAACCTAGATAAAAAGCACAACATGGACATGAATGACTAGATCAATATACATACTGATGAATACCAAAGCAGGATCTTTTAAAGGCAAAATATGTAGAGGCAATCAGTTAAGTAAAATCAAAACAGAAACAGGATTAACTAATCTTCCTCATGAAAAGCGTCAACTAACACATCCATGCAAGGGAGGAAGATCCTGTGTTCTCATTAGTACAGCATGGAAGAACAGCTCTGCCTTCCCTTCTTGTTTGCAAAATATTAATTGGAGCCCTCATTTCAATTTCTTCACAAATAAAAGACATGTCTCTGTGCTTTCAACAAGAATCGCAAATTTTCAACTTATTCAAAAATTTTCTATAGCCATTTTCCAAGAAAGATACCTCTAAACAAATGAAGGACACTTTGAAGAGTTTGAGAAAATATACCGCTACAGCAGTTAAAAGTAAGCCTTTACTGTGCAAGAATAGCTTACCCTCCATAGATAGCTCTCATGTCCATGACATTCCTGACAGAGGACCAGCTGATTCCAATGCCATTCAAGTACGACTGGGAGACAACATTCTTCCATATACGCCAGTTCTGTTGTGGAGCCAATGTGGTGGTTTTGCCAATCAAATTGGCCACTGCTCTGGCCAGTGGGATCCACGCTCCGATGTATCTACTGGAACTCTATGAATACATGCCTGCAAGGGCACTTTCCTTCAGACATTTGGAATCCAAACAGGAAAATTTCTCCTTAGTAACTTTTCTTTCATATAATGAAAGTATTCAAGCCTCAGAGAACCTTAGCGATCAAAAAGCCTATCTTTAATATAAGGATTTTCTTGAGGCAAAAATATGCCCCTCTTGAAGCTAACTTGTAAATTAATAATGTTTCCATATTTACTTGAGAGTCCTTTACAAATGGAACGTCAAAGAAATTAAAGGTTGGTGCTGAATTAACAAAACTACAAGCGAACGGCTGACCAAAACAAACCTTAAACACTTCGAAGAGAAATAATACTGGAAGCCTATCAGTGGCGGATTTCAAAACGAAAGAGTAACTAGTTTGATTGCCAACTATACTATTCTACATGATGCAGTTTATAGTTGCAATCATCCAAGAGGAGTTAGCATGAAAATCACCACCAATCCATCAAACTACAAAATATAAATAAATAAATAAGGATAAGTAAAAGGTGCTAGGCAGCATTCTGATTATCAGATTCTGTGCAGAGTGGAGGCTTCTTTTCAGGTCTTTCCTGATAGCAATCATTTGAAGTTGGTTCTTGTATAATGCTGTTGAAACTCCATTAGTTTTGTCTTTTACAATCTTCACAAGGTCCCAGCACATGGCTTTTGTCAATTTGGACATTTATGCAACCAACAGAAAAGTAAAGCATGAATCTCAGTTCCAACACCATTAAAAAAAAATACTTCAAGCTCAACCTTTCCGAATTCCAGAATCTTCGGGATCTTTCTGATAGACGGGTGTTGCTAACCAGATAAAGCAACCACCAGGTCTCAGTATCAGGCTGAGCTCCAGAAGAAGTTTGCCACCTGAAATTTGAGCAATACACTTTTCTTGTAACTGATGCTCATTTCAGCAATTAACAAAAATATAAGCCCATGATTTAAGAGTCCAACCCATTCCAAGCCTATTAAGATTGCTCAAGCCCATTAATTATTATTTTTTTTATTAAATTCTTCTGCCCCCACCGACCTAGCAAACCCCACATATTTATCTCCAGCAGTCAATCAACTTTTCCATTGTCTATCATTTCTCACCCATCGCACAAAGTGATAGAGGGGAAGAAGGAGACGGAGACGGAGATGGAGACGGAGGAGAGCAAAGGCTTAAGAGGAGAATTAGGTATGGAAAATAGGATGTAAATAATACTAGTTTCAAGTTTAGTAGATTTTATTACTTAATAGTATATTATAGTTAGTATGATTTGGGTATAAATGTATGATTGATAGGAAATGTGAATGTTATAGAGTGGATCATGGTATATAAAATGCATTCTATTCGTCGGTGGTGCATTTGTTTGATTGAAGAAGAAGAAGAGCAATGAGCCGAGAGATTCTAGGAGAAATTGATAAGAGAAATACCATACAAATGATATACATTTCAAGTTTAGTAAATTTTATTATTTAATAGTATATTATAGTTGGTATGATTTATGTATAAAAATATGGTTAATGTATTTGTTAAGGTTATAGGGTTGATCATGGTGAAGTAGATTAAGCTCTATAAATATTATTATGAATATTTCATTTAAATACATGTGACTATATTATATATGTTCGTATATATTAATTTTTACTATTATCAATATGATAGGGATTGAAGAGATCCAAAATAGACCTCTTGAAAACCAAGAAATCACCAAACAAACCATCCTTCCAAGAATGTCTATATAATTTTGCTCTGTATACAATACAGACAAAAATTGCACAGGCAAACAGACAAAAGCAATCCTAAGGAGGAAAATGAATTGCATATAAGGGCTCGGCACCTCAAGCCAAGACATCATATGAAAGATCCTTATTTTATGAGGTGAAAATTTCTTTAGCACCATTCCAAGGGGTTCTTTTATAACTAATACCAATTTATATCAGTTTCAAAAAATAGCACCACTTTTTAAGGTTGTCTAGTGAATTTTTTAATAATTCCAATTCTGACCCTCTCATTCTCTAATCCTAACTTCCTCTCCTCTTTCTCGCCTGCAGACTCGCTCGAAGCTCCCTAATTTCCCCTCCTCTGTCTTGCTTGCAGACCTGCCTCCTCTCCTCTTCCTTGCCCGAAGCCTCGCCTCCTCTATGAAGCTTGCTACTCCTCCTCCCGGCCGAAGGTTGCTACTACTCCTCTTGGCCGAAGAAGCTGCTGCTCCTCCCGACAGAAGTTTGCCGCTACCCCTCCCTGCTGAAGTTTGTTGCTGCCCCTCTCGGTCGAGGCTTGCTGCTCCTCCTCTTAGCCGAACCTTACTGCTACTTCTCCCGCCTGAGCACAATGCTTGTTGTTGCTTGAAACCCAGATCTGTGAGTTTGACGGAGTGAAACTTTGTTCTACTGCTATATTCGTAATAGTTCTATCAATGTGCTGGGAAGTGACCAATCTCCGGTCGAATCCTCAAAAACTTATGAAATAATTTCTTTAGTCATAACTAGAGATAATGTCTTTAAATTCTGTTAGTAGCTTTTGCTGGAGTTCCTCGAGTTTGCGACAATCTTTGTTGGAAAAACTAGTTTTGTGAGCATATTGGATTGGCTTTTTGGTCTGTAATTTTTTCATATAAAGATTGTCATTCTTCTCTAGAAATTATGGTTTATGTATTCAGATGAATTTGTCAATAAAACCAAACATGTGCAGATATTAACATCCCAACCTTTAAATAGTCACAATTTGCTTGAACTACGCAACCCTTTGATGTATAAACCAAATTGAAGACTTTGAAAGAACCAATATTGAAGGTCCACTGGTTACCTTTGATCGTTCAGTTCAGTTGGTCAAGAGGAGTTACCTCTGTTTTATGCTTCTATAGGCATCAACGAATTGGAATTCCCTCAAGCATTCTTGCTAGATATAATCTATTAAGTTGTCGTTGGATGATTTGTTTGATTTGCAAGATATTGTTTGTTAGGAACTGTTAAACCTCATCACAACCAATGAATATATCATTGTGACCTATTAATGTTTTATTGGGACCAATTAGTATCTCATGAGACCTAATGATTTTTCATAATTTGTAGTCTATTGGGACCTAATTATACTTTGATTTGTGCAGACGGAACAAAATTTAAAGATTTCTCGTGTCGAATGGTTTGTCCCGAAGTTGAACCAACATAACCATGTGCAAGTGCTTAGTGATATTGAGCATGCACTTGCCAGTGAAGAGGACATGGCTCAGTTTCACAAAGTTATCTAGGACATTTTTGGGATATGGACCATGACATAGTGTTTAGTGGTGTGCTAATCGTACATTTATTATTGAGGGAAATCAAACATCATGGGCGAGAGATGAAATGTGGCTTGTTACTGGATGACAACATTTACTGAAGTTGTCAAGAAAAGAGTTCTACCTTATTATGGGCTTAAAATTCGAGGTTTTCTCGAATTTACAGCACTATGAGCCCTTTGCTTGTAGTTTGCTATAGATACTTTGGGAGAAAGAAAGATATCCAGTACGTTGATGTTTGGATGATTCTGGTTGGTGGTAACTTCAGGGAATAACTTGGTGCTGTTAAATTGTGCTTGATATGTTTGTTGGGGAAATTCATATGAGGCACCAATAAGAGACGCATAGTACCATATTGGTTGTAGGGCTTAGTGGAGAGCCTGAACTAGTTTGATTCCTTCCCATGGGAGAATCTTGTCTACAAGTACTCGATTAAGAAGTTTTGTCAATCTCTACACAATCTAAACCAGGTGGATAGAAATTTGAAGTGCAACTTATGTGAATTTTCGTTGGTGCTATAGGTATAATAAATAATTGATGTAAATATCAGTTAAGTGAAATTATTAACAATATAATACCTATATTATTATTCTTTGCAGATCCTTACATTTGAAATGATTCTTGATACAATTTAAATCCTCCCTCATGTAAGGATTCGTGATGGAATGGAAGATAGACTGAAAATTTGTCGGTGGACTTTTCGAGGCCATCCAAGCATGAAAACTATAGAAAGCATTTTCACTTCTACAATGAGATGAACTTGACTTTTGGTGTGATTGCAGATGTATAATTTTCATGATAGATATCTAAAAATATTAAATGACTTACAGATGTACATTCTCTCGACACTTCAATCAACAAATGTTGAGATGTAACAACCTTATTTCATGGATTTATAGGAGCTATCAGTGGAGGAGTTGTATTCAAATGAACCGTTTGGAGATAACTATGATAGGAATGAGGGTGATGAGGGTGATGAGGGTGAGGAGGGAGATTGGCAAGGCTTTGATGCTGAAGATCATGGATACAATAGACAGTGCCAACATGACTCGTACATTCATCATACCCACCACCTCCATCCCCAACTGTTCCATCAGGAAGCCATCCTTCGATGGTCCCTTCTACAAGTGAGCCATCACCTCCATCTCTAGTACCTCTATCTGTAAATGAGCCCTCACCTCAACCTCCAATAGCTCCATCTGTAGCAGTATTTGAAGGTTCACTTGCACCAATAGGCCCATTTGCAAATAAGGTAAAAGAGACATAACAAGTCACTTTGATATGTTTGATGATATATTGTATGGTGTACAGTAGTAATCAGAGTGTCTTCATGATTGTAGGATCAAGGCAATAAGAAGAGATATAAAACTCGTGATGGAAAATGAATGAAGGCTCCCATATATCGTAGTCCCTACACTAACCCAGATCATCATTAATGATGTGGTCTGATGTTGTTAGGAAATGTTAGGAGCAGACATTTTGATATTTTGTTAGGAGTTTATATTAGGATTAACCTTCACTATACATTTTTACCTTATCTTATGGTGACACATTTTATATGCATTTTAGGATTGTCCTGCTCAAGTGCAGTAATGTTGGTATGAGATATCTTATCCAATAAGTCTCGAGAAAAATCAAACCGGTCCTAAAAATTGTCCAATAGGTCTCGAGAAAAAAAACTGATCAAAGGAAATACACAATTGGTCCCGAAAAATACACATTCGATGACGAAGTAACTTGGTCCCGAAAATTCTCCAATAAGTCTCAGGAAAACTGAAACTAGTCAAGAAAAATACTCAATTGGACCCGAAAAAGACCCATTTAGTGACCAAGAAATTTGGTCTAAAAAATTCACCAGTAAGTCCCAAGAAAACTGAAACTGGTCAAGATAAATACTCAATTGGTCCCGAAAAATATGCATTTGGTAATCAAGTAAATTAGTTTTCATTAGTAAGACCTGAGAAAACTAAAATTGCTCAAGGGAAGTACTCAACTTGTCTCGAAAAATACACATTTGGTGACCAAGTAATTTGGTCCCCAAAAATTCACCAATAGGTCCCGGGAGAACTAAAACTAGTCAAGGGAGATACTCAATTGGTCCCAACAAATACACAGTTGGTGACCAAGTAATTTGGTCCTGAAAATTCACCAATAGGTCTCGAGAAGAAAAATGCTCAATCGGTCTTGAAAAATATGCATTTGGTCCCGAAAATGCTTCGATAGGTCTCGAGAAAACTGAAATTAGTCAAGGAAAATATAAAATTGGTCTTGGAAATACACATTTGGTCACGAAAATTGTGAAATAGGTCTCAATAAAAAATGAAACTGTTCAAGGGAAATACATCATTGGTCCTGAAGTTACACTGATAGCTTGCTAGCACAATTACAGGGATAATTTCTTCTTAGAACTCATGACAAAGTCATGTGTGTGCTTCTTTGGTATCAAGTGGTCATACTCTCATCAGACATCTTTATTTATTATGACCTATTTGATGGCAAATCTCGTATCAAGGATGATTGTATGTATATACCCTTCTAGTAGACGAACTCAGCTGATCTGAGTTGCTAACTTTATTTGAACAATTGGTGACAGATGAGTGTACGACCCACAGTATCTACACTTCTTCCTAGTTTGTGTCATTGATGATGAAGGAATACAACTTCTACAATGCCTTCCTTATTGAGGTAGCATCTCTAGTGGGAGAATAACCATGGTACATATGTTCTCTAGGACAATCCACTATGTAGGCCCACTAATAGGCATGATTGGCTCAAAGTATGTACCAACAATAGAAGATGACAAATAGAAATTAGCACATAAAGTAGTCCAATCTATATTACACCCTCTGTTGACAAATGAAATAATTTAATCAATAAGAGCAACATCAGTAAAATGTAACAAATTAGAATGTCAATAAAAATTCACAAGGTAATCAAAAAATCTTGCTGCAGGGAGGGCATGGGCACATGGTATACGTTCTCGTTGGAAAAATTCACATGTGCAAGTCCATTCTTGGAGATCAACAATTCATTATAGTGATTGATGCTTTACCAAAAATATATTCCAATCGACTACAGTGCACGCATATGATGGGCATCAGAATCCATCTTCATCACCCTAGAATGTGGAACACTTACTAATCAGGATGTCCAATCAGAAGCAATATTCTTTCAATTGGAGTGCCATCTCTATGTCAATGTCATATTGCGTACAAACTCAGCCAATGTAAGAGTTGAGGCACTCTGCAATGTTTGTTGTCATCAACTGGTACTGTGATAATGGGCAATGAATGCGGGACCATTTATGTGATCCTATTTCCATAAGTATATCATAGCACCGACAATTCACTCATTTAATCTCATCCATGTGCTTATCAAACTCATGCACCATGTAACTCCTTGCAATTGTCTAGAAAAAATCCTTCATATCAATACGGTGGAACGTGCCAACAACGACACACATATTCGACGTCAGGGAACACTGTTTGCCAGGATTCGCCTTTAGTAAAGCATGACAATATGATGACAAAGAGTTTTTAGGAGATCCATATGTGAGAAAGAGTGCATAATACAATGCTTGTCATGCCTTATTGTAAAGTATTTGAATTCCATGCATCTCCTTCATGTCCGCAATGATATCATTAGGCTTCATTACTCTTCTTTGAACACCGAACAATTTTGGTGCAATCACCTCCCCAATGACACTAGCACTAGCTTGGCAATGGCACCGATGAACCTCATCACATGTGCATGTGTGCTCATCGATCCACCCACATACCTCCCAAAACGTACCTTCTTTTATCCGAATGGCACGGAATTTCCATGAGCAATTGACCTCCTTGCAAACTGCGTGGAATAATGACTTACTAAACCTATGTACTTGCCATTCAAAGTTTTGTCCCTAGGCATATAGGCCGAGTAATCTTTGCATGTCCTTTTTATTCAGGAAGAACTGTCCCATATAAATAATATTTGTGTTTGCTTTAGACACAAGATTGGCCCATCTCCCTGCGGCCATATGAATGCATCTACCCCTAGTATATGCCATTTGGTATTTGTTTCAGCAGATGGTTGCTCTACACCTTTTTCTAGGCCATAACTAGGAAGATCTGCCATAATCCTTGACTGTCTAACCACACTTATCCCATCTTGTACTTTATGGAGGTTAAATTCAGAATATAGGGTCTGATCATTTCGAACATATTGCATTCGTGGCTCCTCCTCCTCCAACAAATCAGGCACATAAGTATCTTGTACTTCATCGGCATACATATCTCATTCTTCACCATCTTCATTAATTTCAGGAATGGGTGGTGCAAGTGATGGGCTACTTGGGGCTAGTTGCTTCCATGGAATGATGCATTGCCTATTTCACCAATGCCTACTTGATGGAGAACTTCTTAACAATCCAATCAATCAACAAATATTACACATATCTGAGGTGGTTACCTTTTCTCAATGAGTTCAAACTCTACATTGTCACCGTTTTCTACATCCATTTGATATGGAGCATCACCTCCTCCAATATTTGTCGAATGGAACTCCATTCTAAATCGCCTATTGTCATGAGAAACAATCAACTGAACCTTTCTATATAACTCATTATATGAGATATTCATCAGAACAATTATACCTTTAGACTTAACTTGACTCCCTAAATATTGACGACCTTCATTAGCTATGCACTTCCATTTTCTGTTGAACATAATCACCACTCGGATGCACTCCATATTATCTATCTATTAACATGAACATATATTATAAGTAAGAAATGTAATACAAATAGGTCCCATATAATTACACATAGGTCATGTCACAATATAAATAGGCCTTATTGCATTATATTATAGATTATAAATAGGTCCCACAGAATTATATAAAGGTCCCAATACAGTATAAATAGGGTGCGGATAAATAGGTTTCAATAAAGTCTAAATAGGTACCGATAAACAAGTCCCAAAAAATTACAAATAGGTACTGAAAAACAAGTCTCGAAAATTTATACATTGGTCTTGAAAAATTTTAAATAGGTACCGATAACAAGATTCCGAAAAATTATAAATAGGTCCCAATAAAGTCTAAATAGGTACCGATGAATAGGTTTTGAAAAATTATAAATTGGTCTCGATAAAGTCTAAATAGATACTGATAAACAGGTCACAGAATATTATAAATAAGTCCCAATAAAGTCTAAATAGGTATCGATAAATAGGTTTCAAAAAATTATGAAGTAGTATCGAAAATTAGAAGCAGGTCCCGATAAAGTCTAAACAGGAACTGATAAACAGGTCCCAAAAAATTATAAATATGTTCCGATAAAGTCTAAATAGGTACCGATAATGTGAACGACATTTTTTTCCTTTCAATTTTAAACATGTCTATGCAGTTTTAATTGTGGGGGCAAATCAAGAAAGCCTATTGGACCACAAGTCTTGGAACCTATGGACTTTAAGCTCGTAGGCCTCAAATCTTTCCCCAAGTTAATTAGCCCACTTTTATATAATTTCCTTCCTTTGTTTCAAAAAACATAACATAAACAGAGCAGAAACAAAGCGTGAATAGAAATGAAAACATAGAAATTAGGCTTCATGTTGGATGAGCCAATCAAGCTTGTCGGATCCAAATTTGAGGTAATTATTTGCATTTCCTTAGAAAATCACTCCTTATATCATATTTCTCTATCTAATTTTATTATTTTTACTTAGATATAATGAAGGAAGACTCTATTTTAGTGTAGGTGGATTGTTCAAGATTTCTATGATGTAATACACAATTCTTGGGCTCAAACAAAGTTTAGTAAACTTAGTAGAGATATGTTATATAGTATTCATTCTTGTCTTGGACTATTTCATTAAAATGAGCCAATTTAGAGATGGTTATATATATGATTTGATGATGTAAGAGTTGAGTTTTGGCGAGTGATCAAGTTTTATAATTAAATCTTGTATAAATTTGAGTGGTTCTGTTTAAATTGACTTGTACTAAATATTGTAAGTTAATTTATATTCATTCCTATGATCATTAGCTATAGAATTTTTTTGGAAAATGAGTCTTTTAAGTCTTATTGGAGGAGTTAAGTTTAAGTGTTTTCTTGTTAATTTAAGCTATAGTTAATTGATATAATTTTTATTGATTGAGTTAATTAGTTGGAAGATTATGAGGTTCTATACTAGTATGGCATTACATCTATGCTTATATCGTAATGGACAATAGTGTTTAGAAGGTAAAATGAATAATTTTCCTTGCTATATGGGGATTTCATTTTTCCTTTCTCTACGATGACAAGCACGGAAGAGACTACACCCGTACAACCGGAAGGGACGATTTCGTACACCCTTGGGAGTAGTGAGTATTCCATTCCATTATAAAATGGAACTATATATTAAATATGATATGTAAGTATGATATGTAAGTATGATATTGCTATAGTTATTTTGATATTATGTGAATATGAGGTATATGGACTTGGCAAGTAAGTAAATATGATGTCTATGGATTGGAAATGAATGAAATATAGCTAATGAGATGCATTATGATTAATTGGTTGATGTAGCCATGGGTGACAAACCACTGATTCAGCGGGAAACAAAACAGGCGACCGATCGCTAATCCAACGAGTTATAAAACGAACGACCGACCGCTAATCCAGCGGGTATAAAATGGACAACCGACCGTTGATCCGACGAGTAATAAAACAGACGACCGATCGATGATCCAGCACGTTATAAAACGGATGACCAATCATGGTACCGTCACAATTCTCCATGAGGTTAATGCGGTATTGCGGCTACTTATTGTTTGTATTAGATTCTTGCATGTATTTTTAAGTATGAGAATATGAGATATATGAATTTGTATATGTATATTTACATACATGAGTAATAGAAATTATTATGAGGAATATGTGATGGTAAGAATAGAAGTTTGCTGTAGATTTTATAATTTTGTCTGAATATTTAATATATGAAAATTCATTTTATTTTGGAATAATTTACTCATAGAAATGCAGCTCATACTCTGCATATATACTTTTGTAGGTGATATAAAAAGGGTGTAAGTATACGAGGATCATATTTTGGCCAGTGGGAGTCATTTTTGAGGACTCGATAGGAGCTTTTTGCCTAGTAGGTAATTACGATATCCGGAGCAGATTGCATACTTGTTCCGACCTGACAATGCATTTAGCAAATCTTAAGTTATTCTACTGTCTTGTTGGATTATTGTACATAGCTGATTAGTAGTTTAAAAGGTTTAGTAAGAGTTATTGTAAATATTTTATGAATATTGGAGCAGGTATTGGAATGGAATATGGATAAGAACAAGGAAGACTCTGCCAAATTTTCGGATCGTGACAGATAAACAAGTCCCAAAAAATTATAAAATGATCTAGAAAAATTATAAATAAGTTCAGATAAAGTCTAAATTGGTCTCGACTAATTTTCATCTCTACCCTATCATCAATGACAATAACATAAAATACCTCAACAATCCTTGTTATTTTTCACTGGAAGGGTTAGCGATCAGTGACTGGGAGGTTCGTGAGTGCCGGTCGTTGCCGCCCATGAGTGCTGCTGTCCAATGAGAAGCTGCTGTTTGGTGAGGAGCTACTGCGCTACTATTAGGTGAGGAGCTGCTGCGCTGCTGTTCGATGAGGAGCTACTATCCGAGTTCTGTGAGGAGCTGCTGAGTGTGATACTCTGGTGATCGAGGCTGCCCGTAATGCTCCAGTGAGGAGGGTTTTTGTTGACAGAAAGGGGAGAGAGATAACAGAGGGAAAGAGAGAAAGGGCAAAGAGCAGCAATGGAGGGAATTTTAAATAATTGAAAAGAGTTAATAAGGATAATCTGGTTTTTCAATAGAATGGGTGCTATTTTCTTAATTATTTGTAAAGTAGTGCTACTCTTGAAAGGATGGGGAGGAGGAATGCTATCTTCCCCTATTAACACTTATTTTTTTCATCGTTGTCAGGTCAGAGAACAATTCCAGGCGGGGTAAACCATCGTTTGAAAACCAAAAAGATAACTTTTTTCTCTAATGATTCAACCTTCCAAGAAAACCTGGCCCCATTAATCATGGCACTTCGTTACACTAATACAGGGAGCAAAAGTAACACTTAATCAGAGAAAATATACAAGCATGCGCCACTCACAATCATAAACCCACTGGACATTTGAATTCAATACACACGGCAAGTCAAAGATATCGTCAAATCTCCGATCACAGCGAAGTATTATCGAGAAGAACAGACAGAACGACATTGGTGGAAATCAGATAATTCAGAGAAGAGCTCACAGGGTACCTTGCTTTCGGCTGCGTTGATCCTTGAGCATCCCAGCAGAGAGAGTGATAACGGGCGGGAACCGCATGGTTGTGACCGTCCTTGGAAGAATGAGAAGCAATAGAGAAACAACGTTGAAATTGAAATGGCATTGAGGAAAGAGAACGACGATGGTTCTCTGCAGGATGTGTATATGTCTCCTGCTTTTTATACTAGTCGTCAATAAAGTGCACTCAGCTGTAAGTGCTCTTACACCCTTACCAAAGTACCGGTGGCTAGAAACAGACCAAACGAGAGGGGCGCACGGATGTATCGTGTTTCGTGAAATTTATTTTTCAAAAATCATTTTTGTAAAACTTTTTTACCAAAGTACGGTTAAGAGATTGTATCTCTATATCTTTAAGCGAGAAATTAGTAATTTTGATCTCTTTTTCTATTTACAAAACTATCATCCGTTATATTTTATAAAATTTATTTTAAAAAAATCATTTTTGTAAAACTTTTTACCAAAGTACCATTAAGAGATTGCATCTCTTTATCTTTAAGAGAGAAATGGCTAGTTTTGGTCTATTTTTCAATTTAGAAAACTATCATCCGTTATGTTTTATGGAATTTATTTTTAAACAATCATTTTTGTAAAACTTTTCACCAAAGTACTGTTAAGAGATTGCATCTCTATATCTTCAAGAGAGAAATTGGTAGTTTGGGTCTCTTTTTCTATTTCCAGCATAACCATCCATTATAATTTAGTTGTAAGATAATTCTATGTTCTTTTTTTCACAACTGTTTTCATTCCGAAAATGTGTATGGATCCCTTCACAATCGTGATTATCTTTAACATTCATTGACCGGATTTCATTCTACAACCGTATAGTACACTTTTATCATTCAAAAAGTTTTGGTTTGTCGAAGTGAGAGCAGTTCGGTTAATTTATTTAATTCACACATAATATTATTTCTATTTTTTTTCACTTGTATTCAACGGTATTCACAGTACGTAACACGGGTCATTCGCTAGTATTTTCTAAAGAGATTATATCTTGAACATGCGATTTCTTTTATTTCTGTCAAGATACTGCTAATATATATGGTAAATTTAATATGGGTTGTTTAGTAAGTTGTTGGATATTTTAAGTGAAGGTGAGGGGTTCCATTCCTATCATCAACATTATCTTTTATCTCAGAGTCCTAAAATAAGAAAAATGTTAGCATAAGAATTCAAACACAGGTTGAACATGCTATCTAAATACAGTCTCTCAGTAAATTTGATTTTTTAAGAATTATTTTCCACAAATACGGTATTTTGACCCATTCCTTGACCAAACGAGACCCCTTCTTCTATTTTATTCGAAAAACCCCTATTATATTTTCTTCGCTTTTATCTCAATCTCTATTTTTTTTTATTATTCTAATTCTCAACATTTAATATTTTTAGAGAAATACTGAATTTTGTAATCGACCTTTCCTTGCATTGCTCTTTTCATCCTAAACTTTTTTGTTTTAATTTTAGTCATCACATCTTCTTTATCAAAGAAATTGGCAGTTTAGTAATATTAAAATTTTAAAAGAAAAAAGACAACAGAGAACAAAGATGGAGGATAAAGAGGTCACTAGGTGGCTGTTAGCAAGATCTCGTCTCTTCTTCCATCGATCCCGTTTGCTCTGCATTTTTTTCAATTTTGATTATTTTTATTTTTTACACAATAACTCTACTAATAAAATAATAAATACGATCAAAAGCAAATATAAGAAAAATGGTTGGGGTGCTAAAAACGCATTTCTCTATTAAATTTCTTTAAAGAATTTGAAAATCTTAAAAAAAAAATGGCGAAAGACGGTCAGAAAGGGGAGGAGGGCAGTGGGTTGTTGCCAGTGATCGACACGCATCAATAGGAGAGCATCTTAAATGAAGAGGTCATACCTAATAAGTGATATCAATGTGATATATTTATTTAATTAGAATTTATTATTTATATTTTTTAAAATTAGGATCCACCTTTTAATGGGATTTTTAATAATTTTTTTCTATTTATATATTTTTTTCAATTAGTGTTCACCATTTATTATGATTTTTATATTTTTAACATTTAATAATCATAACTATATAATTATTGATTATATGTCAAGTACCGATTGAATAGATATATTACATTCGTATCATCGACGTGATACGACCGCTTCACTGAAAACTTTTTCCATCAATTGAGGTCATGGATGACTGCTGAGCTGCCTACCAGAGGCAGCTCAGCGTCCCCGACCTCTTGAGTCTTTAAAAATATTCCTTCTTAATTTTTAAATATATCGTACTTAAAAAAACTAATTTTTTAATGAAAATTATTTTTTAAAATAGATGGTAGAAAAGTCGTAAAAGTTCGACGAGAATAATGAGAAAAAACAAATACTTAAAAAAAATGGTAAAAGAGGAAAACAATTGAGGAACTAAATGTGTCTGCTCCATTTATTTTATTTTATTTATTTATTTATTTATTTATTTATATTTTTTTGCAATGATATGGGCCGACTCATTGCATGCACATGCCAACTTGCTCATCTGTATCGCAATTGTGTACTAGAATTTGAGCCCTCCAATCCCGAAGCAGCAAGCCCAATACTTCGCCGGCTTCGGTGAGCCACCGGATGAAAGCCTTGTGATTGACAATACGGCGTTTGGTTCAAGTCTTGTTAAATTACGAGATAAAATTAGATTATATAAAAAAATTATTGATTTACATGAAAAATAATTTGTAATATGAGATTGTCATATTTGGTAACTATTTTAAATTAGCCAGATTGTAGTTAGAAATATAATATTATAATATTTTATGTGATAAATAATAAGTATAATTTACAAAATTGTCCTTTTCTCTTTTTCTTGATGATTGGATATGATGAGGGCAAAGGGAGTCTTTTACCTACGTAAAGTCCGAGTATATCATCTTGGTATTCTCTTTTCAAGGAAAAAATCTTAAATTATCATACCTCACCTAGTATTGTGCCCTTTTCTTTTCTTGATGATTGGACATGGTAAGGGCAAAGGGAGTTTTTGCCTGTGTAAAGTCATTTTGCAACTTGTCATCCGGTATTCTCTTTCCAAGGAAAAAATCTTAAAATTTATCTTACCTCACAATGATGCGGTGAGTAAGAACCAATTAAATTACTATAATTGGTGATAATTATAGCAACTACTCCAGTGATTAACACTAATTTACCTACTTGTCACATTTTGATTGATATTTTCTCATGTCACTTGACAAAATGATATCACATTAAGAAATGTACGGCGGTCCCAAAAAACTTAAATGGCATGGGAAATGGTAATACACCCTAACTTCCATCTAAATAAACTTTCTATGTAAAAGTTTATACTTTACATCCAACCAAGCACACGCTTAGTTCAACGGGGTAGGCGGTGTTTGAGTGGACAATTGCCCACAGGAAACCACCCACAAACGAATTTCTTTGCAGTGACGTGGCAGTGTTTTTTCCATGGTAGATCCGTAGGTGAAATGTGGATCACTTGTGTCACATTCCGCGATCCCATATTAGTTATATAAAGAGGAGATTTTGGGTATATTTATGAGGCCTAATAATTTCAAGTGCACTTAAAGTTAATACTAATGGATGATGTCCAACATCAGTTGAAATTGGTTGTCATACTCATCTTACATCAATATGCTTACTGATATAAGTTTTACTTAATGATATTCATTGTACAGAGCACAGATCATTCGCTAATTGCTATATAAGGATAAGAAAATCCCTCCACGTTCCTCACCTCTGTTCCATAATCTTTTTTTATGTCTGTACCACTAAAAATTCAATTGATTCTGACTAATCTAGTTCGACCATGGTGGGTCCACTGCGGAATAAAACTCTCCAAAAGTGAATTCTCTCCATTCACAATATTAGAACCGAGACTTTATTTAAAAAAAAAAAGAGACGTATTATTGCCTCAATCAATCTTCAAACCTGCTACCTCGTTGCCTCCCATTCTCTCCTTATCCATTAACTTCCACTCCAACAAGATGAAAACGAAGTGGTAATTCCTTTCGCGCTGACAGCAACATGCTGTGATTTCTCTCTGGGCGAGAAGAAAATTTGTCCTTCGTAGGTTACAGATTACCCTTTCGTGATGTTTCCGCTTGGGAAGTCGCCGGCCGGCCTGAAATTATTTTAATCAATGCCATTTTTTTACTATTAATGAAAATAAATATTATTTTACCGTGTTGCTATCATCTAGAAGATTTCCAAGACATTAGGAAAGACATCAGCACATTGGAATTACCAGTCCACAAGTAATGAACAGAGAACAAAAGCATATTCATAGAGAAAAGGCCATCAAGTCAATTAGTGAAGAAACGTCATGCTGCTAGCACTTCTCTTAAACTTGCAATAAGAAAATCTTGAGTTAATTTTTTATCAGTAAAACTTTTTATACCCCTTTATTTATCCCTTTCTCCTAATTACAAAATTTCGCTTATATAAATATATAATACCCAATTTGTCCCCAGTATTTGCTTGATGGAAGCCCCTTTTATTTTATTATTATTTTTTTGTTTTTGTTCTTTTAAGACTAGTAAGCTTAACGTGGAAGTTAAGGGCAGCAATTGTCTAATAGAATAATTTATTTAGGGAAAAAAATTAATTCGTTCTAGTTTACTTTGACGTGATGAGACAGAATCAATTAAATTATTCTGATTGATAATTATTAAGGTAATCGCTCGAATTATTAACACAAATTTACTCGTTCGCAATAATTTTATTATCATTTTCTCACGCCACGTGATAATGTGAAATCACATAAGAATTTCTCCTTGTTAAGTTATTATTTTACTTTTCTTGTGTCTACCACCTGATATTTAGAACACTTCGATGTGCCCGACTAGTCTTGATTCAATCTAGGATCAACCCACCGGGACTGAAATTTGCCAAATTATAAATTTTCTCTATTTATAAAAATTAAGACACCCAAAAATTTACTTGAAAATAAGAGATGTTGAACCACCATAGTAACATCATATTGATATTTACAAAATTACAATGCTAATTAAGTTGGTAGATAGATTGCTTTGAGGATTGAATATATATCCAGCAATCCAATCCAATCATGCCAATCCCTATTCAAGCATTCGAAATACAGATAATCCCATAATCAAGGCAAGTCTTGCTCATATCGTCTTAAAACAAAGGCAGGTCACGCTCACATGATCAATGTTTGTCAAGATTTACATCAGGCACTCTCCTAGTCAATTCACTTTATATTCGAGAGCCTAATTACTCCTGATTCCTTTGTTCAACGGAGCGAACAATATCAAGTCGATGAATCATACCGATTTCAGTATCGTGGTTCAAATTGGAACTGAACCTTTCCAGTGCAGCCTGGCAGTCTCCATAATACTTTTAGATCAGAATCAAGCCGCACGGAGATGTCGAGATTCTACTAAAAGTGACTATTTCTCCCATGAAGTTCCCAATAGTACTCTCTGAGTGTGAAAAATTCTTAAACACCTCACCATGCGACATGCAGAAATAGAAATCTGATTACGACAAGCCAGCAGATCGGTGTTAATTATCCGAGTATGTGACATAATTATTACTAATCATAGTAATTTAATTAATTATTCCTCACTATATCGTTGTGATGCAGGAAATGTAAGATTTTTCCCAGGTGTACGTGATCTGGATATTTGAGTGAGATGATAAAATTTGCCTTGAAATGTAATTGAGTGACTAAAACAAAAGCGGAATTATTAAGAAGATGAAATTTTTTGATTATAAATGAGGTGTATGGGTTTAGAAAATAATAGCAGAAAGAGGATAATAACAGGTGACGTGGAGTTCGAACTCCAATGACGAATATGGAACTTAGAATTTTTGTCTTGGTGAAGGACAATGTCATTGTATCAAATCTCATTCCTTAAAGAAAATAGGTGATGCATGCCAAGAAAAAATTTACGGTTGGAGGGATTTGATGAATGCTTTATCTATATTTATTTATTTATTTATTTTTATAAGGCTTTATCTATATTTATTTATCTAGTATTATACATGCACGTTTTATTATCCTTTTCAAGTTCCCAAACTATCCATTTACGTATAAAATTAAATTGTTAGTATATATTAGATCAGGAAAAATAAAGATATAATGATAAATTTATAAATATTTAACTATAAAAATTTCCTCTATAATTACTTTCTCTCTGTGTTGTGGATTTGGGGAGAAGGAAGCTGGAGGCTGCTTATTGTAAGACCAAATGGGAAATGTAGGGGCCGGGCCCAAGGCCCTCCCCTCAGAGAAGCCTTGCTCAGATGAAGGCCCAGGAGGTAGGCCCAAATCGCTGGACCGGCGCTTAGGCGTGGCTGCGCGCCAGTCCAGGTGGCGCCCGTACCGCCAGCGCCGCTTCCGTACGACTGACGCCGCCTGACTCGTCTCAGTCTGACATCTTCCGTACAGCAGAAGTCGCTTCCCCTACAAGGCACACGACGTGTATTTAATGTGTATTTAATGTTCGTGTCCCCTCCATCCCTATATAAATGGGATCTGTACACCCAGAATAAAGGATATAAGACAACACTCATAAATCTTGCTCTCGTTCATTCCTCCCACCGTTCTCCGTAACCAACATTGGCGTCGTCTGTGGGAACCGGACTAAAAGCCATGGCTCGCACCCGTAGCAATCGCAGAGCAACCAGTTCCACACGTGATCAGCAGGCATTTCCCCAAAATCTCCCGCCCACCGAAAACACCCCCGAAGGCCCCCCACGTCCTGATCCCAACCAGGACGAGCTCCTAGGGGCCCTTCCTATTCGGACCCGCCAGGCAGTGGAGCAACTCGTCGAGCGCCGGGTCACCACCCTAGTGGAGGCCGCACTATCTCGTCATCTGAATGGGCGCCAGGAAGGCGCCGGGGACACCTCAGGAGCGCCACGTGCCCCCCCTCCCCCTGCGGCGACCGCAAGCTCGCGTTTGACGCCTACCCCTTCAGGAGACAACGTTTCCCAAGCAAACACTAGCATGACCATGAGGGAAGTGCATAAACTAGTCGAGGATCGCGTGGCCAGAGCCCTCGAAGCCAATAACCGTCGCCGGTATGGGCTCCCGGCCGTGGAGGAAGACGTCGCCAGTCCCTTCTCTGCCGAAATCCAGGCAGTCACCTTACCTCCAAAATTCAAAGTCCCACAGCTTGATCCGTACGACGGAAAAACCGACCCCCGGGACCACTTGCGCACCTATGTCAACTCCCTCCTGGGGAGAGGGGCCACGGACGCGATTCAGTGTCTCCTGTTTCCAGGAATGCTAAAAGGTCTTCCGGTGGATTGGTTCTACTCGTTAGAACCAGGGTCCATCTCCCACTTCGCCTCACTAAAGGAAAGATTTCTGGAGCGCTTCGCGGGGTCGCTTCGAATCAGACGCACCCCCATGGAACTCTTTGGAATGCAGCAACGGGATCAAGAGTCCCTTCGCCATTGGTACGAGCGGTTCGTGAGAGTGGCGGCTGAAGTGGACGACCTGACCCCACGGGAAAAGATGGCCGCGTTTCAGCGCGGCCTAAGGGATGAGGAGTTCGCAAAAAACCTGATCATCGATCCCCCCAACGACTTCGCCGACCTAGCGGCGCGGGCCCAGCGCTTTATGACGATCGAAGAGGCCGACTGGAGGCGCAGGGACACTAAGCGAAAAGAAGCTCCTACGGGCCGGCAAGAAGAGCGTGGACGGGACGTTAAGCGAGAGAAGTACACCCCACTGTTGGCCCCGCGCGCCGTCGTCCTTGCGGAAGGGGAAAAGCGACGCCTGATCAAAGTCCCTCGCACCACTAAAGAAACGTTGGGTCCGGACGCGAACCGGTATTGCCGATATCACCGGGCGTCAGGACACGATACTGAAGACTGCGGGCAGTTGAGGTCCGAAATCGAGCGACTGATCCAAGGGGGGCATCTGCAAGAGTACGTACAGCGACCGATCGCCAGTAACACGTGGCGGCGGAACCCCGAGGCATGGGACGTGACGGCGGACAGACGGGAAGGTGAGAGACCAGCGGCCGGAGCCCCCTCAACCCGGGAGCGCCGCGGAACAATACACATGATCGCCAGCGAGCGATCCTCCGGAAGCAAGCGCCCCGCGCACGAAATGCAATGCTTGGGGCTCGACCAAAATTACTCGATCACATTCACAGATGAAGACGCGGCGCCCGTACCTCCTTCAGCGCGAGACGAGGCATTAGTAATAACGGCCGACATCGGGGGATACGAGGTGCGGCGGATCCTCGTGGACAACGGAAGCTCGGCTGATGTCTTGTATTACGACGCCTTCAGGAAGATGGGCTTCGCCGATGCAGACCTGTCCCCGACGGACACACCGTTGATAGGTTTCAACAGGGGGACGGTGTACCCAAAAGGGACTATCGCCGTGTCTTTCTCACTGGGCGATGGCAACAGGGTGTCAACTTGCATGGCCACTTTCCTGGTAGTAGACATCCAGTCTGCCTATAACGCGATCATGGGGCGCCCCACACTGAACGCCCTCCGAGCCATACCGTCCACCTACCACCAAATGGTCAAATTCCCTACCGACCATGGTACAGGAAGCGTCCAGGGAAACCACCAGGTGGCGAAGCGTTGTCATCTGGCAACCCTGAAAGAGACCCGGGCTCGCCCCGCGCTGCAGATCGAGCCTGACCCTCGCGATGGTTTACAACGACCTGCCCCGGCGGGAGAGCTGGAGGAGGTTTTCCTGACGCCGACACGGAGCGTCCGGATCGGTGCAGAATTAAACGCCCCCAGTAAGCAAAACTTGATCGCGTTATTGCGAGAATATTCTGACGTGTTTGCATGGACACCTGCAGACATGCCCGGAATTGATCAATCGATCATCACCCATCGCCTCGCTGTCAGCCCCACCGCCCGCCCCGTCATCCAAAAGCGGCGATCTATGGGGGCGGAACGAAAGGAGGCCGTCCGCGAGGAGGTGGCAAGGCTCATGGCAGCCAACTTCATAGAGGAGGTCCGCTTCCAAACGTGGGTCGCCAACGTCGTACTGGTGCGCAAGCCAAACGGCCGATGGCGGATGTGCGTGGACTATACGGATCTTAACAAGGCATGCCCCAAAGACACCTACCCATTGCCCCGCATAGACCAGTTGGTTGACGCCATGGCAAGCCACGAGCTGCTCAGCTTCATGGATGCCTACTCTGGGTACAACCAGATCGCCATGCACCCCGGGGACAGGCAAAAAACGGCGTTTTACGCAACAGACGGGGTCTATTGTTACCGGGTGATGCCGTTCGGCCTTAAAAACGCCGGAGCAACTTACCAGCGGTTGATTAACCGCCTGTTCGCGGCCCAGCTGGGGACCACCATGGAAGCATATGTTGACGACATGATCGTCAAGTCCAAGCGGGCGGCGGCACACCAAGAGGACCTTCGGGCAGCGCTGGAAGTCATGCGGCGTCACAACCTCAGGCTAAATCCCGAAAAGTGCGCCTTCGGGGTGAAGTCGAGAAAGTTTCTGGGATTCATGCTCACTCACAGGGGCATTGAGGCAAACCCCAAAAAAATCAGAGCCATAGAAGACATGAGATCCCCCTTGACGATCAAGGAGGTTCAACGCCTCACAGGCCGTCTCGCAGCACTCTCCCGCTTCCTCTCCAAAGCGGGAGATAAATGTTTCCCCTTTTTCACGGGGATCAAGGCAGGGAAGGCTTTCGCCTGGACGGCAGAGTGCGAGGAAGCGTTCGCCCGGCTGAAGACCTACCTCAGCTCGCCTCCGTGCCTAGCGACCCCGATGCTGGGAGAAACGCTCAAGCTTTACCTAGGAGTAAGCGATGTGGTGCTCAGTTCTGTCCTTGTTGTGGAACGAGAGGGAGTGCAGCGCCCAGTTTATTACGTGAGTAAAGTCATGATCCCAGCGGAGCACCACTACTTGCCCATGGAAAAGTTCACTTTGGCCGTCATCCTAGCAACACGGAAACTGAGGCCATACTTCCAGGCGCACCCCATTGCTGTCCGCACTAACCAGTCCCTGAAGCAAGTCCTCCGTAAGCCTGAGTTATCGGGAAGAATGGTGCGATGGGCTATTGAGCTTAGTGAATTCGACATCACTTTCGAGCCACGAGAAGCTATCAAGGCCCAGGCGCTGGCCGACTTCATCGCAAAAAACACCAGGCAAGACGACACCACGGCACGCCCGCCTGCTGACGTCTGGGAAGTGCTCACTGACGGATCATCCACCAGGGGTGTTGCGGGGGCAGGTTGCGTAATAGTTCCCCCGGAAGGACCGCCACTCACCTATAGTCTCGTGCTATCCTTCCCAGCCACCAACAATGAGGCCGAGTATGAAGCCCTGATTACTGGGCTACTGATAGCTCGAGGAGCCGGGGCGCGTCGAATCCTTGCCAAGTGTGACTCGCAACTGGTAGTCGGCCAAATAAATGGAGAGTGCGAGGCCAAAGGGGACAACATGAAGCGTTGTTTGGAGAGGGCGAAGGAGGTGGTCAGACAGTTCGACGAAGCGACAATCATCCAGGTCCCCAGAGAACAAAACCACTGGGCAGATCTGCTGAGCAAGGTCGCCACGGGGCAAGCGTACTCTCCCCTCAGCTTTGTCGAACGTCGCCGAGTGTCCGAGACATACACGCCTCTTGCCGTCCTGTGTGCCCAGAACGAGGAAAACTGGATGACGCCCATTCGCAGATACTTGGAGAGAGATCACCTCCCCACCGACCCCGTAGAGGCCCGGCGTATCAAGCTGCGCGCCGCAAGATACACCATATTGGAAGAAACGCTCTATCGGCGAGGGGTATCCCAGCCCCTTCTGCGCTGCCTTGCTCCGGAGGAGGCGGCTTATGTATTGCGCGAAATCCACGAAGGAATTGCGGGAGGTCACCAGGGAGCCAAGGCGATTTCCCGCATAGCCCTCCGGCAAGGATACTACTGGCCGACAATGACGGATGACGCCCAAGCCTTGGTCCGGGGCTGCCCCGCATGCCAGATATTCGAGCGCCGCCCCACTGGATCCCCCACCGAACTCACTGGTATGATGTCTCCCTGGCCCTTCGCCCAATGGGGGATTGATATATTAGGACCCTTCCCAGTGGCCTCGGCGCAACGCCGGTTCCTCTTCGTGGCAGTCGACTATTTCTCCAAGTGGGTGGAAGCTGAGGCAGTCGCCACCATTACTGACAAAGCATCCCGCAAGTTTGTGATGAAGCACATAGTGTACCGATTCGGCATCCCCCACCTTCTTATCTCGGACAACGGAACACAGTTCAGGGGAAAAGCTTTCCAAGAGATGTGCCAGGAACTCCGAATCAAGCAACGCTTCACTTCGGTGGCACACCCTCAGACAAATGGGCAGACCGAGGTCACTAATAGAACCCTCCTCCATGGCTTACGTACAAGGTTGAATGCACTCGGAGGGTCATGGGTCGACGAGCTGGATAGCGTGCTATGGGCCTACCGAGTGACCCCTCGTGCCGCCACCAACGCGACACCCTTCTCCCTCGTTTATGGGTCGGAGGCGGTTATCCCCGCTGAGGTGGCAGTAAACACCCATCGAGTGGCCGCGTTTGAAGAACCAGACAACGATCGTCTTCGAGCGGAGGACCTGGACCTTGTGGAAGAGAAGCGCATGCAGGCTCTTACCAACATGCACAAAGCAAAGCAAGCGGCGGCGCGCTACTTCAACCGGAGGGTCCGAGCACGACAATTCAATGTGGGGGACCTGGTCCTTCGCTAGAACAAATTCTCTCACCACCAGATAGGCAAACTCGCACCGAAATGGGAAGGCCCATACCGCATCACTGGGATCCCTTACCCGGGAGCATACATCTTGCAGGATACGGAGGGACGTGCGTTGCCACACACTTTTAACGCAGAGGTGCTCAAAAAAATTTTCTATTAGTATGCCTTGTCATGTACACTTTTATACTCGATTAACCCTAACCCTTGCTTCGAAGCGTCGTTCCAAGGTTAAAAGACCTCCGCAAGCCTGAGGCATCCAAAGACCTCAGCAAGTTTGAGGCACCCAAGACCTCAGCACGCCTGGGGCACCAAAGACCTCAGCACGCCTGGGGCACTAAAGACCTCGGCAAGCCCGGGGCACGCTAAAAGCGTTACACAAAAAAAAAAATCCAAAGACCTCAGCACGCCTGGGGCACCAAAGACCTCAGCACGCCTGGGGCACTAAAGACCTCGGCAAGCCCGGGGCACGCTAAAAGCGTTACAAAAAAAAAATCCAAAGACCTCAGCAAGCCTGAGGCACCCAAAGACCTCAGCACGCCTGGGGCACCAAAGACCTCGACAAGCCTGAGGCACCCAAAACCTCAGACCTCCTGGGGCACCTAAAAGACCTCCAACATTCGGGGGCACAAAGACCTCGGCAAGCCTAAGGCACCCAAGACCTCAGACCTCCTGGGGCACCTAAAGACCTCCAACATTCGGGGGCACAAAGACCTCAGCACGCCTGGGGCACCAAAGACCTCGGCAAGCGTGAGGGGCACAAAGACCTCGGCAAGCCTGAGGCACCCAAGACCTCAGACCTCCTGGGGCACCTAAAGACCTCCAACATTCGGGGGCACAAAAACCTCAGCAAGCCCGGGACACCTAAGACCTCCGCCGTTCGGGGGCATCAAGACCCCTAGGGCAACAAGACAGCTGCTGAAACGCCTGAGCGCGAAAGAATGCAACCAGAAACGGAGACCCATTGAAATGTGCCAGCATGTTAAGACTTAAGTGGCAAAAACGGAACGCATGACCTCAGAAAAGAGAACAACCTATCGCGGTTCGACCTACAATGTTCTACTCGGCGCAAAGTAGCGCGGAGCGCGTAAACCTTCAGATATGCCGCTAAAAACAGGAGCTGCAAGAGCGCCGAAACACTTGCAAATACTAAAATGTGATCGGTACACAGCGTAGTAGCAAGGTATTACTTCGAAAGTGTCGAAACAAAGGCGAGGGAGCGGATCGCGACTAATAAGTACTGAAAGGAGCAAGCGTCACAATACTCGGAAGAAAACGACAATTTCATTAAGCAGAGGAGAAGGCAGCTACGTTACATAACTTCTTTACACGGTTTTATTTACACAAACTACCCCTATGACTAAGGAGTTGCAGCGCCGCGGGCTTCGTCCAGGAGGCGGAGACAGTCCAGGCTTGGGATCTCTGACAGGTTGACACTCGGATGCAGGCGTTGGAGGTCATCCTTGACAGAGCGGAGGGAGTCCACTATGGCTCTCCCCCCACGCGCCGCCAGCTCTTCTGTGAAGGCGTCGCTGGCCTTGTACTCCTCCACAGCTTCTTGCTTGGCACGCGCCACCTCCGTCGACTTCTCCGCGGCAGCCGAAGAAAGCGCCAGGGCGGACTCCTGCAGTTGCGCCTGAAGCCTCCCCTCTTCAGCAGCCCTGTCGGACCGCTCCTGCTCCAGCTGCTCCTTGAGGACTCTCACTTCCTCTTGGAGCTCGGCCTTCCCCGCCTCCTCGGAGGCGAGTCACACCTTCAGCGCCTCAGCCTCCTCCCGGATCCCAGCAGCCTCCTGCTCCGCGGCATCCACCCGGGACTTCAAGTCCTGGATGCCAGCACGCATGTCCTGGCGCTGCTTCCTCCAGTTGCGCCTCTTATTCGTCAGTCGCTGGACTTGGGCCTACAGTTCAGGAACGAGGGCACGCTCCTGGCTCCAAGTCTCCATCAGCAGCCCGGGGATCATCGCACCCTGCCAAGATCGACAGTCAGCAACCCATCTGAGATTTAGGGTCACAGACAAGAATACGTACCATCAGCGAATAGTAGCGCGCGTGGGAAAAGAGATCCTCTCTTGTTTCCAGTTCAGGTAACTCCCCCGCAAGGCGTTGAAGGGCCCTGGTGAAGCGCAACTGCGTCTCCACATCCCCCAATAGCCCTCGGATGGGAGAGCCGGCTGTTGGAAGAGACGCCTGCGCAAAGAACGATCAGCAACGTGCCACGTTATTTTTTAGTGAGCTCGGCGTCACGCGTCGCTTACCTCAGCGTGCTCCTCACCCTGGTCCGCCCCGGGAAGAGCCACTCGCTCCGACCCCTCGCCCTCCTGCGCCTGAGCGGGGCTTGGGGGAGGCGCCGATGATGTTTGCCCTGGAGAGCGCCTCGAGGGGGAGCCAAGTCCCGCGAGGGGCGACGCCACTAGCCCTTGAGCCTCCAAGACAGGAGCCAGAGGTGAGCCAGGGCTGACCCCCCCTTCGGCAGCCACGAGAGTAGGAGCGCCGGCTAAGCTGGAAGAGGTGAACCGAATCCTGCGCCGCTCTCGTACCAGCGCCCCGCTCTCGCTGGACTCCCGCTCAGAGGGAGTCTCCCTTTCCTGGGCGACGGTGCTGGCACCTCCAGTCGCGGGAGAAGAGATCACGATCACATCTATCTCCTCCTCGCGCTTCCTCTTCCTAGCCTCCCTGAGGGCTTTCTCCTGCACCAAGAGTCTATCAATGATCTTGGCCCATTCACCCCTCTCTGAAATAGCAAAGGAAAGACAAGTCAATGAATTACCAAGGCGTCTCTGGATAGCCCGCACGTGTCCGCGTCCACGCTCCACCTCCAAGGAACTTCGGATACGAGACCGTACTGCAGCAGATTATCATCCGTAATGATACTTTTGGCGTCAATCTTCACGCCCCTAAATTTCTCTGCGTTGGCGCGCTCCTCCCTCTTCATTGACCCCCACGGGTCCCCATCATGGGACTCCTCACGGGGGTCCTAGCGCCACTTCCAACCTTCAGCGTCTTTCATGAAGAATAACGAGTCCTTCCACCCAGAGTTGGTGGACCCGTAGTTCGTCACGAGTGCCCCGTATATTTTCTTACGACGCGGTTGGAAGTGGAAATAGCCGCTCTCTGACCTTTGGATCAACAAGTAGAAGAACCTAAAAAGGAGTCGGCTGTAGGCTATCCTATGCTCCCTACAGTGGAGGTAGAAGGCTGTCCACACGCGCCACGAGGTCAGGGAGAGTTGTCCGGGGGCTAAACGGTAGTATCTTAGCAGGGCCGTAACCGGCTCGGCCAAAGGCCAACGGAGGCCGGCCCGGATTTGCTCGGGGAAGACGGCAAACTCCCCCGGGCACGGCTCCGAGGGCTCCTCGCCCTCACGGGGAAGCCGAGGGGAGAAGTCGGCACCTATTCTCCCCAACCTAAGGGTGGTCAGAAATCGGGACGGGGTGAGTTTGTTGGAGAAGATCTCGTCACCTGGGTTTCCGGTGGAGGATGTCGGAGCACTTGAAGACGCCATTGCAACAGGAGCACGGGTGATCGGAGAGGGCAGGGGAGACGGAAGGCCGGTGCGGAGAAGAGGGGTTTTTCAGGCTGAGCAGTATGGGGGGAGAACAGAGGTCAGACTTCTATCTGGCAGAGGGTAGTTAATGCCCATGGAAGCCCGAGGGGCGGCACGTCACTCACGCCGCCCTGGGTGCGACGGTTCACTCACCCCTCGCCAGGCACGTGTCACCCCCGGGCTAGGCATAATTTCCAAATTTCAAAAGTCAGTTTCCCGCGCGTTCCGACGCGTAAAACTCGGGGGCAAGTGTAGGGGCCAGGCCCAAGGCCCTCCCCTCAGAGAAGCCTTGCTCAGATGAAGGCCCAGGAGGTAGGCCCAAACCGCTGGACCGGCGCTTAGGCGTGGCTGCGCGCCAGTCCAGGTGGCGCCCGTACCGCCAGCGCCGCTTCCGTACGACTGACGCCGCCTGACTCGTCTCAGTCTGACATCTTCCGTACAGCAGAAGTCGCTTCCCCTACAAGGCACACGACGTGTATTTAATGTGTATTTAATGTTCGTGTCCCCGCCATCCCTATATAAATGGGATCTGTACACCCAGAATAAAGGATATAAGACAACACTCATAAATCTTGCTCTCGTTCATTCCTCCCACCATTCTCCGTAACCAACAGGAAAGATGAGGGATATGGAGATCCGATACTAGATAGAGAAGAGAGAAGGAGATTGGCTACATTTCAAAAACTCTAAAATAGGAACTCTTTCTGACACAATACACGCACGTTGCTATTTTATGGCTTGGTTCACACCCTACTACATACTGGGTGAGTCTATACAGAGCATCTCTCCGGTAACTCTTGTACGGACACGCAACACGATGACACTAAACGACAAAAGGAGGGAACAAAATGTTGACTTCCAGGTCAGCACAGCAATGACGTGTGCGAAACCTGTACATAACTAGCAAAGATGACCGTGGGTCATTAGTACTTTTTAATTTAATATTTTCAATTACGAGCCATTAAATTTAATTACTAAATGATTAAGTAACTGGATGGTATTATTTATCATGATACGGTAAAATAGATAATAGGAGGAAATTGTAATTTTAATAACAGTAATTAAATTCTGCTTTAACAGATCTCAATTTCAGAGTATTATTTTATAAAGTTTCTTTTTCCATACGGAAGAAAAGCAAGTAAATTTAAATCAGATAAAATAAAGATAAAAAATAAAAGTATGAGAAATTCGACACATAAAATCAAATCAAGATTAGTAGGTTGTAGAGTGATAGTAATTCCAATGATAAGATATTTCAAAAAACGGCCGCCTGCACAGTTCCCGACGGGGAAAAGAAGAAATTGCTCAACGCGGAAAGTCTGCTGCCGGCGCGAGAAAACGACATGGCCACGTGTCAGTTAATAAAACGCAAATCCGACGCGCACCCGATTCACTGAAGACGTTGACGCGCTTGTCCCCTTCTGATTAATAAACGGAAATCCCATCGATAGAAGGGGTATTACATCCATCTAAGGAAACGCCATTTATCAACGTTGTCTGTTTCTTCTTTTGGCTGAAGTATCAGCATTGTTTATTACAAAAGAGAGTGCGAATGGAGAACATGTGCACTCGAGTTTTTGACCTGAGACGAGAAGATTACTAATCTTCATTAACAAAATTTTTTATACCTATTTATTCTTAAATTTTTCTATTTTTTCTAAGTACATGTATTTTTTACCCCGAAATAAAAAGAGACGGAATCCAACAAGGATAGATAACGATCTCATGTGTTTTACTATAACTTGTTTCATTGCTATTGGTAGATCTATACCATTTATTATTAAAAATTTAATTTATCTTGATTAATTTATCCAATTGGCTCGTCAAAAAATAAAACTCTTTTTACTTGTGAATTTTATTTTACCACAATATCTGAATGCCACGTTAAACCATATCACTGTTATCTTTTATAGGAATATATAATTCTTGTTTCGATTTTCTTTTTAAAAGTAAGAATTTGTCTCGATATTGTATTACTTAATTTTATTTTAATTCAGAAATGGCTTCGCCTCTATTTCAACCAAAGAGAGAAGATTTTAATCGGCTTTGGAGCACTAAATCAATCGACGAAAGAAGAAAATTTATGTGTTTAGGGTATAAAAGAGATACAAAGAAGAGGTGAAAGAAGATGTCGCAGAGAGAAGTTAGTATAGTTAGTATTACTCTTGTCATGTAATCTAGGATCCCAAGTATTCTGGGTTCGATCCCACACATGGGATTTTGTGTACTTCTTTTATCTCAACTTTCTTTTATCCTTTTTAAATTTACGTGTCTCTGTACACCGAAAAGAAAGCATTAAAAAACTCACAAAAGTCGAACTTTTAATCCTTTATCTCATTCAGAAATGATGCCAAAATGTTTAAGTGATGACAACATCAAACCTCTGTATCAGTTAATTTTTACCCAAAAATAAATCATTTCTAGGGTTATTCGGATATGGGTATTTTATACTTTTTCTTAATATTCGAACTCTATCCTATATAAGACAGAATAGATTTCGGGTACCCTGTTAGAATTTGTTTATTATATTTTTTTACCTCTAAAATACGATTACTTCAATATTTTTTAATGATTATTATTATTTCATATAAATTTTTATCATAATAAATATGCGTAATTTTAAGTATATTTGCATTACATTCAAGAGTTATTTATTACTAATTTTAAGTTGTAATGATACTATACACATGAAAAATTCATTGAATATGCACAATTATTATGTCAAATGAAAGTTCATCGAATTAAGAATATAATAGTTTAAACGATTTGTGAATTTGAGTTCAAATGAAAAAGTTGCGAACCGTGAAAATTAATCGCATGCATAAGTTAACATGGTACCTGAAATCAAAACCGGAGCCGAAATCGACCGGTTCTTTCATTCACTACTTGAAATTTACCTTATTTTTATTAAAATTTACTAGATAAATTCTTACTATTTTTGGGTCTATCCTACGCTCTTTCACATCCCTAATCATGTCAAAGTTCTTTTATCAGTAATTTCCACACAAAAAAACTATATTTTACTCCACAATGAATCGTTGAAGTGATTGCTGATCAATGAATCATTTCAAAGTTAGAGAAGCGACTTCCTACTCTATCTCCCAAGATGTAATTTCCATTGAAAAATTAACATAATCCTCTATCAAATTCAATGCCGCCTCATTTCTTCCAAGAAAAAAATATTTACTTAATTAATTCGATTACTATTCACTCAGCTCCATGACAACTTGCCCATATATCACGGATTTCCACGGGGTCGCTGTTAAGCAAAAGATTGATTAATTGAAAAAATAAAACAGTAAAAATAAAAATAATACTATGATTGCCTTTTTTAATAATTTCAAATTTTAGAAAAAAGTTAAGTTTAAAAATTAAAATAATAACGAAATTTTTTTTTCAAAAAAAAAAGAAGGAAAGATAGAGGTGGAGATATTTTGGGACATCGTCAAGAGACACGGCCCTCCCTTACACTATATTTGGATTGATAGATTTGGAGGGGAGGGGAGGGGAGGAGAGGCGAGGGATTTGGAGGGGATAAAAAATTAATTTGGCCGTTCTACTCTTTTAATTTGGAAGAATGATCGAACGAGAGAAGAATGTAAGGGAGGTACAGTGGTTTCATGATTATCTTGAAACTCGAATAAAGTTGTGATTTCGTGATAGTCTTGGGAGGCTCGGTGGTTGCGACCTAGGAGTGGTCGGGCAAGGGAAAGCGTGTTATAGTCATGTGTTGGTGATGACCGAGTAAGGAAAGACGTGTGTGGTTTGCGTAATTATATGATGCGTAATTATGACGTACCCATGATTTCTTTTAAGAAGTTACAATGAGTATTTTTATCTAAAATTGTGTTATTACTCCAAATTCTCCCAAATCGGATTACAAATTTCTCCTAATAGTTTACTCAAAGAAAATATTACACTATCCATTCGAATCTCTCGTTCCAAATAAAGCGTTAGTGAGTTTGCCAGTGATCACTGGAACCTCCACCAACCAAACATTGGGGTCGTAGGCACCGACTGACCCCTTATTCGATTTCTCTATTTTTTTTCCGATGGCAGTAGAATATAAAGAGAAATAAAAATAGTGTACAACTCTCACTCTGTGAGGTTCAAATCTCAAACTCTACATTGTGAAAGAGTCTTGTGTCACTTTACTGTATCAAGATTTGTTCCTATTTTTCTCTCTTTTTTTTTTTAACTTAATTGATTTCAATGCCCAAGAATTAATTGACTCAAGTGAATAGAATGTACATCTAATTCATGGGAAATTTCACAAGATTGGACATTCGATCCCCTCGTGAGTGCATAACCAGTGGTAAGGTCGGCCGCATGTGTATCTCGCACATGAACTTACCTAAATTTATGGGATTGTGAGGTATTCATTTGGATGAGAAGTATAAACTCCTCATTAAAACAAAAAAAAAATCATCTTTTAACTTTTAAAATTTTAAAAAAAAAGTTACCAGGATGCTGCGTCAAATTTCTAATGGTGCCAGTCAATTCGGTCAATATTCGCAGAGGAATATTCATGTTTGAATAAGAATTGAAGTAAATGTCATTTGTGGAAATCTCAAGGTACAGCAGTTGTCTGCCTACCCCAAAATATGGTTTAAGTATATTTGAGAAAATATCAACGAGAAGAGTATTCTGTCAATAATATTATGAGCACTTACCATTTTTGTCCATAGTTTGACACAAATATAATATATGGTTGGGATTAAATTAATGTAAATTTTCACCTGCTTTCTTTGGAAAAAAATACATGGAGTTTGGATTTTTTTTTTTTACTGCTTTGCAATTGTAACGGAAATAACTAGTTCAAAATTCGAGTTAAATCGGTATTCGGAATTTCCATTAGTACGGATGACCACTTGAAAGCTTGCTTTGTGCCAGATTCCCTTTGTATTATATAGACTCGGATTATTAACATGTCTGATGAGTCAGATTTATAAATTGTATCCATAAATTTATAATTAACTGCATACAGTGTCCGAGATTTAGTTAATTTTTAATTCTGGTCATTAGATAATCACAAAATCATCTTTTAGATACTCGCACATCAAGTCATCGCACTATATGAGATTTCGTCAAAACACGTTATTTATATTTAATTAGATCATTCACTTGGACCAACTAGTTATATAGCATGTGATACTCCATTAGCTAACATATTATTGGTCCACATAGCTCGAATTAAATTCAGCATTAACCCTTCACAGGGAAGTCTTGGGTGTAACATATCAGTAATATCATGTAGTATCATAAGCCAATAAAAATTGGTCAAATCAGCAATTTCATGATAGGTAATTTAGATTGCAAAACACATATATTTAAATTCCTTTTCATTTTGGTAGAAAAATTTAAAAAAGTAAAAATCATAAATAAAACCTAAAAAATTCTAAGAGAAAGTGAAAAGGATGTTGAGTATTAGTTTTTGGATTTTTAATTATGAAAAAAAAAGGAGTTTGAATATATATTTTGGAGTCTAAATTAACAATGATTAAATTAATTATTGATGTGACTAATTTTTATTGGTATGTTTGTTTTGTAGTCTAAATTACCTATTATGAAATTGATGATATGATCAAATTTTATTGACCATGATACGATATAGTAATATTAATATGGTACGGTCGTTACATCCAAGAGCTGTCGTACCGGCGACTCACCAGCTTTGGTGCTGGAAGCCAATAGAGCACAGCTTGCAAGCACCAGCTCCCTAGAGATTCATGGGCACCTTCGCACATCACTTTCCTCACACTTTCAAAAAGGAGCCTCCTGTTGACAATATCGACGTTCAATGCAATGGTCGCGCCAAATACCAATACTTGAGAATTTTTGTCAAGTGGTAAAGTATTCCCTCCTTACACAATCGATATATGATTGATAACTTCCCACCACTCGGGGCCAAGATCCAAGCTGCTCTCCACGATTCCAGCTCATGCATACAACCCGCAATCCCTCATGGTTGTGGGTTAGAGTTGGCTATGATATCATATATAACACTAATGACCCATTACCTAAAAGTGCCAGCTGTTGGTGCTCTTGAGGTCATTGCATTATATATATATATATATATATATATCCAAAATGTCCTCTTTACACAGCCAATGTGGGAGTGGGGTATCATACTAACAGTGCAATGTGATTGTCTGGCTGACGCAGGAGTTTCTAGACCAAAATAGACACAAGAGGTTGTCTGGCTGACGCAAGAGTTTCTAGACCAAAATAGACAAAAGAGGAAGCATAACGATAAAGGACATGGTGACACTACAAAAGCTAGACGATGTATATATGGAACAGACACACACAAGGAATCCACTGAACAGAGAAAATGTGAGCAAAGGCTTCCTCGGCCTCTGTTTCTTTCTTCGCATTACTAATAACTCATCAGCCTTTTCTTCTCTGTTTAGCTTAGCCATGGTGTGTGAGCGTGAGAAGAGTGCCTCGAGAGAACCGGCAATACCCACAAAGCTCAGGAAGACGCTGAAGTACATGGCTCCGCCACCCCGAGGAAGCGTCAAGCGTAAGATCTTCTCCGGATTCTTCAGGAGCATCAAGACCCTGGCATGCAGTGTCACCCGTCTTCTTCTTTGCAAAAGATCTTGATATATACGTATATGTGTGTATCTTTTGTTCACCTCTTGTATGTTATATATATATATATATATATGTATATATGAGAAAGAGGGCTTAGTACAATTGGTACTGCTCTCACCCTATAACCTTAGGGTCCTAAGTTCGACCTAATTAGCAGGACTTCCCATATACCTTTTACTCCTCTTCCTTCCACTTCTTATAGGCTTATGTACTTATTTTGTACACAGACAAAAATATACATGTATATATATATGAATATATATTTTTTTAAACTAAGTATATGGGGTTGTTCGCATGGGTGCAGATGAATATCAACCAGAAAATGGGTTTGAGCGAGCTTACCGTTGGCCAATCTTTCTACGATAATTCTCTCCCTTGTTTGGTGAATAATTACTTTTCTAATCTTTGCCTAGCCTTCCATTCCAGGTCCTTCACCTACGACTATGCTCGGTCAAGGAAAGGGATAAAGTCTTCTATGTAACTGTATATAGTAGTGTTTATAGGATGATATCAATCACTAAAATTCAATTATTTTTAAGTTATTTTTTTATTTTTAAAATTTTTATAAAAAAATCTTAAAATAATTGAATTTCATTGGTTAGTATCATTACCTAAGAATTATCATGTTGTAACATCGTCACATATGCCCAAAGAAATTATACTAATATGCTGATTTGATATTTTCTTATTAAAAAATGTTTATGAAGTCTTGTGAATGAAAAATTGTAATTGAAAATATTTTACCCATTAATAGATCAATATTTTATTAAATTTGAATTGGTTAAGATTTATTTAAACTTGAGAATATTATTTAGTATACATTAAAATAAAAGGATGAATTATGAAAACATCTTTTTAAAAGGATGACTACGACCATTTGGTAACTTCCGCCCTTGTACTCTGTAGTCTCTACTCATCATCACCTTTTCTTTGGTCAGGTTCAAAAAGAGCATAAACTTTAGCGCTTTCCATGTATTAAAAGGACTTTAAAAAAAATGAAGAGGTAACTGGAGAAAAATCTGGGTAAAATAAGGGAGAGAAAATGTTCGAAATAAAAATTTGGTAGTTAAATATTAGTGAATTTACGATCACACAATTATTCAAAAAAAAGAATTTACCATCAGACACCATTTTTTCTTGATCTAGTGGATATTAAATATTCAATTTTGGATATTAATAGATAGTTTTTAAAACTTGAAATAGACATCAAAATCCCAAATGTTTACATACATTAATCTCTATTATTATATGCAAACAAAAAGCGGCTTTGGTGCCTTTTTACGGTTCCAAAATCGCCCTCCATCTTATTTATTTGATAAACAATTGATTAAGGACGATTTTGTCATTTTAGCATACCCATTTAACAAATTAATTTCTACGCTCCACTTTTTTCTCAACTTCCAAATACATTATCTACTCCTCACCTAAATTCATGGGATTGTGAGGTATTTATTTGCATGAGAATAATAAACTACTTGTTATAATAAAAAAAATTAATTCATGTTTTAACTTTTAAAATTAAAAAAAAAAAAAAAAAGGTTACCAGGATGCTGCGTCAAATTTCTAATGGTGCTAGTCAATTCGGTCAATATTCACAGAGGAATATTCATGTTTGAATAATAATTGAAATAAATGTCATTTGTGGAAATCTCAAGGTGCAGGAGTTGTCTGCCTACCCCAAAATGTGGTTTAAGTATCATTTGAGAAAATATCAACGAGAAGAGAATTTTGTCAATAATATTATTTTAAAGATATGTGCACTTACCATTTTTGTCCATAGTTTGACACACATATATATAATATATGGTTGGGATTAAATTAATGTAAATTTTCACCTGCTTTCTTTGGAAAAAAAATACATGGACTTTGTTTTTTTTTTTTTGTTACTGCTTTGCACTGGTAACGGAAATGACTAGTTCAAAATTCGAGTTAAATCGGTATTTGGAATTTCCATTAGTGGGATGACCAGTTGAAAGTTTGCTTTGTGCCAGAGGTATTACAACACATTATTTATATTTAGCTAGAGCATTCACTTGGACCAACTAATTATACCATTGGGATACTCCATGAGCTAACAAATGATTGGACCACATAGTCCGAATTAAATTCAGCATTAACCCCTCACAAGAAAGTCTTGGGTGTAACATATCACGAATGTCAAGTAGTATCACAAGTCAATAAAAATTGACGAAATCCGCAATTTCATGATGGGCAATTTAGATTGAAAAACACATATTTAAATTCCTTTTCATTTTGGCAGGAAAATTTTTAAAAAGTAAAAATCCCAAATAAAACCTAAAAAATTCCGAGAAATCCCAACATTAATCAGTGAGAAGGTGAACAAGATGCGAGTATCAGTTTCTGGGTTTTTTAGTATGAAAAAAGGGAGTTTGAATATATATTTTGGAGTCTAAATTAACCATGATTAAATTAATTATTGATGTGACTAATTTTTATTGGTATATGTGTTTTGTAGTCTAAATTACCTATTATAAAATTGATGATATGATCAATTTTTATTGACCATGATACGATATAGTAATATTAATATGGTACTGTCGTTACATCCAACAGCTGTCGTACCGACGACTCACCACCTTTGGTGCTGGAAGCCAAGAAAGCACAGCTTGCAAGCACCAGCTACCTAGACATTCATGGGCACCTTCGCACATCACTTTCCTCACACTTTCAAAAAGGAGCCTCCTGTTGACAATATCGACGTTCAATGCAATGTTAGGGCCAAATACCAATACTTGAGAATTTTTGCCGAGCGGTAAAGTATCTCCTCCTTACACAACTGATGTGTGATTGACAACTCCCGGCGACTCGGGCCAGGATCCAGGGTACTCTCCACAATTCCGGCTCATAATCAGCCTAATATACCATCCGCAATCTCCCATGGTTATGGGACAGAGTCGGCTCTAATATCATATGTAACACTAAGGGCTCATAACTCAAAAGTGCCAGCTGCTAGTGTTCTTGAGGTTATTGATCTTATATACATACCCGAGATCTCCTCCTTACACAATCGATATGGGATTGGGTATCACACTAACAGTGCAATGTGATTGTCTGGCTGACGCAAGAGTTTCTCGACCAAAATAGACAAGAGAGGAAGCATGACGACAAAGGACATGCTGACACTGCAAAAGCCAGACGATGTATATATGGAACAGCCACACGCAAGGAATTCACTGGACAGAGAAAATATGAGCAAAGGCTTCCTCGGCCTCTGTTTCTTTCTTCGTATTACTAATAACTCATCAGCCTTTTCTTCTCTGTTTAGCTTAGCCGTGGTGTGTAAGTGTAAGAAGAGCGCCTCGAGAGAACTGGCAATACCCACAAAGCTCGGGAAGACGCTGAAGTGCATGGCTCCGCCATCCCGAGGAAGCGTCAAACGTAAGGTCTTCTCTGGATTCTTCAGGAGCATCAAGACCCTGGCATGCAGTGTCACCCGTCTTCTTCTTTGCAAAAGATCTTGATATATAAGTGTATGTGCGTATCTTTTGTTCACCTCTTGTATGTTAATATATATATATATATATATGTATATATGAGAAAGGGGCTCAGTACAATTGGTATCGCTCTCACCCTATAACCTCAGGGTCTTAAGTTCAATCAATTAGCGGGACTTCCCGTAGACTTTTTACTCCTCTTCCTTTTACTTCTTATACGCCTATGTACTTATTTTGTACACATACAAAAATATACATTTATATATATACGAATACATATATATGTATATTTTAAACTAAGTATATGGGTTGTTGTGCATGGATGTAGATGGATATCAACCAGAAAATGGGTTTGAGCGAACTTAGCATTGACCAATCTTTCTACGATAATTCTCTCCCTTTTCTGGTGAATAATTACTTTTTGAATCTTTGCCTAGCTTTCCATTCCAGAATTGTCCTTGACCTACGACTATGCTCGGTCAAGGAAAGGGACAAAGTCTTCTATGTAATTGTATTACTATATATATATATAGTAGTGTTTATATGATGATATTAATCATTAAAATTCAATTATTTTTAAGTTATTTTTTTATTTTTAAAATTTTTATAAAAAAATCTTAAAATAACTGAATTTTATTAGTTAATATCATCACCTAAGAATTGTCATGTTGTAACATCGTCAGATATGCTCAAAGAAATTATACTACTATGCTGATTTGATATTTTCTTATTAAAAAATGTTTATGAAGTCTTGTGAATGAAAAATTATAATTGAAAAAATTTTACCCGTTAATAGATTAATATTTTATTAAATTTGAATTGGTTAAGATTTATTTAAACTTGAGAATATTATTTGGTATACATTAAAATAAAAGGGTAAATTATGAAAACATCTTTCTAAAAAGATGACTACGACCATTCTCTGTAGTCTCTACTTATTATCACCTTTTCTTTGGTCAGGTTCAAAAAGAGCATAAACTTTAGCGCTTTCCACGTATTAAAAGGAATTTAAAAAAAAAAAAAAAGACCAACAGCATAAGAGAGAAGAGTAAGGGGTAAATGCTTAATATGTATTTTTACCCAAAAAAAAAACTTAACATGTAATTCGTAATATGTTAATTAAACTTTTGTATATGTAAACTTGAACCTCGAAAATTGTAAAAATTTGACATTTGCCAAGATATAAGAGAAATGCATACAATAAACTCGTTATGCATTGTATACTTAATATTTACTTGAGAGCAAGATGATATATGGAATTACAGAACTAAATTAATAAACTCTTAATTTTAGATTAAGCAAATAAATACCTGATAATTGATTAAAAAAGATAAATATTTGATAAATAAATTATGGTTCATTGGTACTCCTTCCAATTAAAAAAATGTAGTAAGGGTCATCGATCATCATTACTACTTCCATCTTTTTTTCTTCCCGAAAACAAAATCTTTTGATGGACTACTTATTCATAGTTGAAAAGAAAAATGTGGACCCTCATTCTTTAAGAAAATTAATGAAAAAAGTGAATATGTGAATGGTTAAATAAGTTTTAATTATAATTAATGTTTAAAATTTGTGATTTTTCAGCAAAGTAAATGTGAAATTAAAAAAATAAACTTAGGAAAAATATAGTGGTTTTATATATAATAAATATGGTGAAGAGGTAATTGGAGAAAAATCTGGATAAAATAAGGGAGAGAAAATGTGTTGAATAAAAATTTGGTAGTTAATTAGTGAATTTACAATCACACAATTATCCAAAAAAAAGAACTTACCATCAGACATTATTTTTTCATGATCTGGTGGATACTAAACATTCAATTTTGGATATTAATAGATAGTTTTGAAAACTTGAAATAGACATCAAAATCCCAAATGTTTACATACATTAATCTCTATCATTATATGCAAACACAAAGCGGTTTTGGTGCCTTTTTCCGATTCCAAAATCACCCTCCACATTATTTATTTGATAAACAATTGATTAAGGACAATTTTGTCATTTTAGCATACCCACTTAACAAATTAATTTCTACACTCCACTTTTTTCTCTTCACCATTTTCTCTTCACTTCCAATTACATTATCTACTCCTCACCATTTTCTCTTCCACTTAAAACTTCCCTCTTCTCTCACACCCCATCCCTCTCTTCTCTCTATACATTTGTTTTCAATTTTCATATTTTATTTCTCACTCTTTTATTAGTAATCGGTACATATAGATTACGAATACAGTCTACTTTTATAACAATCTAATTTGAAAGCTCAATATATATTACTCTTCAATTGCACTTGAATAGGTGTTTCTAATAATTTTATTGAGATAGCACATACCATGCGTAGTATGGGTAAATCTTTAATATATAAAATTATACTAGAATTTTTGAACTAAATTTATTAAATATGTTAATGGAAGAAAATATCATTTTCTATAAATATCTACGACATTTTAATTTTCGATTAAATCAAAATTTATTACAAGCTGCATGTAACTCGGATACACAATTTGCTACAGTTTATTATTAGAGTTATTTCACATCAAACTCATTAGTCTTTTTTTTGGTAATTTGAATTCATTAATTATAAGTGAGTTATACATAAAATGTACAAACACTTGTACTCAAAATGTACAATTGACAACTTGCCTCATTTAGTGCTTAACATTTGCCTAACTATGAGACCTCTCGAAACTAACATTGAGGTTAGGATTGACAGAAGCACATTATCTCAAAATACTTATGATCAATCCAAAGATCGCCTTTGGAGTGGAGCTCAGATTTTGGTGCACTCTAAGATTCCTCTCCCTCCATAGGAAATATATATACAAGGAAAATGCAAGCTTGTAAATAGTAGAGAAGAAGCTCTTCCCCGTCTATGTTCCAAAGCCCAGTTGAGTTCAAAAAGCCAATTACAGTTGGCCTATCAATTTACAGAGCTAAAAGAATGTTCCTCCAAATTAATCCTGTAGTGGGACAAGAAAAAAAGGAGGTGATCTTGCATCTCTGCCTCAGAAGCACAAAATTCGCATTGTAGCGAACTAATGGAAGTCCATCTGTTCAGCCTATCCTTTGTAGGGAACCTGTCAAATATTGCGAGCCAGGAGATGGAAAGACATACGTGGTATGTGGCCCGAGCCCAAGAACCACGTAGCTTATACCATAAGACTCAGCTTTTTGTCACAAGCAGATGAACGCACATTTGAACCCCTGTCTCTCAGCCAGAACCACAATGAGGATACCTCATCTATTCTAATACATGTGGAAACTTCTATCTCATTTTAAGCTTAAGTGTCCAGTCCTCTCCTAAGTTGGTCAACATGAATATTTCACATCACACATAGTGTCTCGATATTTTGACCAACAGAAGAAAAGGAGATGTGATTAGTCACCATGTGATGTAATATTTGGATTTTTGCATTTAACTGTGAATATATCAAACGAACTGAAAAATTCGTACTAACAATAGTTTTGTCAACTTTGCATTACAAAAGGTCTAGAAAAGTTTTAAGGAGTCAATTTATGTGAAAACCCAGACTCATAAGTGTAGCTTATTGATGGTAACTTAGTCTTGTGGCCACCTGGCATATTTCAAATTTAGACAACTCCGAATAAGAAATGAACTGTTTCACTTTCAATTGATCTCTTGTATGCTTTTCTCAAGAGAGGGGAGTAGAAATATTAAAAATGATGAAATGCAATTTGGGAGTGTATATTTAATAAAAGACAAGTAACTCAATAATCGAGTAATACTAGAGTAAAGTTGTTGCGAGAAGATAAAGGCTTAAGAAGATGACATATAGGAAATATTAATAAGAGAAATGCAAATCTTGAGTCAAATCTAGGATACAATTTTGTTTACTTATTCATTAATCAACCCACCAACTTTGAATAAAATTATGGTATATTATTTTTAAATTTAAATTGTGTAAATTTTTAAGAAAAATATATATACGTGTACCATACTCTTTATTCTCACCCTATGGAGCAAAAAAAGGATCGGAATTTAATGTTTTTACTTATAAATAGTTATGCATTTATCATAATTATACTAATATGTCCAACCAAAGAAATATTATGGCTAATAATATGTAAAATTGTCAAATTATTGTCCTTATTTTATAATATTGGCATGTTTATAGAACTATAATTTTTTTTTAAAGTTGCATACTCTTATCTAACAATAATAAAAATGTTAAAAATTAAGCTTAAAAGATATTTTATAAACAAATAATATTTTCCAGTTTCATACCCTCATTTTTAAGTCACATTTATAAATTTTTTCAATGATAGAATGTTATTCTAAAAAGAGATGGAAGAAATGGGTAAATGATGAGAATAATGTAAATGAAGAAGTATTAAAGTTTGTAGCAAATATTAGAAATAGAAAATTGAGGAGAAAGAGAAAAATGATATTCTTCAAAGATTTGAGAGTAGAAAATTCAACATGCTCTTCCTAAGAGGGTTGGGAGTAGAAAATTCACCATACTTTTACCTTTTTGTTGAAAGTGTTAATGAGTTAAGTTAGCACTCCTCTTTTATCTTACAAACCTAATACAACTTTATAATAAATTTAGGAAATGGCCCAAGTTAGGGTGAATATCAATTTTACCACTGGTTGCTCCTTCAAGAAGCATTCCACGCTTAAAAAACTTTTACAATTCCCTCATTTTTCTCTCATTCCCTCCCGTTCTCCCTAAAAAAAAAATCTCCCATGTGAACTACAGTTCTTTTCCCTATCTTTGGCCATCAATGACCAATATCGATAGCCCTCGAGCTCTCTCTGTCTCTCCCTTCCCTTCAGCATCCCCGAGCAACATGACAGGCCCACAAGCTCTCTCGCTTTCCTCTCCTCTTCAACATCAGCGAGCAACATCAACAAAGCCCAAAGCCCACCCGTTCTCTCCCTCCTTTCCATCATTAATGAGCAATATCGATAGCTCCTAAAATTCTCTCGTTCTCTCCCTCCCCTCCACCCATTAGCAAGCAACATTGATAGCCCCTCAAGCTTCTCTAGTCACCACTGTCCATTTAGGGACTCCAAAAAGTTTGCGCACTCCTCCGCCATGTAAACAACGACCAAGTGAAGTTTGAGTAAGAACAAGAACGCCCCTTAGCGAGAGACAATAATATCATTCTCTCAGTCCCCTAAGCGAGCAAGCCCTCTCCATCCCTCCCTTTGATTTGCTAGATATTATGTGTGTGTATATATATATGTTAGTGTTACACGTATCACTAAATATGTTACATGGATAATTTGGTCCTGAAAATCTACAAATAGGTCCCGAGAAAACTGAAATTGGTCATGAAAAATACAAATTTGGTCATGAAATTACATGGATAGTTTGCTAGCACAATTACATGGATAATTGATCTCGGAAATTTACAAATAAGTCTTAAGGAAACTTAAACTGGCCTTGAAAAATAAATATTTGATCTCGAAGTCATATAAATAATTTGGTCCCGAAAATTTTCAAAGAAGTATCGAAAAAACTAAAATTGATCCTGCAAAATACACATTTGATCTTGAAGTTACATGAATAATTGTCCATAGAATTTTCAAGTAGGTCCCAAAAAATCTAAACTGATTCTAGAAAATACATATTTGGTTCCGGAGTTACATGGATAAGTTGCTATTGCAGTTACAAGAATAATTTGGTCCCAAAAATTTACAGATAGGTCCTGAGAAAATCTAAGTTGACCTTGGAAAATATAGATTTGGTCCTGCAATTGATCTTATGTTGATGAAGCTCTATTGTATTCTTGTCCTAATAATATTGAACTAGGTCTCGATACAATCAAAATAGGTCCTGGTACAATTAAAATATGTCCTGATACAATCAAAATAGGTCCTAGTACAATTAAAATAGGTTCGATACAATCATCGTCGATGCGAGATTTGCCATCAAGCAGGTCATAACAAGCAAAGATGTCCAATGAGAATAGAACTACCTGATATCGAAAAAGCACATACATGACTTTCTCATAAATTTGGGGACCAAATTATCCATGTAGCTGTGCTCGCAACTATTATGTAACTTTGGAACCAATTGTGCATTTTTCTTGACCAACTTCATTTTTTTCAAGAGCTATTTGAAAATTTTCAAGACCAAATTATCCATATAATGTGTATGTTCAGGACCAATTTGACAATTTTCGGTACCAAATTATCCATGTGAATTTCATAACGAAATGTTTATTTTTTTGACTAGTTTTAGTTTTCTCAGGACTTATTTGATAAATTTTAGGACCAAATTATACATGTGAACTTTCGGCATTAAATATGTATTTTCTTTTACCAATTTCATTTTTCTCGAAACCTATTCGATAATTTTTTAGACCAAATTATTCATGTGACTTTCAAGATCAAATGTGTATTTTTGAGACTAATTGTGTATTATCCTTGACAAATTTCAGTTTTCTCAGGACCAAATGCTATCTGATGGAGCACATTGCCACACATCAAATACCTCTGCATGAAATATCATCAATAGTTGTAGAGAGCAATATCCGATTGGATGACATAGTAATTACAAATTAATATCTCTACAGCTCAAGATCCCAAGGATGAGCAGAAAAAAGTTTACATTTCGCTTCAAGTCTTGAAATTCTAGCGAGTTTATTATTGCCAGAATGGGGGCAAGATAAACAAAAGATGGACCCTATATCAAGGGAAACTTCGACCCAAGAGTTGTATGCAATAGATTAGTAACTCCGGAAACAAAAAGCACCGTGGAGACAACTGCTGCCACATCCTCCTACAATCTTAGCTCTAATTAGACATTGCATAAACCTTCCAAATGAGCAACAAGCAAAGATTAGAGCCAGATCACTTATTATTCGCCACCCACGGTAGGAACTATAACAAGTGGAATAAGAATCAATGAACCCAACATCGAAAGATAATGCTACAACCCAAAAAAACCAATGGGAACTGCAATTTGATGGCAAAATACCACATCAGTCAAATAACTAGAGTCAAAACAAGCAACAAGATAGACGTGTTAATATAGAAGCATATTGACATCACCACTGGGCGAAAGATAGTCCAAAACTTCATACGAAAAAGAATATCATTTTAGTAGGATTCACACTTAAGTTGATAATATAAATGCAACAAATGATCACTTTCTCCCTATTTCGAGTACTCATACTCACATACCATTCATTACTACTAGCATTGATAGTTAGCAAGTTCACGCTATAAACTTGATTAATTTTTAACAATCCAAATCAAAGTTAGAAAGAACGTAAATTGCAACGATGCCTCGCGAGCCAAGACTTATAACTAGCCAAAAGACTAGCTTTCCAATAGAAAACTCTTTGGGTGTTGCAAATGTGGGTGTCGGGTAGTAGCAAACATTGTGCTTGAGCAGGAGGAGTAGTAACAACTGTTGTGCCCAGGAGGGAGAGCAGCAGCTAGCTTCGGGCTAGAGGGAGGAGCGGCAGCAAGCTTTGGGCGGGAGCAACAAGAGCAGTAGCTTCTTCTGGGAGGAGCGGTAGCAACCTTTGCAGAGGAGGCGGAGCTTCGAACGAGAAAGAGGAGAGGAGCCGAGTCTACAAGAAGAAGAGATAGGAGGTTAGGGTTAGAGAATGAGGGGTAGAATTGGAATTATTAAAAAATACACTAGACAACCTTAAATAGTGGTGCTGTTTTTTCAAATTGATATAAAATAGTGTTTAATTCTAAAAGTACCCCTTGGAGTGGTGTTACATAAATTTTCACCTCCAGTTGAAATCCTATATTAGTACACAGTATATAGATAATTGCCTTTGCAAGAAAACTAATTAAATTGATAATTTTAGAATACTGAGAAAATATCTAAATCTTTTTTTTACAAAAAAAATTCTTGAGGATTTAAACTATCTTCATATTAATTTCTCACAATAATATTTGATTCCCCGATCAAATTGCAAGTGTCAAGTCCAGCCGGTATGGAAATGAACCTTGGAAAAACGTAACCTAAAGGTTGAAATCGATGTTGCAGTGAATGATATTGATGCGAGTGCTTGTCTCGTCAATCTAAGAACATTGCTATGCTAAAATGGTGACGATACAAAAGAAAGAAAATTTGAAGAGGTTGATATGGACCAGTCTACGACATCTGTAACATGGTACCTGTGGAAAGCTCGACAAGACCAAGAAGCTTTTCTGGAGTAGAATACGGAATCCGATAGAATTGAAATAAACTGCTGTAACAGCCAGCTCAAGGCTCAGCAATTTAATTTATTTTGAATGTATGAGCAGTATATCTCAAAATAATTGAAACGAAAAATAATACAACCATGACCAAGGTTTTATTGAACAACACATGACAGGAAACAAACCCGACAGGACAGTTGAATTCCAAAATATCCATATAGGGCGGATCCCAACACTCACAGCGGTCTACCTGGTTTCGGTTTTGATTTTGTAAAATCCAAGAGATCTCTGAAGAGTCCATCTTCTTCAGCCTTCTCTTGTTTAACAGGAACTGATGGATTAAGGGATAGGTTTCGAGTCTGGTCCAATAAACTGTCATATGAGGTACTAGTCCCTGACTTGCCACTGAGATGAGAATGACCGCCTGCAAGAGAAGCTTCCTGCAGCTCAAACACTTGATCCTTAACGGGACTGGGTTCATCGAACACAGGTGGGCCAATGAAGTCCCTTGGTGGTTCAGAGGTTTTGGATGAGGAAGAGGGTGCAGGATTTGAAGATAGAGAGGAGCTCGCGATGGATGATGGACCAGTAAGATTTGAAGATCCTTCATACTTATAGGAATCACCGCTGAGATAGTCTATGGGGTCAGAGTGTTTAATAATCGGATTCTTCGATGGTGGTGGAGGCGGCAGAAAAGGTCTGATAATTTTGGGTTGCTCCACTGCAGGAGCAGCTACTGGGTTCTTGTTCTGTCCATTATCTCTCGTTGACCTGCAGCAATGTAATTAAGAAGTGAAATTTGGGTTAGACAAGTCGACAAGGGTTCCGAACTTCAATTTGCATTTTGAGCAAGCTAATGGGGTCCAATGACCTACTTAATGCATAGGAAGATATGGAAAGCTCACTTTCTGATGCAAACCCAATATTAACAGGTAAGGTCTGGGGCAATGCGTTGGGTTTGTTAAATACAGGAAAACATAGGAAAAGAAGGCCCTCAAATTTCTAACACACTATCCCCAGTAAACTCCGGGGTCAAATTCACCAAAACATGGAAAATTTCATTATTTACCATCGTATTTCGCATTTAGTTGTTCAAAGAGATTTGCTAATCTCTTCCCTTTCTCAATATGGGAATGCAAGCATTTTTCTTTCATAGATTAAGTGATCTATCAAATTACAACGTCGGATTTTGACCAAAGCAAGCATGAAGTTACATTAACTTACCCAAAAAAAAGTTTCATTTGTTTCAATTGACTGGAAACAGAGAAGAAAGGAAATGCCATATTATATGGAACTTCTTCACATGGCAACTCCATTCTTATTCTGTTCCTAATCTTTAGTACTAGGGTGGGGGCTGTTTGAGCTGTGCACCTTTTCGGGCAAGTCTCAGTGTAGCTGTTAGGGATGTCGTGTAGCACTGGAAACTGTTGTTGAATGAAAACAGAAGTTGATGGTGGGCTTGAACAGAGTGCCATGATTACAAAGAACTATAAATTACCTGCGAGTTAGCTGGGCAAATTCATCGTCCTCATCCTCATCACCATTTTCATGATTCACGTTGACAAGGGGCAGAGCAGGAGCCTTAGCATGTTCCCCCTCAGAATGAGTCCCTTTTGCAATGTCATCGTGCAGGCTAATTGCACGCTGCAGATTATCGTTCAATGCCAGTCCCTGACACAGCAGTTGCTCATCTCTGAATGAATGGGAGCAACAAGTGCAATTAGCAACAGTACCTTGCACAAGGAAGGAATCCAAGTATTTCATAGAACTCTTACGTGGTCATGTTCACAAGATCCATGACACGAGCCTGGTAAGATTTGCACTGGCCAACAAGGTCAATGATCAATTCTTGCTTCAGACCCTGCCACATGCTCACTGGCATTAGAATCAAACTTCACAATACCTTAACTCTTCAAGCAGTGTTTCTACTTTCTCACCAGTTGATCGCTTTCAAGTAATATGTCATGATTAGTTATACCACATTGCAAGCAGAGTTTATGCTGATTTTTTAAATCTATCATTTAAGGTGAATTATAAACATGTGCACCATTAGTCGAGAAATAAAGGGGGTAAAGTCATGATGTTTCTCCCAGAAATATATGATCCCTCTCGCTTGAGAGGGGGAGAAAGGTAAAGAAAGATGTGTGATCTGTGAAAAAAATACCAGTAACATCTTAGTGTAACTCTATTCTGATTGGTGGACCTTATAAGATGGGCAATAAAAGTATTCCTAAGGCTTTTGAAAAGCACGGAAATAGATAATCAGCCGAGAAATCATCTCAAAGGACGGAATTATCACTTCATTCGTAGTTTCCAAGCAAGAATTTTCTGGAATATTTAGGACCAAAAAACAGAGGAAAGGTATATTAATATTTTGGCAGAGATTAAGATGATGAAATTACCTCAGGAGTCTTAGGATCAAGGACACGAAGTATTTCCATTAAGACATCTGCTATTCCACGTGCATTCTGCAACTCCGTGAAACTGACGATAGATTTTACAATTCAAAAGTAAATCAAATCTGCCAAAAATACAATTAAGTGCTTGGACTTTCCCACCATATGAAACCAGAAAATGTAGGTGGAAAGAAGGCCAAGGAAAGTATTGCATTTTTTTGTTTCATGCTAGATAAATTCTACTGTCTAAGGAACTCTTACACCAAGAAGTAAGCAATGCTATATGTCAGCCTAAACAATATGGGGGCCTAGGTTTTAGGAGAGCTTAGGATTTTATTAAGGCAATGCTATCTAAAATGGTATGAAGCTAACAAATGACACTGACAGTCTAACAGCAGAAATTCTAAACTTAAGTATGGGAATTTCATTCAGCCAAATACGAGAAGTATTGCATCAGCTTCTCCATTTTGCAAAAATCTAAAGGTATTTAGAGATACTTTTGATAAATCATGCTGTTTTCTAACTGGAAATAATAGTAGTTTAAATGTGTAGAGCATTATCCTTGGATCCCTAGCAACAATATTTTTAGACCAGTAGCTAAGGAACGGGTTCCAAATAAACGGTGAGCTTAAGGTAAAAAAGCTGATTGATTGCGAGAAAAGCAGTGGAATAGCACGATACTAAATGAGGTCTTCGACCAAGAGACAGTACAAAATATTTTTAAAATCCGCATTCCAAAACATGAAAGCAAAAGATGAAATGATTTGGGTAAAAAAGCCCTCGAGTGCACATTTGGTGAAAAATTTTTATTTAGTGAATGGTGAGGGAAGGTTCAGGAAAGGAAACCAAGATTTTTGGAAAATGCTTTGATAAACCAAACTACATGAAAGATTAAAACCCCATTTATGGACGATGGCTTCCAATGCTCTTATATGGTCAGGGTATAAGGAGGCTTGATGCCCCTTATGGTTGGTTGGTCCAGATGATTTCGAGCATCTCTTTGGAGAATGGACATTTGTCTGTATTGCTTGGAGGGAATCGACTTGGAAGGTTTGTAATGGTTAAATTATAAATGCAGAAGTTAATCCCATTGATTTAATTAGGTTTAAATGCAAGCCAAAATGCTCTGATTTCAGTAAATAATGAGACAAGTCTATTCACATTGTTTGGTGCTTTGCCATGTTATTGTTTATGGACAGAAAGAAATCTGGTGACTCATGGAAAAACTGATCTTGATTTGTTTTACATCCTAAAGAAAGTTTCAGAAGTTCTTGAAGCGCATTGCAGGCCATACATTACAAATGGGCAAAGAAGAGGAGGAAGCCTTTTAAGATTGTCTTCATGCAAATGAGGAACGTGATGGGGATCTGGAGCACTGGACGCTACGAAATTTTCTCCAGTCTCAAGAAGTAGGAGGGATATCAATCTTCATAGATACGGTCTGGTCAAATGAAAAATCATGTATTGCTCGAGCTGTGATAAAAGAAGGCTGTGTCATACTATCTTGGCTAATGAACTGCACATCAAGTCAGTCCCTCAAGCTGAAGCCAAAGCCCTGGAGGTAGCCTCATCTATTGCTATAAGTAGAGAATGGAGGAATGTTAGTTTCTCTACTGATGCTTTAACTGTGGCTAAATCAGTAAGAGATACAGCTTAATGTCCATGGGCAGGTAGAGCTATCATTTTGGATTTTATTGAGTCTGCTATGCTGTTTGACAGTTGGAATTGCTTTTGGGTTAGTAGGAGAAACAATTGTTTTGGCCATAATCTGTGTAAATGGGGTAGGCTGGCTACAAATTCTGATCTGTATATTTTTGAGGGCTACCACAATCTGCCCTGACTCTGATGACTTTGTATTTTCGAGGCGTTAATGGAATGAGCACTATGCTCGCTGAGCAAAATAATAATAATAATAATAATAATCTTTACCTGAGGCCAGATGCATCAGAATTGAGATGCTCCTGAAGAGAAGCAGGAGCTTCAAATGCTGGAGAGCGGGCCGATGTTGGTTGGGTTTGGGGAGGTGTGAAGAATGGCACAGAATTTCCCTCTCTGGGTGGAAAATCAACTCCAGAAGTCTGCCAATAAGAGTAGTTCAGAATCAAAATCCACTAAGTAGAATAAAATAGGCCACAGAGTATTCTCTCAGTGATTACAGAATGGATTTGATCTACAAGGGGCATTTGACAGGATGGCTTCACATGGAACAAGTCAAAGGTTTCCTCTTGTTTTTTTGAGAGACATTGAACAATCAATTACCTTTAATTGGTTATATGCTACATAATACTGGGGATACTTCCCCCTTAGTCCTCCAAAAGCTTCTTGCCAGGCATCTATCAATGTTAATATCTTTTCACGTACACGCAGATCTGGCTATAAATTGGAAAGGAAAAGATTATCAGCACACAATGATGAACTAAACAAGGCAAAAACAGTAAACATTGAGGCACATGAAGAAGGCACCTTTCTATTTACTAGTTTGACCATTTCATTTAAGACATCACAGGTGACTATCTGTTGAAATATTCTGTCTCCACAGTTTTTGCTCAGAGTCTCTAACACCTGAGCATTGGAAAACATTAACACAGTAGCTAAGGAACAACAAAATAGCCATCTCTTCTGTTAAAACCGGAAAATACTGAATGTACTGGTCAGAAAATAGGCAAAGAGACTAACTACGAGCGCCAAGAGCTGAACTTCAGGATTTTTATTACCCAGCTGCTTCTTAAGAACTTGCATCACGTCCTTTGTTTGCCTAAGAGCAGACAAATTAATTCATCCATTAAAATTAAAAACATTACATATACAATGACACTAAACTAAGAGGAAGCTATTGAATAGGCTAAATCTGATCAAAACAGACGATGACCTTCAAATTGTCCCAAAATTTTCAACAACTATATTTCTCTATGATGAAACTGACCAATAAAAACCAAAACTAAACCTAGAAACAGACTAACAGCAAAAGATTCTCAAAGAATAACTCTGTGAAAGATGCTTATGTACATCAGAAGCTTTAGTTTCCCACTTAAATCTAAAGGAAAAGAGGAAAGCCAAAATCTCTTCTCCTGCAGTGGCCAATTAGTGTCAAGTATTTAAACTCGGACACAACTTTTCCCATTTCTAGATAAATTATCAATGATCAATAACAGAGAGACTTTTGTGGTAGAGTCACATCACACAGTTTGAATCTCAAAAAAGATTAGCTACCAAAAACTGTGGTAAACATACAGGACGAAAAATAAAATGTAAATGAGAAAGAGGAGAGATCATATACCCCGGATCCATGTTAATGATATCACATAATTCCATGTTTATCGCCCAATCGGGGCCGATCAAGAGGTCACTCGTCGCCCTCTCTGCACAGGATACCGCATGACTAGCCATGCTACTTTTCTTAGCCTCAATTCAGACTTCTTTACAAGTTTCCAATAACTCAAACCAAACAGAAGTCTACACCGTATTGCAGCATTCCAAGCAAGAGTACAGTCTAAGACAATATATGCCCCTGAAACCAAAAGCAGGAAAACATTTAGCCGCCCTCACCCCTTTACGATATGACCCCGTTGCAGGAGCTATAGATTCTCAGTTCACAGAAAAATAGGCAAATTGGCTTCCCCGAAAACATAACCGGGAAAGGACTAAAAAGCGAGCGTGACCAGTTAAACCTAAAGAAGCCAATAACATGAACAGAAGCGGACAACAGGTCGAACAGAATTGAACATTCACAGCCAAGCCAGAAAAGAAACCCACTAATAAGAACGATGGCATTCACCAATTCGATCGTCCGGCGGGCTGATCCTTGCGATCCGACCGAGCAAAGATTGAGCCAATAATCCACAATTCCGGCATTCGATATGAGTCGAACGACACAGACCTAGAACTATGATGTTTACCTGGTGGAATAAATGAGGGCCACAGAATATAACGAGAAAAGAAGACGATTATTGAATGTTCTTTCAGGATTCGATCGAATGGAGCAGTTGAACAAAACAAAAGGGCAAGGAGGCCAGGGGGAGCAGTATTTTATTTTCCAGTTTCTTATGTATTGTTTATCTTTTTCCCCTTTTCCATTTTGGTTCAATTTCTTGTCTTTTTTTAACTCTCCAGTAATAGATTTCATTATTCATCAGAAATTATATGTACGTATGAATATAGGAAAAATTATGTAAAAAAAAGGATGAGGTTTACGTGTTTTCTTAAAAAAAAAAAAAGGTCCAATGTTCAATTTTTTAAATAAAAAAGCATCACATTTCAATTCTTTTTTTGAAATTGAGCCAAATCGATAAAATTATTTCCTGGTTGGGACAAACCACTGGCACGACCTTTGGATGCTTTTACATGTTTTATCCTACATGGCATATTATACCACATACAATCCCATAACTGGTCTAAAATATTAAGAATAAATACAATAAAAGATAAAAATAAAATAAAATAATGAAAGGGGGAGTGGGTGATCGGTCTAGAGAACTAGTGGTTTCGGCAAGGTTCGTAAACCCCTTATCGCCAACCTTCTTATCTCTTTTGTTTTTCTTTTATTTAAAATTTTTTTAATTTATGTTTAAAATTTTAAGCTAACTAGGAGATGATATATGCCAAGTGAAGCTCGTCGTTTTCAGCATTTAATGGTGAAATTAATGATTTTCGCTTGATTTGGGAAAATTTTGAAGTCGTGCTCTTATTAGGCACAGGGGCTTCTCTTATCACTAAAAAACATAAGGAAGTGGAGAAAGGGAGTTTGAATTTTCTTTTTTCTTCGATTTCTTTTTAGGTTTATGTGTCTTCTTTATATACCGAAATAAACAATAATGCGCGTCTATACACTTCTCGTCCAAACACAAACTCAAGATGGATTCAACAACTGAACCGGATTAGAGAGGTAAGTGAGAGAGCTTTTGCTTTATATGCACAAGATGGATTTAGGGGTAGTGCAAATAGGCATTGAACGAAACCGTAGAAGTAAAGACAGATCTAGATATCTAGTCAAGGATGGATAAGTGACGAATTTTAAAGGTGTAAAATAAAATAATTTAATAAGTATATAAATAAAATCAAATGGAGGAAAAGAGTGTGGAAGGCATTAGATATTTTGTTCTAGCTCCATCTGTTGATATTAGGGGTGAAGGAGCAACCGCATATAATATTTATTTCTATTTTATTTTATTTTTTGTTTGATTTTATCAATTATAAATCAATAAAAAATAAAAATTTATAATTGTGAAAAATAAGAATAATAAAGGTCAGTAGAAGAGAAACTAAAGACTAAAACTAAGTATTAATGGTCAAAAGTGACACAACTTCCCATCTATATTAGCTAAAAGACATCAAATTATAATCATTTAACAAATTAGCATTTATTTATGTTGATTTTCCGCTTTACTATTTCCTCCCTTTCTCATCCTGCCCACATTTTTAAAAACTTGCCCTCCCTCTCATTCAGCCCCCTCCCTCCCTCACTCCCTCTCTAGCATCTCTTCGATTCGCAAGTCTAGGCTCCACCTATTTCCATCTCCATGCTTTCTCTTTTTGTTGCTTGGCTCCTTTCTCTTCATCTCAACTATACATATATCTTTCTCGTGGGTCTCTCTATCTCTCTCACAACTCCATTGCTCTCTTGTAGGTCTTAGCTCCATCCACACTCCACCTTTTTCTTGGCTCCATCCCTCATGGATGCTCTCTTTGCTCTTCGTTGCTCTCTAAGCTCTCTACCTCTTGCTCACTCTTTGTCTCTCTCTCAATCACTATTCATTGCTCGTTCTTGCTTCTCCCGCTCCGTCACTGCTCATTCTTATTAGCCACATAGTGATCGATTTTTTGGGTGCTCATTTTAATTGAAGTTGAAGCGTTGGCTCTGCGATTTCGAGCATCAAGTTTAGGATCTAGCAATATAAATAATTGCTCCAACCTATTTAATTTAAGGGCATGTATTTGGAAATCTACACAACTATCAAGACTTATTTATGTAGCATCGCCACTTATATATAACATATCGAAACCAATATGTAGCATTATCGGGACCTATTTAAGTTAGTATCGTGTGTTTGACAAACGACCTATATGTAATTTGTGGAAACCTATTTAAGTTAACTTCATGTGTTTGAAAACCTAGAGAAGTATTGAGACATATTTATACCATACCGGGATACATATTATTGTATCAAAACTTAATTATACAATCTTTGAAACCTATTTATATAGCTCTGGGAAATATTTATATTATGACATATATATATATATGAAGGAAACATGCATATTAATAATAGACACCTATCTGTAAACTATCGAGACCTATGTACAACATGTTGAGACCTATTTATGAAGTATCAGAACTTGTTTATAATATCATAGAAACTGAAGTCAGCAACCCACAAACTGCAAGTGTAGTTAATTACCAATTTAAGAAAAATCAACTAGAAATCACAGTAATAGCATATGTAATCATGCTCTAATACGTTTAATCATGACCTAATAGATTTTACCAAACCCCTAAATGAATAATGTGCAAAATCAATTTGCAAATGGATGCAAAACTGGTATCTATGATTGTCGGCTCTGTGGAGGAGGAAGAGAAATCATTCGCTTTCGCTTTGGTGCTCGATTCGTGCTTGTCAGTGTAAGAGTGGAGGAGAAGGAAGGGACTTTGGTACTAGATAATGAGGAGGAATTGTGAGGGCGATGTAGACCCACTAATTTTTATTTATGACCTTAAGGTCACTAAGCCTAATAATCCACAAAGCCCACTAGCCCATAGGCCTAATAGCTAGTGTTGTTAGCCGGGCCGGGTCGTGCCGGTTCATGAACCAGCTGGGCTGGGCCCAACCAGGACCCGGAAGCAAACGGTCCGATCCGGTCTAGGTCGACGGTTTAGGCCTGAGTGACTCGGCCCGGAACCGTCACATAGACGGGTCGGTTATGGGCCGGTCCGGGTTGAACCAGCTTTTTTAAATTTTTTGAATTTTTATGGTTTTATGGTTTTAAAATAAAACGAAAGATATTATTATTAGAATTCAAACCCAGGTGTTCTACTTGAAAGTTAAGAATCTTAATCAATTAGACTAATCATAGTTTGCTCACATTTTTATATTCAACATTATATAACTAAATTTATTAAAGTACGTTAGATTTTTAGCATTTTCAAACAAATTTGAATTATTTATTTTTAAATAAAATTAAAAAATAAATATTTCAATTTAAAAAAATCACTCATTGGTAAATATGTTAAGTATTTATAATATTTTAGATATAATATAAATTAAATAATATTTTAAAAACGTGGGGCCCATGCCAAGTTGTCACCTATTTTGGGGTGGAGGATGTGGGACCCACAGGCATTAAAAAATATTTAAAAGGGAGAGGGTGGGGCGTGGGGCCCACTGCTTGGGGGTGGGGGACGTGGGGCCCACTCACATTAGAACCGTTGGATTCACATTCCAAGCTCTCTCTTTTTTTTTTTTTTTACTGTTCAGGGTCACGATTCCGGTCCGGGCCGGGCCGAGTCGGTCACGGTTCCAGTCCAGTCCTGGCCAGTCAAGGTTTCGATCCGATTACGAGCCTATAACGAGCCGGTCTGGTTACGGTTCAACGGGCCGATTTTGTCGACCCAACCTGAAACCATGCCTCAAGCAGTAGGGGGCGGGCCGGTCACGGTTCGTGACCGGTCCGGTCCGGTTCACGGTTCACAAGGGCCGGTTTGGGCCGAACCGGCCCATTTAACAACACTACTAATAGCCCAACATTCTTTCCTTTCCACGGCCTTAGTTAATATCTACCAATTACTCTTGTTAGCCACCTTTTTGCTATAGTTTAGCCTATAGTTATTGTTAGCTATAGTTTAGGTGCCATATCTTGCTTTTTTCTTGCTCTGTTATAGTTTAGTTGCTGCCATTTGTTGTTTTGTGTAGTATGGAGGCTGTTATATGCCATCTTTTGCAGTATTTTGCTGCTCTATGCAGTGTTAATGTTGTTAGGGGCTGATAAGTGTTGTTTTGTTACTAACTAGTGCTGATTACTGCTTCTTGCTGCTGTCTAGATGCTACTAGTCGTAGTTTAAGTGTTACAACGGTTGTTAGTCATTGGTTGTTGGTTGAAAAGTTGTTTTTAGCTGCTATTTTGTTGTTGTCCTACTGTTAGTCACTATTCTGATGTTATATTGCTGCAACTCTTTACTATTTGTTCACGAGCCTTCGTCTGCAAATCTGTGTTGCTGCATCTTACTGCATCTTTCTTCTTTGTTTCCATGGCATTTTTGGATAAAAATGAAGCTGTTTAAAGTCCATAGTTGCAGCAACACTTGGCTCGATGATTTCTTCCGTTTTCAATGAGAATAGAGCTACCTATTGTCTATTGCTGCAACAGCTTCCTGTCCACTATTTTACCTTGGTTTTAATGTCAATTTTCATGGGAAAAAGTGTTGTTTAGTGCTCAAGGTTGCTGCTGGTCATTGCTCTAGGATTTCTCATGATTCGGATCTCGCTTTTCCATGAGAATAGGGCTATTTGACACCTATTGTTGTAGCAGCTCCTTGTTCTGCTTGTCCCTCATTGTAATGATGATTTCGATAAGAAAAAGGGCTGTCTGGTGTCCATGGTGGCTGCCAGGAAGGATTTCTCACAATTCTTATGTAATTTTTAATGAGAATAGAGCTATCTCCCCATTTGTTGTGACAACAGCTCTTTGCTACATATTTTCTCATGACTTTCATGTCATTTTCTAGGGGAATAGGGCTGCATATTACTTGGTCATCGCAGCAGCTCCTTGATCGGCATTTTCGTTGACTTTCAATGACATTTTGAGAGAAAATGGGTTGTTCAGTGGCTGAAGTTGTGGCTGCTCCTCGCTTGACGATTTCCCTTGTTTTTATGTGTTTTGTGCAGTGAAATGGGGCTGCTTACCATCGGTCATTGCAGCAGCCTCTTTGCTATGTGGTTTTTCCTCTTTTCAAAGGCTTTTTTGGCATAGAATTGTGCCAATTATGCCTCATAGCTACTACTTGTTCCTTACTTCTTGCTTCTCCTTGTTTCAATGCCATTTTGGGGAATTAGTTTACTTGCCATTTGCTACTGCATTTGTGATGTTTTGATGTTAATTCTTAAGATGTTTTTGTGCTAAGTTTCAAGCTTCATGGCTGTCCAAAGTTGCAATTTGGCCATCATTTAATACTTGTTACCTACCACTTCTAGGCTTCTAATTTCAAGTTTTAGGCTTGCCATTCACTGCTGTATTATCAGTGCTTTTGCACTAGTTTTTGAGGTGTTTTTAGCTTTAAGTTTCGTGTTTCATGGCAGTCAAAAGTTGTTATTGCTTAGTCATTGTTTATTATCATGGTTACGCTCTTAGACTTGAGTTTTGAACCACAATCTGTTGTTGCATTTGTGACTATACTATGCGGGCATTCAGGGTGTTTTGACACCAAAGCTTTGGATTTAGGCTTATTAATTGTCGATGCATCCTGATGGTTATTTCACACTTGTTTCTTTCTGTCCTTTTATCTCTTATTTCGGGTCCAAGACTACGAAGTGAATCCACCTTAAGTTGTATCGTACATGCTTGACTCGAGATCTATTGGACTTTGACATTATTCGTGCTGTTCCCCCAAGTTGAATAAATTGTGTCTTTTCCTGAATTAATTGATGTTTGGTGTTATGTAGATGGGATCATGATTTTGACTATTGAATTGCATGCGAAGTTCCCCGATCCATACTTTGAATAGAGTAGGAATTGGACTTAATAAAATGATGCAAGTTTTAGGAACACTGGGGTATCGATTTAGGGCATGTCTACTGGCTTGCAGACCTTTCGAATATAACCGAACCCTCGGATCCAAACTTTAGTTCGAGATCGACTAATAAAATTCTAGGAGGTTAGTGTCATGCTCTAATCGACCTTAAAACTAGTTCCTTAAATGATTGGTGACGACTTCTTTTACATATTCATTGATGATCATGACATCGCGAGACAATCTGCGGAGAAACTCTATTTCAAGGTGCGACATATGGGACACCCAATTTCGGCAAATGGGTCTAATTTTGGATGGAATCTCATGATCGGAGCAATTTTGGTGGAGTTTGCCAAAAGGTTTTTTATGTTGTCTCAACCATCTCCTTGAGTTTTGGTGATTGAATTGAAGTATTTCGTACATAGATGACAAGGATAATGGCTTTGTGAAGGGAGTTGCATACGTCCATAAATGTGAAGGAATAAATTGGAGCCTCAATCAAGACCTCACAAGTAATGTCCATGCCTTTTATAAGGACTTCTCGGTCAAAGTTTAATGATTTTGATATTGATTGAGTAAAAAAATTTATCAATTGAAGCATACCCAAAATTGGAAGAGAAAGAGAGGACACACAGCAGCTTTGACAATTATGAAGGGCTTTACATGTGTGGAGATATATATATATAAACCTTTTTTTTTGTCTCCAGCCACGGTATTCAAGCAGGTCCCACCAGCGATGAGACGGTATCTTTTAGCCAACCATACTTGACTAATCCGTTGGTCGCCCCGGGTCGCACGCCTGGCAATAGCGGGTGAGGCTCCCAATGGGGTGTCTGCATACGTGAGATCTCGAACTTGAGATTTTCTTAAGCGGCGTCGAGCTGCTTACCACTTTTTAAAAATACATGTTACAAGATATATGAACGTGAACGTAGGAAAATATGCATATAAGGGAAAAGGGGATGCATGAAAACCAAGACGGAGCGAGGAGGCTCGTACGTCACATAAACTAATGAATGGCAGCGCAGGATGAAATAAAGATATATCAAGACATGCCCACTTTCACACTCGCCTAAATCGAGCTGTACGTAAGTCTCGAGGAAGCATTTGTGGTAGGAGAATGTTTGCAACGAAATACAGATTGTCACCTTATTATTGTTTTAATATGCAGCACCATTGCATGACATAAAATGAATTTCATGGTTTTCCTAACACGCTAATACATTGGTACGTGATGCGGGGAAACAGATGCTTACGAGGTTAGATAGGTATTACCTAAAGAAATAAATTTACATAATTATTTATTACTGATTAGATAGACGGTTGAGATGGATTATAGCCGTGCAATCAAATGCAAGCACGGGGATTGATACCATTTCCCCTCCCTCTCTATAAATAAAGAGCTTTTCTCTAGAAAAGAGACAACGAGAAGAAGGCACAAGGGTTCGTAGAAATTTTGCAATCGAGACTCTCTAGAACTTTCTCAAAGCTTTGCCAAACCGAAGACTCAGAGAAACTTCACTCGATTTCACGCCCAAAGGCCTCGGTGACTCCACCTTGACCGAGAGCAAGTTGCTCGAACCCTCAATCGAGGATCACGAATGGACCCGTCGGATCAAGCTTGCAAGTCCCGGTGGTTCCACGTCATTCCTTGATCGACAAAAAGTTGTCAAACCCTCGATCGAGACTTCAGCACGTGAAATAGAATCGGAGAACATGTTCTGTATTTGATTTTTACTCAGAGAATTGTACCCAAACAAGTCAATATACGGATATTTATCACTCAATTTTCTTCTATAAATTCTATAGACTCGAAATTTGTGGCACAAATATAATCAGGCCCTACCATAGTTCTCAATTATCGTAAGGAAATATTACCTTCTAGAAATAGAAGGAATACTACGAGGTCCTAAAAATAAATCATTTTTGAAATAAATGTTCAGTTTTATTCACACCTTTTTGGGAACTTAAAGCAATCTTAGTTTGTTCAATAAAAGAGAAATTTCACCACCCTTATTCAACTCTTCACCTAAACATATACAGACCGGTACCAACCAACTTGATTCAACGTCACGTCGATGGCATAAACCTGGAGGAAATGTCACATATCATTTCAAATCTTCGACCGATATCACGACTGATATTAAATTGCGTTCAATCTGGGCATAAATAACACATCATTTAAGAAGAAAACCACCTCGAGATTTACTTTCCCGATTTAGGTATCTTACGCGTTAATTCATGTTCAGAATGTAAACGGGCGAAGACACTTTGAAGAACATCAAATTTGCAATTTGTTAACTGCTCCCCGTTACATGCATAGAGAGATCAGTGTTCATAATCCATCTCTAACTTATCAAAATAAAATTGTTATAAAAAAAAAAAAAAGCAGGCAAAAATTGCCCCGTGGCATGCCCATAGTTTACGGGATTAAAATCTATTTTTTTCACTTATTAAATAAAATCTTAAATTCGAGTGTTTTCAATGAAAAAAATTTGTTTTATAAGAATTTTATTCTCTCAGTGGACCGACCGAGTTCGAACCTATGTTAGTTAGGTCCATTGGATTCTAGGATATATGGTGGTATATAGCGACAAAATGCACTCTTTTCCTCCCCTTTTTCATTTTAAATGGGTCGGTCCAATTCGGATAGGAAGGGATCTGTTTATGGAGCGGACCGGCCGATATCCATTTGGTGCAAGCTAACCCTTCTGCTCGGACAGCAGCAACGCATCAGCAAAAGGAGTAGTAGATGTGTATTCATTTTGTCCCGACTGCATTTCGAATTAAATTCGGGTTAATCAAACTTGTCCGTAATCTAATTCTGCAACAGAACAAACCTACGGCCGTTTTGGAAGTGGTCGGAAAGTAACAAGGTCCGAGATTAATCTTGAAAATAATTCGTGCACACTCATGAATTCAGTCATGCTCGATAAACTAGCCTCGTCCGTAAAAGGAAAAATGACGAGGCATGTTTACAGTTCAACTCCTCTAGCATAGTTAGATGAACCAATCCCACTGTATAGCGTGAGTAAGTACTAATCAGATTGTGACAAAATAGCAAGTTGGTGTTAATTACCTAAGCCTGATGCCTTAATTATTACTAATCGGAGCAATTTAATTGATTATTTCTCACCGCGTCACTGTGAGGTGGGACACATCTAAATTTTTTCCCTGGGCTAGAAATGGAAGTTCTCTAGCTTCATCAAATTGACTCTGTTAAGATTATCCTTAGTCTATATACGCTGTTGTATGCTGTCTGATGCAGAAAATCTTTAATGGAACGGTCATGTCACGTAAATAATGTTAACGTGATACATCTGTCCAATCCGGATCAAATATTTATATATTTATCCCATTAATGTTCACTATTTGCTTGGTTTTTGTATATATTTTTAGAAAATTTTATGATTTAATAATTATATCTGTATTATTATTGATTACATATCAAGTTCTGACTAGAGGGATATACCATGTCATCATTGACGCGTGGAATAACCTCTGCACCGAAGAGTTTCTTGTCAAGCAATGTCTCCCGCAAGTTGGCAGTTGTTGCCTCGAATCGATGCACCCGATCTTCAACCGAACTTAAAATACTTCTTCATTACATGTATACGAGAATTGAAATTTTCGCATCCTCATCATCTGCGCCGTCTAATATCAAGAAGTAACACAAAATAATTACTTTGACCGGAGGGCATCTGCAGAAGCAGCACACTGCTCAAACATAAAAGTCCCCCAGCAGACACCTCTGATTCGAGTGATTCTCGTAGATGCATACTGATCACGTATATGTATACAGACGTTCCCACGTATTCTTCGGAAATATACACCGTATATGCATACTGATCACGTCACATCGCGGACTTTTAATCCAGGAAATCTCTCGGTTTATGGTCTTTGGTCAAGTTCTTCACCTCGGCAATGCGCTCTTCTTCTTCTTCTTCCGGGAAAAGGGAAAGCAGCCGACGCTCACATCCTCCCTGCATCACATTCAAAGTTTCAATTTAGGACTCGATGACGAAGACAAAGAAGTCAATGACTCGAACAAAGTTTACCCTACACAACTGGAAATTCCAGGTTTACAAGAGGCAAGAGTTGGTAAGGTGTCATATTCATGAGAGACTTTGACCGTCCTGCTAATCAAGATCATATCCAGAAAATCTCCGATAACTTTCCAATCTCTCTTACAATTGGAATATTATTCGAATTGCAGTTTTAAGGGCTATGAAACTTTCGGGCAGCTTTTGGTCGAATGGATCTTGAAGACCCGAGACACGAAGCATTCGTTCACTATTGTCCTTGTCCCGTCAAAATGAACATGTAACAGTAACTTTAAATTCAATAAACTGTGTGTTAAAACCAATTTTTTAATCGATCAATACTATTCTCTGTGTTCATAGTCAATTCTGGAAGCAGAAGGGTAAAAATTTCCGTGGAAGATGCCGCAAGATTCGATGAAAATCCAATATGTTTCCGTGAAATCGTTAACCTGATTCAGTTAGGATGACCTTCTCAGAGCTCGACAAGAACCGGTAGAGAAATGATATGGAAGAAAGCGTACCTTCGATTCCTGCCGCTGTCAATGCTGTTGCTGCTGCTGTCACTGCTTTTCGCACTTCCGGAATCGGCCTTCATGATCGCGTGTTTGACTTCGCTCGAGGCTGAGAATTTCTTCCACCGCTCCTTATCGAGGCCTTTGGCAGATTCATCAGTCAAGGAAGGCCTGGGAGAAACCCTGTTCGGAGCCAGGGACGAGACGATCCTCTGCTTTTGCTTGGGTCCCAAGGAAGAGCCTGGGAAGACCATCTTTATTAAGAACCTACCATTGTCTATGCTTCCACTCCTTGATATCTGTGGCTTATAGCTCGGCCTTCCATTCTGCACCTTCTTCCTGCTCTCGCTCCTGTCCAAAGCCTTTCCATTTTCAGGATCGTCGGTGTCTTGGCTCATCGCCGGTTTCTCGACAAGGTCTCTCAGAGAGAGCTCGTAGCACGACTCGGGCATACTCCTCACCATCTCCATGAGCTCCATCTGGCCTTGTTCGATCGCTCGGGTTCTCGACGAGAGATCCGACGGAGGGCTAGCGCTCTTCCACAGGGGCGGCGTGCAATTTCCCGATCCTCCGCCATCGGATCTCGGTTCGCTGCTAAACTCTGCAAATCCAGTGCCGGTTTGGGACCTGTAAGATGCATAATTCTGTGCAGTTTTACGTGCCCGGGAACCGAACTCCATTGGTGAGCGATCGGTGTGGATCGGGTGGTCGCGCGTGTTTGTTTAATTAGGCTACTCCTCGACGAGGATGCTGGTGCATCCGATTGGAGAGAATGGAAAGAGGAGGGCAGAGGGAGAGGAAGTGTCTGATTTTTTTTGCAAGGAAGGCGGTTGATATGGCATTATAGCTGTGGCCCTCTTGATGTCATTTTCACACGCAAGCTTTAACATTGAGAGCTGCTCTGTTCTGTCTCTAGACGTAAACAAAAGTCATGACCAAGACAGCTTCCGTGGAAGGGCTTAAAAATTTCCAATGCCCTGCACGAGCTGGTCGGTCGTTCTAGAGTTTTCTGCATATATCCGTTACGTACAAGACTTGCTCTCATTCTAGACAGTATATCTTCGATTCGATCCTTTCAATTCTCATGTATGCAGCCTAGATAATATAGACCGTGGATACGATACGCTTAATTCAAATATTAAAGGACTCGGGAGCGTGGATATATCGACCGACCATCGATCGTCCAGAATGGGAAAGAAGAACAATTTTCCCGTCTAGAGGTCTAAATTGATGAGAGAGTCTTCCGTGTAACGGATAAAGTACGCGACATTGATTATATGGTGTCACAAGTCAATAAAATCTAATCATTTTAAATTTTTTAAAAATTAAACCCCACGAATAGCTAAATTTTATTGATTTATAACATAATATAAATACTATCACGTAATATAGCTGATATATATAAAAATTCCTCGCAAATCGATGCTCATGAAATGAAATAAAAGTCAAGGAACTTCTAGATGGGGTATCGTAGGGACAAGGGATGTCCATCTCAGCTCCAACACCCACATTTTTCTCTCGTTCTAGTCCATTAAGGAGCCGTATGAATTTGTCATCTTCTTATGTGGAAAAGAAAGAGATAAACCACGACGACCGGCGTTGATTAATAGGATGACATGGTTCGTAAATTTATTTTTAAGTATAATGTTTTATTATAACATTTTTAATGGAGAAAATTTATAATTATCGGAATATTTCATCCTTAAATTGGTCAGCCATAATCAAATCTAAATTAGTGAAGTACATTAAATTTTTAAATATCACATAACACACCAAACGCACACACATATATATATACACCTCGTATTCCACTAATTTTTTTTATATGCACAACTAGTATTTATAAGTCCAACGGGCCATAACTAATTCGGTTTGAGGCGGATGTGAATTCCGTTGATTCACAAGACTTAAACCCGATATATTTTTTTAAGGGAAAGAGACGTCATTCTATCTCAACCGATACTTTTCAACTAGTCGAATCAAATTAATACTCGTGGCGGTTGAATTAGGCTCCCTCTTGAAAGCGGCAATGCCACGGATGGATAGCTCCGACCATCCATATTTTAATGTTCAACGATGTTTTATCGTTCACAATTATTGGCTCGATCCTTTTTAAATCTCGAGGTCGATTGGATTTTGCTAATTAGTCTTCTCGATATTTAGATCTTGAGAGATTGGACAAAATTGAAAATTCGCATTCCATGCGGACCGACTTTATCGATCGGAGACTTAAAATTCCATCGAGAAACAGCCACGCAGTCCGGTGGGATTGACGTGCAAACGGGTCTAGTTCGAAAAATCAGGCTCACGAATGTTCTATAGGTCTCATTGGTTTACTTTTCTTTTTTTTTTTTTCTTTTTTGGACAAATGACCATATAATACATAAACTTTGATTGTTTTTCCAATTCTACCACAAATTTTCACTTTTAATTAGAATGGTCAAGAACTTTCAATTATTCTCCACCTCTATCGTATCGTCAAATTCTGCTAACATTGTTGGCAGAAACTACAAATGGCCATTAAAAAAGTAATGAATTGACGAATTTGTCCCTCTTGAAACTGAGGATACATGACATTTAATGCACGGACTTTGCATGATTTTTCAATTTAATGCACAAACTTTACATGGTTTTCCAATTTCACCACGAACTTTCACTTTTAATGGCCGTTTGCAATTTCTGTCAGAAACGTTAACAGAATTTTGATGATATGGTAGAAGTGGAGGGGAATCAAAAGTTTATTACCGTTCTAACAAAAGTAAAAGCTCGTGACAGAATTGAGAAATCATGTAAAGTTTATACACTACACGGTCATTTACCATCTTTTTTTTTAATGGAAAATATACTGAAGTTTATCGTTTTGTGCTGGGATAGACATGCCAAGGTTCCACTCACTGTCCTGCGGGTGAACTGTCGGAATCGATTATTAGGAACCTAAGGAATATTTAATATGCCACGCTATTGTTGCACAAATTGACTAAGATTCTTCTTGGCAATAGGATTCGCATGGACTTGTAGAGATTTTATTTGTATAAATTAAGAAACAAAATATTTAAAGACGAAAGCCGATTGAGTTTATTAATATTTTGGAAAAATATTTAATGTAGAATAAAAATACACATTAAATAGAATCGAAAACGAAAAAGTAACTACCTATCACTGTACCCCTCTAACTTATCAACACCTTATAAGATTTCAGGTGACCTTTGAGAGAGATGAGATAGCTAACCTTTCCTCTTCATCCTCTAATTCTATTCACCATGTTTTCTTAAATTTCTCTATGTCTTTAATCTTTTTAAACATTAAAAACATTTAATAATAAAATAATGCTTTTTATGGTAATAATTTTAATAATAAAATAATAAAGACGACAAAAAAAAAAGAAAAGGTTGGGATCAAATCCAATAAATTTTTCTAATACTTTTTGGATTTTTGCAGTATTTTATTTATTAGGTGATTTAATATTTTAATTGGTTTAATTGGTTTTATAAGATTATAAGTGGGTCGATGATATTATATTTGAGGTCGGCCGTGCGACCCACAAATTTTATTATTTAATAAATTTGGTGAAAAATAAACATATTAATAATTGATAAAGTCTTAATTATAGTTATTGAGAAATAAAATTTAATTGATTTATATGGTTAGAAGGGTAGAAAGGAAAAAGAAAAAATATAGTAAAATTATAGAGAAAAAAGAAAGCGAATAAATTTGCCATTATGTTCCCTTTTTTTCTATTATAATGGTAAGTAAAATTTACATTTATATGTCAATACATAATTTAGGAAATTTAAAATGATACCATAACGAAGGTGTGCTTTCATAGACAGATATACAAATGCTATAGTTTGAGGAGTGGTGTTTACCCAGTGCACGTGCGCAAAGTCCACACACAAGCGGCGATTTCTAGAGGGAGTCGATTTCCGGGTCTTATCGCCCGGCCCAGGAACTAATATACGTGACAGAGAAGAACCACGAGTTAAAATTAGTTGTCTGACGGCAGGCATCTACTTCAGAAACGCGAAAATCTTCGAGAAGTAAAGGGACGGCAAGAAATCTGCATCATGGTTGCTTCCTCGTCTCAAATTTACCGTTCACTCGATTTGTTTTAGGCCACAAGGAACAGTCTCTCAGGTTTCTTGGACAGTACGTTAACTGCCGAACCAGACAGTCTTCAAGAGCATGTCAATCCAAAAACATCTCTCTTACCACGTATGCGTTTGCTGCTGCGGGAGGTGTTATCCTTTGACTCTTTTACATTAATTTAACTATCTGTTACAGTCATAAAATGTTAAGATGTCGTGTTCGTCGGGCGTGCTGCTGTGATCTAGAAGGCTAGACTTTGTGGTCGGACATCATTTTCTTCAATAAACTACGTGACGGCAAAGGATTTTCCATTTGACAATTTGTTGGTGATGGCAGCTTTGCAAGGGTACTGAATAAACCGGGAACGTAACGAACTACGTAGGCGTCCAGAAAGTCTTATATGTAACGAGTATATTATAAGACAAAATCGATGTGGTGTCACAGACTAATAATATTTAGTTATTTTTCGATTTTTTAAATTTAGAAACTTAAAAATCTTAAAACGGCTGAATTTTATTTATTTATTACACTACGTCGGTGAGATCACGTGATATACCTATTTGATAGGGTCTAATATCTTCGAATTAACGTATAATTTCTTCCTTCTGCTTAAAAACATCATTTTTCCTTGTTCCTTTTTTTCCTCGTGGTCCTATCAGTTCTTTGGACGGTAAGGGTCTTCCGGATTGCGACACCGATCGAATTCAAATGCATAACGTTGAAGGCTTGTGTCCGCTGTGGCGAACTAGCCAGAACTGGCAAACTTATTACTCGGGAACTGGTTCAGTTTGCTCAATAATCACATTTTCCCAGAGTAAAAACTGAACTCTGCTGGACCAATCCAATCAAACCTATTGCACGTTTGAAGTAAAAGCATATCCTACAACGATAACTGGGAGAGAATCTTGGATGAATCCAATTTATCGTATTATCCGTGAATTTATTTAATGAATATGCTTTTATTACTTTTTATTCAATAAATGTTTAATACATATCATATCATCATTTTTTATCCATTAATAATATTTATTTTTAAACGTGATTCGAAATATTTTACTGATACGTCAGGTATTCATTAGAATATCACTTATGAGCTCAATTCACTGAAGAATTTCTCGATCGCTGGTGATGGACTACGGGGTACGGGCAATCATTCCGAAACGGAGGAGAGTCCATATTCGCCACTCTTCATACGGAATATGTCTTAATTTAAAAATTCTTAAAATTCTACTCTTCTTTTATTTAAAAAGAAATTTAAAAATATTTAAATTTAGCATCGTTCTAATCTTTCACATTTTTACATTTTTTTTATAATAAGGAGTTTATTCTTTCTATGTCATGAATACCGCACAAGTCCATAAATTCATATAAGTCTATATGCAAAACGCATTTATGGGTAGTCTCACCAAGGACGCGCTCAAAGGGAATCAAACGTCCAAACTTGAGGATTTTCACGTGAGTCGTACGCACATCCTTTCCACTTACGTTCATTTTTGCATTTTCTATTCCGTCTTACCAAACAAAATCATTCTCGTCAAGACATAATTTCTATGATCTATCTACTTTTTTCTTATCTTTCCTATTTTCCCATCATTTTCTTTCCAGCAAATCAAACGACCCGTAAGTATCCAATCCCCGATTTTTTAGTTTTTTTGCATATCTTTAACAATGGATTATTTTTTTCCCAGAGCAAAAAGATAAGTTCTCGTGCTTTCATTGTAAATAAGCAATTAAAAGAAAAATAGACAAGTAAAAAAAAAAGGCTTCATTTCATATATAAATCTAAAAAAAGCATATAAGAGAATTTTTTAAGCTGATTATTCCACTTTTATATAGGAAAAAATATTCTTTTACATAGGGGTGTGCAACCGAACCGGTTCGGGGAGAACCGAACTGGATTGAACCGGTTCTCATCAAACCGGTTCTATTTTGAAGAGATTTTTTTAGACGAAAAGCGGTTCGATTAATTTCTAAGTGTAATTGATGCGGTTAATCGATTTGAACCGAACCAAACTGATTTTACTTTAAAAACCAATTCAATTCTGTTCAAACCGGTTTTAAACGAATTGAACCATTTCAAAACCAATTTGGTTCGGTTCGAGACGATTTTGAACCGAACCTAGCCGTTTTAAAATCAGTTCAATTCAAACCGTTTAACCGAATTGGTTTAAAACAATGTGGTTTTTTCAACATAAACTGGTTCAGTTCTTTACCTAATGTGTCGAACCGAATCGAACCGGTTCTTTGGTTGGTTCAGTTCAAAACCAGTTCGGCCCCGAACCAGTTTTCTGCACAGCCCTACTTTTTCAGTTCTCGAATTTTCAAAAATTTTCCGTGTTCATCTTTTCTCATTGAGTTTTAAAGGTCAGCGAGAGGAAAAGACTTTTATGGGCTTCATAGCGGCGTGGGATCCATACAAAGAAGAGTTGCCTCTTAGATTAAGTGTGGTTGCTTCATGGCAGGGTGGTAAGTAAAAAATTGAGAAATCGGCAAAATCGAAAAAATTGACCGAGAGAAATTAAAAAAAAAAATTATTAGGGCACTAAATGAAATTGGTTCGATTTTGAGGGGAGGAAAAATCAACTTGAGAAAGTCGGGCCCACGACCCGGAAAAATAGACGGTCACCAAACTCCCTCAATTTAATACATATTTGAGTATATGTTTTTATTTTAAAGTAATTATGTTAGAAATATATTCTACTTTTCATTTTAACAATAAAATCTTGTCCAAATAAATATTATAAAACATAAATTTGTTTTAACGAATGTAAATATTTTATCTATTTAGAGTGCTAATAGGTCAGCAAGAATGTTGCATTTTTATCATTTCTTTAAATTTGTAGAAAATTTAAATTATTCAATTAAAATCTTAATTCCAACCTAAACTATATTCTTAATATCTTAAAACATGATTACAACCTTTTAACCCTCTGCGTGGCAACCCTTATCCATCCATGTGGCAACTTCTAGTAAAGTATTATTTTTTCATTTTTCTAAATTTTTTACGCATAGTGGGGTCTACACAAACCCTCCATACCTCCGTTCTTAGCTTTATATCCTGACTTTTTATCTGTCTTTCCTTTTCTTTATTTTCATTTTCTTTATTTTTCCTTTCGTTTTTATTTTCTACACGAAGAAATCAAGATCTTTTACTTTATGTGAAAATCTAAAAGAAAAGCAATTTGCCTTCCCATACTATATGATCTATGCTAGAAGTATCTCCGCTCTTCACGTTATTATATATTCTCTTCACCATCATTTTATTTTAACAAATTATAAGTATTTGTATTCTTAATAATATACATCATGTTGCAAAGCGCGAGTTTTACATTAGTTTATTAAAAAATAACTACACATTTAGTCCTCAAAATTTTATTATAATAATAATAATAATAATAATAATAATAATAATAATAATAATAATAATAAGGCATGGTTTGATCGAGTTTGTCCGTTACCTCCTCTTCTTATCTTTTATGCAAGTGAATGCAGGATAAAATAAGATAATAGTTTTTAATAGGGGTCGTGAAAATAAGGAAAATAAAGTTAAAACCATTACTTCCTTTCAACACTGTATTTATTGGCAATTAAATTGCTTTTAATAAATTATTGTGTAATAATAATGATTATGTGGTTATTTAACTACATATACACTAAAAAAATTATATCTTTATTTAATCTTTTTATATATTTATTTTTCATTTTTCTCATCAATCTTATTAAATAACAAAATCTATATACAATACGGGTTCACGTCTAGTTATATTAAAAATTAGGGTCCAAAAAATCACCCAAAAAATAGCAACCGAAGCGATTGATTTTTTGTGACTGTAAATGATTTTCGACACGATTTTTTATATTACAAAAATGATCCAAAAATATTAGGACCCGGTAATTTACCCCCAAAAAAAAAAAATCCACCGCACCCTTATCACTTTCACCCCTATTTGCCAGATCGTTTTAGTTTCAGTGTCAACATTTGAGCCAATTCACATCAGACTAGTTCATTAGCTGTTGTGGACGCCCTGGCCCTTGAAGGCGGTCCACTTGCATTTTCAAAAATACCTCGGTGTGGTCTCTTGATTCTCGAAAAAACCGCGAGGCGAACCGGACCGTTGTGATCCAAACCGACTCTTAGGCTTTCTCGTCTATATCAGGAAACACGGGCCGGTTTTTGAAAACGTCATGATCTATTAAAAGATCCTGATTTTATAAAAATCATTTTACATACAAGATTCAATTGAAAAATATCCAAGGGTCACGAATGGATGCAAGGGAAAGGGTATCAGAGTCACAACCTCAAAAGACAAAAGAGAACGGTTATCTGATCCCTCGTGATCTATGACAATAGGACATTTTATTATTTCAATTTTCATACCACATTTTAACTATTTCGATTTTAATCATCAAAAGGATACATGAACAAGGGTATATGATGCATCCTCTCTTTATTTTCCTCGATAACTATTGATGTTCTAAGCAGCATTGACAGCAATCTTCATGCCCTGCTGACAGTGACCGGGGAAGGTGCACATGAAGTAGTTCATCCCCTTGGAGAGGGTAATCTTGTCATTCCCCGAAGTAAACACCTTCGCACCCGGTGGAGCAGTGCAGCTCGTGTACCCGGCCTCGTCCACCACCGCCACATTGTGAGCGGAGGGATTGTAGTTGAACACTGCACGAAAATACCATAAAGTCCATAAAAATTATTGACATCCATAATAATCGATATCTGTCGCCGATGAATTCAGAAATTTTATCCAATGGGAGCATAAGGGGTGAATTAAAATAATGGGTTAGTTACATAAAAAGTTCGTAATTTTACTTCAGAAAATCAAATGTTTTAAATTGAAAAATAAAATCATGTAATTTCATTTTATTCTCAAATTAAGTCAAATTTTTCATGTTTGAAAAAACAAATCATGTAATTCTATTTCTTTATAAAATCAAGCCAAACTCTTCAAAATTTAAAAATAGAAATAATATTTTTTAAAAATAGAAGCTCTTTTATTCCGCGGTGAACCTAGGTAGTTAATAACAGGTTAAACGAATTATTATGATTTAATAGTAAAATAAAAAATATGATTTTAATTTTAAAATATTGAATGTCTAGTTTAAATTGGGAGTAAAAGATGTGGTTAAAATTGATCATATATATATATATATATATGACATTTCACGAGTTTTGTTGAGTTTAAGGGTGATCACGAGCTCCCGAATCCATCCCTGACATCGAGAGAGCATTGTGTTTAATGGATATAACACATAGACGCAGTGTTGACATAGTATCACAGACTAATAAGATTAAACTATTTCAAGATAGTTTTGATAAAACTCAAAAACACGACACTAAAAATAAGTGAATTCTATTGATTTGTTATATCATATTAGTACCGTTATGTGATATACACTTTATATACAAAACTTTGTCCCAGACATCTGCGCTCACACGATATCTTACATAATTAGGGGAGAGAAAAAAATTGAAGAGAATGAGTTATAGATCCAGTCATGGTTGGTGGGTGCTCACCCAGCACATCACCGGCTTTGAAGCTCTTCCCATCTGGCCATTTCATGACATTGAATGACCATCCCGCAGAATCGCCGACCGTAAAAGTGGCTGCATCAACATACATTGACCCGGCAAGGAGGCAAAGCAGTGTGGCCGTCGCAACCGCCGCTGCCGGGGATGCGCTGACTCTTCCCTTGGCCATCCTAATGGCAACAGATAATCCAATTCAAGGAGTAAATAGAACGAGATGAACCAAATTGTTGAAGGCTCAAGGAGAGTCCTGTGATGTCTTAGAATATGGAGGCGGGGTCCATTTTATAAGCCTCTTGGAAGGGACAGGTTCAAAGGTGCACAATCCCCATATTTTGTTAAGTCATTAACTAATTACCATAATCATAATTATTCTTCCTTTTCAAACCAGCTTTACATATGCATTCATGGTATCAACTTTAATGATCTACCATGATGTTTGCCTTGGCATAATTTCAAGTGAATACTTACTTTTCTATTAGTATTAAATTTTCATTAAGAATATAACCAATCGGACTCTATCCAATCTAAAAATACAGCTGATAAGTGGTAAAATACACTCTCTTATATTTCTGGGATTTCTTTCAACCTTTTCCAATGTGAGATTGAACAATTAATAATGCTCCCTCTTATATAGTATCATGACCTTCACTTTTTGGAACACTCGCTCTTAACAACTGGTTACGAGTCAGATGTGTTCAACTAAATGGCCTTTTTCTTCCACCTTTGGATTTCATGATCATGAGTTCGACATGTTTGAGTATAGTGATATGTGAATTCACATGGTGAACTATACTAATACTATATTAGATTTTCACGCACTTATAAAAAGTTGAGTGTATATCCAACGTAAAAGTTTATGTGATGGAACAAGTTTTATTTGAAAAGGTAACCAAATTTCATTTAATGAAAAAAAAATAACAATAGTCAAAGTCAACTAGCAGTATCATGTTTGAATAATCAAAAGCACCAGCAACTGTCGATCTAGAGAGTCTAAAATGTAAAAGTGGTAAATGCAAAATTTTTATTATTATGATATCAACTATCTTGCGAATTAACTCTAACACTAATGCCCTTGGAATATGCGAGGATTACGCTCTTTTCCAATAGTGTAAACAAATAAAGTCCAAGCAAGTTTCTAAGTAAATGTATCCAAATACCCCCCTTAATCTGGATGAAGCAGCCAGACTCTCCAAGCCAGTCGCCAACACTCCGAGAAATCTCAAGTCAATGCAATATATCTTCCAAATATCCTTCGTAATAGCATAGGGAAAGAAAAGATGATCAGGAGTATCAAAATGAAAGTCATAGCAAATACAAAGAGTCTAATTTATTGAAGAGACTAGGAGCTTGGACGAGCTTTTGTTGCAAACCTGTAAAGCCACACAAGCTAGCAAACAAAAGACATGCAAGGGATGTTATCTACAAACCAAATCAAAATAGCTCAGGGTTGTCGCTATCCTCTATCCCGAATATAATACAATGCACTCTTAAAAGTAAAGCTACCACTTCGTGTTAATATCTACTTCAAATTATCTCGAATCACAATCTCGAAAGTAGCTGCCAAGTCCTGGATCAATGGAGCCTATTGGTTAGCATTCCTAGGCCAATACCAAGGGCGACCCTGAATAACCATCCAACCGAAGCCATACTGGCAATGAAGAAAAACAATGATATCCATCAAGTAGAAAAGACAAGATTTGACCACCAGGTAACCCATTGTCATGCGAGAAAGAGACCCAAGAATCCAGCACAATCTGGGACAAATATGGGGTAAGTTTTTTATATTTCTAGTATTTACTTTTCTATTTTTCCAGTATACCAGCGCTATTCTCCATGTTATTTTCTTTCAAATTTGGTGGAAATTATTTTCTTGAATAAACTTTGGATTGTCATTAATTGGATTCACGTTTATGTATTTTGATATATTTTCTAATATGTAAGCTTTTGGTGGTACTATATCGGCGAATCGACATTAGTACTGTTTATTTAGTTCATCTAATATATTCACGATCAAACACAAAAACCTGAAAATTATATAACGAGGTGGATGACTAGCCACCACTACTACCTTCCTTTCTATTTGGCAGAAAAGATATATTTGTCTACTATAGGACTCTAAAAAGGTCTTTTACCCAAAAGAAATAAAAGAATCATAATCCAATAAAGTTTGAGAAGGATGCATTTCCTAATAATTGGTTGGTTTGATGGAAGTGGGATTCATGTTTAATGTGTTGCCTTGCTTTCGAAGATCCTACACAATTATAAGTTTGCTTGTTCTATGGTAGAGGAATCATTGACGATAAATTACTAGCAATAGCATCACTAGCAATTAAATCTAATAGACCGTGACAGGAGTGTTCCGCACCTGGGAGGAAGACCTCCTCTAGGGATAAGATTGACCATACAAAATTTTACTATTCAGCACTAGAATCCATTCAACAGTCCTCTCGACTCTTTAATGTAAAGTGGAGAGCAGATTCCCTTCCTATCCAACTATGGAGAAGGATGTTGAACTGATAAGAACCCAAGCCCTAACTCCACCCAAAAGCTAGCTCAGAAGTGGAGGGTTGGCCCCTGCCTTATATTCCAGCCCAAGAGGCACTCCACAACTGATGTGGGACACATCATGAACTGTTTTGTACGTGAAACTTTATAGAAGTCACTTGACCCCAAAAATAGTGGAAATTGCTAGCAGTCTTGAATAGGAAAAAGTATCTAGCGGGTATTCATATTACCTCATGCATGTGATAGTACAAACCAATTAAAGAAAATGGTTGCTGGAATTAGCCCAGTGAATGAATTATCTTCAAGTAGGATATGATATTTATCTATATTATAAAATTTTGGAAAGCCTGTCCAAATATAGGAAGAGAAAGGGTAGCCTCTCTCTCATCCATCTTTGACTCTATTCTCATTCCATCTCAAATCTCCCTAATCTCTCCCCTCCTTCCACCATTTTCCAAGCTTCCTACTCACCCACTCTCTTTCTCTGAAGTTTTTTTTTCCTACCTTCCATCCAAGTTATAACCAACAATAAAAACTTATTTGAATTGATGGGTGACGATGCGAGAGGAAAGATTTTTAGGATAAGCGTTTATCCATCTAAATACCTTATTTTGATACCATTATAGAGTAGAGTTATGAAGGGTAGAAAAGTCAATTTGATCATTTTATCCTTTTCAATATAGACAAACACTTTACTGGGAGGAGAAAGATGAACAAAAAAATGTCTTTGTATTGGCTAAGTTTAAGTTCACGAGTTGGACATAAGCAGACTTGAGAAATTCCTACTGCCTATATTAAAACTTTCCAAGGCCTGCCTGATGGTATCCAAGTTGAGAGAGATAAATTGAACAAGTATGGTCGTCCCCTATTGGGATGTACTATTAAACCTAAATTGGGATTATTTGCTAAGAACTATGGTAGAGCGGTTTATGAATGTCTTCGTGGTGGACTTGATTTTACGAAGGATGATGAGGCGTAATGATCTGGGCATTATCTCGGAGAGAGACTCATTGAAATAGACATGCTTGTGAAGATGCGGACTACCTGCACTTGGACAAAAAGACCCTAAGAAACTTCTTCTTATTTCCTTTTTTCTATTTAGCGTATTGCTGAATAGAGCACCTACTCTGCATAGATTAGTGATACAGGCATTCCAACCCATTTTAGTGGAAGGACGTGCTATTTCTTTACATCCATTAGTTTGTAAGGTTCGAATCCTTCCATCCTAGGAAATACCTATTATTTCTATACTATTTAAATAGACATTATTAGAATAATTAAATGAAAGAAAAAAGGGCCTAAATCTTCCTTTCCATCAACCCGTTTTATCCACTCCCACTCTATGAAAAAAAAAAAGAATTTTGAAAGTTCTTTCTATTTCTACATCTGTTTCTTCCTCACTTTCCCCCCTTTCTTCCATTTCTGAGATTTGATGCTAGCCGCACTTAAAAGCCGAGGACTCTACAGTTGAGTTAGCAACCCTAATAAAGAAAAATGTGAATGTGTGGGTACAATAATCGGAGCCCTTCTCATCAATGGACTCCTGACATATACAAAGGAGTGTAGTTTGTTCCCCCTAATTGTTGATATTGTGATTGGTATGATTTATGCATCCATTCTCGACCTAGAATTGCATGTTTTCGGCCATTTCCCATACATTTAGAGGGTAATTGCATATCTTTTCTGTATTGGGAGTGAATTGCTGTAAATGATAGCTTTTAGAGCTCCACACATGAATTGGATACTGCTGGGAGTTGTTTGATGTGCAGGGAATGATGAAGACTGGGCTTGTTCGATGCAGCTCCTTTTGTAGAGAATTTCTCCTTCTTCCTATGTGAGAAATAGGGCAAATAATATATCATCGGAAAGCTCATCAAGTCAAGATTCCACCGCATCAAACGGATCTCAATTCGGAGCTGAAATGAAGAAGTTATGGCCAAAAGAAGAAAACTGTGCGTGGAACATGGGATAGACCGCGGTTAGACCGCGGTTTACTGAGGCATTTTTCCTAGACCGCGGTTTACTGAGAGGAATTCGGCCAGACCATTTGAAGGATGGCGAGACCCACCAACTTTTATCCCACACTAATTACATCAAGAAAGGAGGGAGTACACTTCCTCTATATATAGTAGAGCCTACCCAACAAGGAAAATAGATACAAGAGTAGAAGAAAAAAGGCACCTACTACAACACGAGAAGAGGGACCGCAACAACAATTCGGGAAGTCGGGATCAGGGGATTCGACTCCATTATCTAGAGTTCTTTCTGTCCCTTTTCTTCTGCTTTTCAACATGTTGTCTTCTCTTTTAACTCTTGTAGTTTATTTGAATATGTATAACTAAACCCCTAGAATCCTAGGGGGATCAATGGACCCAATGCTATGTCTTAAGTAAGAGCTTTTATCTTTCACATATATGATTCTGTCGAGGTAGGTCTCCTTGGTGTTATTTATGCAAGTTCGTACTTAATGCTTTCTTTTGGCTTGATCACCCACGAGATTGAACTTGAGACCGCGAGGAGCCTCGGGAGAGGAAATCGATGTCATGCTAGAATTTGCATAATCTAGGTTAGCTTATGACGGAAGGTGAGGTTATTCGTGCGAGTGCATCGGAAGATGATGAGCACCCTAAATAGCCATTTAAGGTTGGTTTAGTTTGGCCTTTCAACATTAATCGCCTATGAATAGAGTGGATTAGTGTCTTTCGCTTAGGTACATTCGTATGACATCGGAAGGTGCGTACGATGAAAGTGGGGAAACCCTAGAACCCTAGGTTAATAACATGACAGAATTCATCGTGTGAAAGATGATTCTTGCTTAAGACTAGAATTGGGGAAGTTGTGAACCGTAGGAGCTTTTCATCGATTGATTTCCATCTATTTATTGTTTGTCTGTTTGCTTTCTGTCTTTTAATTACTGCATGATTCTCAACTCATCCGATTGACTTGGCTTGGAAATAGTTGTGCTAATTTTAGTGCTTAGCATAAGAGTCATCGTGGGAACGATACTCTACTCACTCTGTACTACTTGTCTGCGATACATATACTTGCGTGCAATATCTACACTAATATTTTGAATCCTTGTTGTGGAGTCTATAAATTATACGTTTTCTGGTTGAAACTAAGACAAATATACTTAGGCATGGTGCATCCAAACAAAGAACTAAGAATCCTCCCAAACAAAACCAACAGCAGTCTGTCTGTGTAATGTCAAAATTCCATGTATTTCCTAATTCAGAAGATAAAAACTATCTTATTGCTCGACTTAACAGGTAACAAGGATGACTGCGAGGGCGAAGGAGGCGGTGGAAGCTGCAGACAGATCTTCAGAAAGTCTTGCAGACAGATCTTTAGAACAAATTGGGCCTGAAAGCCCTGCTTATACCAGAATGGTTTGAGAAGAAAGGGAGACTGCTTCCAAAAAGGCTGCTCGACCACCACCGAAGCAAAGGGACAAAGTGGATAGGGATAGCGTAGGTAGCCTCCCTGCACTTACAAAACCGATTCCCTTCATAGCCACCGAGAAGGAAGAAGCTCTTTCTATCTGAGGGAATAATCTTAATGAATTATTGACTTTGAATTTTTCTTTCTTACCCAATTTGAAGTCTGGGCTCCTTTTTGACATGCTCATGTTTATTAAGATCTTATCCTGAATCTTGTGGAATAACATGGTAGACGAGGAAAAAGTATGTTCTCAAGACTACTCTTTTTCTGATGTTTTCTGTTCCATTTTAGTCTCATTGGGAACAATAGCTAACCTGCATGAGTTGCGAATCTTTGTGCCTCTATCTTTTTAGTATAAATCAGTGAAATTCGATAATGGGTTTAGGGTAGTTGAATCAAGAGACCTTAAACTCGATTAAACTCATTCTAACTTGAGGGAATTTTTATATTCCTTTATTCCCCTCTTTCCCTATCGCTTTCTAAACCCATGGATCTTGTAATCATAAAAAGAATAGCACTTATTTTATTTCCTTATAAAAAAATTCTTTCAGATCACAGAAAGCCTTTGAGTTAGAGAAGATTTCATAGACACTCAAGACGGTTCCATTCACGAAGTCAGCAGCCAACAGCAGCTACAACCTCATTTTCTTTTTCCTATGTTCCCCATCTCTGAAGCCAGCCTCCTCCATGATGGTCATCTTAGCCTTTGATGTCTGCTCGGCAAATCTATAAGATGAAAGGAAAGCAAAGCAAAGTGAAAGACCACATGATTGAGGCAACAACAGCTCCACATCCCAAACTTCATATTCAATCCCCCATTCTCATGATTCAGTAAGGGATCCTGTAAAATAAGCCATTCCAAGCCGCAGGACCCATCCATGTATAAAGTAAGAGGAACTCACATGCAAATACAGATATTCTAGTCCACCTCAAGAGCACCTTCTGATTCAAGAGTAGCATGAAACTCCTCCTTGTGCGTTAGGAGCCTAACCTTTGCATAAGGAACACGACGACGATATGTTTGATACTACTTCTCAACTTCATCCATGAAGATATAGAAGATGAGACTTCCTTCCTACGAGGAGCACTGCCAGAAGGCATGTGTCACCTGCCGATTCTCCAAGCCCTTCACCTGCACCTCCCCCAACAACTTCTTGGAGTATAGATCATAGATGGACCAATGTGCTGCATAGTCGATAATAAGTAGAAGAGTATCGCTGCAACCCAAAGGAATGAGGTTCCTGCCCCAAAGATAAAAGTCACCTAGAGGGGGCAGAAAATCGGGGTCAAAGAGTTCACAACAGTCCTCTTCCACATCGTACGAGTAGAGTCGGCTGCTAGGATAATGGCAGTACAGCATAATCAGTGGTTTCTTGTGAGGGTTCCTGCTATCCTTCCAGAGAAAGTAAGAGTTGGGGTGCACCAACATGAGTTCTTCAGGGATGCCCTTAGGCGGTAGCAAGAAATTGCCTGACTGTGGGTCATATATCTCGAGGTATGGGTTTGGTCCTTGGATGCCTCCAAAGATGAAAATCTTGCCTTCGTATGGGATGGCCAAGCAAGATTGTCATTTGTGGCTCATGACACCGACCACATCCCAATAACAAAGACCAGGAGGATGACAGTCTTCAGGAGGTGGTGGTGCTGCTGCAGGGTCGAAGGACAGCACACCATCCGAATTGATACACATATTATGTGCACCTCCGACAAGGAAAAAGGTGCGGCCGACCTTGTAGTATCCAGGCAAGAAAGGAAAATGGAAGCACAACCGTCCTTCATGAGGAAAAGCAGCATCGTATGCATGTACTTTAACATCAATCCCATGCACCAAATCGGTCTCTTCAAAGGTAAAGAACTTCGTGCGGTTTTCGTTGGGGCAACTGGGACACAGGAGGGCAGAGAAGCGCAGAACTACCCTCTCCCTCTCCCCCTCCCCCTCCCCCTCCCCTCCCCCTCCCCCTCCCGCGGCATCCCGTAAAAAGAAGAGAGAACAATCTCAATCTGGCTTTCTTTATACTCTAATGGCCTAACAACCAAATCAACATCTATACGCCCATCCTGGCAGTTTTAGATCTTAACGGAGGAGGGAAGGGATTCTCCCGCTATTGCGTAAAACAGGTTTGCAAGCTCTAAATATAATACCCAAAAAAACAAAAGCCCTAGGGTTAGAATAGAAAGGAAGGAAGAAATCTCACTGTGACTCAGAAAGGGGAATTGCCGTGTAATTGATAGCGCTGCTGCTTTTTGCCCAAGCAAAAACTCATAATAAAAGAGCAAATATCCACTACTATTATGGAAAAATACTCTCCGTGGAAAATATTCTTCATGATATTCTCTTGATATTCTTCATGATACCCTCTTGATATTCCTTCCTTTTCATATCCCATATCCATTAATTGTTGGGATTTTATTTGTAAAATATGTGTATATATATTATATACTCATCAAATTAATGCAATCAAGGTACTTTTTTGTCCCAAATGTCATCCTTCTTCTTTCCCTAATTTTACAACCACATATCACACAATGACTTCATTGTGTAAGAGTGAGTGCAAGGATCACACGTGTAAAGTTGGAGCAGAAGGTTTCAGCTTTTCCAAATTGAAAAGTAACGTTAATGTTAGAATTAACATGGTTAACATTAGAATATGAGTAAATATTTAGTGTGTAATACACAATCAGTTCATTGTATAACTCTCTCAGAACTTGACACGTAAAATTTTCACAGTTTTCGAGAGCCGGCTTTACATGTATCAAGATTTGAATGGTGATTTGAATGGTGATTTATGTAACAAACTCGTTATGTATTACACGGTGAATATTTACTTCCACATAAATATTTACTCTCCATGTAAACAATAATGGAAAAAAAATTTGGGCTTAAATGAGGGCAATATTTACTCTGTGTAAACAATAACGGAAGACAATTTTCAGGCGGGAGTAAATATTCACCGTGTAATACATAATGAATTTATTGTGTGGATCACTGTTCAAATTTTGAATTGTGTAAAGTCCACTCTTGAAAACTGTAAAAATTTTATACGTATCAAGATCTGAGAGAGAATTATATAACGAACTCATTAGTATTACACACTGAATATTTACTCGTATTCTAATGTTAACTATGTTAATTCTAAGGTTAATGTTGCTTTTCAATTTGGAAAAGCTGAAACCTTCTGCTCCACCTTTACACATGTGGCCCTTACACTCACTATTACACAATGAAGTCATTGTTTGATATGTAGTGAATATTTGCTCCATAAAGAGGCGAGAGGAGGTCAGGGAAGGACGAATCATGAATGACGACGTTTTGATTTTATGTAAAGAATAGATGATACAGTGAAACTGATCCTTACTTAATGGGCCCATTCGGGTCCATGAACACAGCCCATGTTCTTTACATACATGGCCCAATGGTTACTTCTCTTATCCAATCAACTCAGCCCGACCCATCGAGGGCCTGTGCCGCCTCTGATCGAGCCTTCTGCTCCGAGTCGCGACTCCACAGCCTCCGAGGCCCAGCCCCCACCATGGCCATCCTTGAGCCACCACCCCGTCGTGACCCCACCTCCGAGCCCCCACGGACGACGATGGCCGTTCTCAAAATCTGCCCCTCCATCCTTGACTTATGCCTCTGCTTGACAGGGGCGTCCATGATTTGATTCGATTTAGGAAAAAAAAAAACATTATAAACGGAACTAGATCACATTTTCAATTCAATTCGGTATATGAGTCCAAATCTTAACCACTTTATTTTATTAGAAAATGTTTAACAAATATGTTGGGCCGGTGGTTGATATTGCAAAATCCTTAATTAAGCCGTGCAGATGATGACCGAAAATTCTCAAAATAGTAACAACACTAACACATCGATCTTGAAATCAAATAGCAACAAACAAAGGAAAAAAAAACATTAACTCTTAATATAGGATAATCAAAACAGTAACACTTCGATTAACTGAGGATAAAAAGTCGAATTAAAACTAAACCGAACTTTTGTGTGTTGTTATTTTGGTTCAATTTTTCATATATATATATATATATATAATATTATATATCTTATTATTATTTATGATATTATTATATGCAAATACGAAGCAATTTTCGTGCCTTTTTATAGTTCCAAAACTGTCCTCCATCTTATTTAGTTGATAAACAATTGAGTAATTGAGTAAGGATGACTTTGTCATTTATATATTAAAATATATGACATGCATCTACTTTATAAAATCATTCACATTAATAGTAAAAAAAAAAGTTCAATCATTTTCATCTCCCTCAATATTTCGATCGCAACAACAGAAAAAATATTATATATATAGATTATATTATATATGTAATAATATATTTATATATTATTATATATATTATATATATATATATTATATATATATATATATATTATATATATTATATATTATATATATATATTATATATATATATATGCAAACCTTTTGTAATTTTCGTGTCTTTTTTTCTTCCAAAAATAACCTTAGTTCTATGGACCGCGATCTACAGAGAATTTTCAACGGAAAAACATAGAGGTCCATAGACTGCAGTTTACTGAGAAAGATTATTGGGATCCACAACTCTCTATCACACACTGATCAAACCAAAATTAGAGGAAGTATACTTGCTCTATATATAGTGGGGTACCCCCTACAAGTGAAGAGACATACATACATATAGATAAAAGTTGAACAGGAGAAGAAGGGCAACATTAGAGCGACCGCACAGATAATTTGTAAAGTCGAGATCGAGAGATTCGGCTTCACCATCCAGAGTTCCTTCTATCCCTTTTCTTCTGTTTTTCATAATGTTATCTTCTCTTCCAATTCTTGTATTTCATTCTCGTATGTTGAACTAAATCCCTAGATTCCTAGGAGGATCAATAAAACATTTTCAATGTTTTAAGTAAGGTTCTTCTTTTATACATACGATTTTGTTGAGGTACTCCTCCTAGGTGTTATTTATGTAAATTTCATTCTTCACGCTTTCTCTTGGTCTAATTACTCACGAGATCGATCTTGAGACAGAGACGAGCCTCGGTAGAGGGAATCGAAGTCAAGCTAGAAATTGTATAATCTAGGTTAGCTTATGCCAAGAGGTGAGGTTATTTGTGTCAACGTATCGAGATGTGGAAAGAAAGTTCAAGTACATTGGGCTAAGTCAAAGCCATAAAGGGATGTGCCCAGAGCTGCGGATTGGGCTGGGTGAGCTACGGGTGTAGTGTGTCCATGAGCATGATGATTGGGCCTAGATACAGTCAGCCCAGAATTAGAAGCAGGCTGTCCAACTGTTTGGCTAGGAACAAGGCCACACGGGTCATGATAGTGACCCAATCCATCTGGTGCAAAAACACGCAGATTGCGCTGATAACCCGACTCAGTTCGAGCATTGTCTTCGATCTGTTTGGTTGGGACACTGGTTCTCTGTGCTCTGTATTTTTCTCCTCATCCTCTATGATGATTTCCACCATTTCGTCCATCGGCAAGGCGAATCGTAGTCGGTGCAGGTCCGAGTAGTCCTGAGAGAGGTGGAGGTGACTCCAAGGATGCCGCATAGCTAGGATCGCCAGGCTTTGCTGTTGAGGAGGAAGGCACAAAGCTCATCAGTGTTCATGCTCGAGAGAGAGCGAAATGACGAGCACAACAGGCTCCCAATCGGTGCCAATACCCGTGGTAACAGCCCGATTAATTTGGGCAGTCGATTTCTATTTTTCAATTTTGGCAAATCGATTGGCTAATCGTTTCACAGAGTGGATGAAGTTAATGATAGATGCAGTGCCCTTCCTCAGGTCTCGCCATTGTTGGTAGAGGAAATCCTCCTAAGCCGCTGTCTCCAAGTCGAACAAATGTGGCAAGTGTTGACCAGACTTCCTACGATGTCGTGGTTCCGAGTAGGCTATTCCCGATCTCCTTGGTCACATCAAGCATAAGATAGGTGATGGCAAGTTTGTCTCTGACAAGCCATTGTTTGTAGCCAGGATTTGGCTCTTCTGCGTCATTTTTGTTGATGGTTTTGGCTGGTGCTGGGCAGTTGCCCTCGAAAAATTTGAGCAGGTCGTAGGATTCCAGTAACGGATTCATCCTACCCTTCCAGAAATAACAGTACTTGCCATTCAATATGATCGGGACAGTAGGAAAATCGGAGGGCAGAGGCAGTCCATATGTTTGTCAGACGGAAGAGTCAGTCATGGTGATGGGAAGGCAAACTCACGGGGATTGATTGAGTAGAACAGGTAGATTAGAATTTGAGAAGAGGGAGTGGACAGAGATTGTGAGTGAGGGTGTTTAGATGTTGCAGAAGAGACACTGGACGGGATCAAGATGATATTTGGAAGGCAGAAGAATGCCACGATGTGCCTCTGATACCTCACATATCTTGGCTGTTAAGCCTTAATGAAAAACGGAGAGGCAAAAATCTTTTTCCAACACTCCAAGCTTTAAAAAATTATTAAAATTTTTTTTTTTAAAATTGCCCTCTGTTAGGTCGAAAATATGAAAGAAATAGTAAACGAAGAGAATGAGAGTAATTTTCTGTATATTCCTTTACTGATTACAACGGGTCTTTATATACATGTGAGAGATTATATAAATTAATCATAAATCAATATAAATCATGGGATATATGATCTTCAGGGCGTGGGTGTCGTTAGAGGTACGGGCCAATTGCCCTGGCATGGGCGAGCCGACAGATATGGGCGCACCGACAAGTATGGACGCTCCAAAGGGCGGCGGACTTCTCTCGTGGGCCTTAGCGGGCTGGCATTTGGCAGGGTGTGGGCTCAGGGCCCATACCCATCACCCTCCATAAGTAAACATGCACTTCTTTTTTTCGACTTATTGAAGGTCGGTGAGGGGCAGGTCTTTTCTTGGCGCAGGATGGGCTTCCTCAGATTATGTTGGATTTACTGCACGCGAGAATGTTTCTTTTCTTAAACTTATTTAGAGAAAGAGCTGCGTCTTTGATTGTGCGGGCGTTGTCGCCGGCCGGTTCTCTGTGATTCGAGTGACAACATTTGGATTAAGTACACGACGAGTTCATTGCGTAAATAATTGTTCATATATTGTCACGTGTAAAATTTTTAAAATTTTTGAGGATTAACTTTATATATATCAGGAAATATAAGACTTTACACGTATTAAAATTTTAAACATTTATTTATAAAATGAACTTATTATGAATTCAGCACAGAAACATTTACTCCAACATTTGAGCCAGTTTTACATTTAGACAAATTGATCAGCCGTGGTGGACTCTTGGCCCATGGATAGAGCTGTTAAAAAAAAAAAAACCAAAAACGAAACGATAAACCGAATCGAATTGAACAAAAAATAACTAAACTATTCAAACCAGTTTGCTTACAGTTCGATTTTTTTGCCAAGAAGAAATTCGGTCAATCGATTGATATAATTGATTCAGTTAATTGTAGTTAATCAAACCCAACCGTTTTCTAATTATTAATTAAATAAAATAAAAATATAAAATTTTAAACTAAAATATATATTTCAATTAGATTTTTTACAGTTTGATTCGGTTCGAACTGATTGTGTTTCATACAGTGAACTTTATCTATTAACATAAAAAAAACTAATTAATTGGTTAACTAAATCATCCAAATCGATTTTAAACAATTCAGTTTTTTCTTCTTCAAATAGTTACAATTTGGTCTCTATCCCGTTACTGAACCAAACCAGAACCGAACCATGGACAGCCCTACCCATGGAGACGGCCCACTCACATTTTTGGGATAAAAGAAATTGGGTGTGACTTTTTATTCTTTAAATGTTCATTAGAATCTAAATTGTTTATCCGATCTTGTTATCTACATTGAAAAACATACGTCGATTTAAAAAAATATCATATTCTATTCAAAATATCGCAATTTCAGAAAAATTAGTAGTTCAGCCCCTTGGAGAGGGTAATCTTGTCATTCCCCAAAGTATACACCTTCGCACCCGATGGAACAGTGCAGCCCGTGAACCCGGCCTCGTCCACCACCTCTACCTTGTGATACGAGGGGTCTTAATTGAACACTACATCGAAATACCATAAATACATAGTAATTATTGATATCCTCCACAGGATACCTTATATTTGGGAAATTCTTCATCGAGTCAACCTCACAAATGATGAGGTGAACTCGACTAATAACTGTTTGACACGTACGTAAAAAAGGTTACACCATATTAAAAAGTGAATACTATAAAGCGAATATCATTTAAAAAATCACGTGATTTATTATAATTTTTCAAATTACCATTTATTTTATTTTAGTATAGAAAATCACGTGGTTTGTTTTGTTTTTCTATTGTGTCATCATCCATTAGTTTTTCATTATAATGCTGCTGATTTTCTCCATTAAGCGCATGTGTGTCATCCTACATGGCATGTACAAGATACGTGGCAATCCGTATGACTGCCACATATGCATTTCACAGAGAAAATTAATGACATTATGACAGAAATTAATGAGTGACACAACTGAAAGAATAATGCAAACCATCATATTTACTATGCTAAAAATAAAGTGAATGATAATTCAGGGCATTCAGGGAAATCATGTAATTTTTCAGACAATTTCCTTATTATTAATAGATAGAAATAAGGTGAATGACACTTTTTTAAATTAATGTGTCAAATAATTATCAATCAAGTTCATGAATGACGTGATGAGCTCGTTTGGTATAACAATCTGCCCTTATATTAGGAGAGGGGGGAAAAAGAAGAGAGAATTAGATGACCGCCGGTGCTCACCCAGCACATCACCGCTTTAAAGCTCTTTCCATTTGGCCAGCTCATGACATTGAATGTCCAGCCCGGAGCATCGCCGACTGTAAAGGCAGCTGCATTGGCGTACATTGTCCCGAGGAGGAGGCAAAGCAATGCGACCATCGCGACCGCCACTGCCGGGGTTGCGGCGACTCTTCCCTGGGCCATCCCTATGGGCAAAAATAATCCAATTCAAGCAATATTAAGAAGAGATTAAAGTGATGAAGCAAATTGTTGAAGGCTGAAGGAGAGTCCTATGATGTCGGAGAACATGGAGTCAGGGCCCATTTTATAAGTCTCTTTGAACCCTACACTTGGTTAAATCATTTACCTGCCATATTTATTCTTCCTTGTCAGACCAACTTTACCATATGCGCCATGATGTCTGCCTTAGGAAAAGGATGCATAACAGTGTTATTATGTGACAGTGCTCATATGATGACACCAAATAAAGAAAATTAACATTTTTAGGGTTGCTTTTTTATTTCTAGATTTTTACTAAGAATCTTAAAATGGATGAATTTCTTTGGTTGATGTTATTAGGTGAGAGTACTACCATGTGATTTCATTGTTACAAAGAAGAATTGCTCCTTCCTTAGATGAATTTTTTTCGTCGGTGCTAATTTTCATCAAACTTATAAGATGTTCAACTCATTTTTGATGAAAAAAGCTTAGATGGTAAGTGGTAGAACCCAACTCTCTAGCACAGTGGATAGCAGAGAGTTGTTTCGTGCTTGAAATTTTAGACATCGCTTGATCCCACAAATAGTGGAGATCGATAGAGTTTTAAGGGTAATATGTATATAACGTAACAATGCTTATATTATATAATGACTAATAAGATTCACCATTTGCCTTTGTTATATCTGCAGTCTCCGAGTATGTCGTGTTTTCCTGATGTTCCTATCCATACTCACTGCCCCGATGTGCATTGCATCGTCCGGCAGGAAGCAGCTGAGGTTTGAATTAATATACCACTTCCAAAAAAAAATAATATATAAAAAAGGGCTGTAAAATATTGGAATAATATTGCATCTTTAATATGCGATTCCTTAATACCAAATTGTATCTTGAAAGAAATATTTTGTTTGAAATAATTTTTTAAAAACAATTTTTAAATAGTGTTACTTTTACTCAAAACCCGTAGCAATTTACCTGAGACATTCTTAGGTGGACTCGATCCACCGGCTTAATGAATTTACAATGGACTGAGTTCAGCTTAAAATTTCTCCTATTTCCTTGGTCAGTAGCCGGGGTTGACTGAAGCCGGTAAAACAAAAAAGGCTCTCCAAGTGGAGCGAATCTCTTGAGTGACCCGAGTTCGTAAATGATGTAGTGAAATTAACTAATGAATGTTTGACATATAAGTAAATATATCAAATGATGTATAAAAATAATTATTATTAATAAATAGAAAAAGATGACGTGATATCTAATTAAATGAATCTTCATTTGACATGATAATTATGCATATTTAATAGATCTATCATGTCCAAAATATCATAATAACTTAGAACGTGATAGTGAAATACTAAAATGCATCTAAAATTGATTTTACTTCACTAAACGATTACAAAAATAAGGTAAATTAATAAGCATCTTGAAAATACATTAAACAGATTAATTAAACCGGTGGAAAGATTTTGAAATAATTTTGTACTGATAGAAATTAGGAAGAAAAGATAGTTCCAACAGATACCGAGAACATGTGGTACAGTACAAGTTCTTGGCAGAATCCAATTTCTGTATCTAACAACGTAGGAATAACCCAAAAAACCCAAAACTTATGAACTGATCTCATACATAGCAGGATTCAGTTACCATGAAAATTGTACGATATGCAAACATGATCACACTAGTTTTACCATCTCCAACGCGCGGCCTTGCAATGGGTTCTTTGAATGCCTGATCAAGTTCAAGCTTCGCCAATTCAAACGCAGCATCTAACCGAAGGGAATTCATCATCAGCCTAAACATGCCATGGGATGGTATCATCAAGGGGTTGAAAAAAAATGGTAATCAATTGAGGCCAAATCACTGCGCGGGTAGAACCATTACATTACCAGCACAAATGACTGATCAATCTCAAACCAAGGTGATGCTAACTGGAACTTCAGTGACTCAACAGAGACATCAGACAAGAATCTAAAATTGTTCACATCAAACGCTCTCAGGCTCTTACCTCAATCCCGGATACGGATCTCTCCTGTGTGCTCGGATAATTAGGCCTGAGTCGCAGCCGAGTTGGCTTCCCAAGGATCTGACTTCCTCAAGGACAGCTGTGCTGAACCCATTAAAATGCAAGTCACATTGCACTTGGTAAAATCAATAATTGGAGATGGCCCGATCAGAGTCACAAGTTCCCTTCTGGAATCAGATACGATAGTACAAGCACAAGATGTGAACACATCCACTTTTTTGAAGCACCTTGGCGTTTTCGCCACCATCACATATTGAGACTCGAGAGTAACATTACATAAGAAGACTTGAGGATATAGGATTGATGTTTAAAGACTTGGATGATTGAAGGACCTGAGTTTACAGAAAGAAACGCAACCGTGGCCTTCAACCACTGTCAATTCCTCATTATTCAAATCATCTGGAACTCCAAATTCTACAGCGAGAGTGCTTAGGAATTTTAATCATAAGAGGAAGTGGAGAAACCAGAGCGTAGAATTTATGGAAGAGCGGTGCTCTACGTCGTATATTCGGCATTTATTTTGACATAATCATAGCTTAGATCACATCCCCATGCCTGACCACTTCCCGGTCCATTCCCTGCAAAATAATGAAGAAAGAAAGGTATGTGGACAGTTTCCCAAAAGTAACTAGTTTTTGTTATTGTTTTTTCTTTTTGGGTAATGAAAGTAACTAGTTTTTTTGTAAGTAAAGAATCTTAGAATCTTTCAATCTTCCACTAGGACTCAGCTATTATCTTTCAGGTCATTGTATATATGGTGAGGTATAGAACAGCCTCTATTAGAGGCTTGGAGATAAAGATAGGATCTTGTTCCTTTGCTGCCCTTTTACAGTTGGGTGACCTTGTATAGTCCTATGAACTTTGTATGACTGGCTCTTAATGAAGTTTGCTTTAACATTAAAAAAAAATCACAAGTTTTTGTGAAGATTATAAAGCTACTGAAGAACCTGAAGGATAGCTTTTTGAGGATGGCAGTAGATGAATCTTACCAACTGAGATGTGAACTGCAACTGTGCCATGGACCTCTCCAGCTTTTCGAAGATAATTACTGGCTGCAGCTCTGTTGCAAAATTGGTCGATACCACAGAAGAGGAAGGCGTGAACAAGAGATTTGAATCAAAATCAATGGGTAAATAATATCCTTTTGGCGGCAAACAATATTCTGACGATAAATAATAGAACCCTGGAACTCAGGTTCAGGCAAGAGCCAGCTCCAGAGTTCTTATATGGTTGATGGTAAATATGTTACGATTTTAATGCATAAAAACCCATTTTGTGATATGGGGGGAATCTTCATCTCACCGGTCAAAGGGCTGTGGTTGCCCACCCTCCATGAGTAGAATGTTGCCAAGCAATATCCGGAGCTTATTTGGTGGAAAAGGAATCCCTGCATAGCCTGCAGCACAAGCTATTCGTCCCCAGTTTGGATCTCTGCCATAAACAGCAGCCTGGTTGGCCATAATCGAAAGTTAGTCGGTAAACCATAGACAGATAATGTAATAAAAGAATGTGGGGAGCTCAATAACAGAGTGCCTTGACAAGGGAGGACGATGCCACTGCTCGGGCAATTTTCGCCGCTTCAGCCTCACTATCAGCACCACTCAAATTGACCTGCACATTCAGCTGAGCCACCTTTACATTGAGAACAACAAAGCATTGCTGTAATCAAAGAACAAACGATCATAAGGCCCTCTTCAGCAACTAAACACCATGTTTTTCGCAGGGCTGAGGAGTCAAACTTCAAAAGAAAAATTCTAAGGAGTGGGCAAGTAGTGATATCAAAGATTTGCAAACCTCAATTAGGCATGTTGCTCCTTCACCATCCCATGCTATTGATTTGGCAAGACCTTTCATAACCTAGAAAACAAGCAATAATTATGACAAGATGCGGAAAGCCCAAGGACTGAGACTCATGCCTCAATCTCTGAAACTATTCCCAATCCAATGGAACAAGAGTCTAATCAACCATCGATACAAAAATGAAAAGTTGCAAAAGAAATGAGCTTCACCCCATCGAGGCATGTCTGGAGCTGTCTTCCCTCATCACTGTCCAAAGAAGATATCCTAGATGATCCTGACAGACAACTTGCCAGAGCAATGACAGTGTCATTTGTACTTGTATCTCCATCTACCTGCAAACAAACACATGATTGTTATATGAATTAGGAAATGATTAGCCAAAAATACAGCAAATCTGCAATTACAACATACAGTTATCTGGTTAAAACTTCTGTCAACAGCAACTTTCACCATCTTTCTCCACACATCACTTGACACAACAGCATCAGTTGTTACCACCTAAAAGAAAATAATTAGTTATAAACAGACACACATGTACTAGAAAGATGTACAAAAGGATATACTGGAGAGAGCATACACCAAGCATTGTAGCCATATTGGGGTGAATCATTCCAGAGCCTTTAGCCATTCCTCCAACCCTTACTTTTGAACCTCCAACCTGCAAAATTGTTTGGGACCGATACAAAGACCCGTTAGTGATATTAACACCAGAAAAATTTCTTGTTTAAGTAGATCTTGATAAAAAGATCAGCCTCAAGCTAGCAGTTATTTCTTAACCTATTAGGATTCATCAACCTGTTCAATTTTTTTTCTTATAAGTAACAAAAGTCAACTCAGAGTATCCAAGCCATTAATGCATCATAATATAAGTGAGCTTATGTTAAACAAACATTTACTTTATCCTCTGATTGTTTACCTTAGCCTCAACGGCGACACTCTTACTCACAAGATCTGTTGTTGTAATAGCAACTGCCGCAGAGTCTGCCCTGTAAAAATAGTGATGAAATTCACATTCTTCTATGCATATGATGTCCAAAGGAGATGAGAACAGCTGGATAGCCCTCAAAGCAAATAATGAGGAAACATGGGAAACATGAGTTGATGATTTGGGAAAATACCCTTCTACTGATGATGATAAAGAATTGATTAGTCCTGGAAGCGACTTAAGCAACGCATCCTGCATATAAGATTAGCATGCAAAAGAGAATCAGTCATACATACATTCATAATTTTGAAGATGAAATCTAAGAAAATCAAAACATACCAGTGCACTAGTTTTTTGGAAAGATTGTGCCCATATTTTGGCAACAATATATGCAAACATCTATATCTGATCTTCACGGTATGCCTAGACAAAAGACGAACATTCAATAATACCAAAACACGTACATGTATACCTTCTTAATTCTTTGACCAATAACGCCTGTGGATTCGATCAACACTTCCTCGGGCTTTACATGGAGCAACTGCAGTTGAAATGGCTGTGGGCTAAGTGATCAAACTTATCAACTACATAAACTTTTTGAATTACGATTCCCTTTCTTTCTCTAATTTGCCTTTTCCAGTAGTTGCTTTTAGGATGGATGGATTCAGTGCTTACGCTAGCAAGGGAGCGAACACATTCGATAGCATCCTGGTAACCTGCATCCCCCTACATATCAAGGAATTCAAGTTAGCATAATGCCCAAAGCTGATGTTAGAACCAGACACAGAGGAGCGGAAGTGGTGGGAGTTATTAGTCAAAAGGGTTTCAGAAAAGGCACAAAAGTACTTGGATAAAAAAAATACTTACAGTTGCTGCATTGGCTTGCCCAGCATTTATTAACACCGCACGTGCCTGTGATTTGCTATGAAGAGTCAACCATAGGATAGGATAAAAAGGATATGATGATAACAATGTCAAACAACAGGCATGCATGTTATACCAAGTCTTTGTGTCTCAAATTTATCCAAGCCTAGACTGCTTAGACTCAGTATATGTTGCTATTAGATTATTGTGCTATTGGAAAGTACTCTACATAGGATTCTAGGATGAACGATGACAAAGGTCATAGGATCATGTCAAATGGGAATCTGTCATGAATCTCACCTACAAAATGCTTTTAAATGTGGTGCATTGAATGCCTTATCATTCCTGAAACAACCAAAAGCTAATAGAAGTTAATTCAGCAGACTAATTGATCAATTTGTCAGATTTAATGTATCAGTACTCAACCTCTCATACTGACACAAGTTAACCCAACAGTGTAACTGATATATACATCAATTAGATTGAATACTCAAACCTGTCCTACTGCTTTATATACAAGCTCAACTCACATGATAAAGTTAGAAACATGGATCTTCATCTTACCGTCTCTGTCATCTTTAAGGTTTTCCTGCAGTATTCAACAGGAGCAGCTGCAACTATGTTCATGGTAAAGGACCCTTCAAAAAAGTAAGAATTTCAAGGCCTTGTCAGAAAGATAATCCCTCCGATTTGCTTCAGAAATTCAAATAAGATTTCTACAGGCAAGGTAACAATTATAAGAAATCCAAGGCAAACCTGCAGATATGGCATCTACATCACATACAACAAGTGCGAGATCGGGTTTATCTCCTTTGGCGCGTAAACCACCAAACATTCCCGCAGCTCTGAATCCCTCTGCAGCGGTAACCCCTCCAGGCATCTATAGAAAATATTTGAACTTGAAAAGTTTGCCTTGTGACTGAAAGTTTCAGCAAAATTGCTGTTTGATGCCACCAAAGAATCAAAGAAACGCACATGTGGAAATTGCAAAAAAAAAAAAAAAAATTATATATCAAGTCCTCTCGGAGCCAGACAATAACTTAACCCGAGCACTCTTAAATTCGAAAACCAGGAATTTCGACAAATATATGTTGTTTGGACAGGATGTGAAACGGTATTTCAACGGGTAAAGCAACCCAATCAGGACATATGGGCGTGATAAATACATCAAATGGAGAAAAAAGAAAACATTTCACCTGTTTCCATGGTCCCTCTGGAAGAAGAATCGGAGCTGCCGGAATGTAGCGCGACGCCTCCGTCAAGCTTGAAGCTGCACAGAATCTGAAGCCCTTCGTGGATAACTGAAGAGGGAATGAGGAAAGAGCTTCTTTCAATGGATCGGCGATTCTCAGCTAACACCGTGACAGAGAGAAAATGCGAACGGGAGAGAGCACGGACCTTGGAGGAGCTGAGACCAGGTAGATTGATGCCGGGTATTACTCTACCGTGATAAGTAGAAGCCGCCGCGTTCATGTCTTTCTGGCTGAGTGCTGTTGGCGAAGCCGCGAGAGAAGAGAAAGGTACAGTACAGTGTTGTCCAGAGTTCAGCAGAGCCGGCGTGCACTGTGCTGTATTTTGTTTAGTAAACCTAAATTTTCGACCCTCCCTCGTACTTGGGCAAAACCTGCTGGTATTTTATGGTCACAGGAAGTCTGTGGGGGTGATTTGAAGAATACGGAGGGAATACAATATAAAATAAGTTTTATATTACTAACACAAAAAATAAATATATGCGCCACTCATAGAAAATGCATTTCTAAATCTTTCATACTCATGTCTTGATAATTCATACATGCAGCATATGCAATTGCTGCCTCTCTGTTTTTCATGCATGTACTTACATGTCTTGTATGCATATGCCCATATATACAGGGCTTGATTGGCGATGTAAATAGCGGCCTTGCATTGCCACCTTTCCTCTTCTTCTTTTTTTTTTTTTTTTTTAATTATCTCTAACTTTATCTCGAAACTAAGAGATAATTCTGTAATATTTAAGGATTAAATAAACTTAATTTAGAAGTAATCTTCACCTAGAAGCATCTAGGAAGAGTTCAAGTCGAACTTTTCTTCTTGAGTGAGATGAATACTTCACCATGAAATAAATTGCAAATTAATTTTTCAACACTCCCTCTTAATTGCAATTTGCGCAATCTCCTTAAAGTTCTTTATCTTTTATTTCTTTATCTTTTATTTCTTCATCCATTTCCTTGATCCAAACTTCATCTTTGACTGCTTCATGAAAATTTTGTGGCTCACTTGCATGTAAGGCTACATTATTTATTTCGTGAAGTTTTCTTATTGGACGGAACTTTCTTGGAGGAGATTCAGATTCAGAACTTGATGATGAACTTGGGCTTGAAGAACTCAAACTTAAATTCAAGTCTATGCTTGTGCTTGGTTGATAAGGATCTCTATCTTGGATCCCCTCATGCACTGTTGATATATTGCCTTTTCTTTCCCTACTGCTTTTCCTGTGAAATGCCATGAAGTATCTTCATCGAAGGTTACGTCACTAGCAATCACGATCTTCTTGGTATAAGGTGATATCCCTTTGACTCATCACTGTAGCCAATAAATATATATTTCTCACATTTTTCATCAAACTTCTCTCTTTGCTATGATGGAGTTAACAAGTATGCAATGCATCCAAATACATTGAGAAAATCCACCGAGATTTCCTTCTATGCCAAGCTTGATAGGGCGTCTTACTCATAGCAGCATTTGTAGGAGATCTATTCATAATATAAATTGCAGTTATAACTGCTTCTACCTAATAATCATTTGGTAAACCTTTACTTTTCATCATGCTGTGAGTCATTTCCCCTATCGTGCGTTTCTTTCTTTCCGCTACACTATTTTGCTGAGGTGTGTAGCGAATTTTGAGTTGTCTTCTGATTCCTTACTCCTTGTAATAATTCTGGAATTCATTCAATGTAAATTCATCACCACGATCTGTTTGGAGAATTTTTGGCTTCTTGCCACTTTGCCTCTCTGTTAGGCTTTGAATTTGATAAATATGAAGAAAGCTTATGACTTCTCTTTGAGGAGATATATCCGCATCATCCTTGTATAATCATCAATGAATAATATAAAGTACCTATTCTCTCCAAGTGATGGTGTTCTTATGGGACCACAGTTATTTGCATGTACCAACTCTAATGACGCTCTTGCTTTCCATGATGTCATAGGGAATGGGAATCTATGCATTTTTCCATATATACATCATTCACAAACTTAATCTTGAGATAAAAATTTGTAGTAAACCAACTGCCATATTTTTATTTTTCAACAATTGTAAACCTTTGTAATTCAAGTGCTCATATCTTAAGTGCCACAGATAAGACTTGTCATCCTTTATACCCTTAAATACTAAATTCTCATTCAATGCTTGCTTAGAGGAAAAACTCTATTCAAATCCATCTTGATTGTGGCTTTCTTCATATTATTCTTCTTATTAATAATGATGTAGTAATCATCATCAAAATTAAGCTTGTATCCTTTGTGCACTAACTGACCGACACTTAATAAATGTGTTGCTAAACCAGGCACAAAGAAAATATTCTCAATAACTTTAGAATTACTTGCCTTGGTTTTGACAGCTACTGATCCTTTTCCAGCAATCTTTGTAGCTTTCCGTCCTCGAACTTTGACTTCTGATATGAAATTCTCATCCAACTTCATGAAGATGTTTTCGTTTCTTGTCATATGATTGTTGCAACCATTGTCTACGTACTAAATATTTTCTGGATCTTGCCAAGCATTAAGACAGCTGTAGAATATATTTTTACCATCATCATTTCCTTCTATATATTTTGCATCATGATTCTCTAACTTTTCGTTATACCAACAATCTCTTTCTAAATGCGTTGGATTTATGCATATCTTGCACTTGAATTGACAATCATTTGTTGGATGTCTTTGCTTTCTGCAAATTCTACATGTTGAATCTTAATAATTGTTGAAATTTCTTCGTTGATGAGTCGTTCGTCTTCCACATCCTGTATTTTAATTTCCTCTACCTTGTGAGGTATACTTTTGTGTAGAGCTGCTTTCTTTCCCAGCTTGACTATCATCATTTTTATATTTTTGCTTGCTGAGACTTGCCTTTGAATGGAAGGGTTGCTCCAAATTTTGGTTTGAAAATTTGCTTATTCTCTTCTTGCTCACCTCGAGAGAACTCATCAACTCATCCATGGAGAGTATCGATAAATATTTTGATACCTCGATGGCGGCGACCACATGCTCGAATCTGTCTGGTAAGCTCCTTAGAATTTTTTGAACAATCTTCTTATCCTCGATGGTATCTCCATAACTTCGAATTTGATTTACCATTAGAGAAACTCTAAAGGAAAATTTTTGAACATTTTCATTTTCCTCATTGCTAAGTTATCAAAATCTCTCTATAAGTTCTATAACTTGATGGAGATTACTGCTTCATAGCATCCAACTACTTTTTCAATATCTCCCATGCATTTTTTGATGTAATTGCACCCATAATTTGAGGAAGGATAGATTTGCTTGCCCCCTAATGAATGAAAGACAATGCTTTTGCATCTTTCATTCCATTTTTTTTATGTCACTTCTGTTGCTGTGCAGACCGTGCTGCTATTTCCTCCATAGCTCGCATTTGCTGTTTCATATCCATTCTCCACAATATCCTGAGGGTCGTTGGAGATGAATAATGTCTTCTTTAGAATGCTCCACATTTCTTATTTCTCCCCAACGAAGATCGAAACTCCTTGTTGGGTGTAGCTGAAGGCCATATCATTGCTTGATGAGACCATCATTGTTGAAGTTGAATTGACGGGGAACCTCGCTCTAATACCAAGATGTTGGAATTTTACGGGTGCTCATAGGAAATTTGTGGTGTGATTAGGAGAATATGGAGGCAATACAATGTAAAATGAGTTTTATATTGTTAACATGAAAAAACATATACACACCACTCATAGAAAATGCATTTCTAAATCTCTCATGCTGATATCTTGATAATTCATACATGCAGCTTATGCAATTGCTGCCTCTTTACCTTTCATGCATGCACTTACATGTCTTGTATGCATATGCCCATATATGTGAGGCTTGATTGGCAGTGTAAATAGCCACCTTACACTACTGCCTTTCCTTCTCTCTTTTTTTTTTTTTAATTATCTCCAATTTTATCTCTAAGCTAAGAGATAATTCTGGATTGTCTTATCTTAATCTACAACTTGTAAGATAACTCTAGAACACTTAATAATTAAGTAAACTTAATTTAGAAGTAATCTTCATCTAGAATTATGTAGGAAGAGTTCAACTCGAACTTCTCGTCTTGAGTGGGATGAATACTTCACCATGAAGTAAATTGCAAATTACTTTTTCAACAAAATCTAAGTTTTTTTTAAATCAATTATCACTATCTATATTATTCACTGTAATGAGACCTACAAGGGTAATTGTCAAATACATATAAACCTGTTACATATAGAATTATACCAAATTTACATAGATTATGAGCTAATGTATTCTTATTCCTATTAACCCAATAGTAAGAATTATAATCAAAAGATGACAATAACTCATTGGTACCTGGCACCAAATTTCTAATCTTCCATGGAATTTTCACTCTCTTGTTTTAGCCAGTAAAGCATCAGAAAAGAAAATAACTTTCTTCCACTTTCTCTACTCGGCAATAAGAGTAGCAAGGTGAATAGCATTTGCTTTAGCAAGTGGGGGAGAGGTGCTTCCTTCCTTTAGGATGCATGACAACAAAATCATCTCCTCTAATTTCGCAACTCCAACCAAACATGTTTGTTCACCTACCTTGGCAATGTCACTATAGATGCATAAGCAATTATTATTTCTATCAGCAACATCAACATACTCATGCGAACACGAAAATAGTACAACCAAAAGAAGTGATAGCTAGTGCAGTCACATGATCCTTGTAATCTTTTCCTAAGTTCCTTAGGAACAAATGCAAACCAGGCTTAGTGCCTTCATATAAATTTTGTTTCTTAATTCCCATATGTTTTTAAGAAGTACATCACCATAAATAAGAAATTCTTCTCTATTTATACGATCACTTTTAAACTGAGTTGGATGATTACATAAGAATCCCACCGATTCTAGGGGACTAGAAGTAGGCAAAGAATTCACCCACATCCCCATGGTGATTCCCTCCGTCCTCACAAGTAAATATACAATCTATGAACAAATGTGTATATTTATCGACATTGGATTGGCATAGAGGACAATTGATCATCCCAGATTTGTGCCCATATGGGACTGCCCAGTCTTAGTAAGCTATCTAGTTTGTCAAGTAGATAAAAGATTTAATAGAATGACAACTGTTCTTTTTAGGTCTCCAAACCCATTCATCCTTTGTATTAGTTATAGGCCGTTGGATTTTTAAAATTTCATTAATTGTATCGCAACAGAATTATCTCTCAATATGTTGATGTTCCATATCCAAGATTGCTGTAGCATAAACTCACTTACCAGCATATTACTATTTATGTTTACATATACTGTAGGATGGGGACAAAAGTTGATCATACCTGGGATCCATGGGTCGAGCCATACTCTTGTTGATTCAACATTTCCAACTGAAAATACAAGCATCTTTTCTTATTTATCCATATTCTTTTTTTTTTTACAAACATTTAACCTCAAAAATTAACTTTTTAAGCCACCAAATTAGTTTCGCTATGTGTGATAACGCCTTCAAATTTTCCTAAATTTGCGTCCCAGTTGACATTAACGTTGCGACAAAAATAATTTTGCAATGCCCAATACCAGAACAGCTCATTTGTCATTTAATAGAAGCTACAATGACCATCTTGCATGTTAACTCTCACCATTCATTCAAAACCCCTTAGAGCTAGAAAGCCCTGGGGTTCATCGGAGAGAAGAAATGCATCCTGTGAGACTCAAGCGAAACGGAGCTCTCTCCTCACCATGTGCATCAGGGCTCCATTGACAAGAACTGTGGGTGGTCGATCGTGGCTAGACACAAGAGAGAAGAAGCAAATGGGTCTATATAGGCAAAAATAGAGAATATCTGACCCCATCCATTCCTTAGTGAAAATAAAGATGAAAAGAGAGACTATAGTGCTTGGCTGATAACATCAAGGGCTGAGGGCAGCCATTTGTGACTCTCATTTAGAGGTAAGAAATAAATATATGATCATTTCGAGAAAAGATATAAATATTTGATTAACTCATGTTGATATCTAGTATTCATACTTTCCGAACGTCTCTCCCCTGCATTTTTAATTTTATGTTACTCAGGTTACTTTGGGAAAATGGCTTGGAATGAAAACTCTACTCATACTGTCTGAGTCTGACCCTATGAACTGTATAGAATGAGTAATGGAATCAAGGTTGGGACTGAAAGATCGCATTCCAAAGAAAACATTGGGTAAGAAAGTAAATGCCAAAACATAGATCAAGATGGAAAAATAAGTCCAGAGAAATTGGTTCTTATGGATACAATGTCCGAACTTGCACACCTGTTTCCACTCCATGTTACCGGATAGGCTATTGTATCGGCTTGGTCCAGCTTTCACAAGATCATCTACAACAGGACTAGATTGGGATAACATATTTACCTTTTTTATATAAGCATTGGCTCATCTAATATAATGATGACATTGACATTCTTGATAGCAGTGATCTAGTAGAATGGGCGTTCGCTCTGTTTCCCGAAGATGCCAGGACCGTATGTCGAGTAGATCATATCCACAAGGAGGGGGAACTGCAAGGTCACGAACAGAGTTATCGGAATGCTAGAGAATGCCACCACTACCGCCAAGACCCAAGCCTCGTTATGACCAAAAACAAGGTAAAGAGTTGCACTGAATGCCACCATCATGAAGGCTATGGAGAGGAAAAGGGTCGAAAGTCCGATCACCAGGCGCTTGGGCAGTGCATAAAGAAAGTCCGACTCGGCATACCGGGCGGTCAAGATGGAAAGGAACATCAGGATGGACGCGCTGGATGAGAAGAGTGAGAGCGCATCGAAGACTGCGAACACCGTGAAGGCCCTCTCGGTACTAAACACTGGAAAGCCAGTGTCGCTGTTGCTGCCGCCAGGCACGGTGATGGCAGCAGCAAACACCACCGTGGCGATGAGCGCCGCTACTAAAGAGCACGAGTTTGCCGTGTCCTTCATCCATTTCTCCCCTTCGATGACTAGCTCTCTGTGTGCTTCAGTGAATACCATTGCAGGGTTCATCAGTGCACCATTCACTGCTTGTTTGAAGGCAGGCTGTACAAACTTTTCGACTTCCTGCATTGCGGAGAAGATGTTACTCTTGTAGTGGTGGCTAGGATATTCGTATGGGACAATCTAAAATATCCACTGATTTATAAGAAGTTAGAGTTATACTATGTTGAGATATAAATCCCATATAAATTAATAAGTTGAAATATGATTTATAAGAGAATGAGTAGAACCAATCTATTAGTTTAAACTTTTAGATTAGATATGAGCTCAACATCTTGTATATTCAGTCTATCGAAATTGAAAGATAAAACCCCACTAAAATCAATTGATGGAAAAGGAGAAAGCCTGCCTCGTGGTCATGCGTCCCCCACACGCGAGCACAGAGGAAAAATGTCCGACTCAAATTTCTTTTATTGAGGGCGGGTGTTGAGATATAAATACTACGCCGGAGACTTAATAAGTTGAAATTAATTTATAAGTGAGCACATGCCGCTATCCTTTCAACTTAAAAGTTTGGATTGGACATGTGATCAATGGCATTGCAATTTTACACATTACCTTAAAATCTACACATATTTTGCCCCACGAAACAAATTCTCTCCGCCTTCTGCTAAAATTGATATACAAGCCGGGTTTCGCATTCGATAAACTAGCCATGAAATATACATTTTTCTTCTGACATTGGGAAGCTAACCACAAGTTTCAGTTTCGACAACTAACCATGAATAAGCGGGGAAATTGCACCATTGGTACAAAATGTTTTGGCACGGTTCCTTTTTGGTGCAAAAAGAAATTTTCGTTTCTCATTGATACAAAATCTTTTAAAACCATTCCCTCTTGATATACTCCGTTAATTTGCCCTAACGGTATTAAATTTGAAGCTAACATGGCATCCAATTGGATTTGAAAGCTGATGTGGAATTTGCCTTTTATTTTACTAGATCCATCCCGATCCGCAATCTTTTTAAAAAATTTCACCTGACCCAATTCATTTATTCTTTAGCCATATCAGCTTAAAATTTAAGAGGCAGAAAAATAAAGGAATTGTGTCAGGTAAAATTTTAAAAAAAGATTTCAGATCATGACGGATCTGGTAAAAAAGAGGCAGATTCCACATCAGCTTTCAAATCCAATTGGATGCCATGTCAGCTTAAATTTAAAACCATTAGAGCAAATTAACGGATTGTATCAAGAGGGAACATTTTTAAAAGATTTTGCACCAACGAAAAACGGATCTTTCTTTTTGCACCAAAAAGGAACCGTGCCAAAACATTTTGCACCAATAGTGCCATTTTCCCTGAACAAGCATACATTTTTCTTTTAAACCAGGGCTTTTAGGATGCTAATATATCCGGTTAAGAGATTAAATTTTTAGCAGTATATCAATTCTTCTTATAAATCACAGTCCTTACTTTTATTAATTGTACGTTGTGATATTCAATGCTCAAAAAAACCAGATAAGGGAATTAACCTTAAACCACTGTAGCTCCCGCTGCATCTGTAGTGCAGCACCGGAAATGAGATTAAGCCGGTGAGAAGGTGCCAACTCCCCAGCAAGATGCAATATATTGTTGCCAAAGCTGTCCAGAGAAGCTGTAAAGCTAGCGGTCTGATCCATTTGGTATAAGAGATTGAACACATTCTCGTGGCGGTGCAAAACTGATCTCTGAAATAAGTTGCGTTTCTCGTTATCGCTAAACCATACAGCAGTTGGAAACGCCTCCACGATCTCCTCAACTATCTCACGGATCCCGCTTGTCACCGCGTAAAACAGAGGTGTCCTCAGAATCAAATTTGCTCGTTTATAGTCCAGATTTGCTGCTTCCATGCATAAGAATTTGACCAGTTGGAGGGCTTGGTGATGCTTAACTTTCAGGTCACAGATAAACCTCACCTGCGAAACTGCCAAGAAAGAAATGTTAGGGCCGGTGTGAATCTCCATAGGATCTTATCATGGAAGAAGAAGAAAGAGCTGTCAATTCAAGGGCAGCTTCCCGAATAGTAGATAATTCACAATTGCCCGTCGGATGAAAAAGTGTTCAATATAGCAAATATACCACGTGGCACAATGTAATAGGTTAACAGATGTTTAACATATCAGAAAAAAAAAGTTACAAACATCTCATTTGCGGCAAATACCATGTTGATTTTTTTAATAATAAATACCTTGTTGATGTTTTTAAATACCCATTGATTATGCCACATGATAGGCCTATTATAAAAAAGACTCTCTCTGAACAATCCATCAGACATTCACATACCCAGAGTGATGCATTTTTCTGTGAGGGTGTGAAACCAGTTGCACGTTTTCATCTGTCGTTGAGAGCTCTTTGCTTGATAGGAAACTGTTCCTCCATTGGAGAAACGGTTCGTGCAAACTTCTATGGGTACCCCTAAACCACAGACACCATCAAGCAATGGAGAAAGCTGCAAATTACCGTGTGAGCTTGAGATCGGAAATAAACTATCCGGCTTGATGTCAGTTGTTAGCCCAAGGATAAAAGAGAAAGTTTGTCTCATAGTCAACGTTCCCTGCCCGAGTACGGAAGAAAAATGCATAGCTCAAGATCTATTGTTGAGGGCAGGTACTAAAGGACACGTGAGAAGTGTAAGGCAGGTTGCCACATGAGGGCGAGCGTCCCAATCGGATAATTGGGTATCATTACTAACAGTTTAGGCTTTTGAGCCTCTAGTAGCCCGGTGGATAATTTTACAATAACTGGGAATATTTTAAGCAAGTGATAAAGCTGATTGATTTTTTGATAAAAAGGAGTTCATTCTTCCTGATCTTATGAATATTTCGTAAATCCATGAATTTAGGTAAATTATGTGTAAATCACATGTGTGAGTGACCTCACCAATGGTGAGTTGCCTGCTCAAGGATCCAGTGCAGTGTCTAATTGAGTTTCACCTAATAGAATCTGTTGATTTTGAGGGACTTACAGGAGTATATGAACCTCTGCCATGTCTTCAGGTTGCATCCGCTGAGGAACGCAGATGGCATGACCGCGATCGAGCCTAGTGGCGTATGAGTGACGGTGCCATCGAATATAGCCAGTGCAGGATATCGTTGAATAAGCTCCATAGCCAAATCTGTAAAGCCTATAGTAAGTTGATCTAGCTGTGACCGTGAGTCATGGAATCAATTGTTTCCCAAAAATTACTTATCAAAATGATGAAACTAAGCAAATTTTAGTCATGGAATCAATTGTTTCCCAAAAATTACTTATCAAAATGATGAAACTAAGCAAATTTTAGTCATGGAATCAATTGTTTCCCAAAAATTACTTATCAAAATGATGAACGCAAGCAAATTTTCAAATTTATGATTCAGCAAACCTAAAGGAATGGCTTGCAGTCAAAGATATCACCTAAGCAGAATAAACCGACCCAAAATCCTTCGACCACCTTGTTTAGATCAATGTACTCACCGTAGAATTCAGCAAATATAATATGGCGAATGATCAAAACACCCGATTCACCTACAAACGGGCTCGGCTCCACGTCATCCCTAGTGACTTGAAGCAAGTACACAAGCATTTGCCGATGGCCGAACTGTGCAGCTCTGTGGTGAGGCACGACATTGCTTGAGTCTCGCATAAGTGGCAAGTCCGGGTTCTTGCTGACCAGCAACTTCGCTGCCCCTACGTTCCCAAACTGTGCAGCAATGGCCAGGGCAGTTTGATTGCCACTGTCGGTTAACGCAAGCGCCTCCACGGGCATCCTCTCTATCAATTTCTCGATGAAGTGGAGCCCGCTCCTTGTCTTCGAAATGGCTATGTGAAGAGCAGTCTCGAGAGTCTTGGCGATCCGGGCTTCCAATGCGTCCGGGTATCGATCAAAGAATGCACTTGCAGCATCCCAATCACCTTTGAGGGTGGTTCTGTACAGTGGCAAATAGAAGCTAAAATCGATCTCAGGTTCAGCATCCGTTCCTGATACCACCAAGAAATTGCACTGTTATCCAATTGGGTACAGTTTTTATTAAGCCCAACATAGAGATAACCATCCAATACAGATATTTACATATTTAATGATAAAGATTCAGAACCGAGTCTTAGTGTATTAATTAAACGAACGGCTTGGCAGACTTAGAATATAAAGCGATACGTCGAACATAGCCTGAGATTTCTTTACATAAACTTACTGGAACTACCATTGACGTCAATCTCGATCTGGCTGTGGGAAGAAGAGGCCATTCTTAGAGAGACTGGTCAATCCCCGAGTATAAATCGGATAGATGTTCGTGCAGTTTTTTTTGGCAATTTTTATGAACTACTCTCTCTAATCGACTCTTTTATAGAAAAACCGACCAGAGATAAGAACAAATAAAACGTCTGCATTGGTATTGAATTCCTCAAACGCACTAGTGACAAAATGGAAGTCTTCGAGGGCATCTCCAGCTATATACTTCGGTAGATTTGATGAGCTCCCTAGCCAGATTAAACATGGACAAAAATGCTAAGACAAAACGTCGGTTATTTCAAAATGAAAAGCTACAAGGCCGCGTAAATACAGTGTCGAGCAAAATAATCCAAAGAACATATTTGACCTGACTCGATCAAGTATATATATGACTCATGACACGGTTAACTCCCAAGGTTAGTTTAAGTGGATAGCACAATATTGAAATCATGCTAGACTCCGCGAGATCATAGATTCGATTCCCCCTTGAGGACCCATCTAAGCTAGTTCAAGTCACCCGAGCCGAATCAAATCAAGAAGATAATCTAGAAGAGAGTGTAGATAAAGAGAAATCATGAAAAATCTCGGTAGTTGAAGAAAGCAACTAATAAATTATATTCCCTGATAGTTAGAGGAAATTGTGATGATTATCATACGTGTAATAACCCAGAGTTCAGAGGACCAACTTGTAATGTCATGGGGACCATTTTAAAAAACTACTCTAGCTAGATGGACCAAAGTGTGAAATTCACACCCCACCCCCAAAATCTTCTTATCAGCCAACGTTAGCCATGAACGTAGGAAAGGGTGCTGAACATTTCAACTCACGATCCCTACAAAACTAAAACAAACGAGATATTTTGACACTCTTGCAACTGATATGAAAAGTGTCAAACTGATAAAAGTTCATTTTTCATTGTTTTGAGCAGAGCAAAGAGGAGAAGGGGAGGAGCTGGAAGTTGACAGAGAAGTCAGAATTGTGACTTAGTCCCATTTTCCCAACCCAAGCCATCGTCTACAACTTTTTTATAAGCTAGAGAACACCCTTGCACTGCTGTTTTAAAGTGGCAGCTTAGTTTCTATAGTGATAGAGAGAGAAAGCTCAGTTTGGGTAGTTAATAGCAGATTCTTGTAGAGGGCTTAGATGACCGAAATATTTTCATCTTTAGGTTACTTAGAATCTTAGGACGAAAATTATTGTGATGAATTACAATTTTGAAACAAAATTTTTAGGCTCATTTCTCCACCTTTTTGTGTTTCGTTTGATTCTAAAATCTAGATTATACTTCAAAGTTTCTAAAGAAGCAAAAATCACTAGATTTTAATATCTATAGCTCAATATATGAATATGTGAAATTGGCCACTTGAGATATTTGAAACTATCCAGTTTTTATATTAACAAACAGTTGAGTTCGACCAAGATTTTCAAATTAGCTTCATCACTATTTGATGTTTTGCTTGTTTCTAAACTATAGTTCGTGGTTTATGCTTTCCAGGGATACCAAAAACTCCTAATTTGGAGGTCTGTGGATCGAGATACGAGTCTATAAAGTTGCCCTCCAAAACAGCTCGAATTTGTTCTATGATGAAAACTTCATTTTGAGCCCCATTTTTTTTATCAAATCATACATCCTTTGAACCTGTTTTCATTCCTAAACTATAGTCAACAACACAAGCTTTTCATAGATATTGAGGACACCATATTTGGTGACTCGAGGAGAGAGAATCGACCCTTCAAAGTTGACTGGTCATGTATCCCTGCACCGTAAAAATCCCGAATGAATAGAAAGTTTGAAAGGCCTATTTGGCCTAATCTGAGCTCTGATTTTAATGATTTTTATATTATTGATCTCATAATTGAATTTACTATTTTCTATATTTTTTGAAACTTTTTCTGAATAATTTTATTTTTCTCGAATTTTTAAAAATTATGAATTTTATCATTCTTAGATATTATAAAGTTATTATTGAGCCTAAAATAGTTTATGGTAATAATTTATGAAATTTAAGAATCAAAGTACAAAACATATTATTTAGAAACTGATTTGAGGTTGAATTAGATATTTTATCAGTTGAAGAATTTTTAGGATTACCTAAGATATTTCAGAATATTTTTATCATAATATATAGCTTCAATTATATGTTCTTCTTCTGATTCGGATTGAGATCATGAGCTCTTGATTATGGGGTAATTAAGGTAAGTAACTTGGGACTTGTATTATTTGCAATATCGTGAAATGTTGTTTTATGCAAATAATGATTATTATTATGAAACTGTTGAAAGAAGCATGAAATATGATTTATAATTGTTAAAAAAATGAACAAGTGTTGGAAGATTATGTAAGTGCAATTTTATTGAAAAATGCATAAATTATTTGATAATTGAATTATTGATTTTATATGCTATGAAAAAAAGTTATTTCTATGATATTATTTGAATTTACAAATTTATGAGAATTTATTTGGATTTAAATGATATTATATTTTTGATTTGAGGCTCATGTGTCTACTATGTACCGGGTATTGCAATACATTGAATGTGCTTGCTAGCGAATTATCTGAGTCAAACTAGCGATGCAACCGGCAATTAACGACGATACTAGCATCTAGGTCTGTGCGATAGGACGAAGTGTCATCGTAGTATCAAAGACAGTGAGTATAAAATGTCTGAATCTTATTATTGAATTTTCTGAATATTGGAAAATTTCTAGATGAGCCATATGATTTGCAGCGATTATTTGAATGACTTATGGATATTTTGAAAATATTTTGAAATGTATCATTCTCTAAAGGATGAAGCTTTGAGTTATAAGAATTGCAATGGATTGTTGCGAACTAATTGTTATGAATAAGAAAATTTTTATATGGATGTTTGATCCAATAGGGATGATAACCGGTTACTTACTGAGCATGTGGAGCTCATCCCTTTATTATATTTCTTTTTCAGATCCAAAATCGAAAGAAATCTAGGAGAGTTGCAACTAGCAATCGCTCAGGGAACAGGTGCTTGGGAGATTGTTTGGGCTTATTCATAGTGTTCTTCCAATTTCTTACCATTGAAAACTTCCGATGTTTGGACAAATTTTAGAATTTTAAAGTGTAATTTTCTCTTTAGCACTGAACTTTATCATCATATATTATAATGATTAATTCCCTTGAAGAAGAAAATTTTGAAAATACTATGAATTAAAAGTGTAATTAGTTGGCTTCATTTACCATGGGACCAAATTGGATCTATTAGTGAACAACTAGTCATGAGCCCATGCTTTGTATCGAAAATGGGGCATAACAGAGTTAGTATCAAAGCATATACGATCCTGTAGGCCATATAAGTCTGAGGAGGTTTCCAATTTAGGCAAACCAAATTAGACTTAGTATAAAGGATAGATGTCTCCTTAGCTGAATGATTCCCTATCTAAATGTTAACGTCCCCCTCTAATAATTTTAGGATCATGCCACCACGAACATAATTAATTACTGATGCTCGACGTCAAAGGGCTGCCTCAAGGCCTACTGGTAACGGTCAACAAGCCCCTTAGGCAGAAGGTTAGAATGTCTGTGCAGGTGGACAAGAAGAGATCAAGTAAAGCCAAACCCAGACTTATAGGTGTCAAACAATGGTGGAATCTAATAATGCAGCAACTCAAGTTAATATTGCTAGAGTCTATCAAGTGGTTGCAAAACTAAGTGCTCAAGTATATTAGCAAGTTGTAGGTTGGAATCGAGGGCTCGACTATGCCTTTGAGCATTTTCTTCGCTTGCAACCACCTAGATTCGAGGGGGGTGTTGACCCTCTCAAGGTGGAATACTGGCTGAGGGAGATGGAGAAGCTTTTTGAGACCACGAGATTGAAGGCAAGTGTGAAAGTCAGTTTTGCAACCAACCTACTTATTGGTGAGGTTGGGCACTGGTGGATGGTTACCAGCCTAGCTTTGGGCTGTAACCAAGCAGTTAATTGGGAAGATTTCAAGCGTGTACTCCTAAAGCAATACTTTTCGGGAAGTGTGCAGTTAGCCAAGGAGAACTAATTCTAGACACCGAGTCGAGGAACTCATATGGTGCTTGAGTATGCTGCTAAGTTCAATGAATTGGGACGATCTGCGGTGAGGATCATTGATACATAAGAGCATAAGGCTTATCATTTTGAGCAAGGGTTGCGCTCAGAAATTCGATAATCTCTAGCTTCTTTCTTGCTAACTACTTGCACAAAAGTTTTGCAACAAGCCATTAGAGTGGAGAGGGAGCTATAGAACTCCCAAAATTTCTAGGACCAGAGAAAGAGGTTGCGCTCGGATGATGCTTCTAATACCAAATCTTTCAACTGGAGTAGGTCACAAATTACAAGTTCATCCAAGAGAGTGTCGATGGGACACCAAATCTTGTTTTAAGTGTGGTGAAAAAGGTCATATTGCTCGAGATTGCTCTAAGAAAAAGGAAACTACAGTACCACCTAGTCAGAGCTTAGAGATGAAGAAGACCACTAGTAGAGTCTAGCTATGTTGCGGAATGATGCGGGAGCACCCCATGCAGTAAAATTAGGTATTACACTACTTAAGAGATACAACAAAGGCAATTTCGAGGACGAAATTATCTTAAGGGGGTAGAATGCAATAACCCAGATTTTCGAGGACCAACTTGTAATGTCATGGGGACTGTTTTTAAAAAATAATGAACTAGAGGGACCAAAGTGTGAAATCAGTTTCTTCCCCCATCTTCTTATCTGCCAATGTTAGCCATGAACGTAGGAAAGGGTGTTGAACATTTCAATCCACGATCCCTACAAAACTGAAGCAAAAAAGATATTTTGACACTTTTACAACTGATATGAAAAGGGTCGAGCAAATAAAAGTTCATTTTTCACTATTTTGAACAGAGCAAAGAAGAGAAGGGGCAGAGATAGAAGTTGACGGAGAAGCCGGAATCATGAGTTTGTCCCATTTTCTAGAACCAAAGCATCGTCTGCAACTTCTCGTAAGCTAGAGAAAACCCTTGCACTGCTGTTTTAAACTTGTAGCTTAGTTCCTATAGAGATAGAAAGAGAAAGCTCGGTTTGGGTCATTAAGGGCGGACTCTTGTAGAGGGTTTAAATGGCCAAAACATTTACATTTTTAGGTTGATCATAATCTCAAGAAACTAGGACAGTTTATGGTATTCAATTCCGCTCAGCAATTTGAAAGAAATCACATTTCAAAATTTCAAATTATTGTGATGAATTATGATTTTCAAATAAAATTTTTAGTCTCATTTCTCCATCTTTTTATGTTCCATTTGATTCTAAAATATAGATTATACTTCAAAGTTTCCAAAGGAACAAAAATCACTAGATTTGAACATCTGTAGCTCAAGATATGAGTTTGTGAAATTGGCCACTTAAGATGCTTGAAACTGTCCAGTTTTCATCTTAACAAACAACTGATTTCAACCTAGATTTTTGAGCTAGTTTCCTCATTATTTTATGTTTTGTTTGTTTCTAAACTATAGTTCATGGTTTAAGCTTTTTGAGGACACCAAGAATCTCCGATTTGGAGTCTGTAGACCGAGATACGAGTTTGTAAAGTTACCCTCCTGAACTGCTAGAATCTGTCTTGTGATGAAAACCGGAGTTTGAGCCCCATTTTCATACCGAATAGTCTGTCTTTTGAACTTGTTTTTACTTCTAAACTGTAGTTCATAAGACAAGCTTTTCATAGACAATAGGGACATCATATTTGGTGACTCGAGGAGGGAGAACCAACTTTTCAAAATTGGCTAGTCGTACAACCCTACAAGATAAAAACTTCAAACGAACAGAAAGTTTGAAAGGCTCGTTTGGCCTGATCTAAACTCTGATTTCAACTATTTTTGCATAGTTGATATCATAATTGAATTTACTAGTTTCTTGTTATTTTTCAGGATTTTTTAAATTATTTTATTTTTCTCAAATTTTTCAAAAATATGGATTTTGTTGATCTTAGATGTTATAAAGTTATTACTGAGCTTGAAATATTTTATGGTAATAAGTTATGAAATTTTATCAATCAAAGTACAAAACATATTATTTAGAAATTGCTTTGAGGATGAGTTAAATATTTTATCGATTGATAAATTTTTTAAACTATCTAAAATGTTTCAGAATACTTGTATAGTAACGTATAACTTTAATTATAGGTTCTTCTTCTGATTCGGATTGAGACCGTGAGCTCTTGATTATGGGATAATTATGGTAAGTAATTTGGAACTCCCTTCTATTATTTGCGAAATCGTGAAGTGTGTTTTATATACATCATGATTATTATTTTAAAACTATTATATTAAATGAAATGAGCATAAAATATGGTTAATGATTTTTAAAATGAGGATCAAGTATTGAAAGATTATGTAAGTGCAATTTTATTAAAAAATGCACAGACTATTTGATGATTGAATTATTGATTTTATGTAGTGTGAAAAATAAGTTATTTCTATAAAATTATTTGAATTTATTGATTTATGAAAATCTACTTTGATTTGAATGATATTTATTTTTTATTTGAGACTCATCTGTCTACTACATATCGAGTAATGCAATACATTGAACGTGCTAGCTAGCGAATTATTTAGGTTGAATCGGCAATGGAATTGACAATTTGGGTCATTACCAGTGACAATACTGGTATTTGGGTATGTGCGATAGGATAAAGTGTCACCGTAATATTAAAGATAATGAGTGTAAAACGTCTTAATGTAATTATTGAAATTTCTGAATAAGCCATATAATTTGAAGTGATTATCTAAATGATTTATAGATATTCTAAAAATATTTCGAAATATATCTTTCTCTGAAGGATGAAACTTTAGTTACATGAATTGTTAAAAATTGTTGCAAACTATTCACTATGAATAAAAAATATTTATTTGGATGCTTGATTCGGTAAGGGTGAAAACCGATTACTTACTGAGCTTGTGGAGCTCATCCCCATATTATATATATGTATTTTTTTCAGATGCAGAATTAGAAAAAAAACCTAGGAGTATAGCAACTAGCAAGATCGCTCAAGTATTAGGTGCTTGGTAGATTATTTGGGTTTATTCATAGTGTTCTTCCATTTTCTTAGTATTGGAAACTTCTGATATTTGAAAACATTTCAAAAATTTAAAGTGTAATTTTCTCTTTAGTACTGAACCTTACTATCAAATATTATAATGATTAATTTATTTCAAGAGAAAAATTTTGAAAATACTATGAATTAAAAGTATAATTAGTTGGAGTCACTTACTATGAGAGCAAGTCAGGTCTATTGGTGAATAACCAGTCACAAACCCATTCTTTGTATTGAAAATGGGGCATGACAGTACGTTTGTTTCCTATAATTCCCATATAATTTCTTGCTCTGCTTAAACACTTGAAGAGATCAAATTGTGTTGAGGTTGGAAATACAAAAATCACTAGCATCGTGAACCTAAACTTGTAAAGTACTCATAATTCAAAAAGAATAAACTCACTATTATTTTTTAAAAAAAAGATTATACGGTTTGCAGAACATCAACTCTTTTTCCTGGGATCAAAGGTACGTTTTGATATCTTATACCCACTGTCCTTTTTCTCACTTTGCCTCTGTCCACCACCGCAGCTGTCCCTTTTCTCACTTTCCCTCCATCTACAACCAATTATGGTGGTCTCATATCCTAAAACTCGCTTTCGTACAGTTTGGTCAGATTTATATACTATTTTCGAGTCTCACTCTTAGTAATATTGGCAAAAGAGGCTCTTGAATTTAAGTCTCGGTAGACTCTTAAACTATACTAAGTATTTAGTGGTGCTACATTGCTTTTGAACCAGTGATAATATTAGTTGTTCAATTCGTCTGATATGTTTACAATTAAATATAAAGCCTGAACATTACATGTGAGGTGATTGGATTATCAATACTACCGCTCTTCTTTTTATTTATCACTTTCTCTAGGTCTTTTCCTCTTCGGTGACACGAAAGTAAAGCAAAGAAGGTCAATAATTCTAGTGCTTCTCAATGGTGGAATGAAAGATGACACATAAAACTCACAGTTTGTGAGGGATACAAAATGTGATACCTTCCCAAAGTGATTCAGTTACTCAGCCAAAGAATATCCAAGAGTCACATAATGTACCATGTGGTAGTACTCGGTTATCTTTTAAATCTAATTTCAAGCAGGATCTATCTAACGACATTGGACATTGAAAAAGTAGCAAATAAGGCTCAGATTATCTCCTGAAATTTGTATAATTCTCAGCTTCCGAAAATTGCATCGAAGCCAAAAAATTGATAAATTAATTGCTTGGTACAAAATAAAAATTTCTATAACTCTGTCAGTAAAAGTTGTTCACTGTTCTATACAAAAAAAATTATTGTAAAAAGTGAAGTTTACTCATAAATTCATGATTATTTGAGCTATTTATCTTGATAAATAATTAAATTATTTGCTGGAAGGATGAGGCCTCGGAAACCGTTAGTCGCCATTAAAAATTTCAAGAGTATTAATCCATTTGCTATTAAATTCTTTTCAAATTTGATCACTGCTCACGTCCAAACTTAATCACCACAAACTTACTTCCAAAAAAAATGTGTAGTTCTTTTCCTTATTTGATGAATTGAAAGTACAATTAGCAAATTGTACTTGCTTTATATTTCGCAACATTTTCAAGAACTTGTCTTATTTATTCAGAGCCATTATTTTAAGTAAAAAACGAAAGGCTATGATTATCGATTTACTGAACATAACTAACAATTCATCAATCATTTCTGATATTTTATGCATAATTTCTTTTTATCACCCTTCCCTCTCTGTCCATTCAAACTCATCTGAACTTAACTTTTAGGAGTAAACCTACACTTTGGTCCTCACTGTTTGAGTGAGCCGATAGTTTCGTATTCTTTTTTGACCAATAATTAGACTCAAATATCCAGTCTTTTGCCAACAAGTTAGTCAAGCCGTGAAGATGCCATTAAAATTTCCTACATAGCATCCGACATGGCACTGACGGTGTTTGAGATATAGTTTTTTAATGTCCTACACCAAAAACGACGCTGTTTACATTGAATAAGAGCTATAATTACCATTTTGCCCATCTTTACTCATCAAATTTTCAGCCCACGCCATTTGTGTACAACTGCCAAAAAAGTTAGACATCAGGCGCCGTCGACACCCCACCGCAGCATCCTCCTTACTCCATCTGTCCGTTGAAAGCTAAATATGGCTCATGACCTAGGGCGAGGACTTGGAGGCCAACCATCAAGAGGTAACCCAAGATAGGGCTGTCCTCGACCTCGGGTGTATGGAACAGGCCCACCGCATCCAAAAACTGGGGTAAGAAGAGGCCGCAGGGAGTCCAGGGACAGTTGAGAAGCCAATTGTAAGAAGCGTAATACGTGAAGGATGCTTGTCGTTCATTGCAAGCTGGACGGTCGACATTGATGGTAGAGTGGACCAAGAGGCTGCTCGAATGGTCAGTGCAGCTCTCTTGCAGCATCAACTCTGCATGCTAGGATGAATTGCTTGCCACCTGCATAACAAAAACACCTTCAGGAATAGGTCAGAAACCTAGAATAATGACGGATCAAAGTTCTGCTTACAATCATGCAACTAATTCCCATTAGAAAGCATGTCGAGCTAAAGACCATTCCGACATGGATTAATGTCATCGATCAAAGAATAATAGGTGTGAGAAGCAAGGATTAATCTAACGTTTGTTAAAACTAATATCTAAGTGGAAATCAATTTGATCTTTAGCTCTGTGATGTTCGTCCTTAATGTATTGGGGAAAATGGATGAACAGAGATGGCAAAATGGTAATTACAGCTCTTATTCAATGTAAACCGAGTCGGTTTTGGTGTAGAACATTAAAAAACTATATCTCAAATGCTGTTAGCGCCACGTCGGATGCCACGTAGGAAATTTTAACAGTATCTTCACGGTTTGACTAACTTGTTGGTAAAAGATTGGATGTTTGAGTTTAATTGTATTGGGGAAAATCAATGAACGGAGATGCCAAAATGGTAATTGCAGCTCTTATTCAATGTAAACCGCGTCGTTTTTGGTGTAGAACATTAAAAAAACTATATCTCAAACGCTGTTAGCGCCACGTTGGATGCCATGTAGGAAATTTTAACAGTATCTTCACGGCTTGACTAACTTGTTGGCAAAAGATTAGATGTTTGAGTCTAATTGTTGGCTAAAAAAGAATAAGGACAGAACTGTGAGCTCGCTCAAACATTGAGGACAAAGTGCAGGTTTACTCTTAACTTTTAGTTTCAAGTGAAAGTGTCGGTATTGTCAAGAGAATCTACTTATAAAATAGAGTATATGTCATGATCTGAAAATTCGGTAGAATTTTTTTCCATTTTTTGATAATCCAGATTAGAAAACACAACCTATTGTAAAACATTTGAAAATTTCCAACAGAACTTCAAATGTGCAACTTCACAAAATCTCCAAAAGTAACATTTGTAAAACTGCACCAAAATTTCGTGGTTGCAACATAAGGTTACAAAATAACAAATGTTTAAACTAATTTCTATAAACTACAGTGAGTAGCAAACTAGAATCTTACGTCGATCCTTGCTAACTGACTTTGCTTACCATGTCCGTCAAGTTGACCTCGAGCTTACCTATATATAAAAATAATATACGAAAAGTGTGAGCCGCATCTCAGTGAACAAATTATTCCAATATAAAATTAGCTTCTATATATTAAATATTCAAACCTTTTAATTATATAATCTGCACTAAACTTCTATTCTTATCATCACGATAATCCTCATAATATTCTCTATTGCACATAAATACAAATATAAGTATATACATTCATATGTCTTATATTCTCATACTTAAAATATCCACACAAAAATCCAATAAAAACAATAAGTAGTCACATGGTTGCATTAATCTCATCGAGGATTGTGACAATACCATAACCCCGCAAATCTCATTCAGCTCATTCATACCTTGAATGCGGGAGTCATCTATTATCCTCTGATGATAGGAGTCGGTTGTCCGTTTTATATCCCACTAGATTAGCGACCAGTCGTCCATTTTATTTCTCGTCGAATTAGTAGTTGGTCACCGATTTTATATCTCGCTGGATCAGTAGTCTATTGTCCATTTTATAACCCTATGAATTATTGGTTTAACACCTATGGCTACAGCAACCAAACAAAAATAACATATATTATTAACCATGTATCATCTCTTTATCATATTTTCTTACTCATTAGTTCAAATCCATATATCTCATATTTCTATAATGTCATAAAAACTATATTAACATAATAGTTATATGGCATATTTATATATAGCTCCATTTCACAATGGAATGAAATACTCACAGCATTCCCAGTAGGATTTGTTCACCAGGTTGAGCCTTTGGAATACTAAGGTTCGATCTCGTGAGTCCCTAATACATATGTCATAGCAAGAATGGAGTTATAAACAAATCTTAACACACATCTTGAATTAGTTTATCTGTATTGTACAGTTCTATGCAAGGAGATAATATTACTAAATTAACAAGCAAGTCAATCAGCCTAACTATAATTCAATCACTATCGAACTAACAATTATAAGCAAAGTACCTATCGAAATATATAGAAATACTATAGAAATATATCCCCAGTAAAGAAATATTTGATTACCAAAGATCACCATCTACCCATCAAATTCATTAAAGGAAAACAGATCCAATTCAAGAAAATTAATAAAAAGGGTTACTCTTCTTTACCCACATAACTTATCTAATTCTATAATCCAAAATATAATCATGTCACTGAATATTTAAATTCAATGTGTCAATTTAAATCTAAAGGCTCTTTTACATACTAACAAAGTCTTCCATATAACTTCTCCAATAAAATACTAATATAAGCAATTATCATAAAATATTGTGTCATTTAAAAAAGAAAAGCATCTAAATTCTCTTAATTCCCGCAAATTCTTCCTTCCTCCAATTCACAAATTAGCTACTTAACTGAGAGAGACCTAAAATTCTAATAAACTATTGACTACACAACTCGATCAAAAAATCAAAGAAATCAGAGATGAACTCTTTAATATATTAAAATCTAATCAAGATATAACTTGAACTTTCCCGATATAAAACCTTACCAACCAATATGCTTCTAGCTTTCCCCAGTTTCAATAATTCAACTAGCTCATACTCTCAAACATTGGCATAGGGATTCTCGTTCACTAACAGAGCATACCCAAAATTCAAACAATAATAATTTGAATTCAACTACACATACCCATCTTCGGCTCGTCTTCACAACCACCTCTCTCAGCCTTCTATTCCTCGAGCTGCCTCCATCAGCTTTATTCCTTTGATATTGGTCCCCCTCAACTCAATCTCGCTGGCTCAGCTTCTCCTTCCATCTCTCGTGATCTCTCTCTCTCTCTCTAACTCTCGGTTGTTCTACCGAGCATAGCTTTCAAAACTGCCTCCGCCACAAACTTCACCTTCTATTGAGTTCGAAATCCAATTTTTTTCCTGCTTCAAGTTATAGAGGTTGTTTAGATGTTAGGATACCGTGAGCAAAGCGTTTGTGTTGAAGATACTGATGACCTTCGAGCTGGTCACACGGTCTACGCCACAACAATCGACTAAAAGACATACAATATTGGTTGCTGAGTGAGACGAGCAAGATCTGTTGAGTCAACCGAGGGTCACCTGAGCTGCACGAAGGGAGCTCGTCGGGATGTTGGAATCCGATAGCAGGCCCAAACAAGTTGACTGTGTTCCTCTTCATCCTTCTTTGATTGCAGAATCTTCTTTTCAGTTTAGGCTGCCGGTCGTGATTTATTGAATTCACTGTCACGGATCCTTGATGTTCCCTCTAAGCTAAATAATTTGACAATAAATATGCCCATCGCTTTGGATGATCCAAAAGTTAGTTTCTCTTCTTTTCCTATTTCATTATTATGGAATTTGCTTGCTTTTATTGTTGTCAGTGAAACTCAGTCAGTATGCCATCTTTGTTTTGCTGTCATTGGATGGTCTTTTTTTCTTGTTCATATTACAACAGCAAATAAACAAGACATAGTTATATACATATGTAAGAGAGTTCAGTATATTGAATCTTCGTTACAAAAACAAGCACAAATGGGATTTTTATGTGATCATGACGGGATTTGTGGTTTGCTTCAGCAGTGAATCGAGCTTACAGTATTGAAGTATCCAAATTCACAGCTTGTCTTTTTTATCAGAAATTCACAGCTTCTTGTCACTCTTGAAGTATCTAATGATCTATGAATAAGATCGATAAATAGTGGGTCACTTGGAATTTTGTGGCTTCTGATGAGACTGAATGAGTTGTTCGGCTACTGTTGGAATTTGGAGTCTTGCATTTTATAAATAATTAGGCTTAAAAATTGAAATTATTGTTAACTTACATTATGAATTGTAGTATTTTATCTTCTTATTACTAATTCCATATTTTTATTTTTTTCTAAAAACCGAACACATTTAACTGAGTCCGATCTGATTTTAAAAACCATGCTACCGACTTCCCGAGCAGAAGACCAATTCTGCCAATTTTATGATGTGGAGGAAATTAAAAACTATTGGGTTTAAGAGGCTCTATGAGCTTAAGGCCTATAAACTACAACTACAAAACTTAATGGGCTTTAAACCCCTTTATTTTGTGTTTATAAATATATTTTTATTTGTCATGCACATGCATAGATATATATATATATATATATATATATAAATTCCGAGTGCTCACAGTATATCACTTAAAATAAAAACATTTCTAACCAAAATATTTTTATTAACAATAACGCAGTTTTTGTTTAAATGTAATATGCAATATAATCCCATATTGCATTGCATTTTAAACCCCGCATTATAACGTCCAGTTATAGAATTCACTGTAGTGAGAAATTAGAGGTGTCAAAAATTTAAAGTATGATTTGTAAACAAAAAAAAAAAAATTGAAGTTTAAAACAGGTGGCCAACTAAATATACAACATATTTTACAATCATTTTTACATATATCTACTGAATTCTACATCATATATACATTTTATGGAACACCACAAACTCACCCATTACCCAAAAAAAATTTACCACTGCTTAAACATTCTCTCCAAAATGTAACAACACTCAGAATCAAAATAACCGTAACACTATGTTTTAAATTGAGAGATTTGGAGGTAAGGGATTTGGAGGAATTTGGAGGGGGAGAGGAATTTGGAGGGATAACTTATTCCTCCAAATCACTTGTTTGGATATTATTATTAGATGAGGGATTTGGAGGAATAAAAAAGGTCAATTTGACCATTTTGCTCTTTTAATTTGGAAGATTAATCCAACAGGAGAAAGACTACGTAAGAGAGGCATAGTAATTTCATGATAATCTTGAAACTCAAACGAAACTGTAATTTTGTAATAGTTTTGGGAGGTTCGGTGGTTGCGACCTGATGGTTGTCCAGTAAGGGAAAGCGTAATTTAGTTGTGGCTTGGTGATGATGGAGAAAGGGAAGACGGGTGTTGTTATGTAATTATATGATGAGAAATTATGATGTATTAAGAGTTTCTTTTAAGAAGTTACAATGAGTATATTTGTCTAAAAATTTGTTATTCCTTCAAATTTTCCTAAATCGGAGGAATTAAAAAAGTGAGGTTTTGAGGGATTGCGAATCCCTCCAAATCCCTCCTAATAATTTATCCAAAGAAGGAATTGTATTATTCCTCTGAATTCATCAATCCAAATAAAGCGTAAATGAAAAGATATAATAATATGTTGTTTCCTTGTTTAATCGTTTAGCATGATGGGTTATCCCTCCAATTTGAAGAATGATTTGGGCTCGATTGATTTGTGTTTATTAATTTGGGCTTTAATTAATATTTTAATTATACCCATGGGCTCTTCTTTGAGAGCTTTAAATCCATAAAGAAAAGCATAATAAATGAGAAACAATTATGGTTGCTTGTGAGATGACCAAAAAAATATACTACAGTGAGTGATGGCTATGGCAGTGGATAAACTACAGAAAACAACGAGCAAATGAAAGAAAGTCCTAGTAAAATTTGTTTAGCAAAATAAAGAAATTTTTATGGGCGCGCAATTCGAGATCAAGCCTCTAACGGAGTGGCAAACAATTTCCGATCCGGACGAAATTTCTACAGCAGCCTCATCACTCCTATGGTTAAATTCGGAACGGTGGAGATCGGATTTGGAGGTCTAGAAGTGCTGTTTTCTACTAAGGTGAGTGAAATAGTTTTATGGGATGATGAATTGTTGTGATATAAGGCAGTGATTAAATTTTGAACGGTGCAGACCAGATTTTGAGGTATGTAAGTGCTATTTTTTCTTCAAGTCAATGAAATAGTTTTCTGGGTGGTGAATTGTCGCGATGCAAGCGAGTGATTCTTGATTTTGGTGGTTAATCCAAGATTATTCTCTTGAAAAAACTGTGTAATCTCCGTTAATATTGTGGAAAGTTAATTTGGCCTGGTGCCATGATTTTTCCTACATTAGGGTTTTCACGTTAAATTTTTAGTGTCCGTTGTGATTTTTACTCTCATTATTCGACCCTATCTTCATTATGCTAGAAGGGAAAGGTTTTTTTATTCGCTGTATTGTAAACTAATTGGACTTATGCTTTCCCAACGTAGCATTGTGGTAAGAGTTGTGTCCAAATATTTAATAATAGATTTACAACTTTTGTTTTTACTGCTTAATTGATTTGTGGCCTGACACCCTAACGATTCCACCGAAATAGTTAATTAAAGTGGGGCAGTCTTTGTTTATTGCTATTGGTTCAGTCACATTACAAACAATAATGACTCTCTCTGTCACATGATCTAATCAAATGTATAAAAGATTCCTGGTCACTGGAAAAGGTACCAGCCACGCTATATATTTTGAGACAAATAACAGCGATATTCCAGGAGATTCAAATATTATTTGTATAAGTTACCACGAGTTAATTACAATAGTAAGATATCTATCTTTCCCACCTCAAATAAGGTATCGAATTTGAGTTTTGTAAATGAAAAGAAAAACTATAAGTCGTAAGGAGGAGATTTAGCACTTATGTTAGGTAAGAGATTGCTATGTGTAACGAGTATAACGCATGTTAATACCTGCGTAGTGTCACAAATAAATAATATTAGAATATTTTTATTTTTTTAATAAAATTATAAAATAAAAGTAAAACAACCCTTAAAATAAACGAGTGATCTATTACAGTTTATACTGGTTGATTAAGTTGTCGGGGACGGCACTAATTCTTATTAACAAAGTTTCGGATTCCTACCTTTTCGATGTGGGACTTATTCTTCAACACCCGTCGCCACGTAGTAATGTGTTCACGATTGACACATGTCCTTAACACTTGCCATCAACAATTAACATCGAGTTAAGACACTTTTCTTCCATACTTGGAGGGGAGAGACAGCTGACCATGAGGGAGTTTCTTGTTTTGTCCTCAAAGTATAAGATGGTCATGAGCCAGATATTTTTTTTTTTATCTCGAACTAGTGCGGTGTGAGCTCATATGATAATTTGCTAGAATACTATGTAAAGTTATCACATGAGTCTACAAGAAGTTGGGGACATTTCCAACTAAATATCTAAATTATCAGATAGTGATAGTCAATTATCTTCTAAATTAGGTTTCAAGCTCTTATCTCTTCGATGTATGATCTATTTCACGATAGTGGACGTTGAAAAGTAGCAAATGAGGCTCAGACTATCTCTTGAAATTTGTATAATTCTCAGCTTTCGAAAATTGCACCGAAAGTATAGAAAAATTGATAAATTAATTGTTTGTTGAAAAGTGAAATTTTATATAACTCTTTCAATAAAATTTGCTTCACCGTTCCATACACGAAAAATTTATTTTACTCATGAATTCGTGATTATTTGAGCAATTTATCCAAGAATAATTAAATTACTTGCCAGAAGGATGAGGTCTCGGAAACTGTTCCTCGCCATTAAAAATTTCAAGAGTATTAATCCAATTGCTATTAAAATTTTTTTCAAATTGGATCAGTGCTTACGTCCAAACTTATTTACCACAAACTTAAAAAAAAAATTGTAGTTCTTTTCCTTATTACATGAATTTTTTTTTGGCCGAAAATAAATTTTATTTATTTAATAGGGATAATTGTTGCTAGTTGTATTACATTCAAACGTAAAAGAAAGCTCAGCATTCAGACTATCTTTCTCAAGAAGTTTCCACAGACTTGCCTCTAGGGTTTCCTGTCTCTCGGTCGTCAAGCTTCCATTTTTTGCAGACTTTGCAACAAGATCTGCACAGGTATTCACTTGTCTTTGTACAAGATTGACGAAACAGCTATCAAAATTTTCTTTTTTATGTGTTATTTCTTTGACAACGCCTTTGATCTGCCTAGGCATCACTTTGTCTGAATCTGTTAAGGCTTGGTACAGGATCTTGGAGTCCATCTCAAAAACCACCTTTCGCCAACCTTCACGCGCAGCCCAGTCACACGCCATACACAAGGCCAGAGCCTCTGCTTCAAGCGCCGACATGCAGATAAGTTTCTCTCTAGAAAACCCTTTAAACTGCCCTGAGTGATTCCTTGCTACACACCCAGTCCTGCAGTCTTTGTCGTAGGGTTATATGCACCATCAATATTAATTTTGATGTGCTCTGAACAAGGAACAGACCATATTGTAGACTGTCTTGGAAGTTCGGTTGGTGGGGGTTGACTGATTGTAGTACCAAACCTTTCGTGGGCCCTCATGATCTCCTCTGTACTGATCCTTATTCTGTTGATAGTTCTGTCAATATTAGGCTTTTCATCATTAAAACTTGGCCTGTTTCTTTCCTTCCATATCTGCCAGCACGTAACAGCCATCTTTGTTAACATTTCTTCACGATCAGTTTTTAAGTCTGCAATTAGCTCTTCCAACCAGCAATCTAGGGATGAGATAGCTTGCTTTTGTACTCTCAGACCAAACGCCTCAAACCATACAAGATTAACCCAGTCGCATGCCAGTAATAGGTGCTCTGTATTTTCCTCGTATTCACAAAATAGGCACTTAGCAGATCCACAAATTCCTTTCTTGACCAGGTTGCTTCTACTGGGGATTGCATTATTGATAGCCTTCCAAAGGAAAATTTTCATCTTGCTTGGACATTTAATATTCCACACAGAGGTCCAAACCTTTTTACTGACTTGATGAGAAACAGAGGGTTTAACCATCATATTTTTCGATTCTTTCCTGATAAAGGCATAAGCAGACTTAACAGAGATTTCCCCACTTTTCTCATAAGGCCAGATCAGAAGGTCACGATTAGATCTTGAAAATAGGGGTATGGCTTCAATCATAGTAGCTTCTTCAGGGGTGATTTTTCCTTGAATCACATTCAGATTCCATTGTTTTGTATCCTTCTTAATTAAGCTACACACTCTAAGATTAGGATCCTTGACATCAGGATGCACCCCATTCAACTTGAAATTTTTCAATCCTGGTACCCAGTTATCTTCCCAAACTCTTACATAGCCTCCATCTCCTATAATCCACATGGCGCCCTTTTTCAAAATCTCCTTACCCTCAAGCAAACTTCCCCAAAGCCAAGACTGTCTTGAGCCTTTCCTAGCCTCCAAGAAATCTGTTTTAGGAAAGTATAGACCCTTGAGAACTCTTGCCCACAAAGCATCAGCATTTTTTAATAATCTCCATGCAGTTTTTGATAACAGGGCTAAATTGTAATCAGAGAGATCCTTAAAACCCATTCCACCATCTTCCATTAATTCAGTCGTGTTCTTCCAACTGATCCAATGAATTTTCCTCTCCTCTTCTTTTTGGCCCCACCAAAATTTAGCCATAAGATTATTAATATCAATGCACCAGCTTTTTGGAAATCTTAAGCAACTCATCATGTAAGTAGGCATTGTAGAAATAACAGCCTTCAGTAAAACTTCTTTACCTCCTTGAGAAAGAAATTGTGTCTTCCACCCTTTTAACTTTTGCCCAATCCTGTCTTTTAAAGTCTGGAGTGCTTGTTTCTTGTTTCTTCCCCATTCAGCTGGAAAGCCCATATACTTGCTAGGTTTCTTCCTTATGTCCATTTCCATGACATTACCCAATCTTCCTTTAATTTCTTCAGAGCAATTGGCACTAAAAACAAGAGATGACTTTTGCAAATTAACCCCCTGTCCAGAAGCATCACAATATAAAGTCAAAATTTCCTTCAGATTCTCTATCGACTGTTGCTCAGCTTCCAGAAATAATAAAGAGTCATCGGCAAAGAACAAATGAGATAAGATTGGGCAGGATCTATTCATTTTAATAGCCATAATGTTCTTCTTTTCAACTGCATTTGTAATAAGCTTTGAGAAGACCTCAGCCACAAAAATAAATAGATAAGGGGACAATGGGTCCCCTTGTCTGATCCCTCTGGTAGGCAGGAAGGTCTCAGACACCTTTCTGTTAACAGATATTCTATATGATACCGTAGACACACATTCCATTATCCAATTTATCCATCTATCACTAAAGCCCATCCTGCCAAGTAGCTTCCTCAGAAAGGCCCACTCCACACGATCATAAGCTTTTTGCATGTCTAGATTCACAGCACAGAATCCCTTTTTTCCTTTTTTCCTCCTCTTTAAAAAATGGAAAACCTCATGAGCCACAGTCACATTATCCTGGATCTGTCTCCCTGCAATGAAAGCTGTTTGTTGACAAGAAATAATATGTGGAAGAATGGGTCTAAGCCTATTAGCTAAAATTTTTGAAATCACTTTATAGGCAAAATTGCATAGGCTTATAGGACGAAATTGGGAAGGATCCTCAGGTCCCGAGACCTTAGGAATCAGAATTATATCAGTAGCATTTAAGGTTTTGGACATCACACTTGTTTTGAAAAAAGTTAAGACTGCAGCAGTAAGGTCAGATCCGATAATGTCCCAATGATGTTGGTAGAACAAACCATTGAAACCATCTGGACCTGGAGCCTTAGTAGCCCCTAGTTGGAACACTACCCTCTTGACTTCCTCCTCTGTTATACTTCTATCCAATACCTTCTGCGTGTTCTGGTCAATGACACAACTTACAGCTTCTAAGGCTTCCTCAACTCTGCTGATGCCTTCTGTTTGAAATAGCTTCTTGTAGTATTTCAAGAAACATCCCATAATCCCCTCTTCTTGATCAACCCATTCCCCTCCATCATTCTTAATTCTCATAATTTTATTTCTAGCTCTTCTCTCAAGAGTCGCACTGTGGAAGAACTTAGTATTTTTGTCCCCCAATTGAAGCCAATTAACCCTGGATCTTTGTTGCCAAAAGGATTCTTCTTGCCTCCATAATTCATTCATTTCATTTTTAATATCCTCCCTGCTTCTGCTTCCAGTATGCCCCACCCCCATCAGCACATTATCTAAAATCTTCTGCAATTCTTCAATCCTCTTTTGACAATTTGGAAATATTCTCCTACTCCAAACTAATAATTCTTTAGTACATAACTCCAATTTAAATTGGAACTCCTAGAGTTGTGTCACTTTTCTATCTTTCCAGACTGCAACAACAATCTTCTTACATTCCTCCTCTAGTATCCATTTATTCTCAAATCTGAATTGTTTAGGACCCCTCTTATCCTTCCAGCAAGTATAGATGATTAAGGGTCTATGGTCAGACCCTGAAAAACCTTCATGAACAACATGGGTCTGTGGAAATTCTGACTTCCATTCTTCAGATGCCAAAACTCTGTCAAGTCTTTCCATCACCATCTCCTCATCTCTATTATTGGTCCAGGTAAATTGGGGACCCTGAAAACCACAGTCATATAATCCGGTATCAAACAACATTTTCTGAAACTCTCTTATACTTCTTTCCTCCTTCCTGTTACCTCCTTTTTTTCTCAGACTGACTCAAAATATCATTGAAGTCTCCTGCACATAACCATGGACTTTGCATATTTCTTCCAATGTCTTTTAATTGTTGCCAGCAGCTTTGTCTTTTCCAGAAATCACAATCAGCATAACACCAAGTGAATCTGCACTTCCTTCTGTTTTCCTCCATATAAATTCTGGTATCAATCACATTCTCATTAGACTGCAGAATCTCTACCACATCTCCTTTCCACCACAAGGCCAAACCTCCACTTATACCAGTAGGCTCCACATAGAATCCATTATCAAACTTGAGCTTCCTGCGTAAGGTATCCACTTTATCTTTCTTATTTTTAGTTTCCATCAGGAAAAGTACTGAAGGTCTGTACTTCCACACAAGAGCTTTTAGATTACGAACTGTCAAGGGAGCCCCCAAACCTTGACAGTTCCAGCTTATACAAATCATGGCTTCCCCGTGGCTTTTCCAGGCAAGCCACCACAGCCTAACTCCACATTCTCTCCTGATTCTACAGGAATATCAATCAATATTTCAGCTTGACTTTTCTTTTTGTTCTTGTTTGTTTTATAAGAAATTTTCCTCAGCTCATTCCTCCCTTTTCTTCTTTTCTCAAGCTTTGGCAGACTAGCTTCCATCACTTTGTCCCTTACTTCCTTCACTTTTCTCTTAGCAGGCTTTTCTAAATAATCATTATCCTCTTCATTTTTCCTTTTGAGACTCAATCTTTGCAAGGCTCCAGTCAAGCAAAAAGGAACCAATGCCTTATTGGTTCCTTCTCCTTCTCCATCGTAGGTAATTCCACAAAGTAACCATATGCTTTAGTTGAGAGTAATTGTTCTTCATTTTTAGATTGTGCTTGGATCTCCTCTACCACCACTTCTTCATTAAGTTGCACTTTCTTACTGTCATTCATACTGGGAATCTGACTCTCTCCCTGGTGATCTTCAGCCTTGTTCTGTACTGGAATGTCTGTGCTCCCTTTTGTTTCATTCTCAGAAAAACAAGTAGGTTTCTTGTTAACTGTGTCTTGTTGATACTTCCGATTACCATTCTTGTGTTCATTGATTACCACCTGGGGTATCTTCACTTGGTTTGCACGCATCCAGGGTCCAAACTTTCCTTGATCCACACCTTCTTCGTCTCTTTTACAGCTTTTAATAGTGTGACTCAAGAAACCACATCGAAACAGAAAGCAGAAAGTCTCTCATATTTGAAATCTATCCAGTATTTTTCACTTTTTTGGCTCATCACCCAAGTCCCTTTGCAAAGAGGCTCATCAGCTTTAATCTCCACTCTAACTCTGAGATAGCTACCACAAGTACCCAGGACACCCACAGTCTCATCCACCTCGATTACAACACCAACAGCACGTGCAATTTTAACCGCATTTTCAGTTAAAAGCTGGTCACGTTGCAGTCCATGAATCTAAATCCACACTTTGATAACATCCATATTCACTTCTTCCAGTCTCTTATCAGAATCCCATTCTACAATGTTTAAACAATGACCATAAATTGACCATGGTCCATCAGCCAAAGCCCTTTCTGCACCCCTCCTTTCCTTGAATTCAAACAGAAAAACATTTGTTTCTAAGCTTGAGATCCTGACTTCTCCCAAATCACTCCATGACCACTTCAGAACTCCCGTAACTATTCCCCATCCAATCTTCCTGTCAGCAATGACCTTACCAACTAGGGCAGTGTTCCTACTAGGGCAATCAAGGCTCGATGCCAGATGAATTACCTCAGTTTGATCTTCCATCACCGTCGGGACACCTTATCACTTACCTATCTGCAACAAAGAGAAAAATTATTACTAATATCCAAAACCTTAAAAACCACTAATACTAGTAGGTCATCCAAATGATGTCCTAAACAGATATGAAAAGTTGAGACTAATGTTTCGTTTGATTGATTAAACCTCCGCACTGCCGAACGGATAGTTGCAATCAAACACAAGGATGCGATTAGATCGCAGATTTTGATGTGAGAACTGGCAGCTGACGATGAGTAGTTTTCCTGCAGGAAAAGCCAAAAAGCAGGCGGTAAATCAAAGAAAGCAGGTATTTGCCCAGCATATGGATCCTTGCGCCGCCGGGACAAGCAATCAGCCAAGCAACTAGAGCGATCAGATCATCGCAGATTAAAATTTGAGAAACTGGCGATTGACAATGGAATATCACGATTAAGACTAACTGAATAGCATTAATGGACAGAAAACAAAAGATTCAATGCTATTTTGATTCGGAGAAGAAAAGCTAATTTGATCATCCATTGAAAGGGGAAAATCGCAGAGAAAACAGCCAAGCATTTGCTGACTGAACAGCCAAGCATTTGCTGACTGAGGGCTCTCACAAGGAGAGGAGTTTCTCTCTCTAGAAGGCTAGAGAGAGGGTAAAATCCTCCTTATTATTACATGAATTGAAAGTACATTAGCAAACTGCTTATATTTCTAAACATTTTCAATGACTTATCCTATTTTTTCACGGCCATCATATTTAGTAAAAAACGAAAGGTTATGATTATAGATTTACTGAACATAAGTAAATATTCGTCAATCTTTTTGATATTATTAGTCCCCTCTTTCTCGTCATCGAGTTAATTAGCTCAACTAAATGTTTGATCTATAATTTCTTTCTATCACCCTTCCCTCTCTTTCCTTCCAAACTGCATTTGAACTTATCTTCTAATTTCAAGTGAAAACGTTGGTATTGTGAAGAGTATCTCCTTATAAGAAAAAAGAAAGGGACAGTATATCACTTAAAATTAAAACATTTCCCACCAAAATATTTCTATTAACGGTAATGCAGTTTTTATTTACGTGTAATATGCAATATAATCCCATACTGAAGTATATTTTAAACCATGTATTACAATGTTCAGTTGTTGAATTCGCCGTAACCATCCCGGAGTTGGCCTAATAGTTCCTTCACCAAGCCCCAAAATAGATGATCCCAAAATTGATCCCCAGGTTAGGAGGGTGGACGGAAATTTTCCCAGACATCCCGACGCGACGCCATATTAGTCTCGAGATACGTTTCAACTAACCTGAAAACACTTTAATAACTGCTTTAATTGTGTTTCATGAGTTACCTTCTTTGAGGTCTTTTAATATATAAAAAAAAACAAAGCATAAAATGGGCAACAGTTATGGTCGCTTGTGAGATGACCAAAAAAATATATAGCAGTGAGTGATGACTATGGGCAATTGATGAACGATAGAAAACATTGGGCGAACAAAGGAAATTCACAGCAAAATTTTTTTGGCAAGACAACGGAATTTTTCTTGGCACGCAATGGGAGATCAAACCTCAAACCGGGGGTTTCCAATCGGGGAAAAATTTCAACAGCAGCCTCGCAAATCCTGTTGTTAAATTTTGAATGGTGGAGATCGGATTTTGAGGTATGTAAGTGCTGTTTTTTCTTTAGGTCAGTGAAATAGTTTTTTGGGGCAATGAATTGTTGTGATGTAAGGGAGTGATTCTTGATTTTGGTGGTTAATCCAAGTTTGTTCTGTTGAAAAAAATTGTGTAATCTCTATTGATATTGTGGAAAGTCGATTTGGTTTGGTGCCATGATTTTTCCCCACATTGAGATTTTCACATTAAATTTTTAGTGTCCATTGTGATTGTTACTCTCATTATTTGACCATATCTTGATTACACTAGGTGGGAAAGGTTTTTTATTCACTGCATTATAAATTGGTTGGACTTAGGGTTTCGCAACCTAGCATTGTGGTAAGAGTTGTGTCCAGGTATTTATTAATAGATCTACAACTTTTCTTTTTACTAGTTGATTGATTTGTCACATGACAACATAACGATTCCGCCGAAATAGTTAATTAAAGTGGGGCAGTCTTTGTTTATTGCTGTTGGTCCAGTCATATTATAAACAAGAATGACTCTCTCTGTCATATGATCAAATCAAATGTATAAAAGATTCCTGGCCAATGGGAAAGGTACCAGCCATGCTATATATTTTGAGACAAATGGCAGCGATATTCCAGGAGATTCAAATATTATTTGTATAACTCATGGCGAGTTAATTAAAATAGTAAGATATCTATCTTTCTCACCTCAAATAAGGTATTGAATTTGAGTTTTGTAAATGGAAAAAAAAAGTATAAGTCGTAAGGAGGAGATGGGGTTCTTAGGGCGGGAATTTGAAGGCTAATCGTATTAGTTGAAAGGGACGATATTAATAATTTCTACAAATCAATTTTACCACTTTTGTTAGGTAAGAGACTGCTCCGTGCAACGAGTATAACACATGTCAATACTTGCGTAGCGTCACAAATAAATAATATTAAAATATTTTTAATTTCTAATAAAATTATAAAAATAAAAGTAAAACAACCCGAAGTGATCCGTTACAATCTATACTGGATGATTGAGTTGTTAAGTGATGATACTAATTCTCTTATAAACAAAGTTTCAAACTACTACCTCTTCGATGTGAAATTTACTCTTCAACACCCACTGTCACGTACCAATGTGTTCATGATTGACACATTTCCTTAACACTTGCCATTGACAATTAACCTCGAGTTAGATATTTTCTTCCATATTTAGACGAGGGAGACAACTGACTATGAGGGGGTTTTCTATTCCGTCCACAGGGTATAAAATGGCCACAAGCCATTTTATACCCTGTGGACGGAATATTTGATGTATAGTTTCTTTATATCACCCTTCCCACTCTTTCCATCCATACTGCATTTGAAATTATCTTCTAATTTCAAGTGAAAACGTTGGTATTGACAAGAGAGTATCTCCTTACAAAAAAAGGAAAGAGATAGTATGTAACATAAAATAAAAACATTTCTAGCCAAAATATTTTTATTAAGGATAATGCAGTTTTTGTTTACATATAATATGCAATATAATCTCATATTACAGTATAATTTAAGCCACGTATTACAATGTTGAGTTAAAGAATTCACTATAGTGTGAAATTGCAAGTGTTAAAATTTTAAAGTATGGCTAATAAAAAGATTTTGAAGTTTAAAACAGCTAGTTTTCTTGGTAAACTAAATTTACAACCAATTTTACAATCATTTTTACATATACCTACTGAATTTTACATCAAATATACATTTTCTGGAACACCACAAACTGACTCATTACCCAAAAAGATTTACCACGATTTAAAAATTTTCTCTAAAATGTATCAACCCTCAAAATCAAAATAACCCTAAATGGCAAGATATAATAATATGTTGTTTCCTTCTTCAATCGTTTAGCATGATGGGTTATCCCTCCAATTTCTAGAATGATTTGGGCTCGATGTTCAAACTCAGTTAAACACGTTTATTTATCGTGTCTGTACAGTTTCGTGTCTAAACAGGTTCATATCTAAATAGGCTTGACCCAAACCCGTTTAACTCCGTATTGAGTCGTGTCAAAAATTGCCAGAGTTATTTGTTTCTTTTAATTTTCCATGTAGTTTCTACTTAAACACTTAAGAGAGCAAATTGTGTTGAGATTGGAAATACAAAAATTACCAGCCATTACTTGGATTCATATGCTTATAAAGTGTTTATAATTCAGAAAGAATAAACTCACCAATATTAAAAAAAATTACGCGGCTTGTGGAACATCAACTCTTTATCCTCGGATCAGGGGGAAACTGCACCAGTGGTACACAAAGCTTCGAAAAAGTTCCTACTTGATAAAAAAGAAATTTTTGTGCGTAATTGGTATAAAAGGTTTCGAAATTGTTCCCTCAAGGTACATTCCGTTAACTTTCACTTAATGCCGTTAATTTTTACTAGCTTAGGAGCTAATGTGAACGCCACACATGTTTATTTACTGATGTGGCTAACCATTTAATATTTTTCATCGAAATAGCTTAAAAAGTTTTGAAGGAATATGAATTTTGCATGTCGTTGGGTGTTGGTTATTTGGTCGGAGTGTATCAGCTCTCCTCGTATTTTTCTCATTATTTTTGAAGAAATATCTTCTACCTCTATCTATTTTCGCTATTTTCCTTCTATCTCGTGGGATCATTCTATCAAATTTTTCTGAACAATTTCTATATCTCCCTTTTTTATTTGCAAGAGCTCGAGCGCTCTCGTATTTTTCTCGGAAGTCATTGTTTTGTAAATCAAAATTTTACTCTCGTGCCCTGCCATCTCCTTTTATCTTCCCACTTTTATTTATCTACATTATTATGTGTAAATCTTCGGGAGAGGTGATGTCTTTTTTCTTTTTTATATTTGCTCCAATCTAACGTACATATTAAAACTTATGATATGTAACTGCTTCATAAAATTCTCCAAAATAAGAGTAAAATAATAATTTCAATCATTTTTTCTAAATCACGTGTGCTGGGTAAGTTAGACGAACCTGACGGGCTCGAGAGTAATAAAACCCCCACCCATGAGGAAATGCGGCTACGAGGATTTGAACTCGGGAGGTCTCAGAGGACCTCCTAAAACCCAACAACCCGGGCTGCCCCCTCTCAAACTTATCTTCATCTATCACACCACAAACTTATTGAGAGAGCACCAGAATTATGAATAGTACTGATTGTCATAGATTTTTTCACATTCCATCATTTAGAAGCACCGGAAGTATTGATATTGTATGCTTTACTCTTTTATCTATATCTATTTTATCAATTGGGACATGATAGTAAATTTACTTATATATTTACCCACTTTTCACTATTATCTTCTTTCTTTTACCTCATATTTCATGTACATTTTCCCTCCTTTCTGCCCTTTTCATTATATTTCATTATATAAAACCACCCAACCTTTTACAAAAATTTATTGCTTTTATATTTGATTTATCAAAAAATCACACACTTAAAAATTAAGTGCGGTTAAGATTTCATTCAATCGTCTACGTGTTCATCTCTTTTTTTTTTCCCCCCGAAAAGTAAGGGTACGTACGTGTTCATTCCATTCACCGAGAAGGTGCAATAGGACGAATAGACAAAAGACAGGGTGGAAAGCGGGTATCTAGACGGCACTTTCGAGGCAGGAAAAAGAACAGTTGATATTTCAGAAACCGTGTCAAATTGGTAAAGTCCTTTGGATTATTTTATTTGACACTGCACCAACGCAGACTTGTAGCTTTGCATTTTATATAACCAAGTAAGATCAGTTTCACTAAGAATGGCCTCTTCCTCACAGAGTCAGATCAACATTGATGTCAATGCCAATGCTAGTTCTGGTAAGCCTACGCAAAGAAGAGATCTCTGGGCATGTTCGACGTGCAACTGCATATTTTAATTAGTCCTCTAATGTGATATCCTATATGTAATACCTGTTTGTCTAATCAATACCTGGATATCCGGATTTCCGATCATTTATCATTGAACATCTACAGGAAGGGATGCTGAGCCTCAGATGGATTTTAGCTTCTATTTGCCATTATACAGAGCCACCCTGAGAGGTGATTGGGATGTTGCAAGTGCATTCTTCGATCAATACCCGGATGCATTAAAAGCCAGGATTGCCCCGACTCTCGAGACAGCTCTTCACATAGCCGTTGCAAAGACAAGCAGGAGCAAGCTCCACTTTGTAGAGAAATTGATAGACAGAATGTCCCCGGAAGCACTCGCATTGACCAGCAGTAGAGATGGAACTGCCCTAGCCACTGCTGCACGGCTCGGTAATGTAGAGGCAGCAAAGTTGCTAGTGAGAAAGAACCCGAAGTTGCCCCTTATGCGAGACTCGAACAATGCCGTGCCTATCCACAGAGCTGCAGAGTTTAGCCACCGGCAAATGCTTGTCTACTTACTTGAAGTCACCAGGGATGATGTGGAACCGAGCCCGTTTGTGGGTGAATCGGGTGTTTTGATTGTTCGACATCTCATTTTTGCTGAATTCTACGGTGAGTACACTGATCTAAACACGGTAGTCGAAAGATTTTTGGGTCGTTTTTATTCCACTTAGATAATATCTTGGATGGGAAGTCATTCCACTAGGTTTGTGGCAAATGCTTCAGTGCTTCAAAGCCCATAACAATTCTGAAATTTTGTTCAACTTTCATCATTTCGATAAGTAATTCATGAGAACCACATAGACAATCAATGCCATGATCCGATAACTGACTTTCTTAGTTGATCGAGTATGATTTCACACTGAATTGGTGATCTTCCTTGTTTGGATGAACTGATCGTAAGCTTTACAGATTTGGCTCTAGAGATTGTTCAACAACATCCTGCATTGGTTACATACGATGACTACGGTACTATTTCTCCACTTAGTACTATTTCTCCACTAGCCACAATGGCAATCATGCCATCTGCTTTCCACAGCGGATGTAACCTGACAGGATGGGAGAGGCTCATATACTCCTGTAAGTCCCTCAAACTGAGCAAATAATCTTAGGTGTGAAATTGAACTGGATCCGTCCTTCAGTGGAATCCGTCATGAATAAACCAATTCTAGCAAGGTTTAAATCTCTTATTAAGGAGTGAAAATGTTCGCGAACTGAGTACCACCATACAATAACTTAAAACTTTTAGATGGAAACAGGCCCCAACCACTTGCAGGCACGGGTGGAAATTTTACAGGTTCACTTTGCCATTTGCTCGATCAGGATATTTTGACTCTGTAAATTTTCAGCTTTCCCCATTACACAGTGGTGTTTGTATGTCAGGGATACCTATAGAAGGTTGCTTGAGCCGCTTGTTTGATGGAGCAACCATCTCATATCAAGCAAATGAATCCCGAGGACAGAAACAAACAGGCAACTTGCATCTCATCGTCACTGAAAAATGCATCACTCTGGGTATGTAAGTGGCTGGTACTTCTCAAAGGAGTGTTTGAAAGGGCAATTGTTGGTAACTATCTGCTGTTCTAGAAGTTGCCCTTGAATGACGATAAGATCTAATAGAAATTCGCTTTCGCCTTAACATTTCTTTCCTGGCAGTGCTGAAGATTATGCATATCTATGGCCTAGATATTAAGCGTCTCCATGACCTAAAGATTAAGCATCCCCAATCAGTCCAACTAGTCAAATTCTTATGCAAGGAAGCGGCAAGTGTGGACTATAAACGGGCAGAGTCAATTATGAGGAGACCTTTGTTTGATGCAGTGTCACATGGGATCCGTGAAATAGTTGAGGAGATCGTGGGTGCTTTTCCACCCGCTGTATGGTGGTCCAGCGATGATGGGAAGTGTCACAACATATTCCAGAAATCGGTTTTGCACCGCCGTTCGGCTATATTCAATCTCTTATACCAAACGGATCAACCCACTAGCTTGATAGCTTCTCGGGACAGATTCAACAACAATATATTGCATCTTGCAGGGGAGTTAGCACCTTCTGACCGACTTAATGGTTTTTCCGGTGCTGCACTACAGATGCAGTGGGAGCTACGGTGGTTTAAGGTTAATTTCCTTATCCTTTCATCTATTGGGTTGTTAATTCTATATTAGACAAATAATTGATTGAGAAACTTAATAGTTTTGATTTTTAGGTGGATATTGGTCCTCGACCTTTTCTGGACCTGCTGGAAATTGTACGGTATTTATTAGGGCAAAGCAAATACGAAACATAAAAAATAAAAAACACACAAATTTACTTGAAAAATCATAAATGATGGGAGGAGCGGCAAATCTACTATATTCGAAAAATTAGTACGAGAGGTGAGGCAATTGGTAATAGTCAGTGAAATAATCCTTAAAATCGCGAAATAATACAATATAGGGAATTCTAATTATAGTGGGTCAAAACCAGTTTGCAGACCGGTCAAACAGGCCTATATCGTGGGGCTTCTTCTACCAAAACAGACAATTGTCACTATTATAACATTTTCTCCGCAATGCAGGAAGTGGAAAAGTTTGTGCCGCCTGCCTTCAAAGAAGAAGTGAATAGTGAAATGAAAACCCCTGCAATGGTATTCACGGAGGCACACAATGAGCTACTCATCAAGGCGGAGGAATGGATGAAAAACACGGCAAGCTCATACTCTTTGGTAGCGGCACTCATTGCCACGGTGATGTTTGCTGCTGCCGTTACCGTGCCTGGTGGCAGCAACAATGCTACCGGCTTTCCGGTGTTCAGAGCCAAGAAGGCCTTCATGGTATTCGCAATCTTTGATGCACTCTCACTCCTGCTCTCCATCATTTCCATCATAGTGTTCCTTTCTATCTGGACTGCCCCATGTGCCGATTCAGACCTCCTACATGAATTGCCCGAGCGCTTAGTGAGAGGACACGGTACCCTTTACTACTCCATAGTCTCCATGATGGTGGCGTTCAGTGCAACTCTATATCTTTTTTACGGTCATAACAAGGCTTGGGTCTTGGCACTAGTGGTGGCATACGGTAGCATACCTGTAGCTTGGTTCATGGGTTTAAAGCACATCCTCATTGGCGATATGACAAGGTTGATATATGCTCCAACCATCTTCAGGAAACAAAGCAATCGCCCCTTCTACTAGACAGCTACTGCTTACACCAAAAGTATAAATATCATTGTAAATATTATTCCCAAAGCTGGAATGGAACAAACCAATCCAACAGCCTTTTTGGTAATATGGAGTGAAGAAGGTCTGTATGTTGTGACATTGTATCGATAAGAATAAATTTTCTTGTACTTACTTTTCCATCTCAATCTACGTTTCTACATTTACTTTCTTTGCCTTGTGTTTTCTTTGGAGCTTGATCCTTCATTCCCAACCTTGCTAGCATTGCTCGTTCTATGGTGCCAGCGAAAGAAAGTAGTTTCTCGAGTATCTTTTTCATTCCAAGCCACCCCAAGCGACTTGAGTGCCATGACCTTAAAATGAAAGGGAGAGACGTTCACCAACTATAAATAACAGAAGCTTGGTGCTCATCATGTAGTCTCTCCCAGCTCACTCTAATTTCTCATGAGCATTGGAATAAGCAATACCAAAAGTGCCAAAGATGGTAAAAGAGCTTTTTTTTTTTTTGAAGATAAACGAGCTTAGTATATTGGTATTAGTCGAGGTTCGACCACCATCTTTGAAACTTTCATACTCTTATGCCCATAGACCTCTCAAGAAAGTGCCAAAAAGATAGACAAGGAAAGCTTCATTCATTTCCTATTACAGAAATACCTTAATGTGCCAATCAGTCAACGACCTAGGCTTTGAGCTCGGCCTCACTTTTCGGCACTACCTAAATTTCCCCAAGTCATATTAGAAAAAGATCTTGCTAAACAAATAGATAATGAAATCTAGAAAATAAGATCGTACTGGTAGCTGCCTTTTGAATTCCCCAAGTCTCTGATAGGAATGTGTATGTGTTGAAAGGGCTGTTGCAGACCTATTGTAAAGCCTCTGGATAGCTTGCAAATTTCTCTTAATCCTCTGTATTCTTTAGGGGGTGTTTCTGTATTCTTTAGGGGGTGTTTGTTTCTATGTAAAGTGGGTACTTTATATTGGAAAGTAGCTCTTTTACTTTGTAATTGCCATTGTTTGAGAGTAAAATGAAGGGGAAAATAAAATTCCCGGGCCACAATTCTATTGAAGGGCCTTCTCACTTTCCAAGTAAAAAGAATGCCGGTTGCAAGGGAAGCATTCTTGGGTTCCATCATGAAAACACAGCCTCATGGGTGGGGCCCACCTCTACAAAATTCAACAAAAATTAAATTATCCATTTTACCCTTTCCTACCTAAAAAGTTCAAACTAAAGTAAGAGCATTATTGTAAAATTATATTCAATTCCAATCACATTAAATATTATAATATTATCTTTTCAACAACTTTTCCACCAACCTAAAATACTTAGCAAACACAACAATTTCATTTTTACAATCCACTTTCCATGTAAAATAACTTTCCATGTAATCCAACTTTCTCTTTTAATCTAAGATTACTTGAACCAAGCAACCCCTTGGTGGAAATACAAAAGAAGAAACTAAGAGGAATTTGCGTCAGTTATTGTATATCGACTTTGATTGAAGCTATCTCGTGAGGTATCTAGGACTACCTATGGAATAGGGGAAAAATACAAGTAAAGCTCTAAGGTTTGTTAGGACAGAATATGAAAAAAAAAAAATGCAGGGTTGGAAGAGCACATTGCTTAGTCAAGCACGGGAGAAGATTGTGTAATATAGACCTATTGTAGACATGTGAAAATTACAATAACGTCACCTTATGCTTTCCTTAAGGAGCAGCAACAGAAGATTTCCTCTCAATAATCGTCAAGCTCACATAAAGCAGATAGTTGGCTATGGGGGAAATTTGGGCTTTAGATTGCCTCACTTTGGAACTATTGCTCTAATGCTATTGCAGTTTTTAGAACTTTGAAGACAAGAAGGATTGTTGGAGAAGGAATTGTCCATTATGTGACAAAGAGGAAACCATTGTTCACGCCCCTCTACTTCATGATTTGTGCCGATATGTCTAGATAATACCTCTATTACTTCTCAGGATAGATGGTTAGCTGAGATCTTCACTTTAAAGGGCTTGACTGGCACTATATGAAATGGAGGATACCTCCCTTGGGTACTATCCTGATAAATATGGACGTTGCATGGGATGTTAGCACTGGTGAAGTTGGGTGTGTGGTGGTCAGGAGGAATTATTGTGGATAGTTGCAAAAAGTAACATATAAGAAAAAACTGACGAGGGATGTTCTTCTAGTTGAGGCTTTGGCCATTAAGGAATTGAAGTTAACTAATAAGTATCACCGAAAGAAAGTAGTTCTGTGAGCCTCCCTAAGTAGTGACTTGCAATTATCTCGACACAGTAGTGGAGATGCCTGCATTGTTAGTCAAATGCTTAATGAGATAAGACGCACTATTGTCTACCTCAATAGACACTTTGAAGTTGACGTGAAGATTCAGTGGACTCCTCATGGTGCTAATATGGTCAATGGCAAGGTACCTAAGCACGGTTATGAGAATATCAGTATGGATAATTGGGAGCCTATCCCTCCAAGCTCCCTAGCTCTCTCACTGCAAGTTGATTCTTTTCGTTCCTCAAATATGGTGTACTCTGTAAACTCTTGACGATTGAATAAAATTATGGTACGTTTGATTAGCAAAAAAACCACTTTTAAAATTCAAGGCATATCTGATAAATCACTAGCTTTTTCTTGAATATTTTAAATCTTCTAGAGCGATATTAACAAACTCCCTTTTCAATATTTTATTGTGTTTTTTGGCAAAATACAATTCCAGCTAGTGATTGCAAGCAAGTATGCATCATCTTGTGTAAATAGGAGTGCACGCAAGTATACGTATTACAAGCAAGTAATAAAGGATAATTAGGTATCATTACCACAAGAATTCCTCTACCAAGTACTAAAATTAGTACAATTGTATCCAAATTAAGCCAATCGAATATTAGATGTAGAAAGCGGGTAATTGTAACGGAAATTAAGCAAGCAAGAATCAATACTCCTAGGGTTCACAACCTCTGCTATTCTATTCTTAAACCAAGTCCTTCTCTCATATAACTAACTCTACCACATTGTTAACCTAGGATCCTAGGGTTTCTCCGCTACCTCCTTACGCACATCTAGATGTTGCAAGAATCTACCTAAGTAGAAGATATTAAACCACTCTATTTCTATGAGATTAGATTTGAAAGGCAAATTAAACCAACGCTAATTGGCTATCTAGGGTCCTTACCATCTCTCGATGCGCTTGCATAAATAACCTCACATCTCCGCGTAAATTAACCTATACTATGCATTCTCTAGCGTGATTTTGATTCCCTCTCTCTAGGCCTCTCTCAATCTCCAAATCATTCTCATGGTGATCAAGTCAAAAGAAAGCATAGGGTATAAGATATACATAAATAACACCCAGGAGGATTACTTCGATAAATTATATACATGAGAGAAAAACAACTTTACTTAAAATAGCAAAATAGGTTCCTTTGATACCCATAGGAATTTAGGGATTTAGTTTAACATAATAAGAGAATATAAGAGTTGGAAGAGAAGATAATATTATAAAAATAAGCAGGAAAGGGATAGAAGGATTTCTAGATACTAGTGGAACCAATTCTAGAGGAACGATCGAGAATGAGATTTTAGTGGTGAACGCTGAAGAAGCTCCTCAAGCGAAAGGCGGAAGAATGACCGATCTGATATTATTTTTGATATTCTTCCCGGCCCATGACACCACATAAATTTATAGAAACAGTTCAGTCCATATGCAAAACTCATACGTGAGCAACTTTACCAATGATGCTCAAGAGGATTCAAACCTCCAACCTCCTAATAATAACATTATTCATATTATTATTTAATGTTGGGATTTATACCCGATTGTTTATGTCGGAATTTTGAGTGTGACTATGGCGAAAGAACTGAGAAGTAAAAGAAGAAATATGAACACTAAATATACGTGGTAAAATTCTCACATAAAGGAAATCTCCGTAGCATAGAACAAGCAATCCACTATATCGAAATAGGAAATTACAGCTTCACAGAGATCTTGGATCCTATACTCAAGCTCCCGTTACAACTCCACTTAAAAAAGAGTCTCAACCCGATATTTCAAGTTCTCACACCCTAATATCACAGAAAAATTTCTCATAAAAATCACTCACAAGATACGTCACTCTTATCCACAAGATTCTATTAAGCCCTATTTATAGGGATCCGATGCAATTAAAAAGATATTAGATATCTTTGCATTATATTCTAGAAAATATTCCAATTTCATTTGAAATGTGATTGCATGAAATCATTATATTTCAAATTCAAAATAAAATTTTCACGATTTCCACTATCTGACAGATATTCGGGTCTCACGAGTATCCGACTTGATGGAAATAATTTAATCATTCATCGACCATGCACTTGCAGTCAAACTTTGGTGAAAATATTTGGCCCAAAAGGAAACTTTTTTTACTCAGCAAAATAAAAAATAAATGATTTTTTGGACAAAAAGTGTATAAGAGGATATTGGACGAAATTCACGTCTATCGTCAACATTGTCGTCCAAATTCTTGAATGAAAATCATTTACGTTGAATTTTATGATGTTTTTACGTCAACGTTATGTCATATTGATATTGTAACAATTCTATGACGAGTTTGTTACGTATGCAAATATGGGTCGATAACAAGCGAATTTCTTGTGGTGATCTATTATCTGTAAACAACTTACTAGAATTACCTATCCATACACGATTGAATAGGATAATTATCTAAAATTAATTTTTTGAGTGAATGTAATTTATGTATACTTTTAAATTAAATAGCTATAACCTCCGCTAAAATCTTATGGAAAATCTCAAGTAAAACTTTTTTACGGTGTATAACAGCGAGTTATAGGCCTAGAAGGAATAGTCTTCAAAATGGGCACGGGAAGTCCCACCTGTGAGATTGAAACCAGAACTTCTAGATCACAGGACGAGAGTCTTACTAATAATAAAATTTTATTAAAAATGCTACTCATACATATAAATAGTTACAAAAGTGGATTGTAAAAATAAAATTGAGATCACTAATTTATATATATATGGGTAGCTAATTGATCGTTCGCCATATCATATCAATCTCTTACTGATTACTCATCACATTTGTAAAAGTCTTACCAGACCCAGAATACCCTACACATGTCTTACAGAGCCATGATATGGAATAGATTAAAATTGCAATGCATCAACTGCAAGATACTGTGGTAATCTCATGTTTAAAGATTACTTATACCTACTTTCACCTGAGGATTAGCCTATTAATATATATTTTGAAATCATCTAGTTAGTCAATTCAATGAACTCATTTCATAATTAGCACCCATACTTTTACATTAGTAATACTTCACAAGTAACTATGAGGTCAGTTACTCTCTACTATAGAGCATGTAATAAGCATACTCGTTTTATTAGGTCACTGATCCGCTATTCAACGATACTGTGACTATGAATTATTTTAAATTAATGTTTATTAAATTTTAGGTCTCACTAGCATGATCTAATTATGGTTCAAAAATTAGTATTTTACAAGTTTCATCAAAATAGTTAAAATTTTATAGCGAATGATCAATAATAAATGTCTCAATTTTATTTCATGAATCAAGATTACTCTAATTACATCGTATGTGATTGGATTTAGGGTATTAGTCCTAACACGAGAGGTGTTTGAGTTACGGTGCCATCGAATATAGCCAGTGCAGGACATCGTTGAACAAGCTCCATAGCCAATCTGTAAAGCTTACAATGAGTTGATCTCGCTATGACAGTGAGTCATGGAATTGTTCCCCAAAAATCACTTACCAAAATGATGAAAGTAAGCAAATTTTCAAAGTTATGATCCAGCGAACCTAAAGGAATGGCTTGCAGTCCAAGATATCATCTAAGCCGAATAGACCGACCCAAAATTCTTCAACCGCTTGTTTAGATCAACGTACTCCCCCTAGAATTCAGCAAATATGATACGGCGAACGATCAAAATACCCAATTCACCCACAAACGGGCTCGGCTCTACATCATCCCTGGTGACCTCAAGCAAGTAAACGAGCATATGCCGGTGGCCCAACTGTGCAGCTCTGTGGAGAGGCACGACATTGCTCGAGTCTCGCATAAGGGGCAAGTTCGAGTTCGTGCTCACTAGCAACTTCGCTGCCTCCACATTCCCGAACAGTGTAGCAATGGCCAGGGCAGTTTGATCACCACTGTCTGTTAATGCGAGCGCCTTCGGGGGCATCCTCTCTATCAATTTGTCCACGAAGTGGAGCCCACTCCGTGTCTTCGAAATGAGTATGTGAAGAGCCGTCTCGAGAGTCTTGGCAATCCAGGCTTCAAATGCGTCCGGGTATCGATTGAAGAATGCACTTGCAGCATCCCAGTCACCTTTGAGGGTGGATCTGTACAGTGGCAAATAGAAGCTGAAATCCGTCTCAGGCTCAGCATCCGTTCCTAATACCACCAAGAACTTGCACTGATGTACAAATGGGTACAGTTTTATTAAGCCCAACATAGTGTTAACCATAGAATACAGATGTTTACATGTTCGATGATAAAGAATCAGAGCCGAATCTCGTTGTATTAATTAAACGAACGGATATTACATAGATGAAATCACATTAGTAGACTTAAAATATAAACCAGTGCGTCAAACATGGCCTGGATTTCTTCTTTTCCATAAACTTACCAGAACTACCATTGACATCAATCTTGATCCGGCCTGGGAAGAAGAGGCCATTCTTACAGAGACCGATCAATCCCCGAGTATTTCTCAGATTTTCACGTACTTCTAATGTCGATGGTCGTGCAGTGTGTTTCTGGCAATTTTTATGCGCTACACTCCATATTCCACTGTTTTATCTCCAGCCAGAGAAGAGACAAGAACAACTAGAACGTCTGCAATGGTACTGAAATCCTGGAATGCGCTAGTGACAAAATGGAAGTCTTCGTGGGCATCTCCAGATGTACTTCGGTCTATTTGATGAGCTCCCTAACCCGCTTAACTATAGACAAAAATGCTAAGACAGAATGTCGGTTATTTCAAAATGAAAGGCTACAAGGCCTCGTAAATGTAGTGTCGAGTAAAATAATCCAAAGAACGTGTTCGACTTGAGTCGATCGAGTATATATATGACATGTGTGACTCCCAATATTAGTTCAAGTGGTTAGGACAAGTGTTTAAATCGTGTGAAAATATGCAAAATCAGAGATTCGATTCTCCCTTGAGCACATAACTATTGAACCATCTGAGCCGGTTCACGTGACCCAGGCCAAATCAAATCACGAAGATCATGCAGAAAAAGAGAAATAACGGAAGATCTCAGTGGTTGAAGAAAGTAACAAATAAATTATATTCGGTGATAGTTAGAGGAAATTGTGGTGATTGTCATACGTTTGTTTCCTGTAACTTTCCATGTAATTTCTTGCTCTACTTAAACACTTCAGAGAGCAAATTGTGTTGAGGTTGGAAATTACTACCCATCGTGAGCCTTTACCTTTCCTATTTTCTTCTTAATTTTTTAGTAGCCATTGATGAGGCCACCTACATATCATAAACTTACTTGAATTCATAAACTTATAAAGTGTTTATAATTCAAAAAGAGTAAACTCACCATTATTTAAAAAATTTAAGCGATTTGTGAAACATCAACTCATTTTCCTCGGATGCCATGCATGTTTATTTACTAATGTGACGAACCATTTAATATTTTTCATCAAAACAACTTAAAGAATCTGTAAAATATATAAAAATTTATATATAAAATAAGAAAATTTCAATAAAACATTATAATTTTTTTAAAAAAATAACAAAAGCATACAAAATATTTTTAAAGTGTAGAAATTATATAAAAAAATTATGAAAAAACTTCCAAAACATTTAAAAATTAAACTTTTACATAATCTTAATAGTAAAATTACTTATATATTTACCTACTTTTTCACTATCATCTTCCCTCTTTTACCTCGTATTTCATATACATTTTTTCCTCTTTTCTGCCATTTTCGTTATATAAAACCAGCCAACTTTTTCAAAAATGTATTTGCTTTTACATTTGATTTATCAGAAAATCACACACTTAAAAATTAAGTGCAGTTAATATTTCATTTAATCATCAACGCTGTTGTTTCTTTCACCGATTTCACTAAATAACAAGACCCGTACTATGCATCATTTGTCAAACCGCTTCAAGAGTGATAAAAGTGATCAAAGAACAGTTGAACGGAAAAGAACAGTTGATATTCACAAACCGCATCAAGAATGTTGTCCCACATGAGTAATGTCATAATGTCACCTGCAGTGGTACGCATCCTTTTGATTATTTATTTGACACTGCATCGACGCAGCATTGCAGCTTTGCATTTTGATATAATCAAGTGAGTGAGTAGTGAATAGTTTGCACTAGCTTATGCAGAAGCTCTTTCTTATTTGCACTTTGATGTTACAGCCTTTCATAGGGAGTGAAGAGTGCTAATATATTATTAGATGATAATTACACAGCAAAGGTGTCAGATTTTGGAGCCTCCAGGTTAATTCCAGTGAACCAAACTCAATTGAGTACTTTAGTGCAAGGCACGTTCTGATACATTGATCCAGAGTACTTCTACACAAGCCAAGTGACGGAAAAGAGTGATGTTTACAGCTTTGGTGTAGTGCTTGTTGAACTGCTAACTAGAATGAAGGTTGTTTCTTTTGAGAAGTCTGAAAATGAGAGGAACCTCTCCTTAGTTTTTGCAATGGCCTTGAAAGAGGACCGTTGCATGGACATTATTGACAAGCAGATTTCAAATGAGGGGAAAGCTGATCACCTAAGAGAAGTTGCGCTCCTAGCAACTAGGTGTTTGAAAGTAAGGGGTGACGATAGGCCTTCCATGAAGGAAGTTGCGCTTGAATTGGAGGGATTACTTAAGGTCATTAATACACATCCCTGGAGTCATCAAAATTCAGGTTCTCTTCAAAAAAAAAGAATTCTTGCTTGGGAAAAGTCAAATGGGTTCTGTTGACACGGGTCCCTTTAGTGCAGCAGTTTTAGAGGACAGCATAAAAAATCAATTGATACCTTTTCACATTGCAGATGCGAGGTAGACTGTGTTTAGTGTTGATATATATTGTTTCAGAACTTGTTGTTAGTCTTTCTAAATTATTATGGTGTTTAATTTTAAGGTACACTCTAATGTATGTATTGTTCATGTCTTAAATGTCATGCAATGTTTCAGAGTTAATTGAGGTCTATGGGTTAGATAGTGATAAGAGCATAAGGAATAAACCATAAAAGAGCCATACGGTTGAGAATTTAACCCTTGATATCTTATTTTCTAGTCAATAATTATGCCAAGACATCAAAATCCCCTTTATCCTCGTGCTTGTAGCTTTGCCTGCATAATTGCCACTGATCGATTTGTAACTCTGATTGAGTATTTGATTTTTTTTTTTTATAAGTAGAGTACTACACTTGAAGGATAGACGGTGACAATAAAAGAAACAATAATTTAACATGGAAAACGTTTCAAATGATATTGTATTTGAGAATTTGATGAAGGGATTAAGTATGACAAACTATGATGATTCGATTGGCAAACTTGACAAAAGGCATTAAACTTCTCCGACAATTTGATTGCACATCGCACAAATAACCTTGTATCTATTATCAATCACGGGAGCTTGTAGTATCATATGCTGCATTAAAAATTGGCCATCGCTCTACTTTGGTATTGCCCTCGAGTTTCACTGCAATTTCTTTTATTGTCGCCCTCTAGCGGCCTTTTATCCTCCGACGCCTATTTGCAAGCACAACTACTTCCATCATGATCATCATCTCCTGATTCTGTTAATAGTTTTCTAATTAAAATTTTTTTCAATTTTATTTTTTGAATAGTTTATTAGTAAAGATTAATTTTTTTTATTAGTAAGTGTTGCTCTTTATATAATTATAAAAGGTTTATGTACAAGTACTGCGCTGGAGGAGAGAGTACATGCACCTATAAATATAATTCAGCCCATAGACCAGTCCAAAACAAAAGCTCAAGAAAGAAGAAATAAGATTACATATTAGTGGGATCCCTTGTTTAGATTTGGATACCCCATCTCGCCAAAATCTTCCTCTGGTAATCTTTTGTGACTTTCCTCCTAAGGATTTCAAGTCCCAGTAACCTTTCTCGAGTAGACCTTTCAATTGTGCCCCAGACTCTTTCAAAGGATGGACGTTCTTGACAAAATATCGCTTTGTTCCTCTCCTTCCAAACAAAATATATGTGTGCATGCCACAGTAGTTTCATTAAGATTTTCTTGATTGCCTGTCCTCTGAGATGGTTAGCAGCCCATGCTAGCTCCGATTCCAGTTCCAAACGGGATGAGCTAGTCCCATTTTCTGCAAGATTCTCTCCCATATAGACTTACTAAATGAGCAAGAGAAGAAAATATGCTCGCAACTTTCATTCTCACAAGAGCACAACTTGCACATTGAGCCGACATTTACATTCCACTTCTTGGTACGGTCAAGCATGGCCAATCTATTGTTCGCAGCAAGCCAACTGATGAAACACTGTTTGGGAATGCTAGGGGAGAACCACACTAGCTTGCTCCAAGAAACTTTAGCTCTTCGTTGTCTTATTGCATCCCAGACATTTCTAACTTTAAAGATTCCATTGCTGCTAGGGAGCCACCAAAGTCTATCTTGATTGTCTGGGCTTAACTGTGTATTTAGGATCAACCTTTGGATGACTTGTCTGTGTTTGTCTTGGTAACTACGGGCCATCCAGCTTGTGTTGCAGCAAACTTCAGCAACAGTTACTGAACTCGGAAGACCGTAGGTGTACTGACCCTCCTAAAGCAAAGGGCTTCTATCACACCAGTTGTCGTAGACACCTAATTTTGACCCGATCAAACCCCGTTTCGTTCCTATTTGCGTCACATATTTAAATTCTATTTCAAAATTTATGTTTTTCATTTTGTTTTATTTTATTTCATACAAAACAATAAGGAAAAAATTTGCAAATTGAAATATGAAAAATAAAAAGTTTCTTGTCGAATTGCATGAACAGTGTTGTCGTCTTCCCCACCCCACATTCAAACAAAAAGGTCACGGGCATCCACAATCAACCACGGCCAGCCATTCTCGGCCACTGCCGGCCACTTCCGGCCACACCGGTGACCCCGTCGAGCTCCCTACTCCACCCCAAATCCATCCCCGTCCATTCCCGATCCTATCTCTCTCCCTCTCTGGTCACTTCCGTTCATTCTCTCTCCACCTTTCGGCGTCGAAATCGTCTGTTCTGGTGCTATACACACCTCCTCTGACATCCGCCGGTGTCAGCCATCGATGAGCCGCCCTTGCTGACCTTCCCGATCGAGTTCACACTATCCCTGAGCTCTCTCTCTCTCTTCGTACGGCCGCCGCCTGAGATCACCAAGCCGATTGCCATGCACGGCACTGTGATTCTGATCATCCATACATCGCCGACCTGCTCCGGCCGCCTCTGTTGACTTGCCCGGACCTCTCCTGTCCCGGCCGTACCACCTCCATTAGCCCTGCATCGTCACCACCCATCACTGCCCACTATTCTCTAATGTCGTGTATCCCATTTCTTTTCATTTTTTTATTTTCTTTTATTTTCTGCTTCTCCATTTCAGCCCCTGAAATTTCTGGTGTGTTACAATTCAGCCCCCATAGCATTTCCTCTATAAATACATGTGCGATTCATTTGCAAAAGACACACATCTTGAATACATCAAACACACATTGAACTCTCTCTTGAATATCTACTCTTAGACTCATGTGTTGAGCAAAAAAATTCAAGAGTTTTCATCCCGTTCCAAATTCGATTGTGTTTGAATTTGCCGCCGATCCCAGCCTGATTCCAACACCGACTTGGAGTTCTTCACCAATCCGAACCGAGCCCATGCTAGTCATCAAGATCGAGCCTGAGTCCGTTGAATCGACGAGTCTTCCTCAAATCCCGAAGGTGCCGAGTTCAACATCAAACCAAGTTGAAGTCTTGTTCATTACTCGACATCGTCATCATCATCGGTTGTGGGTATAATTTCTTGATCGGAATTTAGGCCTTGTCCTTGTAAATAATTTCTTTTGTTTCCTTTTATTTTCTTTGCTTCTTTCAAAAATGTTTTACGAATAATGGAAAATACAAAAAAGTGAGAAAATAAAAAAAAAATAGGATTCATGTTTTCATGAAAATATGGAAAAGGATCCTTGAAAAAAATGAAAACTTGTTAGCTAGGATTCTTAGAATGAATATATATTGCTCATCTTTTTTAGGAAATATAAAAAATGAAAACATAGAAAAATCAAGAAAAATATTTTTTTTTTCATATAAGAAAATCGGGGAATGACTAAAAATGGTTTGTGCAAAAATAGTAATGATGAAAAGGATTGTTCAAAATCTGGTTTCAAAATTTTGTTTATAAACCCGACCACTTTTTCGAAACTTTTAGTTCAGCTCTGGGGTACAAAATGCGTTTCCAAGTGGGTTTAAATCTTTCCCAAGGTTTAGGGATCATTTTTTGAAAATTTGGAATCATTTCAGATCGATTTGGGATCATTTTTGATTTTTTTATCAGCCTAGATTTATTCCAAAAATTTTTAGGTTTGTTTCTGATGTATTTTGCATCATTTAGAGTGATCTTAGGTGTTGTTAAGGTTTAGGGTCGGTCCTTGAAAATTTCATATCGTTTCGGATTGAATATCTTTAAAAAAATCGGTCCAACATCCATTCCAATTTTTCAGATTTGTCCCTAAAATTTTGTCTTCTTTAGAACAGTCCTAAGTGTTGGTAGGCTCTAGGGAACAACCCTTGAACTTTCAAAGTTTTACAAATCAGCCACAGATTTTTACCAAACTTTTCAGGTCAGCCCAAAACTTCAGTGAATTTACAGATTAGTCGCTGAGGTTTCAAATCAGTCCAGAAAATTTTATATGGCCCCAGAACTTTGTGGAATGCTTCAAATCAGTCCTCAGGATACTTTCAAGTCTTTTAAAGCTGGAAATTTTTTTTTGAAATCTTTTAAGGTCCTGAACAATTTGACTCAATTTTTGTGTCATTCCCCAATATCTCTTGTTCTTATTTTAAGTAATAGAACCCAAAAAAAAAATTTTGTTTCAATTCGAATAAATCTATCGTGATTGAATTGGTCAATGTAAATATTGGTTGAAATATTTTATTCATGTATATTGTTTCGATTGTATGTGAGAAGGAAAAATCAATGTATTGTGTGAATCAATGTAATTGGGTGGGTGTGAGATAGAGAGATGATGATGGATGTATGTATGTAATAATCCCGAATATAGTGAAAATCTTTACTTTCCGCATTTAGAATAGGACGGTTAGTGGCATCCTAGGGTCGAGGTATGAATTATCAAATTTTGTTATGAACCATCGATTCGAACTTCGATCACAGAAACAATTGTACAAGTTAAAATGTGCAAACAAACGACCTAGACTCAAGGATGGCTACCAAGTTTGGGCGTATTTTGGCTTTCGAGCTTCAAGATACGTAACAGGACCTCCGGACTCAAATCTCGGTTTCAAGACCAACAACAACCTAGGTGGTTAGTATCATGATCACTTAGTGACTTAGGCGCCTAAACGGCCTTAATAAACGGTTTAGTGGCTACTCCAATCCAACACCGATTCAAAGTCCCAAGTTAGACCTCGTGCGTGCCTCATGATCCTTATTCTTTTTCTCAAGTCAGAAATTTCGATGTCCGACAGTACCAAAATGAGGTAGTTCTACCATCACCAATAATGATCTTCAGAAAAGGATAAAACATAGGCCTCAGGATTAGAAGTTTCCTCCAAGTGTAGGAACAAACGGAGGGGATTTTGAGAGCCCAGAAACTTCTTCCTTTCAGCAAAAAGGCTTCAACCCAAGCTATCCATATCAAGCCAGCTCTCTTAAAAGGTAGCCATATGAACTTCATCCCGCAAGCAGCATTCCAAGCTTCCACATCCTTAAGTCCCGATCCCCCTTCAACTTTAGGTAAACAAACAATATCCCATTTTATCTTTGCACCTCTTGCATCATTTGCTTTTGATTTCCATAAGAAAGATTTGCATCTTTGCTCCACTACAGCAATTACTTTCTTAGGGAGGATAAAGGCCCCACACCAAAAATTCACAAGGGATATCACAGATTGAACTAATTGGAGTCTTCCTGCATAAGAGAGCTTCTTGGTTGTCCAACTCTCTATACGCCCTGTAATCTTATCAATTAATGGTTTGCATTCTTTATCTGTAAGCCTACCAGGGATTAGAGGGATTCCCAAATATCGTACTTGCAACGATCCATGCTTGAAACCACTCATAGATAACATATTTTGGATATGTTCTTGCCCCATACCTACACAATAAATCTCAGTTTTTTCTGGGTTCAAACGTATGCCAGACATAATGTAAAATTCATCAAAGATCAATAAGATTGTATTGAGTGAGTTTGAGTCCCCCTTGAGGAAGATCATTAAGTCATCAGCAAATCCCAAGTGAGTAAGGTGTATTTTGCTACAGCAAGGATGATATGCAATCATCCCATCCACAGCAGCTTTGTTGAGCAACTTGGATAAAACTTCAATTGCCATGACAAACAAATAAGAAGACAAAGGGTCACCTTGCCTTAGACCCTTTCTTCCTGCAAAGTATCCTTCCAAGCCTCCATTGATATTCACAGAGTACATCGGGCATGTGATGCATGCAAATATCCACTCTGAATTTCTCGGGCATTTGTATAGCTGTGAATAAATTGTACAAGAAGTTCCAGCTCACTGAGTCAAATGCCTTCATAATATCAGCTTTAATGGTACATCTTGGGCTTGCTCCCCTTCTTTGGTAGTCTTTTACCAGTTCGTGAGCCAACAGGATGTTTTCCCCGATTGTTCTTCCACTGACAAAAAGCACACTGGCTTGGGGAAATAAAGCCAGGAAAAATTGCCTTGAGTCTGTTAGCTAGAATCTTCATAATGCACTTGAAAGTAATGTTGCAACAAGATATTGGCCTAAACTCTGTCATTCTCGAGGGATTAGGGACTTTCGGAACTAGTTTGATGCATGTGTTGTTCACCTCTCTTAAAAGCTTGCTACTGTGAAAGAAGTTCATTACTGCTGAGGTGAAATCCTTGCCCACTGTGGCCCACGAGGTCTTAAAGAAGTGTGCGCTGTAGCCATCTAGCCCAGGAGCTCTATTGTCATCCATACTCCACAGGGTCTGTTTTATTTCTTCCTGAGTGACTGGTGTGATCAGGGAAACCCTCTCTGTAGCTGAGACCCTGTAATTTAACAAGCCTTGTAGTGCTTGGATATCCCCACCATTAACTTGTGCATTTGTCACGCCAAGCAGCTTTTCATAGTAGCTTACTGCTTCTTTGGATATGCAGCTGGGGTGTCAAGTCTTTGACCTAGTAAAGATTAATTTTTTACATATAGTAAGTATTAAATGGAACAAACGTTACTCAAATGTATAAGATTGAGGATTAAAATTGACCAAAATGTTTAAAACTGAATTTAAGATTGTAATATAAGAGAAAATATTAGAAGTGATTTTCCCCTTATTTTGAATGTTTATTTCTTGGTCCTTAAGGCTTTAGCTAAAACAATTGGGGGAAGATTTGGATCAGTCATCATCTAAGCCTTGAAAGGTCCACAAGCAAAACGAACATCGTCTAGCTAGTGCATTGGTAAGCTAAATAAATATATATAAGGGGATTTTGTCTTAGTATAGTGATTAAAAACTCTGACTCATAACTAGAGACTCTGAATTCGATTCTCATTGCGATAGTTGTATACTCATTTTTTTTTATTTCAGATTACCAGACTAAGCTCATAAGCATCTCATATCACTGAAAAATAAATTAATATAAATCGAGACTTGGATCAGTCATGTCCAGCAAGACCAAGACTTTTCCAAGTTTTGGTAGGCCCAAGTGCGAAAAGGATATGGTATTATTGTAGTTTTTTCGTCGTTTTCCCAAATTATTGGAAGAGAAGACTTAGATCAATCACTCTCAGAGGAGACCAAGACTTTTTCAAGCTTTGAGAGGTATAGGAGCAAAAAGGACATCGTTTCCAATGGATTCTCTTTCCTCGCAGCATCCGTTTCGATGTTTATTATTGGCCTTGCTTCTTATGCCCCTCTAGCTTAGGATGGGCGGATCGATATTGTAGAAGCAGATAACAAGCAATCTAGAAAATCTAACATATGAAAGTCAATGGAGAGTGAAAGGACAAATTTTAAGGTGCGAGATAAGATAATTTAAAGAAAATAAATGAAATCAATAAAGTTTATATCAAATTATACATATATTTTCGAGTTCTGGTTTGATAGAACACAACAAATATACTGCCACTGGATTGGTACTGCTGAGCTGAAGACCGGTAGTTCAGGTTATGAGACTAAGGTCACTTAATGATTATTTTAAATGTACTTCCTATAGAATTGTTGTGTAATAGTCATAGATCTCCGAGCCAAGCATTGCACTTGAATCGCTGATGCATCGACTTTGTACTATTATTCTGAGCAAATAGTTACAGTTTCTGTAGGAATAGGGGCCGTGATAGCCTCGTATACTTGTTTTTGGTGTAAAAAAATTACATAAATTTATAATGTGATAAAATGAATAGGAAAAAGGGATGAGTGGAGACCCACCGGTGCAAATCGAACTTAGGACTTCTTGGTTTTAAGCCGGGAACTATGTCTATTGTACCACAACCCTTTCCTCTACTCATGCATCCAATTAATCCGTGGAAGTTGATAGATGTTATTCCAAAAGGCCTTGGCGGTCTAGGAACGGTTGCCTCTAAATACTTCTTATCAAATCCTACCTTTGCGATTCTAGAGTAAAAATAAGTTCGGCGTTACTAAAGTATCCTTTTTCCATTATATGTGATGCTTTGACATCTTTGTACTTAAGAACAGGAGGAAATCCAAATAGAAAAACAGACAGCGTGCCAAATGGGATAAATATTTTAAAGTTCGTACTTTCCTAGGTCGCGCTAAAAAGTTCATGCTAGAGGTGAGAATTTAGTCAAAGTATAGTTGCAAATAACCCCAAAATTTTGTTAGTTTTCTTCTTTATAAATTCTTTAAAATTCATAAATTTATACTCCTAGTCTCCTATGGCGTTGGACAATTGAACATGTGATACTATAATTTGATAAATTCTTTAATAACTTGATAGTATTGGTTCTTTAAAAGTTTGATAATTTGCTTATATTTAGTTAATTTGTAATGATTCTATTCAGCGAATTTATTCTAAGTGTTTTTGCTTCAGTGTCGCAAAATCGAATGAAATATTTTCGATTTCTAGCTAAATCAAAGATAAACCGAAATATTTCATTCTATTTCCGGCTCCATCCCAATCCGTTTCCATTTCCATTTTCTGATTGTGTTATGCGAACCAACGCTAGCTTCGACTGTTATTTTCCAAATATCTATCTGTGATATACAAGATGGTCTTATATGTGATGGGTATGCCATGTAACAGTGCCGATTTGATGTCACAAGTTAGTCAAATCAAGTCATTTTTAAAGTTACTTTTTCTCTTTTAGATTTTATTAAAAAAATCTTAAAAATAATTTAATTTTATTAGTTCATGATATCACACCAGTATCGTCACATTATATATCTATTACACACAAGACTCCACCGTGATATACGGTGTTGGCCCAATGCATACGCTAGGTTTTCTTCTTTATAATTCCAATGCAAATACACGCGAATATCTTAATATCTCAACAAACTCATAATTATATTTTAGGCATATGGATTACTCGAAATTTTTGAAAAGTCACGATCAACGCGTGAGTCAAGTCTCGCACAATAGACAAGTGCAGCAGAACTGAGTGGGCACTGGAACCAATGGGAATCTATCTCATAATTGGATAGATTTCTAGTAGACATCAACGGAAATCGGTTAGAACCCGGGTAATGAATTGAAGAACCAGTTCCAACGATATGATACCTGAAACTGGTAAAGGAATCATGTATATGAAGGAAATGGTTTATTTCAAATATGCTATAAGTTTCCCATTCAGACTCTTAGGTTTATGTTATTTATCTTATTGGATTCTTAAATGGACAAATTTTTATTTGACAAGACAATTATGCATATTTGATGAGTTGATTATATTCAAAATATTAATAAGATTTAAAGACTGATAATAAGTAATAATAAAATATGTTAAAAATTTATGTAAGATCAATTAATTTTTACTAAGACTCATGTCATCATCCTAGATTAATAAAAATTGAATTAAAATTATAAAAAGTTCTTAGAAACTTTATTTTTTTTAAACTACAGATTATAATTATATATTTATAAAATTATCTTCACTGGAATGGGAGACGTAAGTTTTGATAGGCTACCATAGCATATTGCATAATACAGATTCCGAGTAGGGTTTAGTTCCTATTTTCTTAAAGTAGGATCTGAATCGAAACTCAAGAACCAATTTATATACGGAATAGAATCTGGATATCATGAAAAATACAGGATATTACTTACTAATTTTAATTTTATTTTATTTGCAGCGAGTCATACATTGACATGTGTAAGAATATTTAGAAATTTTTAAGAGTTATTATACAAAGATTAAAAATTTTCATAGGAATCTCACCTGAAACACTACAAGAAACATATGTCTTTACGGACGTAAGAGGAGGCACGCGAGCTCCAGAGAGGCATCAGCCCACCGCCTCTATCTATTTTCGCTATTTTCCTCCTATCTCATGAGATCTTTCTATCAAATTTTTCGAGGTCTCCCAATTTTTCTGGACATTTCTGTATCTCCTTTTTCTTATTTTCAAGCGCTCGAGCGCTCTCTTATTTTCTCAGAAGTTATTTATTTACTGTTTTGTAAAACAAAATATTTCTCTCTTGCCCCGCCCTTTTTTTTTCTCTTCCCACTTTTATTTATGTACATAATTATATACAAATGTTTGGGATATATGATATCTTTTTCATTTTTTATATTTGCCCTTATTACATATTAAAATTTATGACATTTAATTACTTCATAAAATTTTCCTAGATTAAGTATAAAGTAATAATTTCAATCATTTTCCCTAACTCTATATTTACCATCTTAAAGGTAATTAAAAATATTCCATTAACTAGTTCAATTTTCACATCTCACTTCGTATTACTCATATCTACAATTTTAATAATAAAAATCTGTCACATTTTTCGAATGAATGATATAAAATTATAAACTTCAAAATATAAAATTAACATAATATATAGATGACAACTGAAAATGCTCTGCTACTACTATAAGTTAATGAAATTTTAAATGAATTAAATTATAATATGTTACAAATAAAAATCCAGTTATATGGATTCATCCTATTATTTTATTTTTTTTATATACATAGTACGAGTCTTTATTTAGTCAATGTTATTCGGGGAAAATTACATAAATGGTACATTTCCTTAAAGAATTATTTCATAATGATACATTTCCTTTTTCTCGTTGCACTTTAGTACATTTCCTTTAAGAATTGTTTCATAATGGTACAAACATTTTTCCACTTTTGTGCCTTTTTCTCCTTTTCAAATTACCTATCAATGCATAAAATTTGATTTTTAATCATCATTTAAGTTAAGAAAAAATAAGGGTGCGAAGATAAAATCAGTAATATGTAGCTACCCATTTTTTCTTCTTTCATTCGCTCTCTTCTATCTTTTAATTCATATATATTTTTATCATATTTTCTCGCCGCCTTTTTATTATATATAAAATTACTAAACTTTTTTCCTAAATTTATTATTTTAATTTTCATATTTGATTTACCAAAAATCATAGATTGTGCTTTATGGTGGCTTTGTCCGTAACGACCGCCAAAATAATAGCAACATGGGCTGCCACGACACCATCTATCATGGAGTCCACGCCCGCGAACGAGACCTTAGCCCGCAATAGCTCATCTTTACCATTGACCCCACCTTTCATTGCTACAATTTGCATGACCCCGAGCCACGCTACAAACCAGTGACTCAGTTGCCCGCAACTTAGGCTGACCATGACCAGACCGTTGCATGTGCAATATAAAGCTCGCTACGATCCAAGACTCAAGGTTGGATTGAATCTCACCCCAGGACCAATAATCCAACTAGCCAAGGTCGCTGTTGCCGAATTCATCCAACAAGCGTCTCTGCCACTTGCGCTCTAGTGCCCACAGTTTGCGATTGAATCGGAGAAAGGGTCCCCCCCCGAGTCGCTGTTGCCGAATTTAGTGCCCACAGTTTCCGGTTGAATCGCAGAAAGGGACACCCCAACCCCCCTTGTCCGTACCGAACAGGACCGAAGACTAAGAGCAAGTTGATTAGGAAGGGCTGCTTTTTTTTTTTTTTGGTTTTCACCGCGCAGTATCCCTGGACCAGTCGAAGCGCACCTCGAGACTAATCTGCGATCGGACTAGGATTCCTGGGAAAATTCCCGTCCACCCTCCTAACCTGGAATTCGATCATGGGATCACCCATTTGGGGGTTTAGTGAGGGAACTACTAGGTCAGCCTAAGTTGGTAGGAAGGGCTGCCTTTCATTCAGATGAAACATGAGATTTCACGTTGAAAAGAAAGAATATAGAATTAAGCAAAATTCCACATTCTCGTAAACTCTCAATTTTAAAGCCAAACTGCAGGAAAGCAGAAGGAAGGAAAGAAATATTCACATTGTATTCGAACGATTCTAGCAGTGACGAATAGAAAAATTATTCTAATCAAAGAGAACCATTATTCATTAATCCTCAATGAGCCAACACGTAAGGTTCTAATACCAATTGTAAGATATTTAATTCGGATAATACCCAAGATCATACGTGATCAACTCTTTAAGAGATTAAATTACTTTATCGGAAGCGCACTTGAATTGATTCTAGTAAATGTGCGATTGGATCAGCCTCACTTGATTAATCATGGCCACACCAATCTAAGACCTGAAATAGATAAATAAACAGTGAAACTAAAAGAATCTTCATATCATTTTCTCATTTTAACAGTAAAAAAATTTTCATTAACCACTTAAATTTTTCCATCACTTCATATCATCATGTATTTACAATTTTAACAGTAAAAATCTATCACATTTTTTGAACGAATGATATGAAATTGTAAATTTCAAAATGTAAAATTAACATATCATATAGATGATAACTGGAAATGTTCTGCTACTACTATAAGTTAACAATTTTTAAATAAATTAAATTACAATATGTTATAAATATTTATTCATTTTTATTTTTGTTAGATGCATTGTACAAATTTGTGTCTAGTGAATATTATTAAATATAAATATTTATCCACTTTTGTGCCATTTTTCTCTTTTTCAAATTACTTACTGATGCATAAAATTTAATTTTTAATCATCATTAGATTAAGAAAAAAAGGGCATAAAGGTAAAATCAATAATATGTAGCTACCCATGTTTTCTCCTCTCATTGGCTCTCTTCTCTCTTTTATCTCATATGTATTTTTCTCCCATTTTCTCTATGCCTTTTTATCTTATGTAAAATTATTTAACTTTTTTCCTAAATTTATTATTAAATATTCACATTTAATTTACTAAAAAAATCAACAACCAAGACATTAATTGCAATTAAAATTTCATTTAATCGTCCACGTGCTCGCTATCATCGACAATAGCATAACACAGATCAACATCTTGTATTCATTTATTTTAACCATTTGAGGGCCACGTTTCTTAATTCTCGTTCACTTAATTAACATCCAGTCACTTGGCTTAAGGCCATGTTGTGTGAATTCCCGTCCATCCTCTTTCAACAGGTTTGTCAGGTCCCCCCCAAAGGGCTATCTTTGAAAAGTAAGAGCCTACCCGTTCATTTCATTCAACGATTTCACTAAATATCAAGCCGTTCTATGCACGGCCAAACATCTAAGGAAATGAACGGCAAAAGACAGGGAAAGTGATAGGAGTGGAAAGCGGGTAACTGCAGGGCACTTTCGAGGCAGGAACAAGAACTGTTGAAATTTCACAAACCGCGCCAAGTGGTATGCCTGCTTTGGATTGTTTTATTTGACCCTGCAGCAACGCAGCCTTGTTTGTGGCTTTGCATTTTTGATATAATCAAGCTCGATCGGTTTCACTAAGAATGGCCTCTTCTGCACAGAGTCAGATCAACATTGATGTCAATGCCAATGCTAGTTCTGGTAAGCTTTTGCAAAGAAGAGATGTTTGGGCTTGCTCAATGTACCACTGCATATTTTAGTTAGTCTTCTAATGCGATATCCTCTATGTAATACCTGTTTGTCTAATCAATACATGGATATCCGGATTTCTGATCATTTATCATTGAACATCTACAGGAAGGGATGCAAAGCCTCAGATGGATTTTAGCTTCTATTTGCCATTATACAGAGCCACCCTGAGAGGTGATTGGGATGTTGCAAGTGCATTCTTCGATCGATACCCAGATGCATTAAAAGCCAGGATTGCCCCGACTCTCGAGACGGTTCTTCACATAGCCGTTGCAAAGACGAGCAGGAGCGGGCTCCACTTTGTAAAGAAATTGATAGACAGAATGTCCCCGGAAGCACTCGCATTGACCAGCAGTGGAGATGGAACTGCCCTGGCCACTGCTGCACGGCTCGGTAATGTAGAGGCAGCAAAGTTGCTGGTGAGAATGAACCCAGAGTTGCCCCTTATGCCAGACTCGAGCAATGCCGTGCCTCTCCACAGAGCCGCACAGTTCGGCCACCGGCAAATGCTTGTCTACTTACTTGAAGTCACCAGGGATGATGTGGAGCCAAGCCCGTTTGTGGGTGAATCGGGTGTTTTAATCATTCGACATGTCATTTTTGCCGAATTCTACGGTGAGTACATTGATCTAAACAAGCGGTCGAAGGGTTTTATGTTGGTCTATTCCGCTTAGGCGATATCTTGGACAGGAAGTCATTCCATTAGGTTTGTGGCAAATGCTTCAGTGCTTCAAGGCCAATCATAATTTTGAAATTTTTTTTAACTTTCATCATTTCGATAAGTAATTTATGAGAACCGCACAGACAATCGGCGCCATGATCCAATACTAGTTGATCGAGTATGATTTCCCATTGAATTGGTGATCTTCCTTGTTTGGATGAACTAATCGTAAGCTTTACAGATTTGGCTCTGAAGCTTGTTCAACGATATCCTGCATTGGCTACATACGATGACAACGTTACTATTTCTCCGCTAGCCACAATGGCAATCATGCCATCTGCTTTCCTCAGCGGATGTAACCTGAATAGATTGGAGAGGTTCATATACTCCTGTAAGTCCCTCAAACTGAGCAAATAATCTTAGGTGTGAAACTGAACTGGATCCATCATTTAGTGGAATCCGCCATGAATAAACCAGTTCTAGCAATGTTTAAATCTCTTATTAAGGAGTGAAAATGTTCGCGAACTGAGTATCACCATATAATAACTTAAAATTTTTGGATGGAAACAAGCCCCAACCACTTGCAGGCACGGGTGGAAATTTTACAGGTTCACTTTGCCATTTGCTCAATTGGGATATTTTGACTCCGTAAATTTTCAGCTTTCCTCGTTACTCAGTGGTGTTTGTATGTTAGGGATACCTATAGAAGGTTGGGCGAACCGCTTGTTTGATGGAGCAACCATGTTATGTCAACCAAATGACTCCCGAGGACTACAAATATGCAACTTGCTTCACATCGCCACTGAAAAATTCATCACTCTGGCTATGTAAGTGGCTGGTACTTCTCAAAGAAGTGTTTGACAGGGCAATTGTTAGTAACTATCTGCTGTTCGAGAAGTTGCCCTTGAATGACGGTAAGATCTAATTGAAATTCGCTTTCGCCTTAACATTTCTTTCCTGGCAGTGTTGCAGATATATATATCCATGACCTAGAGATTAAGCATCTCCATGACCTAAAGATTAAGCATCACCAATCACTCCGACTAGTCAAATTCTTATGCGAGAAAGCAACAAGTGTGGACTATAAACAGGCAGAGTCAATTATGAGGAGACCTTTGTTTGATGCAGTGTCACACGGGATCCGTGAAATAGTTGAGGAGATCGTGGATGCTTTTCCACCCGCTGTATGGTGGTCTAGCGATGATGGGAAGTGTCACAACATATTCCAGAAATCGGTTTTGCACCGCCGTTCGGCTATATTCAATCTCTTATACCAAACGGATCAACCCACTAACTTGATAGGTTCTCGGGACGGATTCAACAATAATATATTGCATCTTGCAGGGGAGTTAGCACCTTCTGACCGACTTAATCGTTTTTCCAGTGCTGCACTACAGATGCAGTGGGAGCTACGGTGGTTTAAGGTTAATTTCCTTATCCTTTCATCTATTGGGTTGTTAATTCCATATTGGACAAATAATTGATTGAGAAACTTAATAGTTTTGGTTTTTAGCTAGATATGGGTCCTCAACCTTTTATGGAGCTATTGGAAATTGTACGGTAGTGATTAGGGCAAAGCAAGTACGAAACATAAAAAATAAAAAACACACAAATATAGTTGAAAAATCATAAATGATGGGAGGAGGGGCAAATCTACTATATTCGAAAAATTGGTACGAGAGGTGAGGCAATTGGTAATAGTCAGTGAAATAATCCTTAAAATCTCGAAATAATACAATATAGGGAATTCGAATTATAAAGTGGGTCAAAACCAGTTTGCAGACCGGTCAAACAGGCCTATATCGTGGGGCTCCTTCTACCAAAACAGACAATTGTCACTATTATAACATTTTCTCCCCAATGCAGGAAGTGGAAAAGTTTGTGCCGCCTGCCTTCAGAGAAGCAAAAAATAATGAAGATAAAACCCCTGCAATGGTATTCACGGAGGCACACAATGAGCTACTCATCAAGGCGGAGAAATGGATGAGAGACACGGCACGCTCATACTCTTTAGTAGTGGCACTCATCGCCACGGTGATGTTTGCTGCTGCCATCACCGTGCCTGGTGGCAGCAACAATGCTACCGGCTTTCCGGTGTTTAAAGCCCAGAAGGCCTTCACGGTATTTGCAATCTCTGATGCACTCTCACTCCTGTTCTCCATCGTTTCCATCGTAGTGTTCCTTTCTATCTGGACTGCCCCATGTGCCGAGTCAGACTTCCTACATGCATTGCCCACGCGCTTTGTGATTGGACATACTACCCTTTACTACTCCATAGTCTCCATGATGGTGGCGTTCAGTGCAACTCTATATCTTTTTTCCGGTCATAACAACGCTTGGGTCTTGGTCCCAGTGGTGGCATACGGTTTCATTCCTGTAGCTTCGTTTGTCCATATGACAATGTTGATACATGCTCCAAGCAACTTCAGGAAACAGAGCAATCGCCCCTTCTACTAGATCAGCTACTACTTACACCAAAAGTATAAATACCATTGTAACTATTATTCCCAAAGCTGGAATGGAACAAACCAATCCAACAGCCTATTTGGTAATGTGGAGTGAAGAAGGTCTGTATGTTGTGACATCGTATCGATAAGTATAAATTTTCTTGGAATTACTTTTCGATCTCAATCAACGTTGCTGCATTTACTTTCTCTGCCTTGTGTTTTCTTTGCAGCGTGATCCTTCATTCCCAACCTTGATAGCATTGCCCGTTCTATGGTTCAAGGGCAAGAGAGTAGTTTCTCGAGCAGCATTTTTGTTCTAAGCCATTTTTCCCCAAGCGACTTGAGTACCATGACCTTAAAATGAAAGGGAAAGAAGTCCACCAACTATAAAATAACAGAAACTTGGTGCTCATCATGTAGTCTCTCCCAGCTCACTCTAGTTTCTCATGAGCATTGGAATAAACAATAGCGAAAGTGCCAAAGATGGTAAAAGAGCTTTTTTTTTTTTTTTATGAAGATAAACAAGCTTAGTACACTGGTATAAGTCTGGGTTCAACTGCCATCTTTAAAACTCTCGTACTCTTATACCCATGGACCTCTCAAGAAAGGGCCAAAAAGATAGACAAGGAAAGTTTCATTCATTTCCTACCATGGAGAAGCCTTAATGTCCCAATCAGTCAACGACCTAGGTCTTGAGCTTGGCCTCACTTTTTGGCACTACTAAATTCCCCAAGTCATATTAGAAAAAGATCTTGCTAAACAAATAGAGAATGAGATCTAGATAATAAGAAAATAAGACTGTGCTGGTAACAACCTCTAGAATTCCCCAGGTCTCTGATAGGAAGGTGGAAGGTGTACGTGTTGAAAGGGTTGTTGCAAGACCTATTGTAAAGCCTCTGGACAGTAAATTTCTCTTAATCCTTTGTGTTCTGTAATAATCCAGAGTTTAGAGGTTAAATTATAAAATAAAGAGGGACTAATTTAAAAAAATTTCTAGAATGGAGGACCAACTTGCAAAGCTAAGATTTGCTCCCTTCCTCTTCATCAATAACGTAAGAATAGGGAAGAAAAATAAGGACAAATCGGGGATGAGGTTATTGCAAGCTCCAGATCACGATCTCCATGAAATCAACAGCCAACAAAGATATTTTGAATTTCTACTATTGGAAAATAAAGACTCATAGCTGGTAGTTATCTTTCACTCTTCATTTTGAGTAGAAAAAGGAGGACGAAAGCTAGAGTCGGGAGGTGCAACCAAAGCCAAAGCTGGATATTAGCTTCTTTCGTCGACTCAAGGACATAGCCTACAGCTTTTAGGTAAGTTGAACGACCCTTTCTCATCGTTATTTCCTGGTTGTAGCTAAGTTTAGATCTAGAGAGAGAGCTTGGTTTGGGTTCGTTAATAACGGATTCTCGTAGAGAACTTAAATGGCCAAAATATTTACATCTATAGGTTGCCCATAACCTCAGGAAACTAGAGCATTTTACGAAATTCGATTCCGTTGAGCAATTTGAAAGAAATCATGTTTCAAAATTTCAAACTATTGTGATGAACTGCCATAATGGGACAACATTTTCGGGCTCATTTCTTCATCTTTTTGTGTTCCATTTGATTCTAACCCATAGATTACACTTCAAAGTTTCCCCAGAAATAAAAATCACCGGATTTGAACATCCGTAGCTCGAGATATGAGTCTGTGAAGTCAGCCTCTCGCGATACCGAAACTGCCCTATTTTTCATCTTAACAAACGGCTGATTTCCACCAAGATTTTCGAACTGATTTCGTCACTTTTTGGTGCTCTGTTTGCTTCTAAGTCGTAGTTCGTGGTTCAGGCTTTCCGGGGACACCAAGAACTCCCGAATTGGAGTTCTGTGTACCGAGATATGAGTCCCCGAAGTTAGCCTCCCGAACAATCCGATTTTATTCCGTCATAAAAACCCGATTTTGAGCCACTTTTTCTTATCAAATCGCCTGTCTTTTGAACCATAAGTTATTTCCGAATTGTAGTTCATGATGCAAGCTTTTCATAGACATTGAGAACACCAGATTTGGTGGCTCAAGGAGGGAGAACCGACTCATCAAATTTGGCTGGTCGTACAACCCAGCATTGGAAATTTTCGAATGAACTGAAACTTTGAAAGGTCCGTTTGGCCTAATCTGAGGTCTGATTTCAACGATTTTTGTACCGTTGAGCTCGCAATTGAATTTACTATTTTCTGTGATTTTTTGGGATTTTTCAGAATTTTTTCATTTTTCTCAAATTTTTCAAAAATAACAAAATTTATCGATTTTAGACATTATAAAGTTGTTTCTGAGTCCTAAATACTTTATGCTAATAGTTTATGAAACTTTATCAATCAAAGTATGAAATATATTATTTAGAAACTAATCTAAGAGTGAGATAGATATTTTATCAGTTGAAGAATTCTTAGGACCACCTAAGATATTTCGAAATATTATGTAGTGATATATAGTTTCAATTATAGGTTCTTCTGATTTGGATCAAGACTCTGAGCTATTGATTACAGGAGAGTTAAGGTAAGTAACTTGGGACTCACTTTTATTTTTTGCGAAATTGTGAAATGTAGTTTTATGCATATCATAATTATTATTCTGAAACTATTATATTTAATGAAATGAGTATGAAATATGATTTATGTTTTTAAAATGAGGATCAAGTATCGGAAAATTATGTAAGTGCAATGTCATTGAAAAGTGCGTAAATTGTTTGATGATTGAATTATTGATTTTATGTATTGTAAAAGATGAGTTATTTATGTGAAATTATATGAAATTACTGAATTGTGAAAAGTGGTTTGGATTTGAATGATATTATGTTTTTGATTTGAGGCTCATCTGTCTACTACGTACCGAGTATTGCAATACGTTAAACGCGCTAGCTAGCAAATTATCTGGGTCGAGCCGACGACGCAACCGGCAGAATCTCTGGGTCGGACCGGCGACTATACCGGCAGGTCTGTGTGACAGACGAAGTGTCACCGTAGTATCAAAGACAGTGAGTGTAAAATAACTGAATCTGATTATTGGAATTTCTGAATATTAGAGAATCTCTAAATGAGTCGTATGATTTGAAATTATTATCCGAACTATTTGTGGATATTCTGAAATATTTTGAAATGCATCTTTTTATCAAAGATGAGACTTTGAGTTTGAAGAAATGCAAAGGACTGTTTCGAACTAATTGCTATGAATGAGAAAATGTTTATGTGGATGCTTGATCCGATAGGAGTGAGAACCGATTACTTACTGAGCATGTGGAGCTCATCCCATTTTCTCCTTACCTTTTTCAGATCCCGAATTAGAAGAAATTTAGGAGAATAGCATCTAGTAGGGTCGCCTGAGGATCAGGTGCCTAGAAGATTATTTGGATTTATTCATAGTGTTCTTTCCTTTTCCGTAGTATTGGAAACTTCCGATATGTGAACAATTTTAAGATTTTCAAGTGTGAATCTTCTCTTTCATATTGAATTCTATTATCAGATATGTTAATTAGTGATTCTCATGAAGAAGAAATTTTGAAAATACTATAAATTAAAAGTATGTTAGTTGGTTTCCTTTACTATGGGACCGAGTCGGGTCTATTAGTGAACGGCCAGTTACGAGCCCATTCCTTAGATCGAAAATGGGGCGTGACATGTTATTTGGTGGAAATACAAAAGAAGAAACTAAGAAGAATTTGTGTCAGTTAATGTATATTGACTTGGATTGAAGCTACCCGTGAAGTATCTAGGACTACCTATGGAATAGGGAGAAAAAAGTAATGCTTTAACGTTTGTTAAGGACAGAATATAATAATGATTAAAAAAAAAAAGACACTGCAGGGTTGGAAGAGCACATTGCTTAGTCAAGCACGAGAGGAGAACTTACTCAAAGCTGCGGCCTTCAGTTCACTCACTTACTCCTTGAGCGTCCTGAATTTTCCAAGGAAAAGGTGCACCGCGTTTAATGCTTTATGTGCTAGATTCTGGTGGAGCTCCTCAAGGAGGGAGAAGGGTGTGCAATTGGAGAAAGTGGGATCAAATTACCATCCTAAAAGGTCATGAGGATTAGGTTTTAGAGATTTGAAAGTGTTCAATGATGCTATATTATTAAAATAGCATGGAGAGCTTATCGTGAACATGATGCTCTTCGGGCAGAGATGGTGTGCTCTGAGGATCTCTCTAGCAAATTGGGAGTGGAGCAAAAGTTAAAGTTTGAGGGATGCTTGGATCCCCTTCTTATCAAGTCACAGACTATGCACTGAAGGGAAAGAAGGGATTAATTGGAGTCTCAACGCTGAGGACTTGATTAACCATGACAGTAGGCTGTGGGACTTGGTTTGCCTTCAACATGTTACATCGGCTGAAGAACTGAGTGTTATCAAGGAAAGCTTCATTCCTATAAGAAAGGAAGAAGATTTTCTAGTCTAGCCCTATTGTAGACATGGGAAAATTAAATTAAGGTCAGCTTATGCTTTCTTTAACGAGCAGCAACAGAAGATTTCCTCTAAACAATCGTCAAGCTCACATAAAAGCATGGCTATGGAGGAAAATTTGGGCTTTAGATTGTCCTTAAAAGGTCAAGCTTGTTGCTGTAATGCCGATGAAGATTTTAGCACTTTGAAAACAAAGGATTGCTGAAGAATGAATTGGCCATTCTGTGACAAAGCAGAAACTATTTGGCATGCTCCGCTACTTTTTGATTGGTGCTAATATGTCTGATTTGCCTTGGTGTTAAAATAGACACTGTTTTTGTTACTTCCCGAATAGATGGTTAGATGAGATCTTCACTTTAAAGGGCTCGGCTGGAGAGAACAAATCAACTTTTCAAAGAAAGATAGTTTTCAGTCTCTGGTACATATGGAAGTGTCGCAATGAAACTATTTATGAGAAGCAATTGCCCAGCCAGAGAACTCGGTGCTGCATCCCTAACAAGTCATTCAAGATTTTGATGAAATTTATAGTTAAAGAAGCCATCAGCTCCAAGAATTGAGTATTCAAAGCACATGTACTATAAGAAACGAAGAATACCTCCCTTGCATACCGTTGCACCCCAGAATCAAGAATTTTCTGCAAGCCATCTCGCGATCTCATTGTCATTTATAAAATATGTAAAAAGGAATCGCTACTACTCATTTAAAGAATAGTACTAAGGTTAATCAGAAATCTATTATTCACCTAAGAGAATATGATACCAACCTCCTAGGTTTTTATTAGCCGGTCTCGAACCAAATTTTGGATTCGAGGGTTCTACTACGTTCAAAAGGCTCACAAGCTAAACGATACACTCTAAATCAGTACCTTCGTGTTTCTAAACTTGTCTTATTTTATTAAGTCTAGTTCTTGACCTATTCAAGGTATTAATCGATGGTCAAAGACCAAAATTGATAATCAAGGCAAGTGCCTTAACATGCCATTCTCCGTCCTAATTTATGTGCAAAAAAGTAAACAGTTCCACCACCATTGAGGTTACAAGCATTTATCATCGCTCTCACACTCTACTCGCCCCGTACATTTGTGCTCTCAAGAACAATGAATTTCTCATATCCTGGCCTAAATCAGAAAAGATGAAATTAAACCCGAAATTAGAGCTAGAAAGACAGACAAAAATGGATATAGAATAACCATCAAGACGCAACGACAATTTATAAGCATAAACCCAAATCTTTGATGCTAAAACACCCTAAATACTGGCAGTGAAACACCACAAATGAAATAGCAAATGGCAAGCCTAAACTAAGGCTCTAATCTCCCTAAAAACATCATTGAAAATGAGAGAAATCATCGAGCAAAATATGGCTGCAATCATGGACACTAGATGGTCCATTTTTCCATTGAAATATCATTGAAATTGAGAGAAAATGCATAACAAATAGCAGCTGCAACTACAAACAAATGACAGCTCTATTCTAATCGAAAATGCCATTGAAATTGTGAGGAATCATTCAGCAAACACGAGCTGCAAGTACAGACAACAAACAATCCCATTCATTATGAAATAGCCATTGAAAATAAGGGAAGATTTCAAGCAAAGGAGCTGCTGCAGCTGTTGGTATTAAACAGGCCCATTCCCCTTAAAATGGCATCAAAAATATGGGAAAACATCAAGCAGATATCCAGCAGCAACTATAGACACTAATTAGCCTCATTCTTATCAAAAATACCATAAGATAAAGGAGAAAGATGCCGCAAACTGCAGCAGCACAGATCTATAGATTAAGGCTCTAATCTCCCCGAAACCGATATTGAAAATGGGAGAAATCAATGAGCAAGGAGCTGCAGCAACTATGGACTCTAAGAAACCTCATTTTTATCAAGAATGACATTGAAGCCTTGAGGAAATAACGAGTAAAGGGCTGCCTCATCAACAGGCAATCAACAGCCCTATTCCCCATCGAAAATGGCATTGAAACCATGAAAAATCATTGAGAAAGGATCAGGCGCAATTACGAACAAACAAATGCTCTATTCTAATCGAAAATGGCATCGAAATTGTCAGAAATCATCGAGCAAAAACCAGCTGCGACAATAGACACTTAACGGCCTTGTTTCCATGAAAATCTTATTGAAATCAACGGAAAACGCCGACCAAGTAGTTGCTGCGACACCAGATAATGAAGAGCTCTATTCTCATTCTCATCGGAATACGGAATCGGGATCATGAGAAATCATAGAGAAATGCCAGCAGCAACAATGGGAACTTATCAGTGTTTCCTATCAAAAACCATCCTTAAAATGAAGGAAAAATAGAACAAAGAGTTGCTGCAACAATGGGCAATAGATAGCTCTATTATCATCGAAATGAAATCAAAATAATGAGAAATCATCAAGCAATGACCAGCAGCAATTACAGACACTAAACAACCCCTTTTCCTATCAAAATGTCCTTGAAATCAATGGAAAACACTGTACAAGGATCTGCTGCAATAACAGACGATGGATGGCCCTATTCCCCTCGAAAATACATCGAAAACAAGGGAAATCATCAAGAAAGAAGCAACAGCAAGTATGGCAACCATTCAGCCCAAATCTACACCAAAAAGTCATTGAAAAGGAGGAAAAACAGAGAATGAGGAGCTGATGCAATGGCCAGAAAACTAAGGCTCTAATCTCCTCAAAAACAGTACTGAAAATGGGAGAAATCGCCAGGCAATGACCAGCAGCAACTTTAGAAATTAATCAGCCCAATTTCCTGTCGAAGATGTGCAAATCGATGGAAAATATGTAGAAAAGAGCTGCTGCAAAAACAGATAAAAGATAGCTCTATTTCCCTCGGAAAATGCATTTGAAACAAGAGAAATATCGAGCAAAGAGTAGTTGCAACTACAACCATTTAATAGCCCTATTTTCCATTGAAATATCATTGTAAACAAGAGCAAACGCCAAGAAAAAGCCACCACTTAATCAGACACTCAATCAACTCCATTCCATTGACAATGCCCCCTGTGGAACTTACAAGTCCGCAGCCAACATTCAGCTTCAATGGTAAACTAATCAGCAAGCCATTGTGACAAGAGACAAAGATTCAAACAAAAAACAAAAGTCATGAATCAAGTGATATCATTAGACAAATCAGCACCAACAGACTAGTGACGCAAAGGGGCATTTCGGCAATCATATTCAGCGCCCAAAGCCAAATAAACCATCATCTAGATCAGCTAGGCTAGATACACTAATCAGTACCCTGACCTTCAGCCAAAGACGCACAAGGAAACAAGCAAGCAAATGGCAACACATTCAACAACTAATAACAAATCATTAGGGACAGATGAGTCCGGCTTACCTACTTACCAAATGGAGAACATGTCGAGAGGAGGGTTCGATCATAACAGCGGAGCAGAGGCACTGCAACCATGGTCAGGTGGCAGCGTCACTCATGGCGGTGCTACTCGGACGGCTCGGTGACTAGCGGAAGATAGCCACAAGCTTGAAGAGGAGAGACAGGCTGCTACCCTGTAAATGTCGTAGCTGAGCGGGATGGTGGCTGCTCGAGATGGCGGGTGAGATGAAGTCTGGTGAACCGAGGAGGGGTGTTCGCCAAAAGATTGGTGTGGGGATCAGAGGGTCCGTTCTGGAGGCGAGTGGCTCAACGATGGCTGAATCAATGGTGGTCGGTGGTAATTCCGATCAGATGCGGGTCTCGCTCGGAGTTAGACTAGGGCTCGGTGAAGCTCTTGGGGGCTCCGGTGGAGAACGGAGGTGCGGAAATGGATGGCGTGGTGATGGCCGGCTACTGGCGGAGTCTCCGGTGAGCCGAAGTTCGGGGACGATCGAGAGCCGAGAGGCCCCCCACTATCTTCGCTATTGCTCTTTACAGAAGGAGAGGGATGGAGTGAAGGTTGAGAAGGAAATGGCTGGCGGAAAGCTCGGTTGTCAGGCGCCCAGTTGCGGGGCGGCGGAGCAGACTGGGCAATCGGCTGTGCTGCGGGAGCAACGGCGATAGCGGCGACGCAGAGCCGTGCAAGGACGATCTCCGGCCCCTTTTTTCTGATCTTTGCCATTTTCTTCCTTATTTATGATTTATTTACTTTATTATTTTTTTCAAATTTCATCAAAATAAGAATAAAAATAACACAGAAAAAAAAATGAAATAAGAATGAACAGTAGAAAAAGATATTAAGGCGTGATTAATAGGGTCAAAATAAGGGCTTACACTCAAAATTAAATTTTCGGATATGAGATATTTTATATCAAAGTTGACTCAGTGCTCTTCGTAACGAAATTGAACTTCATCTAATTTTATAGCACTTGAGCTGTTAAATCCGACTACCACTGTCGTATTAAATTGCGTGTCTGCACTTGCTCACTCATTTTCTCAAAATTGAATCCTGAGACCTCACTGGTCAAAATAAGATTTCTACAAGTACTATCATGATTAATGTGGATGTTGCATGAGGTGCTAGCACCGGTGAAGCTGGGCGTGTAGTAGTTGTGACGAATTCTTATGGACAACTGCAAAGAGTGGTCGCCATATAAGAAAACATTGACTAGGAATGTTCTTCTAGTTGAGGCTTTAGCGATAAAGGAAGGATTGAAGTTAGCTAATAAGCATCGCCGGAGGAAAGTAGTCTTGGAATCTAACTCTGCAATGACTTGCAATTGTCTCAACACAGCAGTGGATGTACCTGTATTGTTAATCAAACACACTATTGTTCAACTGAAGAGACACTTTGAAATTAATGTGAAGATTCAGTGGACTCCTTGTTGAGCTAATATGGTCGTTGACTGGGTGACTGAGCAGGGTTATGAGGATATGAGTATGGATAATTGGGAGGCTAATCCTCCATGCTCTCTAGCTCTCTTACTGCAAGCTGATTCATTTCACTCATCATATATATGGTGTACCTTGTTAACTCTTGATGATTCAACAAAATGATGGTATGTTTGATTGGCTCATTTCGTTCATCATATATTTTTTTGATATCGATGGTGTCCGGCACCGTAGCAACTGACTAATCCATCGGATGGTATATTTACAGCCCTGGGCCCCACATTAAACCCAGGATGCCGATCTTCAAGGGGTTTCGAACCCAGGCGCTCTTGGAGTTTACTCAAGAAGCCTGCCACTGGACCATTGTCCCTGGAGGTGGTGACTAAGCATGGTTATGAGGATATGAGTGTGGATAATTGGGAGGCTAATCCTCCATGCTCTCTAGCTCTCTTACTGCAAGCGGACTCATTTCGTTCATCATATATAGTGTACCTTGTTAACTCTTGATGATTCAATAAAATGATGGTATGTTTGATTGGCAAAAAAAAAAAAACTATCTTTAAAATTCAAAGCACATCCAATAAATCTTGAACATTTTCTGGAATTTTTTTAAGTTTTCTAGCGCGATATCAGCAATATGTTTTCTCAATATTGTATCATGTTTTACTCAATAAATAGTACACCAAGCGATTCCATGAATCATATCAATTTATTATATGAATAATGAAGATAATATGGATAAGAACAGAAGTTGCTCACATGATATATGTGATTTGAAATAGTATTGGAGTATCATTCGTACTTTTACAGCCTAAAAGAGACTCGATAGTGTATTCATTAATGAGAAAAAATACAGAACAGGAAATGGAAAATTTTAAAAAGGCTCATTACCCAAACTGCAAAATCACATATTTAATCCAAAAACCATAAAAAGAATACTCTTACTTTATCTTTATTTACAGTATAATGGCACATATGTGGGCGGCGAGTGTTGTTTCATTGTGATTGTGAGAAAGATTGGTTTTTCGATTATTAGATAGAGACATGATATGGATATGGAGGACGTGCATGTGCTCGTTTCATTTGAGAATTGACATCTAGAATTTTGTAATCGGTGGCTTCAGATCTTGTAGGCTTCAAGAGTTGCATCTAAACAAGTTCTTATCATGGGAAGTTCGTGAAAGACATTTCCAATCCACGTAGGCATTGAAGGGCACTGTTAAATTAGAGGATTAAAAACATAAAACCAATTCAGAGTTACTATAAATAATTTTTAATTTCTTTATATGAATTTGGAATTGTATTAAAGAAATTACTGAATTTTGGAAAATAAATTTTTGAAATTTAACGTTGTGTTGCAGCACAATTCCATCATGTGTAGCATGATATGAAAAGATGAAGATGGAAGGATGAGGCCTTGGAAACCGTTCCTCGCTATTAAAGATTTAAAGAGTATTAATCCATGAGGTAAAAGTTTCTCCAGCACTAATAACATAATGAATTTCATAATTAACATAATTTTATAACACTTTTTAAAATTAATATTGTTATATGTTCTTTTTACTAATTTTTTCATAATATTCTAAATGTCCCTCTCATTCCAAACCTTAAACCCTTTCTCTTTCCCCTTTCCCTCCCTCCTCCCAGCCTCTTCTTCCTATTCTTTTCTCCAACCTAACCCATCCTCTTCTTCCTCTTCTTTTCTCCAGCCTAGCCTCCCAGCCACTTCTTCCTCTGCTCAGGCCGATGCCCTCGATGCCCCCATCACCACCGATGCCCCGTCGCCGCTAGTATGCTCCCAATTGTGATGTGTTGCTCATCGCGCCAGTCTGCTCCCATGAGCTATTATGTCTTTTGCCATGTGAAGGGGAAATGAGCAAGCAGATGGAATGGGGAGGGGGCGGGCATTTCAAATAGGGAAGGACAAATTAGATAATAGACATAAATTGGTACTAGTTTTAAGATTGAGTATAAATTGGTGCTATTTGAGTAAGATTGGTGATGAGTTGTGTTATTTTTCTGTATTAACACTTAATCCATTTGCTATTAAAGTTGTTTTCAAATTGGATGACTGCTTAGGTCCCAACTTAAGTACCCCAAACCTTCTTCAAGGGAAAAAAAATTTGTAGCTCTTTTCCTTATTTCATGAATTGAAAGTACATTAGCAAACTGTATTTGTTTTATATTTTCCAACATTTTCAAGAACTTGTCTTATTTTTTTCACGACCATTATATTAAGTAAAAAATGAAAGGCTATGATTATAGATTTACTGAACATAACTTCCCTCTTTCTCTCGTCATCGAGTTAATTAGCTTCAGCTAAATATTTTATGCATAATTTCTTTATATCACCCTTCCCTCTCTTTCCCTACAAACTGTATTTGAACTTATCTTTTAGTTTCAGGTGAAAACATTGGCAGTGTCCTAAAAAAGAAAGAAAGAGAGAGTATATCACTTAAAACAAACACACATCTAGCCAAAATAATTTTATTAACAAAAAAGCAGTTTTTGTTTACATGTAATATGCAATACAATCTCATATTGCAGTATATTTTAAACCAAGCATTACAACATTCAGTTATAGAATTCACTATAATGTGAACTTACACGTGTTAAAATTTTAAAGTATGGTTGATAAAAAAATTTGAAGTTTAAAACAGGTGGTTTTCTTAGTCAACTAAATATCCAACCGACTCTTTACAAACATTTTTTACCTATATCTACTGTATTTTACATCAAATATACATTTTTCTAGAATACCACAAACTCATCCATTACCCAAAAAATTTTACCACAATTCAAACATTTTCTCTAATATGTAACAACACTCAGAATCATAATAACCCTCAATGGCAAGATATAGTAATATTTTGTTTCCATGTTTAATCATTTAGCATGATGGGTTATCCCTCCAATTTGGAGGATGCATTGGGGTAAATTGATTCAGGTCGGTTAATTTGGAATGTTTTAATGGTTATCTTCTTTGAGGACTTTTAATTCATAAAGAAAAGCATAAAAAGAGCAATGGTTGCTTGTGAGATGACCAAAAAAATATACAGTAGTGAGTGACGGTTATGGGCATTGGATAAACGATAGAAAACAATAGGCAAACGAAGGAAAATCGCAACAAAATTTATTGAGCAAAATAGAGCAACTTTACTAGGCTCGCAACGAGATCGAACTTCGAACGGAGGGGCAAACAATTTCTAACTAGGACGAAATTTTGACAACAGGTTCACGACTCTAGTGGTAAAATTCTGAATGGTGGAGATTGCATTCGTAGATCTGTAAGTGCTGTCTTCTGTTCAGGTCAGTGAAATAGTTTTTTAGGATGATGAATTGTGGTGATCAAAGGGAGTAATTCTTGATCGGTGGTTAATCCAAGATTGTTCTCTTGAAGAAAAAATGTGTCATCTCCGTTGATATTGTGGAAAGTCGATTTGGTCTGACGTCATCGTTTTTCCACACATTGGGGTTTTCACGCTAAATTTTTGCTATCCATTGTGATTATTACTCTCATTATTCGATCCTATCTTTATTATACTAGAAAGAAAAGGTTTTTTATTTGCTGCGTTATAAATTAATCAGACTTAGTCTTGTATAAGAGTTGTGTCTAGATATTTATTAATCGATTTACAACTTTTTTTTTACCAGTTAATTGATTTATGACTTGACAATATAACAGTTCCACCGAAATAATAATTAAAATGTAGCAGTCTTTGTTTATTGATATTTTTTTTACCAGAATTGTTTATTGATACTGGTTCCGTCATATTATAAACAATAATGATTATGAAAAGAAGACCAATTAAAGAGCGGGGGGACGGATTATCCTTTAAATATCATTTGGTAATAGCGATACTCCAGCAGAAGCAATTATTATTTGTATGAATCATCACGAGTTAATTAAAATAGTAAGATATTTATCTTTTCTCCCTTAAATAAGGTATCAAATTTGAATTTTATAAGTGAAAAAAAAAGTACAAGTCATAAGGATGAGATGGGGTCCTTAACGAGGGAATTTGAAGTCTAATTGTATTAGTTAAAAGGGATAATATTAATAATTTCTACAAATTAATTTTAGCCCTTCTGTTAGGTAAGAGAGTTGTAATTGATATAACACGTTATAGTACTTACGTGGTGTCACAAACAAATAAAATTAAAACCTTTTTAGACTTTTATGAAAACATAAAAGTAAAAATAAAATAACCCTAAAAATAACTGAGCGATCCGTTACATTCTATGCCGGATGATTAAGTTATTGGGCGATGGTACTAATTCTCTTATAAATCATGTTTCAGATTCTTACCTCTTCGATGTGGGATTCATTCTTCAACACCCGCCGTCATGCAACAATATGTTCACGACTGGCACTTGCCCTTAACACTTGCCATTAACAATTAACCTCAAGTTAGATATTTTTCTTTCGTACTCAGATGAGGGAAACAACTGGCCACTAGAGGGTTTTCTGTTCCGTCCTCAGGGTATAAAATGGTCACGAGCCTGAAATTTTTCTTTCGGTCTCGGACTAGTGTGGTATAAGCTCATATGACAATTAGCTCTGATACTATGTAAAGTTTCCACATGAGTCTACAAGAAGTTCGGGGCATTTTCAGCTAAACGTCTAAATTGTCAGATGGTGATACGTAATTCTCATCTAAATGAGGTTTCAAGCTCTCATCTCTTCGATATAGGATCTATTTCAGGACACTTGACATTGAAAAAACAGCAAATAAGGCTTAGATCATCTCCTGAAATTTGTAAAATTCTCAGCTTCCAAAAATTGCACCGAAAGTATTAAAAATTGATGAATTAATTGTTTGGTACAAAATAAAAATTTATATACCAAGTTTACTTAATGTCGCGCATACAGAGAAAATAAATAATCATGTGAAAAACAATTTAAGGAATAGATCATTACCTATGAATTTTGGTTGTCAGGCATTTGGTCGGAGTGTATCGGCTCTCCTCGTATTTTTTCTCATTATGTTTCAGGAATTATCTTCTAATTTCAATTATGCCTCTATCTATTTTCGCCATTTCCCCCTGTCTCGTAGACCCTAGACATTAATTACAATAAAATTTTATTTAATCAGTGTTCGTTTTCTTAAATAATTTCACTAAATCTGTACGTAGCACTGATCCACATCTGGTATTAATTTATTTTAACCATTAAGCGGCCTTATTTCCTAATTTACGTTCTCTTGCTTAACGTCCAGTCGCTTGCCTTGAGGCTATGTTGTGTGAATTTCGGTCCATCCTCTTTCAATAACAGGCTTGTGAGGTTCCCCCCAACCCCGGTGCTGGAAATGATCCCTAGTGTACGGAGGGACGGATCCAAAATTTCAGCCAGGGACGAAACTAAACAAAGAGTTAAAGAATGGATTTCAAGAGCAAAATAATAAATTTATGAAAAATATAAATAGAGTCAGCAAACTTTGTACAAAACTCCGAAAATTTTTTAGAATTCAAGAGATAGTCGCTCTTGTACCCCCAAATCTTGTCTGCTGTGTCAAGACTAGCAGTTGCAGAAAAAATGCTTCGTTTCTTAGTTCCCAGTTATGGTACAGTAATGCAAACCCAGATAAAGCCAATTTGTCTTCATCTATCCCACCACAAACTGATTGAGACAGCACCAGAATTATTAATATTCTTTGCTCCACAGCTGATTTCCCTAGATTTTTTTCACATCCCCATCATTTAGACTTTAGAGGAACCGGAAGTACTGATATTGTATGGTTTACTCTTTTATCTATATCTATATTATCAATCGAGACATGATAGTAAAATCACTTATATATTTGACTACTTTTTTTCCTGTATCATCTTCTCTCTTTCACCTTGCACTTCATGTACATTTTTTTCCTTCTTTGTCACATTTTCATTATATAAGATTACCCTACTTTTTTCAAAAATTTATTGCTTTTACATTTGATTTATCAGAAAGTCACACACTTAAAAATTAAGTGCAGATAAGATTTCATTTAGTGGTCTACGCGTTTGTTTCTTTGACAAATTTCACTAAATAACAAGGTCGTACCATGCACCATTTGTCAAGAGTCTAATAAAATGAACAGAAAAACGCAGATAGAAGCGATAGGAATGGAAAGCCGGTATCTCCATGGCACTTTTGAGGCAGGAAAAAGAACAGCTGATATTTCACAAACCGCGTCCACCACGTCTACTGCATCAAGTGCTACACGTCTGTTGGATTATTTTGTTTGACACTGCACCAACGCAGCCTCGTAGCTTTGCATTTTGATATAATCGAGTTCGATCGGTTTCACTAAGAATGGCCTCTTCCACCCAGAGTCAAATCAACATTGATGTCAACGCCAATGCTAGTTCTGGTAAGCTTATGCAGAGAAGAGATCTCTGGGCTTGTTCAACGTGCCACTGCATATGTTTATGTCCTCTAATGTGATATCCTCCTTTATGTCTAATTAATACATGGAGATTCGCTTTTCTGCTCATTTATTATTGAACATTTACAGGAAGGGATGCTGAGCCTAAGGTGGATTTTAGCTTCTATTTGCCACTTTACAGAGCCACCCTAAGAGGTGACTGGGATGCTGCAAGTGCATTCTTCCATCGATACCCTGATGCATTGGAAGCCCGGATTGCCCCAACTCTCGAGACGGCTCTTCACATAGCCGTTGCAAAGACGAGCAGCAGCGGGCTTCACTTTGTTGAGAAATTGATAGAGAGGATGTCCCCGGAAGTGCTCGCAATGACCGGCAGAAGAGATCGAACCGCTCTGGCCATCGCTGCAGCAAAAAGGAACGTAGAGGCAGCAGAGTTGCTGGTGAGTAAGAACCCAGACTTGCCTCTTATGCGAGACAGGGGAGATGATTTGCCACTCCACAGAGCTGCAAAGTTTGGCCATAGGCAAATGATTGTATACTTGCTTCAAGTCACTAGGGGTGACGTCGAGCCGAGCCTGTTTATGGGTGAATCGGGTGTTTTGATCGTTCGCCATATCATTTTTGCTGAATTCTATGGTGAGTACGTACACTGATCTAAACAAGCAGTCAAAGAAGGATTTCGGGTTGGTCTATTCCGCTTAGGTGATATCATGGACGGGAAGTCATTCCTTTAGGTTTGTGGCAAATGCTTCAGTGTTTCCAAGCCAGTCATAATTTTCAAAATTTCTTCAACTTCCGACATTCATCATTTCGATAAGTAATTTTTGGGAAACACACAGATACAACTTTCTTAGTTAATCGAGTATGATTTCCCATTGAATTGGTGATCTTCTTGTTTGGATGAGCTGATCATAAGCTTTACAGATTTGGCTATGGAGCTTGTTCAACGATATCCTGCATTGGCTACATTCGATGGCAACGTTACTGATTCTCCACGGCCACAGTGGCGCTCATGCCATCTGCATTCCCCAGCAGATGTAACCTGAAAATATGGCAGAGGTTCACATACTCCTGTAAGTCCCTCAAACCGAGCAATTAATCTTAGGTGTGAAACTGAACTGGATCCATCCTTCAGTGGAATCTGTCATGAATAAGCTAATTCTGCCAAGGTTTAAATCTCATATTAAGGAGTAAAAACCTTCGGAAACTGAGTACCACCATCTAATAACTTACACTTTTAGGTGAAAACAAGCTCTAGCCACTTGCAAGCGTGGGTGGAAATTTTACATATTTACTTTACCATTTGCTAGATCAGGATATTTTGACTCTACAAATTTTCAGCTTCCCTCATTACACAACAGTGTACGTATGTTAGGGATACCTATAGAAGCTTGCTCAAATCCCTCATTTGATGGAGCAACCATGTCATATCGAGCAAATGGCTCCCCAGGACAGATGCAAACAGGCAACTTGCTTCACATCCTCGCTGAAAAATGCATCACTCTGGGTATGTAAGTGTCCAGTATTTCTCAAAGGATTGTTTGCCAGGAAAATTGTTTGGATTATCTGTTGTTCGAGAAGTTAGCTTTGAAATTTGAATCACGATAACATCTAATGGAAATTCCCTTTCGCCTTAACATTTCTTTCTTGGCAGTGCCACAGATGAGGCATATCCGTGACCTGAAGATTAAGCATCGCCAATCACTCCAACTAGTCAAATTCCTATGCAAGGAGGCGGCAAATCAGGACTATAAACGGGCAGATTGAATTATGAGGACACCTTTGTTTCATGCAGTGTCACACGGGATCCATGAAATAGTCGAGGAAATCGTGGAGGCTTTTCCACCCGCTGTATGGTTTATCGAAGATGACCAGTATCACAACATATTCCATAGATCAGTTTTGTACCGCCACGAGAATGTGCTCAATCTCTTATACCAAATGAATCAACCCAGAAGCTTGACAGCTTTTCGGGATAGATTCGACAACAATATATTGCATCTTGCAGGGGGTTTAGCACCTTCTCACCGACTTAATCTCACTTCTGGTGCTGTATTACAAAAGTAGAGTGAGCTGCAACGGTTTAAGATTAATTTCTGTATCCTTTCATCTATTGAGTTGTCAATTTCACATTGAACAAATAATTGATTGAGAGACTGAATATAGCTTTGTCTCTTAGGTAGATATGGATCCCCAACTTTTTATGTACCTGTTGAAAATTTTAGAGTAGCAATTAGGGCAAAGCAAATAGGAAACAGAACGAAGGAAAGAACACACAAATTTGCTTTAAAAAACCATAAATGGCGGGAGGAGGAGAAGGTCCACTATAGTCGAAAAGTTGGTAGGAGAGGTGAGGAAGTTGGTAATGGTCAATGAAATTATTGGGATTCACACCTGATTATTGATGTCAAAATTTTGAGTGCAATTGCAAATGAAAAACTGAGAAGTAAGAGAGGAAATATGAACACCAGATATACGTGGTAAAACCCTTACCTGAGGGAAACCTCCACGGCATAGAACAAGTAATTCACTAGATCAACGTAGGAGTTTATAGTTTCACAGAGATTCTCGATCCCGTATCCAAGCCCCTGTTACAACCCGCAAAGAAAATAGTCTCGACCCGATCTCTTAAGTTCTCATGCCCTAACATTACAAAGAAACTTACCAGAAAAATTACTCACAAGATTTCTCACTCTTCCCCAAGACTCTATTCAACCCTACTAGTAAAGATATGACACAATAAAAAAAATCAGATATATTCAAATCATATCCTAGAAAATATCTCAATTTGATTTAGGATGAGATTATACGAAATCAGAATAATTTAAATTCAAAATAAAATAAATTTTTCATTCATAATTTCCCCTCATCTGACAGATCTTTAAGTCTCACAAGTATTCGGCTTGATGTAAGACACTCTCAACAAATCTCCACCTTGGCTTGATATCAAGCCAACCACCATCTAACTTGGATTTGGTTGCACTGTTCAGCACAATCATGGGCTCTACCTCTTCGAGTGTGCACTGTTCAAGTCCAAACTGTCCTTGGACTTATCCAAGGTACTAGGCTTTGTCAGTACTCATGCATGTTTCTAGCTGACGTATCGACAAGCCGACTTCAACACGGCTTCAACATCCTCCAAGATCACCAACCCCTGACGCCCATATTTTTTTGGCGATCTTGATTGCTTCCTCTACCTATAGTAAGCATGCTCTTTCTCTCATAAAAGTTATTGCCTCCCTACGGGCCTTCCCGACTTACCAACTCCTGCCACCACAGGCTGAATTCCAAGAGTCTTCGTTGACTCAACCTTCCTCCAAGTTGTCTCCACCTTCTCTCGGATCCTATCCTTAAGCTACTCGACCACGTTAAGTTCATCAAAGTACATCTGTTTATTTACAAGGGATTTTGAGGTTTTACCGATGGTGCACGATGCCTTGCACATGTTCACCCTTCTGTGAACAAGATCATCCAAGTATTTTTGGGAAGTCATACACTCGACTGCTATTATAGACCTATCGTAGTCCCGAACTTTATTTGCAAGACATAAGAGTCCTCCTTGCAGTACCCCTTTCATGACTACGAGCACTACATTCGAGATTTTCAACACCCCATCCAGGGCCTTATACTTGTACTCACATCGATCAAGAGTTCTAAAGAGATCAAATTTCTTCTAAATTCAGGGATATATCAATATCGGTTAAAACTCTTTCACACCCATAATATGTCTTGATTCTCACATCTCCAATCCCAGCAACTCCACATGTTTGCCAGTTTCTCATACGAATTTTATCATCTACAACCGGATGGTAAGTGATAAACAGACTTTTATCATCAGATATATGGAATGTGCTACCTAAATCGGGAACCCAATATGAACTTGAATAGCCCGATGTTGTGAGATTCTTAGCATCACTTATCACATCTGTTGTTGTTGTTAAGATTTCATTCTCTGCCTATTCCTCCATAACATTCGCCAATGACTCGACTTGCTTGTCTTTTCCCCTATTGCAGTTTTGTTTGATATGGCCCTCCTGGTCACAGTTCCAGCAAATCAACCTTCCTCAGGATTTTGTCCTAGACTTTCCTTTGCTCCTGTAGCCTCTATTATCAGATCTGCCCCTTGCAAGAAGCCCTTCAGCTGTACCACTCAAGACTTCCATCACCCTCTTCTTCAACTCTTTCGAGTTCCTTGACATCATCTAGGATGATACTCGATCTCCCATACGGTATCGTATCGACGAAATTCTCATAGGAATCTAATAGAGAACACAACAACATCAAAGCTTGATCCTCATCCTCAATCTTTACATCAATGGACTAGAGGTCCATTACGATATGATTGAACCGATCCACGTGGTTGCCTATTGGTGTGTCAGAACTTATCCTGAACTGGTATAACTGTTTCTTCAAGTATAACCGATTGGTCTGGGGCTTCATCATGTACAGTGACTCCACCTTTTGCCACAACTCTGGGGCTGAAGTCTAATCACATACCTTTCGGAGGACCTTATTTGGCAGGCTAAGCTGAATCATGCTCAAAGTCTTTACCATAATAGATCTCTTTTCGGCAACTTTTAGGGTTGAGACTAATGCTACTTCTCCATCCAATGCTCCTTCAAGGCCATGTTGCGCTAGCAAAGCCTTTATCTTGATGCGCCACAATCCAAAGTCGTTCAAAACATCAAACTCTTTTGCCTTGAACTACGCCACCTACATTTTCGAGATCGACTCTGATACCAATTTATTGGGATTCACGTCCGATTGTTGATGATAGAAATTTGAGTGCGACTGCAGCGGAAAAACTGAGAAGTAAGTGAGGAAACACAAACACCAAATATACGTTGTAAAACTCTCACCTGAGGGAAACCTCCACGACACAGAGCAAACAATCTATTAGATCAAACGAGGAGATTAGTTTTACAAAGATTTCCGATCCCATACCCACCCCTATTACAACTCGTTCAAAAGAGAGTCTTGACCTAATCTCTCGAGTTCTCACGCTTTAGCGTTACAAATAAGTTTATCAAAAAGATCACTCACAAGATTCTCCACTCTTCCCCAAGACTCTATTCAACCCTATTAGTAAAGATCTGACACAATTAAAAAAAATTAGATATCTCCTAAATCATATCCTAGAAAATATCTCAATTTGATTTTGGATGAGATTACAAGAAATTAGAATAATTTAAATTCAAAATAAAATAAATATTTTCTTCATGATTTCCACTCATCTGACAAATTTTTGGATGTCACAAGTATCTGGATTGATGTAAGATATTCTCAACAGAAATAATCCTTAAAATCTCAAAATAATACAATATAAGAAATTCTATTTGTAAAGTGGGTCAAAAATCAATTTGTAGGCCGATCGCAGAAGGGTTGAACTCGTACCTCTTGCATGAAAGAGCAGAAAATAAACCATTGAGCCATCTATTAACTTGATAGCATCCACTCAGATATTATGTATGTAAAATATTAAATTTAAAAAGGGACACGTGTTTAAGTGCACCAACTTTAATATATAGTATAAGACTAGTGTTAGAAGCCCGTGTTGTGCTATAGAATGTGAAGACTTTTGATTTTTTTGAATTTTCTCATAGTTGAGAAGAATATAATGATAAAAGACAACATTCATTGAGAAAGAATAGTTAAAAAATGACATATGCATGAAAAATTAATGAGAGAAGGGTTTTAATATATTTATAGATCAATTGACTGCTGACAAATATTAATTGAAGAAAAAGATAATAGTGTCCATTTCAGCTTGGTTTTATGAAACAATGCAAGAAAAGTTAGAATCACGCCAAACAAACATATATATTTCATCTCCCCTCCGAGTGTGCAAACTTACTAATAAGCTGACAATATGCATTATGCAAGCTCGAGAGCCCGACTCCCCCGAGGGCTAGTATATGAGATTTAATTGTGGGCCTCAAACCGTAATACACTGTCCAGTGGATTAGTCGATTATTACGGTACCGGAGGAAACCATTGATATCAATATATACATATATATATATATTTCTTCTCCACCATAGCATAACATACTGCTAATGCCAGTCTCTCTCAGGTACTTATCCATTGCCATCAAGAATGTCTACAATCGGAAAAAAGTGAATGTTGAGTGAAAGAAGAAAGAGCGTACCTTCTATCGGGTAATAAAATGTAATAAAAAAATAATAGAAAACGGCGAAGGGGCTGAGTGTCGTGCCCTGGAATTGAACACGTGGACGACTTCAGAGAGAGACTATCACTCTGAGCAAGGAATTTATGAAAAATGGAGAAGAAAATGGAAAACACACTACGGCTATCCACGTGGAAGCTTGATGGAGAGTTTTTGTAACTCTCTATTATTATGTCCCGGTTGTGGGCCTCTACCGTCCAGCGACGGAAGGTCAAGTAGAGAGAGAGAGATTTTCTCTCTCTAAAACAACCGGCTTTTGCCCTTTTTTTTTTTACGTTTAAGCGGTAGCGTTGTCTCTTTTTTTTTTGGTTTACGTTTTCAACTCCTAAACGTAGAAGAATTTTTTATCAATATATTATATAAAAAATATACTAATTTTATACATAGCATGGGGATTTAAATAGATTATAATTATTTCAAATTTGAACGATTTAATATGGATTTAATGAGTTATATGTAAGTGAAATTAGGAATTTTACGATAATATCTTTTTTAAATATAACAAGTAAAGTTGAATGAATTTAAACAAATTATATTTTACAATAATAAATATTATGTACTTCATTATTTATCTATTGTGAATTTTCAGTGTTACAATTAGATTTAATGCTCGTAAAGATTTTAAATTTCATCAGATACGACTCATTTTACTTTTATTTCAACATATTCACGTAAACTTAACATTATTAGCCATTGCAGTTTGAGAAAAATTCAAAGTGATTGGATCTCTCTGAACTTCAATTATCATTTTTTCATTAAAAGTGATAACTGAAATTCAACCGGTCAATCCATAAGGAAATTTGTTTTGTTTCAACTCATCCCACTTCCAATAGAATACTTCATCAAAGAATTAAAGAACGGAGCAGGTCAATTATAATTTGAAGTCATTTAGCCATGATTCAATCATTTTCACTTTTGAATATCACTATTAATAAAAATCTAATACAGTCACTGTAAAATATTGCAATAACCACAAATTTTATCCAAATGAATAATTTCCACCTTTTTCAAGTTAATTTATGACATAATGATATATACTGGCTATTGCATTACAATTTAAAGTTAATTTTAGTGTTTAAAACTATTAAAATGCAAGTTATCACATTTTCAGGAAAAGTGATAAGTGAAATTCCAATAGTCATACGGTGAGCAAATGTGCTCCGTTTGAGCTCGTCTTGTACAAGTAGGATAACTGTTGAAAGAACAAAGGGACCGTCCGTCGGGATCTTAATTAGAGCTGATTTGGACATGATTCAATGACTTTGACTTCCGAAGGTCAATAAATCAGGAAAATTGATCGGAATTATGTAAAGAGTTATATTGACGGTAAATTTCATCCAAATGAAACGTTTCCTCTTTCATTACGTTAAGATATGATATATGGAGGGATACCGGCCGTTGGGTCGCAATGCAGAGTTAATTCGGGTGTTTAAAACTCACAAAACTGCTATTATCACTTTTCTAGAAAATGTGATAAACGACATTGAAAGAGTCATAAAAAATAGCAAAAATATTATTTTACTACCCGATCCAATTTCAATATAATATTCCATCTCGATGTGAACATAGGAGGTCAATTTTGTTGTAATCCGAAGAGATTTCGAGACATTTAAAGGTAAGTTCAATTTCGGAGGTTACAAAATCGAATAATGTGACACTTTCGGATTAAACAAACGTACCGACTTCAAATTTGCTCTGATTTGACTAATTTCTCTTGCATTTCATCATCATCCTATAGAATAAACATTCATTGGTGGTGTGTCGCTTTTGGGGGAGAAGTCAGGGTGGTTAGACCACTTTGAAGTTCACTTATCACTATTTTCAGAAAAGTGATAACTGAAACTTCAATAGTCATACGGTGAGTAAATGTGCTCCGTTTGAACTCATCTTGTACAAGTAGGATAATTGTTGAAATAACAAAGGGATCGTCGGACAGGATCTTAATTAGAGTTGATTTGGACATGATTCAATGGCTTTGACTTGCGAAGGTCAATAAATAAGGAAAACCGACCGGAATTATGTAAAGAGTTATATTGAAGGCAAATTTCATCCAAATGAAATGCTTCCTCTTTCTTGATGTTAAGATATGACAAATGGAGGGATACCGGCCGTTGGGTCGCAATGCAGAGTTAGTTTGAGTGTTTAAAACTCACAAAACTTCAATTATCACTTTTCTAGAAAATGTGATAACCGGCATTGAAAGAGTCATAAAAAATAGCAAAAATATTATTTTACTACCCGTTCCAATTTCACTATAATATTCGATCTCGATGTGAAAATAGGAGGTCAATTTTGTTGTAATCCGAAGAGATTTCAAGATATTTAAAGGTAAGTTCAATTTTGGAGGTTACAATTCGAATAATATGACACCTTTGAATTAAACGAACGTACCGACTTCAAATTTGCTCCGATCTGACTAATTCTTCTCGCATTTGATCATCATTTTATAGAATAAACATTCATTGGTGGTGCGTTGCTTTTCGTGCAGAATTCGTGGTGGTTAGACCACTCTGAAGTTTGCTTATCACTTTTCCCGGAAAAGTGATAACTAAAATTTTAATAGTCATACGGTGAGTAAATGTGCTCCGTTTGAGCTCCTCCTGTACAAGTAGGATAATTGTTGAAATAACAAAGGGATCGTCCGACGGGATCTTAATTAGAGTTGATTTGGACATGATTCAATGGCTTTCACTTGCGAAGGTCAATAAATAAGGAAAACCGATCGGAATTATGTAAAGAGTTATATTGACGGCAAATTTCATCCAAATGAAACGTATCCTCTTTCATTACGTTAAGATATGATATATGGAGGGATACCGGCCGTTGGGTCGCAATGCAGAGTTAGTTCGGGTGTTTAAAACTGACAAAACTGCAATTATCACTTTTCTAGAAAATGTGATAACGGGCATTGAAAGAGTCATAAAAAATAGCAAAAATATTATTTTACTACCCGATCCAATTTCAATATAATATTCCATTTCGATGTGAACATAGGAGGTCAATTTTGTTGTAATCGAAGAGATTTCGAGACATTTAAAGGTAAGTTCAATTTCGGAGGTTACAATTCGAATAATGTGACACCTTCGGACTAAAAGAACGTACCGACTTCAAATTGGCTCCGATCTGACTAATTCTTCTTGCATTTGAATATCTTCCTATAGAATACACATCCATTGGTGGTGCGTCACTTTTCGTGGAGAATTCGTCGTGGTTAGACCATTTTGAAGTTTGCTTATCACTTTTCTCGGAAAAGTGATAACTGAAATTTTAATAGTCATACGGGGGTAAATGTGCTCCGTTTGAGCTCGTCCTGTACAAGTAGGATAACTGTTGAAAGATAAAAGGGACCGTCCGTCGGTATCTTAATTAGAGCTGATTTGGACATGATTCAATGACTTTGACTTCCGAAGGTGAATAAATCAGGAAAATTGATCGGAATTATGTAAAGAGTTATATTGACGGTAAATTTCATCCAAATGAAACGTTTCCTCTTTCATTACATTAAGATATGATATACGGAGGGATACCGGCCGCTGGGTCGCAATGTAGAGTTAGTTCGGGAGTTTAAAACTCACAAAACTGCTATTATCACTTTTCTAGAAAATATGATAACGGGCATTGAAAGAGTCATAAAAAATAGCAAAAATATTATTTTACTACCCGATCCAATTTCAATATAATATTCCATCTTGATGTGAACATAGGAGGTCAATTTTGTTGTAATCCGAAGAGATTTCGAGACATTTAAAGCTAAGTTCAATTTCGGAGGTTACAAATCGAATAATGTGACACCTTCGGATTAAACGAACGTACCGACTTCAAATTTGCTCCGATTTGACTAATTCCTCTTTCATTTGATCATCATCCTATAGAATAAACATTCATTGGTGGTGCGTCACTTTTGGGGGAGAAGTCGGGGTGGTTAGACCACTTTGAAGTTCACTTATCACTATTTTCAGAAAAGTGATAACTGAAATTTCAATAGTCATACGGTGAGTAAATGTGCTCCGTTTGAACTCATCCTGTACAAGTAGGATAATTTGTTGAAATAACAAAGGGATCGTCTGACAGGATCTTAATTAGAGTTGATTTGGACATGATTCAATGGCTTTGACTTGCGAAGGTCAATAAATAAGGAAAACCGACCGGAATTATGTAAAGAGTTATATTGAAGGCAAATTTCATCCAAATGAAATGCCTCCTCTTTCTTGATGTTAAGATATGACATATGGAGGGATACCGGCCGTTGCGTCGCAATGCAGAGTTAGTTCGAGTGTTTAAAACTCACAAAACTTCAATTATCACTTTTCTAGAAAATGTGATAACCGGCATTGAAAGAGTCATAAAAAATAGCAAAAATATTATTTTACTACCCGTTCCAATTTTACTATAATATTCGATCTCGATGTGAAAATTGGAGGTCAATTTTGTTGTAATACGAAGAGATTTCAAGATATTTAAAGGTAAGTTCAATTTTGGAGGTTGCAATTCTTATAATATGACACCTTTGAATTAAACGAACGTACCGACTTCAAATTTGCTCCGATCTGACTAATTCTTCTTGCATTTGATCATCATTTTATAGAATAAACATTCATTGGTGGTGCGTTGCTTTTCGTGCAGAATTCGTGGTTGTTAGACCACTCTGAAGTTCGCTTATCACTTTTCTCGGAAAAGTGATAACTGAAATTTTAATAGTCATACGGTGAGTAAATGTGCTTCGTTTGAGCTCCTCCTGTACAAGTAGGATAATTGTTGAAATAACAAAGGGATCGTCTGACGGGATCTTAATTAGAGTTGATTTGGACATGATTCAATGGCTTTGACTTGCGAAGGTCAATAAATCAGGAAAACCGACCGGAATTATGTAAAGAGTTATATTGAAGGCAAATTTCATCCAAATGAAATGCTTCCTCTTTCTTGATGTTAAGATATGACATATGGAGGGATACCGGCCGTTGGGTCGCAATGCAGAGTTAGTTCGGGTGTTTAAAACTCACAAAACTTCAGTTATCACTTTTCTAGAAAATGTGATAACGGGCATTGAAAGAGTCATAAAAAATAGTAAAAATATTATTTTACTACCCGTTCCAATTTTACTATAATATTCGATCTCGATGTGAAAATAGGAGGTCAATTTTGTTGTAATACAAAGAGATTTCAAGATATTTAAAGGTAAGTTCAATTTTGGAGGTTGCAATTCGAATAATATGACACCTTTGAATTAAACGAACGTACCGACTTCAAATTTGCTCCGATCTGACTAATTCTTCTTGCATTTGATCATCATTTTATAAAATAAACATTCATTGGTGGTGTGTTTCTTTTCGTGCAGAATTCGTGGTGGTTAGACGACTCTGAAGTTTGCTTATCACTTTTCTCGGAAAAGTGATAACTGAAATTTTAATAGTCATACGGTGAGTAAATGTGCTCCGTTTGAGCTCCTCCTGTACAAGTAGGATAATTGTTGAAATAAAAAAGGGATCGTCCGACGGGATCTTAATTAGAGTTGATTTGGGCATGATTCAATGGCTTTCACTTGCGAAGGTCAATAAATAAGGAAAACCGACCGGAATTATGTAAAGAGTTATATTGACGGCAAATTTCATCCAAATGAAACGTTTCCTCTTTCGTTACGTTAAGATATGATATATGGAGGGATACCGGCCGTTGGGTCGCAATGCAGAGTTAGTTCGGGTGTTTAAAACTCACAAAACTGCAATTATCACTTTTCTAGAAAATGTGATAACGGGCATTGAAAGAGTCATAAAAAATAGCAAAAATATTATTTTACTGCCCGATCCAATTTCAATATAATATTCCATTTCGATGTGAACATAGGAGGTCAATTTTGTTGTAATCGAAGAGATTTCGAGACATTTAAAGGTAAGTTCAATTTCGGAGGTTACAATTCGAATAATGTGACACCTTCGGACTAAACGAATGTACCGATTTCAAATTGGCTCCGATCTGACTAATTCTTCTTGCATTTGAATATCTTCCTATAGAATAAACATCCATTGGTGGTACGTCACTTTTCGTGGAGAATTCGTCGTGGTTAGACCACTTTGAAGTTTGCTTATCACTTTTCTCGGAAAAGTGATAACTGAAATTTTAATAGTCATACGGGGAGTAAATGTGCTCCGTTTGAGCTCGTCCTGTACAAGTAGGATAACTGTTGAAAGATCAAAGGGACCGTCCATCGGTATCTTAATTAGAGCTGATTTGGACATGATTCAATGACTTTGACTTCCGAAGGTCAATAAATCCGGAAAATTGATCGGAATTATGTAAAGAGTTATATTGACGGTAAATTTCATCCAAATAAAACGTTTCCTCTTTCATTACGTTAAGATATGATATATGGAGGGATACCGGCCGTTGGGTCGCAATGCAGAGTTAGTTAGGGTGTTTAAAACTCACAAAACTGCTATTATCACTTTTCTTGAAAATGTGATAACGGGCATTGAAAGAGTCATAAAAAATAGCAAAAATATTATTTTACTACCCGATCCAATTTCAATATAATATTCCATCTCGATGTGAACATAGGAGGTCAATTTTGTTGTAATCCGAAGAGATTTCGAGACATTTAAAGCTAAGTTCAATTTCGGAGGTTACAAATTGAATAATGTGACACCTTCGGATTAAACGAACGTACCGACTTCAAATTTGCTCCGATTTGACTAATTCCTCTTGCATTTGATCATCATCCTATAGAATAAACATTCATTGGTGGTGCGTCGCTTTTGGGGGCGAAGTCGGGGTGGTTAGACCACTTTGAAGTTCACTTATCACTATTTTCAGAAAAGTGATAACTGAAATTTCAATAGTCATACGGTGAGTAAATGTGCTCCGTTTGAACTCATCCTGTACAAGTAGGATAATTGTTGAAATAACGAAGGGACCATCCGACAGGATCTTAATTAGAGTTGATTTGGACATGGTTCAATGGCTTTGACTTGCGAAGGTCAATAAATAAGGAAAACCGACCGGAATTATGTAAAGAGTTATATTGAAGGCAAATTTCATCCAAATGAAATGCTTCCTCTTTCTTGATGTTAAGATATGATATATGGAGGGATACCGGCCGTTGGGTCGCAATGCAGAGTTAGTTCGAGTGTTAAAAACTCACAAAACTTCAATTATCACTTTTCTAGAAAATGTGATAACCGGCATTGAAAGAGTCATAAAAAATAGTAAAAATATTATTTTACTACCTGTTCCAATTTCAATATAATATTCGATCTCGATGTGAACATAGGAGGTCAATTTTGTTGTAATCCGAAGAGATTTCTAGGCATTGAAAGGTAAGTTCAATTTTGGAGGTTACAATTCGAATAATATGACACCTTTGATATAAACGAATGTACCGACTTCAAATTTGCTCCGATCTGACTAATTCTTCTTGCATTTGATCATCATTTTATAAAATAAACATTCATTGGTGGTGCGTTGCTTTTCGTGCAGAATTCGTGGTGCTTAGACCACTCTGACGTTTGCTTATCACTTTTCTCAGAAAAGTGATAACTGAAATTTTAATAGTCATACAGTGAGTAAATGTGCTTCGTTTGAGCTCCTCCTGTACAAGTAGGATAATTGTTGAAATAACAAAGGGATCGTCCGACGGGATCTTAATTAGAGTTGATTTGGACATGATTCAATGGCTTTCACTTGCGAAGGTCAATAAATAAGGAAAACCGATCGGAATTATGTAAAGAGTTATATTGACGGCAAATTTCATCCAAATGAAACGTTTCCTCTTTCATTACGTTAAGATATGATATATGGAGGGATACCAGCCGTTGGGTTGCAATGCAGAGTTAGTTCGGGTGTTTAAAACTGACAAAACTACAATTATCACTTTTCTAGAAAATGTGATAACGGGCATTGAAAGAGTCATAAAAAATAGCAAAAATATTATTTTACTACCCGATCCAATTTCAATATAATATTTCATTTCGTTGTGAACATAGGAGGTCAATTTTGTTGTAATCGAAGAGATTTCGAGACATTTAAAGGTAAGTTCAATTTCGGAGGTCACAATTCGAATAATGTGACACCTTCGGACTAAACGAACGTACCGACTTCAAATTGGCTCCGATCTGACTAATTCTTCTTGCATTTGAATATCTTCCTATAGAATAAACATCCATTGGTGGTGCGTCACTTTTCGTGGAGAATTCGTCATGGTTAGACCACTTTGAAGTTTGCTTATCACTTTTCTCGGAAAAGTGATAACTGAAATTTTAATAGTCATACGGGGAGTAAATGTGCTCCGTTTGAGCTCCTCCTATACAAGTAGGATAATTGTTGAAATAAAAAAGGGACCAATCGACGGGATCTTAATTAGAGTTGATTTGGACATGATTCAATGACTTTGACTTCCAAAGGTTAATAAATCATGAAAATTGATCGGAATTATGTAAAGACTTATATTGACGGCAAATTTCATCCAAATTAAACGTTTCCTCTTTCATTACGTTAAGATATGATATATGGAGGCATGCCAGCCGTTGGGTCGCAATGCAGAGTTAGTTCGGGTGTTTAAAACTCACAAAACTGCTATTATCACTTTTTTGGAAAATGTGATAACCGGCATTGAAAGAATCATAAAAAATAGCAAAAATATTATTTTACTACCCGATCCGATTTCAATATAATATTCCATCTCGATGTGAACATAGGAGGTCAATTTTGTTGTAATCCGAAGAGATTTCGAGACATTTAAAGGTAACTTCAATTTCGGAGGTTACAAATCGAATAATGTGACACCTTCGGATTAAACTAACATACCAACTTCAAATTGGCTCCGATCTGACTAATTCTTCCTGCATTTGAATATCTTCCTATAGAGTAAATATTCATTGGTGGTGCATCACTTTTCATGGAGAATTCGGGATGGTTGGACCACTTTGAAGTTCACTTATCACTTTTTCAGGAAAAGTGATAAGTGAAATTTTAATACTCTTACGGTGAGCAAATGTGCTCCGTTGTGATAAGTGAAATTTCAATACTCATACGGTGAGCAAATGTGCTCCGTTTCAGCTCGTCCTGTACAAGTAGGATAATTGTTGAAATAACAAAGGGACCGTCCGACGGGATCTTAATTAGAGGTGATTTGGACATGATTCAATGGCTTTGACTTGCGAAGGTCAATAAATAAGGAAAACCGACCGGAATTATGTAAAAAGTTATATTGAAGGCAAATTTCATCCAAATGAAATGCTTCCTCTTTCTTGATGTTAAGATATGATATATGGAGGGATACCGGCCGTTGGGTTGCAATGCAGAGTTAGTTCGAGTGTTTAAAACTCACAAAACTTCAATTATCACTTTTCTAGAAAATGTGATAACCGGCATTGAAAAAGTCATAATTTATAGCAAAAATATTATTTTACTGCCTGATCCAATTTCAATATAATATTCCATTTCGATGTGAATATAGGAGGTCAATTTTGTTGTAATCGAAGAGATTTCGAGACATTTAAAGGTAACTTCAATTTCGGAGGTTACAATTCGAATAATGCGACACCTTTGGACTAAACGAACGTACCGACTTGAAATTTGCTCCGATCTGACTAATTCTTCTTGCATTTGAATATCTTCCTATAGAATAAACATCCATTGGTGGTGCGTCGCTTTTCGTGGAGAATTCGTGGTGGTTAGACCACTTTGAAGTTTGCTTATCACTTTTCTCGGAAAAGTGATAACTGAAATTTTAATAGTCATACGGGGAGTAAATGTGCTCCGTTTGAGCTCCTCCTATACAAGTAGGATAATTGTTGAAATAACAAAGGGACCGTTCGACGGGATCTTAATTAGAGTTTATTTGGACATGATTCAATGATTTTGACTTCTGAAGGTCAATAAATCAGGAAAATTGATCGGAATTATATAAAGAGTTATATTGACGGTAAATTTCATCCAAATGAAACGTTTCCTCTTTCATTACGTTAAGATATGATATGTGGAGGCATGCCGGCCGTTGGGTCGCAATGCAGAATTAGTTCGGGTGTTTAAAACTCACAAAACTGCTATTATCACTTTTCTGGAAAATGTGATAACCGGCATTGAAAGAGTCATAAAAAATAGCAAAAATATTATTTTACTACCCGATCCAATTCCAATATAATATTCCATCTCCATGTGAACATAGGAGGTCAATTTTGTTGTAATCCGAAGAGATTTCGAGACATTTAAAGGTAAATTCAATTTCGGAGGTTACAAATTGAATAATGTGACACCTTCAGATTAAACGAAAGTACCGACTTCAAATTGGCTCCGATCTGACTAATTCTTCTTGCATTTGAATATCTTCCTATAGAGTAAATATTCATTGGTGGTGCGTCGCTTTTCGTGGAGAATTCGGGATGGTTGGACCACTTTGAAGTTCAGTAATCACTTTTTCAGGAAAAGTGATAAGTGAAATTTCAATACTCATACGGTGAGCAAATGTGCTCCGTTTCAGCTCGTCCTGTACAAGTAGGATAATTGTTGAAATAACAAAGGGACCGTCCGACGGGATCTTAATTAGAGGTGATTTGGACATGATTCAATGACTTTGACTTTCGAAGTTTAATAAATAAGGAAAACCGACCGGAATTATGTAAAGAGATATATTGACGGCAAATTTCATCCAAATGAAACGTTTCCTCCTTCCTGATGTTAAGATATGATATATGGAGGGATACCGACCATTGGGTCGCAATGCAGAGTTAGTTCGGGTGTTTAAAACTCACAAAATTGCAATTATCACTTTTCTAGAAAATTTAATAACTGGCATTGAAAGAGTCATAAAAAAAGCAAAAATATTATTTTACTACCCGATCCAATTTCAATATAATATTCCATCTTGATGTGAACATAGGAGGTCAATTTTGTTGTAATCTGAAGAGATTTGAAGACATTTAAAGCTAAGTTCAATTTCGGAGGTTACAATTCTAATAATGTGACACCTTCGGATTAAACGAACGTACCGAGTTCAATTTTGCTCTGATCTGACTAATTCTTCTTGCATTTGAATATCTTCCTATAGAATACATATTCATTGGTGGTGCGTCGCTTTTCATGGAGAACTCGGGATGGTTAGACCACTTTAAAGTTCACTTATCACTTTTTTTGAAAAAGTAATAACTGAAATTTCAATACTCATACGGTAAGTAAATGTGCTCTGTTTGAGCTCGTCCTGTACAAGTAGGATAACTGTTGAAATAACAAAGGGACCGTCCGACGGGATCTTAATTAGAGTTGATTTGGACATGATTCAATGGCTTTAACTTGCGAAGGTCAATAAATAAGGAAAACCGACTGGAATTATGTAAAGAGTTATATTGACGGCAAATTTCATCCAAATGAAACATTTCCTCTTTCATTACATTAAGATATGATATATGGAGGGATACCGGCCGTTGGGTCGCAATGCGGAGTTAGTTCGAGTGTTTAAAACTCACAAAACTGCAATTATCACTTTTCTAGAGAATGTGATAACTGGCATTGAAAGAGTCATAAAAAATAGCAAAAATATTATTTTACTGCCCGATCCAATTTCAATATAATATTCCATCTTGATGTGAATATTGGAGGTCAATTTTGTTGTAATCCGAAGAGATTTCGAGACATTTAAATATAAGTTCAATTTCGAAGGTTACAATTCGAATAATGTCACACCTTCGGATTAAATGAACGTAACGACTTCAAATTTGTGCCGATCTGACCAGTTCTTCTTCCATTTGAACATCTTCCTCTATAATAAACATTCAGTGGTGGTGCGTTGCTTTTCGGGAAGGATTCAGTAAAGTTAGACAACTTTGAAGTTCACTTATCACTTTTTCAGGAAAAGTGATAACTGAAATTTCTCTAGTCATACAGCGAGCAAATGTGCTCCGTTTGAGCTCGTCCTGTTCAAGTAGGATAACTGTTGAAAGAACAAAAGGACCGTCCGACGGGATCTTAATTAGAGCTGATTTGGAGATGATTCAATGGCTTTGACTTTCGAAGGTCAATAAATCAGGAAACCTGAATGGAATTATGTAAAGAATTGTATCGACGACAAATTCCATCCAAATGAAACGTTTCCTCTTTCTTGACATTAAGATATGATATATTGAGGGATACCGGCCATTGGGTCGCAATGCAGAGTTAGTTCGGGTGTTTAAAACTCTTAACATTGCAGTTATCGTATTTTTGGAAAAAGTGATAACTGCCATTTAGAGAGTAATAAAAAATAGCAAAAATATTGTTTTACTACCCGTTCGAATTTCAATATGATATTCCATCTCGATGTGAATATGGAAGGTTAACTTTGTTATAATCCGAAGTGATTTCGAGACATTTAGAGGTAAGTTCAATTTCGGTGGTTACAATTCGGATAAAGTCACACCTTCGGATTAAACGAACGTAACCACTTCAAATTTGCTCCAATCTGACTGGTTCTTCTTCCATTTGAACATCTTCCTGTAGAATAAACATTCAGTGGTGGTGCATCGCTTTTCAGGAAGGATTCCGTGTGGTTAGACCATTTTGAAATTCACTTATCACTATTTCAGGAAAAGTGATCACTGAAATTTCACTAGCCATACAACGAGCAAATGTGCTCCGTTTGAGCTCGTCCTGTACAAGTAGGATAACTGTTGAAAGAACAAAAGGATCATCCAACGAGAAGTTAAATAGAGCTGATTTGGACATGATTCAATGGCTTTGACTTTCGAAGGTCAATAAATCAGGAAAACTGATCGAAATTATGTAAAGAGTTATATCGATGACAAATTTCAGCCAAATGAAACGTTTCCTCTTTCCTGACGTTAAGATATGATATATTGAGGGATACCAGTTGTTGGGTTGCAATGCAGAGTTAGTTCGGGTGTTTAAAACTCTTAACGCTACAGTTATCACTTTTTTCGAAAAAGTGATAACTGCCATTTAAAGAGTCATAAAAAATATCAAAAATATTAATTTAGCACCCGTTCGAATTTCAATGTAATATATCATCTTGATATGAACATAGGAGGTTATTTTTATTGTAATCGCAAGGTATTTCGGCATATTTTTAGCTATTTAAATTTCCGAGGTTACTATTCAAATAATGTGGCACCTTCGGATTAAATGTGCGTACCGACTTCAAATTTGCTCATATCTGACTCATTCTTCCTCCATTTGAACATTTTCCTATAGAATAAATATTATGTGGTGGTCGGTCACCATTCGGGAAGAATTCGGGTGGTTAGACCACTTTAAAATTCACTTATCACTTTTTCAGGAAAAGTGATAACTAAAATTTCAATGGTCATACGGTGAGCAAACGTGCTTCATTGGAACTCGTGCCGCTCAAGTGGAATAATTGATGAAAGAACAAAAGGACCGTGCCGCGGGATCTTAGTTCGAGGTGATTTTGGCATGATTCTATGACTTTGACTTCCGAAGGTCAATATTTCAGGAAAATTGACCGGAATTATGTAAAGAGTTAAAATGACTTCCAGTATCATCAAAATGAATCGTTTCCTCTTTCATCATGTTAAGATATGATATATTGATGGATATTGGCCGTTGGGTCGCAATCCAGAGTTGATTTGGGTGATTAAAACTCTTAAAACGACAGTTATCACTTTTCTAGAAAAAGTGATAACATGAATTTAAAGAGGCATAAAAAATAGCAAAAATATTGTTTTAGTACCCGTTCGAATTTTAATGTAATATTCCATCTTGATGTGAAATAGGTGGTTATTTTTATTGTAATCGTAAGAGATTTCGACATATTTTTAGATATTTAAATTTTGGAGGTTACTATTCGGATAATGTGACAACTTCGGATTAAAAGCACGTACCGACTTCAAATTTGCTCATATCTGACTCATTCTTCTTCCATTTGAACATTTTCCGATAGAATAAATATTATGTGGTGGTGGGTCACCATTCGGGAAGAATTCGGGGTGGTTAGAAAACTTTGAAATTCACTTATCACTTTTTTAGGAAAAGTGATAACTAAAATTTCAATGGTCATACAGTGAGCAAATGTGCTTCGTTTGATCTCGTCTCACTCAAGTGTAATAACTGATGAATGAACAAAAGGATCGCGCCGCAAGATCTTAATTAGAGATGATTTTGGCGTGATTCTATGATTTTGACTTCCGAAGGTCAATATTTCAGGAAAACTAATCGGAATTATGTAAAGAGTTATAATGACTTCAAATATCCTCAAAATGAATCATTTCCTCTTTAATCATGTTAAGATATGATATATTGATGGATAGTGGCCGTTGGATTGTAATCCAGAGTTCATTTGGGTGATTAAAACTCTTAAAACGACAGTTATCACTTTTCTAGAAAATGTGATAACATGAATTTAAAGAGCCATAAAAAATAGTAAAAATATTATTTTAGTACCTGTTCGAATTTCAATGTAATATTCCATCTTGATGCAAACATAGGAGGTTATTTTTATTATAATCGCAAGGTATTTCGACATATTTTTAGATATTTAAATTTCGGAGGTTACTATTTGGATTATGTGTCACCTTCGGATTAAATGCACGTACCGACTTCAAATTTGCTCATATCTGGCTCATTCTTCTTCCATTTGAACATTTTCCTATAGAATAAATATTATGTGGTGATGGGTCGCCATTCGGGAAGAATTCAGGGTGGTTAGACTACTTTGAAGTTCTCTTATCACTTTTTTAGGAAAAGTAATAACTGAAATTTTAATGGTTATACGGTGAGCAAATGTGCTTCGTTTGAACTCGTGCCGTTCAAGTGGAACAATTGATGAAAGAACAAAAGGACCGTGCCATGGGATCTTAGTTAGAGGTGATTTTGGCGAGATTCTATGACTTTGACTTCCGAAGGTCAATATTTCAGGAAAACTGACTAGAATTATGTAAAGAGTTAAAATGACTTCAAATATCATCAAAATGAGTTGTTTCCTCTTTGTTCATGTTAATATATGATATATTGATGGATATTGGCCGTTGGGTTGCAATCCAGAGTTGATTTGGGTGATTAAAACTCTTAAAACGACAGTTATCACTTTTCTAGAAAAAGTGATAATATGAATTTTAAGATTCACGAAAAATAGAAAAAATATTATTTTAATCTCCGTTTGAATTTCAATGTAATATTACATCTTGATGTGAATATAAGAGGTTATTTTTATTGTAATCGCAAGAGATTTTGACATATTTTTAGATAATTTAAATTTCAGAGGTTACTATTAGGATAATGTGACACCTGCAGTTATTTTTGATAGTGCTAAATGGATAGCACCTTCACCTATTTCTTTAGACAATCGACTATCTAATCGAAACAATCGACTGTTCTAAGAAGCAATGTTAGGAAACAAAAGCATCACCTTCACCTATTACTTTATATAGTCAACTGTCTAATTGTAACAGTTGACTATTCATAGAAGTAATGTTTCATAACAAGAAGATGACCTTGATATGTTCCTTAGTACAGTGGACTATCTAATTATAACAACTTGTTTAAAGAAGCTCGTGACAATCGATTGTTCAAAGAAGTTGTGTGAGGAAACAAGAAGATCATCTTCACTAGTTATTTCATACAGTGGACTGTCTAATCGTAACAGTTAATGTTAAAAGTAGTGTTGGGAAACAAGAAGAGCACCTTCACCTGTAACTTTATACAACTGACTGTCTAATGGTAACAGTCGACTGTTGAAAGAAGTAATGTTAGGAAACAAGAAAATTACATCATCTATTACTTTATACAGTTGACTATTGAAAGAAGCAATGTTAGGAAACAATAAGAACACCTTCAACTAAGAGTTAAAGATAGTTGACTGTTTGTAGTACAAAGGGGACTGTAAAGTTAAGCAAAGTTCGCTATGTAGGAGGAAAAGACATCCTAATAATACTAATTACAATACCCACAAGTGTATGCACACTGGTGTATATTACAAACAAATGGATATTGATAGTTGCATCATAATTCGGTGTTAATTTGGGCGTTTAAAACCCTTCAAATCTCACTTATTACTTTTTTAGAAAAAGTAATAATTGAAACTTGCACTCACAAAAAAAAATTGAAATTTGAATAGTAAAAAAAAAAGCAAATATGCTATGTTAAGAGTCATTCAGATATCAGTATAATATCCCGTACTAATGCAAACATAGAAGGTGATTCCAACGCAATTCAAAATAATTTGAAGTTATTTAGAGAAATTTAAATTTCGAATATTACCTTTTTGATAACATGACATTTTTTGATTAAATAATTGTAACGATTTCAAAATTACTCAGATTGGATTCATTCTGCTTCCATTTGAACATATTCCCACAAAATAAACATTCAATATTTGTGTGTCACGATTCAGGAAGATTTCGACATGGCTAGACCACAGTGAACTTTACTTATAAGTTTTTCGGGAAAAGTGATAACTGAAATTTGGACAATCATACCTTAAGCAAATTTGCTTCGTTTTACTTGTTCCACTTACATTAGTATACTCCATCAAGAAAGTGAAGACCTGAGCCATGGGACAGTAATTTGAAGTGATTTAGTCACGATTCAACCACTTTGACTTCCGAATGTCACCAATTCAAAAAAACTGACATGATAACTGTAAAGAGATATAATGGCTATAAATTTTATCCAATTTTTCATTTACACTTATTCGCATGTTAATTGTGATATGCTGATGAATATTGGCTATTGCATCGTCATCCGCACTTAATTCGGATTTTTAAAACCCTTAACACCTCACTTATCACTTTTTAAGAAAAGGTGATAACTAAAATTTGAATAGCCATTAAAATAGCAAATGTGATATGTTAAGATTCATTCAGATATCAATGTAATATCTTATCATAATGTGAGCATAGAAGGTGATTCAAATGCAATTCAAAGTAATTTGAACGTATTTAGAGGAATTTAAATTTCAAATGTTACTATTTCGATAACGTGACATTTTTGGATTAAATGCTTGTAACGACTTCAAAATTACTCAGATTGGACTCATTCTGCCTTCATTTGAACATATTCCCACAAAATAAATATTCAATATTTGTGTGTCACGATTCGGGAAGATTTCGACACGGCTAGACCACTTTGAACGTCACTTGTCAGTTTTTCGGGAAAAGTGATAAGTGAAATTTGGACAATCATACCTTAAGCAAATTTGCTTCGTTTTAACTCATTCTGCTTGCATTAGTATACTTCATCAAGGAAGTGAAGATCTGAGCCACGGGACAGTAATTTGAAGTGATTTAGTCACGATTCAACCACTTTGACTTCCGAATGTCACCAATTCGAAAAAACTGATATGATAAGTGTAAAGAGACGTAATGGCTGCAAATTTTATCCAATTTTATCATTTACACTTATTCCCATGTTAATTGTGATATACAGATGCATACTGTCTATTGCGTCGTGATCCACACTTAATTTGAATTTTCAAAACCCTTAAAACCTCACTTATCACTTTTAAAAAAAAAGTAATAACTGAAATTTAAATAGCCATTAAAAATAGCAAATATACTACGTTAAGATTCATTCAGACACTAGAGTAATATCCTGTCGTAATGTGAGCATAAAAGGTGATTCCAGTGCAATTCAAAGTAATTTTAAGGTATTTAGAGGAATTTAAATTTCGGATGTTACTATTTCGATAACGTGACATCTTTGGATTAAATGTTTGTAACGACTTCAAAATTACTCAAATTGGACTCATTCTGCCTTCATTTGAACATATTCCCACAAAATAAACATTCAATATTGGTGTGTCAATATTCAGGAAGATTTCAACACGGTTAGACCACTTTGAACGTCACTTATCAGTTTTTCGGGAAAAGTGATGATTGAAATTTGGACAATCATACCTTCAGAAAATTTGCTTCGCTTTAACTCGTCCCGCTTGCATTAGTATACTCCATCAAGGAAGTGAAGACCTGAGCCACGGGATAGTAATTTGAAGTGATTTAGTCACGATTCAACCACTTTAACTTCCAAATGTCACTAATTCGAAAAAACTGACATGATAAGTGTAAAGAGACGTAATGGATGCAAATTTTATCCAATTTTATCATTTACACTTTTCTCATGTTAATTGTGATATACAGATGCATACTGGCTATTGCGTCGTGATCCGCACTTAATTTGATTTTTCAAAACCCTTAAAGCCTCATTTATTACTTTTTCAGAAAAAGTGATAACTGAAATTTGAATAGCCATTAAAAATAGCAAATGTGCTACGTTAAGATTCATTCAGATACCAGTGTAATATCCTGTCATAATGTGAGCATAGAAGGTGATTCTAGTGCAATTCAAAGTAATTTGAAGGTATTAGAGGAATTTAAATTTCGGATATTACTATTTCGATAACGTGAAATCTTTAAATTAAATGTTTGTAACGACTTCACAATTACTCAGATTTGACTCATTATGCTTCCATTTGAACATATTCCCACAAAATAAACATTCAATATTGGTGTGTCACGATTCTGGAAAATTTCGACATGATTAGAACACTTTAAAGTTCACTTATTAGTTTTTCAGGAAAACTGATAACTAAAATTTTAATAGTCATACGAGATTGTAATTTGAAGTTATTTGGTCATGATTTAATCAGTTTGACTTCTGAATGTCACTTTTTCTGAAAAACTGACAGGATTACCATAAAGCGTTCTAAAATATCATGCTATTTGCTTCAATTCCAAGCCAACATATAACAATTCGAGCATATTGACTGGCGTATTATAATTAAAGAAGAATTTGAGCATATTGATTTAAAAAGAAAGACAGTCGACTGTTAGCATAAACAGTCGACTATCAACATTAACAAGCCGAAGCAATCATGTTCATATGAAAGATTAGACACTCAACTGTTCTTATAACATCCAACTGTCAATATAATGCGTTTATAATCGAAATTGATAATTTCGAATAGTTGTATTACTGTAAATTTCCTACAATTGTATATTTTGAACTTTTTAATTATATTTACAATAGGATGATGAATCTTGTCTATTGCATTATGGCTCCAAGTGAATTTGTTATAGTTAAATCTCTTTGAATTTTAATAATTGGGTTTTCAAAAAAGTGATATTTAGAAATAGTAAACATAGTAAATTTGCTATGTTTCAAAAAAAGTGATAACTTTATTTCTACCTCTTCTACTTTCACTATAATATTTTAAAAAATACGATAAAAAATTTATGATATTTTTTAAAAATTTTTACTATTGGTAAAAGTGAACTGTTGAAAGAAGTAGCATTAGAAAATAAGAAGATTACCTTGACATGTTATTTTATACAGTCGACTGTTTAATGGTAACAATCGATCATATGAAAGAGTAATCTGCACTTGTTACTCTATACAGTCGACTATCTAATGGTGACAGTCGACTGTCTAAAAGAGTAACCTGCTACCGGTAAAACTGGTTAATGAAAATGGACGGTTGAGATTAAGTGCGCTGATCTGACGGTGGAGGGAAGCTGCTGGACCCTCCATTAGCTGGACAGTAGAATTTTCCCTATTATTAGAGTCTACTAGCTTAGAATTCTTCAGTACACTGCAGATAAACGTAATAAATATCATGATATATTTTATAAAGAACTGAATAAATTATCGTAAAATATAGAAATGTTTAAAAATATGATTGTGTTTAACTTAAAATTAAATCTCTTTTTTGTAAAAAAATTATTTATTTAAAAAGAGCTATGATGTTATTTGTATATTTATAATATGAATATTTTATAATTTTTTATTTTACCAGTGTAAAAATAATACATTAAAAATGAGGACATAAATATAATATTTATCCCTTTTCCACAATAATATGTTAGTGGTATATTGTATTCAAGTCTAGTCACTTAAAATAAGTAGTTTCATTCCATTTCTCAATAGGGGATTTGATTTCCCTAAATGAAGGAAGCTCATTCTCTTAATATATCAATAGAATCAAATCCGAAATAAAAATAAAATACATAAGTTCTATTCTTGTACTCAAAATAAAAAATTTTAATAAAAAATTATAAGTTAATATCTTTTATATATTTTTAAATAAATATTGATATATATTTATTAATGATATTTATTTATTTTCAATAATATATATTCTATTATGTGTTAATATAAAACAAATTAAGGCAAAAAAAAAAAAGCAAGGCGACAGGTTGTGCGTGGGAATGTTTGAACCTTGCACTACTCGCGGAGAGCACAACAGCCCAACCATGCAGCCAAATTGCAACACTTGTTCAATATCTTCTAAAAGTAAATTTATTGAAGAAAAATAATAGAACGCGTGTCATCAGAATACCCTTGTTACCCTCCTTTAGTACATAAGAATAGACTAGTGTAGATGCCCACATTTCGAAAATTTGTTTTTATTTTCGAGTATAAATGAAAATGAAGAGAAAGGTTATAGAATAAATAAAGTGACCAAAGGCCCTTCTCTTCAAGACAAAACTTTGTTATGATGTTCTCATTCTGATCAGACTTGATATAGAAGAACGAGAATGTAGTAGGATATCCTGCAAAGGTCGTATTGGGTAAAGGTCAGATAAATATGTGATTAGGAGTTGCCATGGATCACCCAAAAGAACGAAATAATTTATCATTTTATTGCATAGATTTTAATATTTAATATTTCATAATTTTTAATTCCACAGAAGCTCACTCTCTCAATTGTCGCCTTCTCCGGCCATTGCTCAAATGCCCAAGGTCTCTTCAAGACAATATATCCCTATTTAGATGCAAAGAAACAAAGAGTTATAGAGCTGTATTAACTAGGACATGAAATATTTTACCATCATGCACTGCGAGGACAAAAGATTTTAATATTCAGGACTTCGTTATACAATTCCCTTGCAGATTCACACTCACTGTTCTTCTACAAAATGCAATAAATTCACTAAACTTTGATGCTTTAAATTTGTCATTATCTTGTAGAACACTCCCAAGAACTCATAAATAAGTTGAATATCTACAGAAACCATGGTCAGGAGGGTATTTCTTCTCATCAAAATGTTGAAAGCCATCTGATTAAAGCTAGTAAGGACACGGTGACAGCTTTCACTTTAATAAGAGAAATTGCAATTATTTATAGCCATAAACCAAATAAATGACAAACTAATAGATTTTCTAATGTCCTTTTCCCCCTTGCAGCCTTAGTTCTTTGTCAAGATCCAAGTATAATAACAAGTAAAAAATAATTATTGAATGGGAAAAACAATTACTGAAGGGGAAAAACAATATGAGCTCAACAAATAAGCTATGCCCAAAAATTAGCTATCTCAGAAATGAGCTAGACTAGCAAAAGGCTAAGCTTAAAAGAAAGAAAATAAAGTGAAAATCAACAGTGAACTTATGGAGTTAAAAGCACTCAAAGTAAATTAAAGAGCATAAGAAACACTGCAATCTTCAGAGCTTCAAAAGAACAACGATTGAGGCAAATAATGAATTGAAAATCTACAGATAGATACCTCAAGGGATTCAAGTATAGCTTTGAATATATTCCTCTAAAGGCTGAGACCTTTTATAGAGCCTTTTCAGCCAGCTTCGACTACATCAGTGTAAATTGATTTAATTGCATTAAAGAAGAGTAATTAAATCAAAGAATTGGTAAGAACAAAAAGCAAGAGGGAATCAGATAAGTTTAAGATCACTAACTCACGCCAACTTTTTAGGTCTAGCCTATAATTATCAGTCTATGTAAGAACAACAGCCCAAGTAGACATCATTGATCCTATTTCTACTGGAGAAGGAGGTTTGCTTGCTACTACCTGGTATTGAGATGACAACTAAACAGTTAACACCAATACAAAATGATGCAGCATAAATGGTAACAAAATGATAGATACATTAATAGTACCTGCATCCCAGAAATTCACATATTATAACAAAGACAGAAGTGGTTACATGAGAGCTCAATTTGGGATGAACTACTTGCCACATAATTTCCATTGCTTCTCGGTGTCTTCTTGAGCATTGACCCTAACAAAGTGATAGTGGCCAAACACTCCAATGCCTGCAGAAGAAAAAACATAGCATAAATGAGCGGAAAGATAATTCCAATGAATCCAAAAAATAAGAATTCTGAGTCTTAGCTTCCATTCCCATACCACTGACATCAAAGACGGATCAGCCCAAGATTTAATGACTTGATAAAAATAAGGAGCAGAATCTTCTAATATCTCTTGTGCATTATAGCCATGACCAATAGTTAGAGCCAACAACCCTAATATGATGCATGAAATATTTAAAATGCATCATCACTTAAAACATTTATATTAGTTATTTAATAATGTATTACTCACCAATAGTTTGAGATGCCAAAGATATCTTTTAGCAGAAACCTTATCGATTGAAGCTAAATATTGATAGGGCAAGGCAGCAAAACCGGATAATAGCACCAAATAATATGGAAAAGACAATAAGACATGCTTCTTGGCAGGTTTTAGTGGATAAAGGATTGATCAAAGTGCAATATTAGTTTATCATAAGAAACTCCTAAAAATGATTTCATCTAATATGCTGCCAATTATTATACAGTTTCCATACCTGACATTTGCATACAAAGCCGACCCCAAGGCTAGAATTAAGCATATTACACAACCCTACAATGGCAATAGACATCATTAAAAAAAAGCACATTGAGAAGCTTCAGACAAACCATCCATAACAACGACAAAGCAAAGAACAAATAGGAAAATCAAAACAAAGAGACGCCAAAACGAAATCACCACCTATAAATCAAAGCCATGATGGAAACCGACGATCCAATGACCAGAGTAGCCCAATACCATAGGGAGGAGATACAAGTAACAGAACAGTACCCGAGGGAACTACCGAGTCTGACCTCCACAGAACAGCAGAAGAAAGAACAGGTGGGAAACTGATGTTTAGGTCAACTGGTGAAGCAGACCGAAGGGGTAAGGAAGAGGAGGCAACGCCTATCCTTCAGAAGAAATTGATGTTTAGGTCAACAGACGCCAGGATTCAACCGACACAGCTCAACGGAGGAAAGGCGATCGCAGGGACAGACCCCCAAAGCCCGAAGAGAGAAGAGAAGACATCACTCCCACGATTGCGACGATGGACCCTCGAAGGCCGGAGAGAGAAGAAATCACTCCCTGTCAGTAACGGAAACAAATCTAAAGCGGAGATAGGCCCGAAAGAGAAAGAAGAAGTGCAACCGCAGCCGTGGGCGAATGACAGAAATGGGGGGAATAGATTAGTGTTTTCAAAGCTGCACCGAGCAGAGAAGCACTGGGGCAAATTGGATGGACTACAGAAAGTGCGTACCTCTGAAGCTGGCGTGGAACAAGGAGATCCCTATAAAGAATAGAAGAAAGATGGCGTGGCAGCACTGGGAAGAGAAAATTGCACCAATTGTGCAAAATGTTTTGCCAAGGTTTCTTTTTGGTGTAAACAAAATTTTCATTTCTCATTACTATAAAATCTTTTAAATTTGTTCCCTCTTGATACAATCCATTAATTTGTCCTAACAGTGTTAAATTTGAAGCTCACATGGCATCCAATTAAATTTGAAGCACGCTGGGAATAACTTGTTACTAAATTTTAGTATATTAAAAATATAGATAAAGACAGATTCTCAGTTATAAAGAATAGAAGAAAGATGATGTGGAAGTATTTGAAATAACTTGTTAGTAAGTTTTAGTATATTAAAAAAATATAGATGCGAATTCTTTGCTTCACAAGCTGATTTTCGTACGTTTTTTCGCATTCCATCATTTAGAAGCACCAGAAGTATTGATCCGTTGTGCTTTACTCTTTTATCTATATCAATATTATCAATCACGTTAGTAAAATTACTTATATATTTATCTGCTTTTTTTCCTCTATTATCCTCTCCCCTTTACCTCATATTTCATGTACATTTTTTCCTGCTTCCCGCCATTTTCATTATATAAAATCACCTAACTTTTTCAAAAATTTTATTTGCTTTCACCTTTGATTTATCAAAAAATTACAACACCTAGAAAATTAAGAGCAGTTAAGATTTCATTCAATCGCCTCCGCGTTTGTTTCTTTCACCAATTTCACTAGATAACAAGATCCTAACCGTTCACCGTCAAACATCTAGTAAAATGAACAGGAACAGAAAGGGAAAGTGATAAAACTGGAATGCGGGCATCTCCATGGCACTTTACTTTCGAGGCAAGGAAAAGAACAGCTGATATTTCACAAACCGCATCAAGTGGTAGGAGTCCTTCGGATTATTTATTTGACACTGCACCGACGCAGCCTTGTAGCTTTGGATTTTGACATAACCTAATTTGATCGGTTTCACTAAGAATGGCCCCTTCCACACAGTGTCAGATCAACATTGATGACAATAGTTCTGGTAAGCTTACACAAAGAAGAGATCTTTGGGCTTGTTCGATGTACCACTGCATGTTATAAGTAGTCCTCTAATATGATATCCTCTATGTAACACCTGTTTGTCTAATCGATAAACAGAGATCCGGTTTTCTTATTATTTATTATTGACCATTTACAGGAAGCGATGCTGAGCCTCAGATGGATTTTAGCTCCTATTTGCCATTATACAAGGCCACTCTTAGTGGTAATTGGGATCATGCGAGTAAATTCTTCGATAAACACCCAGACGCATTGAAAGCCAGGATTGCCCCGACTCTCGAGACAGCTCTTCACATAGCCGTTGCAGAGATGAGCAAGAGCGGGCCCGACTTTGTAGAGAAATTGATAGACAGAATGTCCCCGGAAGCGCTCGCATTGACCAGCAGTAGAGATGGAACTGCCCTGGCCACTGCTGCACGGGCCGGTAATATAAAGGCAGCAAAGTTGCTGGTGAGCAAGAACCAGGGGTTGCCCCTTATGCGAGACTCGAGCAATGCCGTGCCTCTCCACAGAGCTGCACAGTTCGGCCACCGGGAAATGTTTGACTACTTACTTGAAGTCACCAAGAATGATGTGGAGCCGAGCCCGTTTGTGGGTGAATCGGGTGTTTTAATCATTCGACATCTCATTTTTGCTGAATTCTACGGTGAGCACATTGATCTAAACACGGTAGTCGAAGGATTTTGAGTCAATCCATTCCGTTTAGATGATATCTTAGACAAGAAGTCATTCCTTTAGGTTTGTGGCAAATGCTTCAGTGCTTCAAAGCCAATCATAATTTTGAAAGTTTTTTTAACTTTCATCATTTCGATAAGTAATTTATTAGAACCGCACAGACCATCGGCGCCATGATCCAATACTAGTTGATCGAGTATGATTTCCCATTGAATTGGTGATCTTCCTTGTTTGGATGAACTGATCGTGAGCTTTACAGATTTGGCTCTGGAGCTTATTCAACGATATCCTGCATTGGCTACATATGATGACAATGTTACTATTTCTCCGCTAGCCACAATGGCAATCATGCGATCAGCTTTCCCCTTCGTAGTGCAGCTGACAGGGTGGCGGAGGTTCATAATCTCCTGTAAGTCCCTCAAACTGAGCAAATAATCTTAGGTGAAACTGAACTGGATTTATCATTCAGTGGAATCTGTCACGAATGACCAATTATATTGAGTTTTAAATCTCATATTAAGGAGTAAAAACCTTCGGAACTAAGTACCAATATATAATAATTTAAACTTTTAGATGAAAACATGATGCAGCCTCTTCCAGGCATAGGTAGAAATTTTACAAATTCACTTTACCATTTGCTTGGTCAAGATATTTTGACTGTATAGATTTTCAGTTTTTCCCCATTACACAATAGTGTTTGTATGTTAGGGATACCAATAGAAGCTTGCTCGAACCGCTTGTTTGACAGGGCAATTCTTAGGAATTATTTGGTGTTCGAGAAGTTGCCCTTGAATCAGGATAAGATCGAATAGAAATTCACTTTTACCTCAACATTTCTTTCCTGGCAGTGCTATGTCCGAGGCCTTTCCATAAACTGAAGATTAAGCATCACCAATCACTCCAAATAGTCAAATTCTTATGTAAGGAAGCGGCAGCTATGGACTATAAACGGGCAGAGTCAATTATGAGGAGACCTTTGTTTGATGCAGTGTCACACGGGATCCGTGAAATAGTTGAGGAGATCGTGGAGGCTTTTCCACCTGCTGTATGGTGGTCTAGCGATGATGGGAAGTGTCACAACATATTCCAGAAATCGGTTTTGCACCGCCAACCGGCTATATTCAATCTCTTATACCAAACGGATCAACCCACTAGCTTGATAGCTTCTCGGGACAGATTCAACAACAATATATTGCATCTTGCAGGGGAGTTAGCACCTTCTGACCAACTTAATCGTTTTTCTAGTGCTGCACTACAGATGCAGTGGGAGCTGCTGTGGTTTAAGGTTAATTTCCTTATTCTTTCATCTATTGGGTTGTTAATTCCGTATCAGACAAATAATTGATTGAGAGACTTAATAATTTTGGTTTTTAGGTGGATATGGTCCTCAATCTTTTATGAACTTGTTGGAAATCGTATGGTAGTGATTAGGGCAAAGCAAATACGAAACATAACAAATAAAAACACACCAATTTACTTAAAAAATCATAAATGATGGGAGGAGGGACAAATCTACTATATTCGAAAAATTGGTATGAGAACCAACTTGGGGTTGGCCTAGTGGTTCCCTCACTAGACCCCCAAATGGGTGATCCAAGGATGGAATCCCAGGTTGGGAGGGTCAACGGGAATTTTCCCAGGGATCCCGGCCCGACCGCGTTTAGTCTCGAGGTGCGCTTCGGCTGGTCCGGGGATACTGCGTGGTGAAAACCAAAAAAAAAAAAATTGGTATGAGAGGTGAGGAAATTGGCAATAGTCAACGAAATAATCCTTAAAATCTCGAAATAACACAATATAGGGAATTCTAATTATAAAGTGGGTCAAAACCAGTTTGTAGACCGGTCAAACAGGCCTGTATCCTGGGGCTTCTTCGACCAAAACAGACAATTGTCACTATTATAACATTTTCTCCGCAATGCAGGAAGTGGGAAAGTTTGTGCCGCCTGCCTTCGAAAAAGAAGTGAATTGTGAAATGAAAACCCCTGCAATGGTATTCACGGAGGCACACAATGAGCTACTCATCAAGGCGGAGAAATGGATGAAAAACACGGCGAGCCCATACTCTTTAGTAGCGGCACTCATCGCCACGGTGATGTTTGCTGCTGCCATCACCGTGCCTGGTGGCAGCAACAATGCTACCGGCTTTCCGGTGTTTAGAGCCGAGAAGGCCTTCATGGTATTCGCAATCTCTGATGCACTCTCACTCCTGCTCTCCATCGTTTCCATCATAGTATTCCTTTCTATCTGGACTGCCCCATGTGCCGAGTCAGACTTCCTACATAAATTGCCCAAGCGCTTAGTGATTGGACATGTTACCATTTACTTCTCCATAGTCTCCATGATGGTGGCGTTCAGTGCAACTCTATATCTTTTTTACGGTCACAACAAGGCTTGGGTCTTGGCACTAGTGGTGGCAGACGGTAGCATACCTGTAGCTTTATTCTGGTGTTTACACGCCCTCATTGCTGATATGACACGGTTGACATATGCTCCAAACATCTTCAGGAAACAATGCAATCGCCCCTTCTACTAGACAGCTACTGCTTACACCAAAAGTATAAATACCATTGTAAATATTATTCCCAAACCTGGAATGGAACAAACCAATCCAACAGCCTATTTGGTAATATGGAGTGAAGAAGGTCTGTATGTTGTGACATTGTATCGATAAGAATAAATTTTCTTGTACTTACTTTTCCATCTCAATCTACGTTTCTACATTTACTTTCTTCGCCTCGTGTTTTCTTTGGAGCTCGATCCTTCATTCCCAACCTTGCTAGCATTGCTCGTTCTATGGTGCCAGCGAAAGAAAGTAGGTTCTCGAGTATCTTTTTCATTCCAAGCCATTTTTCCCCAAGCGACTTGAGTGCCATGACCTTAAAATGAAAGGGAGAGACGTGCACCAACTATAAATAACAGGAGCTTGGTGCTCATCATGTAGTCTCTCCCAGCTCATTCTAATTTCTCATGAGCATTGGAATAAGCAATGCCAAAAGTGCCAAAGATGGTAAAAGTGCTTTTTTTTTTCTTGAAGATAAACGAGCTTAGTATATTGGTATTAGTCGAGGTTCGACCACCATCTTTGAAACTTTCATACTCTTATGCCCATAGACCTCTCAAGAAAGTGCCAAAAAGATAGACAAGGAAAGCTTCATTCATTTCCTATTACAGAAATACCTTAATGTACGAATCAGTCAACGACCTAGGCTTTGAGCTCGGCCTCACTCTTCGGCACTACCTAAATTTCCCCAAGTCATATTAGAAAAAGATCTTGCTAAACAAATAGATAATGAAATCTAGAAAATAAGAAAATAAGATCGTACTGGTAGCTACCTTTTGAATTCCCCAAGTCTCTGATAGGAATGTGTATGTGTTGAAAGGGCTGTTGCAGACCTATTGTAAAGCCCCTGGACAGCTTGCAAATTTCTCTTAACCCTCTGTGTTCTTTAGGGGTGTTTGTTTCTATGTAAAGTGGATACTTTACATTGGAAAGTAGAATGCTGGTTCCGGCGGAAGCATTCTTGGATTCCATCATGAAAACACAGCCTCATGGGTGGGGCCCACCTCTACAAAATTCAACAAAAATTAAATTACCCAATTTACCCTTTCCTTCCTAAAAAGTTGAAACTAAAGTAAGGGCATTATTGTAAAATTATATTCAATTCTAATCACATCAAATATTATAATATTATCTTTTCAACAACTTTTCCACCAACCTAAAATACTTACCAAACACAACAATTTCATTTTTACAATCCACTTTCCACATAAAATAACTTTCCATGTAATCCAACTTTCCCCTTTAATCTAAGATTACTTGAACCAAGCAACCCCTTACTGGAAATACAAAAGAAGAAACTAAGAGGAATTTGCGTCAGTTATTGTGTATTGACTTTGATTGAAGCTACCTCGTGAGGTATCTAGGACTACCCATGGAATAGGGGAAAAATATAAGAAAAGCTCTAAGGTTTGTTAAGGAGAGAATATAAAAAAAAAAAAAAACTGCAGGGTTGGAAGTGCACATTGCTTAGTCAAGCACGGGAGAAGATTGTGTAATATAGACCTATTGTAGACATGTGAAAATTACAATAACGTCACCTTATGCTTTCCTTAAGGAGCAGCAACAGAAGATTTCCTATCAATAACCGTCAAGCTCACATAAAGCAGATAGTTGGCTATGGGGGAAAATTTGCGCTTTAGATTGTTTCTCCTTTGGAACTGTTGCTCTAATGCTAATGCAGTTTTTAGCACTTTGAAGACAAGAAGGATTGTCGGAGAAGGAATTATCCATTATGTGACTGAGAGGAAAGCACTGTTCATGCTCCTCTACTTCGTGATTTGTGCCGATATGTCTAGACAATACCTCTATTACTTCTCGGGATAGATGGTTAGCTGAGATCTTCACTTTAAAGGGCTTGACTGGCACTATATGAAATGGAGGATACCTCCCTTGGATACTATCATGATAAATATGGAGGTTGCATAGGATGTTAGCACTGGTGAAGTTGGGTGTGTGGTGGTCGGGAGGAATTCTTATGGATAGTTGCAAAAAGTAATATATAAGAAAAAACTGACAAGGGATGTTCTTCTAGTCGAGGCTTTGGCCATAAAGGAATTAAAGTTAGCTAATAAGTATCACCGAAAGAAAGTAGTTCTGTGAGTCTACCTCAGTAGTGACTTGCAATTATCTCGACACGGTAGTGGAGATGCCTGTATTGTTAGTCAAATGCTTAATGAGGTAGGTGCACTATTGTCTACCCGAATAGACTCTTTGAAGTTGACGTGAAGATTCAGTGGACTCCTCATGGTGCTAATATGGTCAATGGCAAGGTGCCTAAGGACGGTTATGAGAATATCAGTATGGATAATTGGGAGGCTATCCCTCCATGCTCTCTAGCTCTCTCACTGCAAGTTGATTCTTTTCGTTCCTCAAATATGGTGTACTATGTAAACTCTTGATGATTGAATAAAATTATGGTATGTTTGATTGGCAAAAAAACCACTTTTAAAAGGCATATATGATATATTACTAGCCTTTTCTTGAATATTTTAAATCTTCTAGAGCGATATTAACAAACTCCCTTTTCAATATTTTATTGTGTTTTTTGGTAAACTGCAATTCCAGCTAGTGATTGCAAGCAAGTATGCATCATGTTGTGTAAATAAGAGTGCACGCAAGTACACGTATCACAAGCAAGTAATAAAGGATAATTAGGTACCGTTACCACAAGAATTCCTCTACTAAGCACTAAAATTAGTACAATTATATCCAAATTAAGTCAATCGAATATTGGAAGTAGAAAACAAGTAATTGTAACAGAAATTAAGCAAGCAAGAATCAATACTCCTAGGGTTCATAACTTCTGCTATTCTAATATTAAGTCAAGTCCTTCTCTCATGTAACTAACTCCACCACATTGTCAACCTAGGATTCTAGGGTTTCCCCACTACCTCCTTACGCACATCTCGATGTCGCAAGAATCTACCTAAGCAGAAGATACTAAACCACTCTAATTCTATGAGATTAGATTTGAAAGGCAAATTAAACCAACGCTAATTGGCTATTTATGGTGCTTACCATCTCTCGATACGCTTGTATAAATAACCTCACCTCTCCGCGTAAATTAACCTATATTGTGCACTTTCTAGCGTGATTTTGATTCCCCCTCTCTAGGCCCCTCTCAATCTCCAAATCATTCTCGTGGGTAATCAAGTTAAAAGAAAGTATAGGGTACAAGATATACATAAATAACACCCAGGAGACTTGACTCGATAAATTATATACATGAGAGAAAAAAACTTTACTTAAAATAGCAAAATAGGTTCCATTGATACCCCTAGGAATTTAGGGATTTAGTTTAACATAATAAGAGAATATAAGAGTTGGAAGAGAAGATAATATTATAAAAACATGAAGGAAAGGGATAGAAGGATCTCTAGATACTAGAGGAGTCGAATCTCTCGATCACGCATTCATAATTTTTAAGCAAGAACCCTTCTTATGGTAAGCTTATGCAAAGAAGAGATGTTTGGGCTTGTTGGACGTGCCACTGCATATTTTAGTTAGTCCTCTAATGTTATATCCACTGTGTAATACCTGTTTGTCTAATCAATACATGAAGATCCGATTTTCTGATCATTTATATATTGTTGACCATTTACGATGCTATGCCTGAAATGGATTTTAGCTTCTATCTGCCATTATACAGAGCTACCCTGAAAGGTAATTGGGTTGCTACACGTGAATTCTTCTATCAATACCCAGATGCAATGGAAGCCAGGATTGCCCCGACTCTCGAGATAGCTCTTCACATAGCTGTTGCAAAGACGAACAAGAGCGGGCTCCACTTTGTCAAGACGATGATAGAGAGGATGCCCCTGGAGGCATTTGCATTAACAGATAGCTGCAATCAAACCGCCCTGGCCACTACTGCATGGTTCGGTAATGTAGAGGGAGCAAAGTTGCTGGTGAGCATGAACCCAAACTTGCCCCTTATGCGAGACTCGAGCAATGCCATACCTATCCACAGAGCTGCACAGTTCGGCCACTGGCAAATGCTTACTTACTTGAAGTCACCAGGGATGGCGTGGAGCTGAGCCCGTTTCTGGGTGAATCGGGTGTTTTGACCGTTCGCCAGATCATTTTTGCTGAATTCTATGGTGAGTACATTGATTTAAGCAAGCGGTCAATGGATTACAGGTTAGTCTATTCCATTTAGGTGATATCTTGGACGGGAAGTCATTCCTTTAGGTTTGTGGCAAATGCTTCAGTGTTTCAAAGCCAATCATAATTTTGAAATTTTGTTAAACTTTGATCATTTTGATAAGATGAAGATGGAACTTATAGAACACTGCTCAACCCTTGTGGGAGAGCAAAAATTAGGATGCACCTTGCTAATTAAATGAAATTTTCATTCACATTGTACAACCTGAAGATCAAGATTGTACAAGTCCAGGCCAGGTACCTTACCCATAAAAAAATTTTAGCCGTCTATATCGGACAGTAACTAGGAAATCATAACTAAGGACATGGCAAGCACAACCGTTGCCTCATTTTTTGTTAAGGTTGATAGAGAGAGAGGGATGAAACTTAGGAGTGAGTCTAGACTCACTACAAGAAAATGGCTTATTTCTGTGAGAAACTTCCGTGAAAAATGGCAAACGGAAAACACCTGTCAGATTTCCATAGGAAAAATCTAACGGTAAGAATTTTCGTGAGAATTTTGTGAGAATTTCGTGAAATGTGACCTATAGGGATTTTTCCCAGTTTCCGTTAGAATATTGCTCACGAAAATCTAACGATAAAGATTTCTGCTAGAAAATATTGAACGAAAATTCAATGAAAATATAACAATTGATATTGTTAGCTAAATATCTCGCGGAAATCGTGGGAAAATTTTGCTGACCCTTTTTCGTGAGTAATATTCTCACAAAAATCTAACGATAATATTATTATATAAGAAATATATTCTACTCACAAAAGTCACCGGATGCTCAGAACGATGTGGCATTTAACAAATTTCTCAACTGATTTCGCCTCCTAACCATTATCAAGTAAGGTTATCTCTTAACTCCTTCGATTGATCAGCTTTTGATTAAACTTAGTACTTAAATATTACTGTCAGTTTCCAACAGGTTGTTGCTTCTATTATAATATTTCTCATATGTTGAATGCTTGTTTTCGTACCATATTTTCCTCTTTTTTATCTACAATGTGCATCATAGGAGCATTGCCTTGGTTTTATTACATTTTTTCATTAGTATTTGTCATGTTAGTTCGTGTATTTATCTTATTTAAGAGTATAATTAGATAAATTTATTATATATTTTATTTAATACATAGAAGAATATATATATATATTAGATTATAAAAATAAGATTATATCTATGTATATCTTCCTAATTCACAATATCCTCTATTTTTAATAGGTAATTCACAAAATCTTCCTTTTCTATAGATAATTTACAATATCTTCTTAATTAAGATGTCAATCCGTATTACACATGAAATTGTAACATACATGGTTAACAAAAATCGAATATGAGTGTGATATAAAAAAAAAAAGATTTTACATATTAAGAGATGAAAGTGGTAACAAATTAGGACCACAATAATTTTTAGATCTCAATAATATCACAATATTCTTTTATAGATATTATTGTGTGATATATCCTATTTGATTTCGTTAAAAAAGATATTATTATGTATATTCTTTATTAGTTTATTGTCGTAATTAAATATGTTATGTTTGCACATTATAGATGGATATTCCTCCGAATAGATTGTGGATGTATAATAGGTTATATCCCAATCGTGGAGGCATCAGACGGGAGTTCTTAGATGGGGTTGAGACATTTATTGATCATGCTTCTACTTTGCCTCATTTCCAAATGGAGGGCACCATCAGATGCCCGTGCATAAAATGCATTAAATATGGCAGACTTTTAGTTCCTGAAAAAATTAGAAATCACTTGTACAAGTGGGGATTTAAAAGTGATTATTGGTATTGGACGGATCATGGGGAGGTTCATCCAAATGAGTATGCTGATCATATGCAAAATATTAACTATGCTGCACCAAACTCTTTACAACCACAATCGTTACAGCAATACAGGGCAATGGTGATTGATGCAGGCATGCAAGAATTCAGTAACATTTTTCCTGGACATGATGACAGGCCAACTGTTGAACCTATGGGCACACCAAGTGCTAGAACAAATGGAAATGATGAACAACCCAATTCAGAATGTCAACAATTTTATGACATGTTACAAGAGTTAGAAAAACCCTTATGGGCTGGGTGCAAGTCTCACTCGGCTTTATCCCTTGTTGTACGGTTGATGAGTATTAAATCAGATTGGCATGTGCCTCATGATGCAATGGATGAGATTCTCCACCTCATAGCTGAATGCACCCCAGCAGATGCTACGGTTCCAAAATCATATTATGAGGTGAAGAAATTAGTGTCAAGACTTGGACTTGTTTCTCAAAAGATAGATTGTTGTTTGAATGGGTGTATGTTATATTATAAGCATACTCATAATTTGGATAGGTGTACCTTCTGTGATGCACCAAGATATAAGCCACGATCAGAAGGGAAGAGCAAGTCTAAGCCTATTCCATTCAATAGGATGCACTATATGCCCATCACTCCACGATTAAAACGACTTTATGCATCCATGAGTTCAGCACCTCATATGAGATGGCATTATGAGAACAGAAGAGCCGAAGGCGTAATGTGCCACCCTTCAGATGGGAATGCGGTGGGCACCTAGTGATGAGGAATTCATGTGGAACGCTTTTAATAATAAGGCTTCATCTCGGTTGAGTGACATGTACGTGGAATGTAAAAAGAAGATGAAGCCAGCAGATTGGATGGGAGAATCTTTTTGGCGTGCATTACAAGAACGCTGGGAAACCGAGGAATATCAAAGATATTCAACTTCAAACAAGAACAATCGAAAGTCTTCTGTTGGCGGAGCAGTGCATGCGGGTGGATGTGTATCCGCCGGAACTCATCGATATCGAATGGTTAATTTACTATAATTATTATTCCACTCTTTTACTAATGATGTTTAAATGCAATATTCATTTTTCTTTATATTTTCTAGGCCAAAGAAACAGGAAGGACTCCATCATTGTACCAGCTTTTTCTTAGGATGCGACGAAGTAAGAAAACAGGACGTTTCGTGGATCATCGAGCAGAGCAATTCAATGTAAGTCTTCCTTATACCTACTACCAAATATTAGATTGGCATTATTACCTCTCATTTTGAGGATAAACTATACTACTCATTTAGATATATCTTGCTATTTATTTATTAATTTATTGTGTAATAGAATCTTTTTTATGATTGTATAGTGGTGCCTATTTTTTAGACTTGATCTGTTATTTGAAGTGGGTTAGACAATTTTATTGCTTGTTTTTAGGGTATATTTTTTCTTACTTACCTTTCAATGATGTAGGAGGAGTTCACTCAGGCATTGCGAGACTCGGGTTTGGATGGTTCGCTAGAGAATGAACTCAATGATCCCATGAGCCAACCGACAGTAATGCAAGCGTGGGAAAAGGCGGCGGGCGGGAAAAAAAAAGGTCGAATATATGGGTTAGGTGCAGTGTCCGAAGCAATCAAAGACTTGCCTGAAAATATTGGATCATCTCGTGCATCGGAAGAGCAGATGGAGAGAATGCAAAATAACATCACCCAGTTGACTGAGGAATTACGACAAACTAAGAAGGGACAGGATGAGCTGCAGACACAGATGACAGTAATTAGTCGGATGCAAATTAATCTAGCACAAGATATGCAACAACAGAGGAATATGCTGCAACAGATATTGGTTCCATCTCAGCCGTGGGGGTTCATGCAACAGATGCAACAAATGCAGTCACAGCCACCGCAGCCATGGGCTAGACCACATATGCAGCCGCCACCACAATCACAAGCTCGACAACCTCACATGGAACATGTTGATAATTCACAACCATCAGATAGAGTCCCCTTCATGAATCAAGATAATAACTCTGATGTTGGATCTGATGATGAAACTCAACCTTAGTGTTCTCATTTGCACTTTTGATTTTAGGATTCATAGATAGCAATACTCTTTCTAATGTTTATGGTTTAGTACTCTCAGATGAAAGTATTTCCAATTTGATTTAATAGTTATATTCTTCTTGTTTATTTTTTAATGAATTGAATATTAATAGAACGTGATATCTATCATGAGAATATTCGAAAGGAAATTTTGTTGAAATGGTAGAGATATATCACGGGATGCAACAACTCATTCTCCGAGAGATTTCTATCAGAAAAATTAGTGAAAAATTTACAAAAAAAATTACATTTCGTGAGAATATTGACAAAATTTCATGAAAAGTTTACGTAGAAATAATCCAATGGAATTCAAACGGAAAAATCTGTGAGATTTTTGTTAGATGTATCAAACGGAAAACTGACGGAAAAGTTTTTCTGTTAGATTACTGATTGATTATTTTTATGGATTTCTCACGAAAATTTTCGTTAGCATTGCGTCAGAAACATCTTACGGAAGCTTTTCGTTAGAATATTCTCATGGAAATCCAACGGTGATCTCTGTTAGATTTCCGTCGGAAATATCACACGGAAAACTGACAGAAAATATTTTCCGTTAGATTACCAATTGATTATTTTGATGGAATTCTCACGAAAATTTTAGTGAGCATTGCGTCAGAAACATCTGACGGAAACTTTCCATTAGAATATTTTCATGGAAATCCAACGGTGATCTCCGTTAGATTTCCGTCGAAAATATCACTCGAAAAACTGACAGAAAATGTTTTCCGTTAGATTACCGACCGATTACATTGACGGAATTCTCACGCAACTTTCAGTGAGCATTGCGTCAGAAACATCAGACGGAAACTTTCCGTTAGAAAATGGTTTTGGAAATCCAACGGAAAGTTTCGTGAGATTTCCGATGCACCCCAACTTACGGTATGTTACGTGAGATTTCCGTTAGATCAATATTTTCCGACAAGCAAATATCCGTGAGACCGCATTCGACAGAAATCTAACGGAAAATTGACAATTCCGTCAGATTTAACCTTGTTTTCCATCGGATTTGTCTCACGGAAATCACAGAAATTCTTGTAGTGACTTTCTACCGATACAAGGAAGAGATACTGTGACTTCATTCACATGTGTGTAATGGCAGGGAATACATAGCATAGTTCATTAGTTTGTGACTTTGATCCTTCTTAGATGAATCACGGATTGTGATGCAGGCCTTCATGTTGGGCTCAGTAGTCTTGGGACAACCATGACCTGATTAAGCATCGTTACCGGAAAGAGTTTGAGACATGGTTTTTCAATCAAGGTCAAGACGGTCATTTTGGAAGGAATTATGCTTTTCCTAACCTCTATTATGTAGTTTGTTCATGGCATGGTTGGGTTTAATGACACATTAACTTTTCTGTCATTTACCTGACTTTCCATATCTAGCCTTACCATAAGGGAATCATCATAGAGGAGCTTATAGACGTGGTTAGGTAACATAACATTCAAGAAGTTCTTTTTTCCCTTTTGTTAAACGATATTCCATCAAAAATTTAAAATGTTTTATACTAGTGTGTTAAATCACTATTGAATTATGATATACACTTTCATTATAAAACTTTGTCATGGACTTGGTTGTCTACAGAAGCTTCCGTAAAAAAATTAAGGTATTTTGACTATAACTTCTATAACATTTTATGACATGCAAATCTTATGTGGGAATCATGCATGCATAAATACTAATGTGACTTGGACATGCAATACTGATAAATTAAATAAAATATAAAAAGTAAAAGTTTATAAATATCTATAATTATAGAAAACTATAAAAACTTTGAAAGAACCAAAAGATTTTCCAAAAATTTAACTTTCAATTATGTCTCTATCTGTATAAAATTAGGTAATGTTTGCTCAAGTCCATCTACGCTTCAATTAGGCACTCGAATGCTTCAATCAAGTCCACCGGTCAAAATGGAAGTAGACATGCCACTACCCTTTTTTCTAAAGTGAAGGAAGAATGTTAGCATCGATTAGGTCCGGTCCACCGCTTCTTTCCTCCTCTACATTTTTCGTCAATTTCTGGTTTTTCTCCATTTTCTCCCTGGAAATTTAAAACTAGTGCTGCTTGCTATTGAAGTCAACCCTAAAATAAATTTCTCATTCAAGTTATAAAACCCTAAACGTACAACAAATATTTAGTAAGTAATACACAACGATTTTATCATACAAGACCTAGTCGTGCAATAACACTTGAACAATTGGGTGAAATTTTAAGATTTTAAATTTCAAAGATGACAGTGCATGACATCACGTAATTAGATATTATACGGCAAAATCATTATATATTATTCATTAAATATTCTCTTCGTCAGGGACAATAGAACACTAAGTTATTGGAGGAAATGTTCAGCGAAAAAAGAAAAGTTGTTGGAGGAAATTACTGCTGCTTTGTTACTGATTTATTTTAAAAAAAAGGGTAAATTGCATTGAAAAAGAGCATGCGGTTTAGGACATTTTTCAACAAAAGCCAAACTTTTGAAATTAAAAAAAAAAATAAAGCATGAGATTTTATTTCATTCCCAAGTTAGACCAATCCGTTAAGTGTTTACATGGCAGGTCACACTTGACTCTTTTTTGCCACGTGGCTATAGCCATGTATTTAGACTAATTTATTTAGGCTAATTTATTAAATCTAAAATTAACTTCCCCCACGGAAGCGTTTCCTTTCTATTCCGTGGAAAAACGTTTCCTTTTGTTCCCTTGATCAATTTGCAGAGGGTTTCGATTGTCTCGGCAATTTGGAGGTGGAGTTCAGTCGGAATCTTGAGCCAGCTGGTGAAGGAGAGCCAATTCTAGAGGAACGATCGGGAATGAGATATTAGTGGTGATCGCTGAAGAAGCTCCTCAAGCGAAAGGTGGAAGAATGACTGATCTGATATGATTTTTGATAACAAAGAGTTTATTCTTCCCAGCCATGAATACCCCATAAACTTATAGAAACAGTTCAGTCCATATGCAAAACTCATACGTGAGCAGCTTCACCAAGGATGCTCAAGAGGATTCAAACCTCCAACCTCGTAGTAATAACATTATTCATATTATTATTTAATGTTGGGATTTACGCCTGATTGTTGATGTTGGAATTTTGAGTGTGACTATGGTGAAAAAACTGAGAAGTAAAAGAAGAAATATGAACACTAAATATACATGGTAAAATTCTCACATAAAGGAAATCTCCACAGCATAGAACAAGCAATCCACTATATCAAAATAGGAGATTACAGCTTCACAGAGATCCTCGATCCTATATTCAAACTCCTGTTACAACTCCACTTAGAAAAGAGTCTCAACCCGATGTTTCAAGTTCTCACGCCCTAATATTACAGAGAAATTTCTCATAAAAATCACTCACAAGATACGTCACTCTTACCCACAAGATTCTATTAAGCCCTATTTATAGGGATCTGATACAATTAAAAAGATATTAGATATCTTTGCATCATATTCTAGAAAATATTTCAATTTGATTTGGGATGAGATTACATGAAATCATTATATTTCAAATTCAAAATAAAATTTTCACAATTTCCACTATCTGACAGATATTCGGATCTCACGAGTATCCGACTTGATGGAAATAATTTAATCATTCATCGACCATGCACGTGCAGTCAAACTTTGGTGAAAATATTTGGCCCCAAAAAGAAACTTTTTTCACTCAGCAAAATAAAAAAGAAGCGATTTTTTGGACAAAAGGGGTATAAGAGGATATTGGACGAAATTCATGTCTATCGTTAATATTGTCGTCCAAATTCTTGAATGAAAATCATTTACGTTGAATTTTATGATGTTTTTACGTCAACGTTGTGTCATATTAATATTGTAACAATTCTTTGACGAGTTTGTTACGTATGCAAACATGGGTCGATAACAAGCGAATTTCTTGTGGTGATCTATTATCTGTAAACAACTTACTAGAATTACCTATCCATACACGATTGAATAGGATAATTATCTAAAATTAATTTTTTGAGTGAATGTAATTCATGTATACTTTTAAATTAAATAACTATAACCTCAACTAAAATCTTATGGAAAATCTCAAGTAAAACTTTTTTACGGTGTGTAAAAGAGAGTTATCTGTGAGATTGAAATCAGAACTTCTAGATCACAGGGTAAGAGTCATGCTCATAATAAAAATTTATTAAAAATGCTACTCATACATATAAATAGTTACAAAAGTGGATTGTAAAAATAAAATTGAGATCACTAATTTATGTATATGGGTAGCTACTGGAAAAGGAAACAAGAAATGTGGTAAGAGTACGAGTACAACACGTGACAGTGTTAATATGATATCACAAATAATAAGATTTAATTATTTTATGGTTATTTTAATAAAATACTAAAATAAAAACTACAAAGATATAGCTAAATATTAGCTTGTGATACTAAGTCTTACGTGATATGCCTGTTATATAGATGTCTTTTGGGAGAGAAGTGAGAGAGAGAGTAAAAAAGGTGTTGGGTGGGTGTATATACATGTTAAACCTAGGATCATATCCATGTTGCATGCCAATTTGAGAGCCACTTAAAATTCACTTTGTATGTGCAAAATGGATGAAATGAAAGACCAAAAACAGACAAAAGGGAGCTCCTCCTTGAAAGTGCTATCAGCAAATGACCCGTGTTTTAGATGATGTCCTCTAATAAAAATTGAAATACAGTTGTAGAATGATATCCTTATAAGAAATTTAATAAATTGAATAATACCCAACATCATGTGTGATGAATTCGTTAACAGACTAAATTACGTTATCGGAAGCGCACCTGAATTGATTCTAGTAAATATGTGATCAGATTAGCCTCACTTGATTAATCATGTCCACATTGATCTAAGACCTGAAACAGATAAATAAAAAGTGAAACTAAAAGAATCTTTTAACCACTTTTACCTCTTTGGACAAGATGCCACTATGGTGACATGGGCTATTTAAATAGGTGGGGCTTGGGACCTCCTAAAATAAAATTTCCTTATATATCCCTCTATTAAAAGTATATTATTTAACCATCAAATATTGAATATCTTACTCACATACTAAAGCAGATATTGTGGCATGAGGGCATATAACAAGGATATTTGTTTACTCATTCATATAGTGAAAATATCTAACATTTTCATACTTGCCCCATGACACAATGTATAAGAGTGATAAGCTTAATTTGGCCAAACTCGATATTTCCTTAACTATGGTATCCTCCAACTTATTCCTAAAATACTACAAATGAACCATGGCAGTGATACATAGTTAGTGGGTACTTCTCATCCGATACATAACATTCTCAAAATAAGCACTTTAGGGAATTTTATAAATGACTTGTAATAAGTCACTCAGGTTCTACCTCATCATCTTAACGAATTAAACCATAACATGCGCAATTGTTGGAAATTCGTCACTTAAATAATACAAAGATTATCTTATAGGCAAAATATAAAAAACGGAAGCCAACCTTTAATGAATCAATAGACATAAATAATTCACATGATATCTCAATTGTAGTGCTAGGAATTCTTTAATAATGTAGTCAACAAAATTGATTCATTTTAGACTACAACTTGAGCAGCAAAAACTTTATATCAATATACATTGCTATAACTTCCACTCTTATTGTTGTTCCATAAGAATATCGTTGTGATATGTCGAAGCCTTTATTGGCCTCACCATATTTCGACAACCAACGAATACCTATGCAATTTGCTCCATAGTAGATTTATATTAGCTCTCAAGATGAACATAATAACTTTATGACCTATATTTTATGTCCACCAATACTTAAATTTGATCAAACATCATTAATTGGTCAATCCTTTGGTTGAGCAGAAAAACTTGATTCCTTATAAACAAATCTTTATTGATTGACTTTCCTAGAATAAGTCCACAATCTTAATATCAGTCAAAATTTTCCTACCAAAATATATTTAAGTACTCATAAGATAATTAAAATTTTAGTACCACATTAGGCAGATGCATATACAATTTTTTTATCTACTGATTCTCCCAAGTATAAATTTCAACTTGTTACTCTTTAAAATAGGTGCACGCATATAGATTAAATCTTTCTCAAATTCACATAAAATTTATGAGATTGACCTAAAACTTTATAGGTTTTGTTGTGTGCATCCTTATGCCATCAAACTTTATGGCTTTAGATAAACCTCTATCACAAGGTTTTTGTGAAAAAATGTACTTTATTCATTTAACTAATCAAATCAATAAATATAATCAAATTGAACTCTCACTATTCCTTCGATACATATGTTCACTAACGAATCTCATGAAATTTAAGTCAGAAATTTTCCTTATGGAACTTATGTAACATTCATCGCGAATTTCTATATATTGACTTTCCTTAAATGTGAAAACTCTTTTCTAACACCAATAAATTTTCTCAATAAATTTCAATTTGAGAAAACAATTTCACATCCTTACACATCAATCGTAAGCAAACATAAATAGATGTGCCTTAACCATGTTTAATAACCTTCGAGTGAAACTCTTAATTCAAGTTTGACTTCATATTGCAAGAAGATCTCAATCTTATAGATGAAGTTCAGTCGAAAGAAATGTAACTGGATATCAAACTTAAATTTTGACTTTATGTTTCATCCCTTAATCATGATTCATAACTTTTCAAGTGAAACTCTTTAATTGAAGTTTGACTTTATATTGTTAGAAGATTTCTAGTCCTATAGACTGAGTTCACCCAAAAATAATTTAATGTCAAACTTGAATTTGACTTTATATTTAATCTCTTTCTCAATTATAAAATATTTGAAGTTAGAGGTGATCTCAAACATGGTATGTGAAAATGAAACTAAACTATAACCAAAGGCCTACATAAACTATATTGTCATGTTGTAGTCGCTAATTCACTTTATCTTGAGAATTTACTCAATTCATTAATTGAAGGAAATGATCTTTCTGAACTCAGTTTCTGATATAGTGGATTTTAATTGTTTCAAAACATCCCTTGATGAATACTTGACGAAACAATTTATTTATAGTCTTTATGAAAACTTATCCTCATCTCTTAACTCTCAATAAATTCACTCCCACTAAATTCTAAATTCTCAAGAAACTTACCTTTTTTACCCTTAGGTAAATCAAGGTACAAAATTGATAACCATGTCTACATTTTAAATTTGATCTATGGATAACCATTGATTATCTAAATAGAATTATATATCTTAACTTGCAATTAGACAATCATAAACGTATTTGAACTTTATTTCCACTCTTTATATAACTCAATGGTTATAACAATATAACTTAATGTGAAAACTTTAAGAGATATATCTTATCTTTAAGACCAAACTATAACTTAATAAGGAGATACAGAACTTTGTGATCTACTAATTCAATTCATAGGTTTGCAGTTACCTTATTATACCTAACAGTAGTGTATCATATTTACTTTATTTATTCTTTAATTCACAAAATCCTCAATGAACTGAAATATCTTACTTTATGCAGTGACATTTGTACTTCTACATATTTCTACTGTACATACCATAATACTTTGTACTGAAGCAATAGAGATAAATTCTCATAAGACTGTGTCTTTTATAGAGTGCGAAAGATCTACATTGACATATGTGTATGATCTCTAAACCTTATAATTTATTCATGGCATCTTTAATAACATGTTTTATTGCTTGACCTTACGCAATTTAAACAAGTATTGAGAAAGAAATAACTTTATAGATTTTAGAATAACAACTTTTATGAGCCATGATATAAAGAGACGTTCCTCGTAATATATACTTTATTTAACCATGCATTATCTAATCCATATGCGGGATCTTATAAAAATTTATTTGATGGATTTTCATCTATGAAATAATTCCTTGAACATTAATAACTTAATTTGGAAATATATACCTAATTTCTCAAAATTGAACATGTGAAAGATAACTTAATGAAGGAATATCTTTATAAGAAAGTAAACATCTTTTAAAGGATAAAATATACCAAATTTATCCTTAAGCTTGATATCCCACTTTTTTAGATTGAGAAATTACAGAACTCCTTTCCCCTTTTTTTACCCTTGAAAAAATTAAGCATGACATACCGAATGTGGGCTAGAAATTGAATCAGTCCACTTAAATATTATCGAGGGCATTACAATGTGAGAATTATAACATTTATCACTTAAGTACCTTGAAAATTATGGCGCTTTGTTGAGTTTTCACAATTTTGAGATTAGCTTAATTTTATTAGAATAATTTGTTCTAAGAAAAATGTTATAGAATCCTTGATGCTTTGAGTTAAACTTTTAAAATTTAATATGAGTTTAAATAAGTTTCAAACTTTAACAATTTTACGCTATTTTACTCATATTAGATTTTCCGAGAAAACTTTATTTCACCTGTAGATACTTTTCAAGCGAAGTAGAACAAGAATTCATGCACCAACAAATCCTTATGATTGAAATTAAATAATCATATCATCACAGATATCCAAAATAGCATCAAGATATAAGAAAATAGATCAATGTACCATGAAGTACAATAACTTTATAAGTAAATTTATATATTCCCACAAAAATCCACCCATATTATATAAATTTACTTTAACCATATATAGTGAATTCAACCTCCGTTTGGGTATAGGCCGCATGAATTTACTGGTGAGACAAGTAAATTCAATAATTACGATGAAATTACCCTAAATTCTTTGGGAGATAGGACAACCCCTCTGCAACATCATATTCATCTCCTAGACTAATCTAAGTCTTGAGCCTAATAGCTATCCTTTGGGCTAAACTATTAAGTCACGACTCGATTACAATTTGATGGCAGCAGCAAACACCACTGCGGCAATGAGCGCTGCTACTAAAGAACACGAGTTTGCCGTGTCTTTCATCCATTTCTCCCCTTCAATGACTAGCTCTTTATGTGCCTCAGTGAATGCCATTGCAGGGTTCATCACTGCATCATTCACTGCTCGTTTGAAGGCAAACTGTACAAACTTTTCCAGCTTCCTGCATTGTGGAGAAGATGTTACTCTTTCAATGGTGGCTAGGATATTCGCATGGGAAAATCTAAAATATCCACCAATTTATAAGAAGTTAGAGTTATAATATGTTAAGATATAAATCTCATATCAGTTAATGAGTTGAAATCAAATTTATAAGAGAATGGGTACGACCAACCTATTAATTTAAACTTTTGAATTGGACATGGGATCAACCGCTAGTATGTCCAGTTTGTCGAAATGAAAAGTTAAAAATCATACTCGTATCAATTGTTATTCCAAGGATGGAAAAAGAGAAAACCTGCCTCGTGATAATGTGTACCCCTCACCCATCAAGGAAGAAAAATGGCCAACTCAGTTTCGTTATTGATGGCGAGCATTGAAATATAAATATCATGTCGAACAGTTAATAAGTTGAAATCTAACTTATAAGTGATTGTTTGTCACTAACTTATCAGCTTAAGATTTGGATTGGACATGGATTCAACCACATTGCCTCTACTTCCATCGTTGTGCTAAAACAACTCTGGCTTTATATTCAATAAACTAACCACAAAATGGATATTTTTCTTTTGATATTGGTCAACTAACAACGAGTATCACATTTGGATTTCAACAACTAACCATGAGTAAGCATACATTTTTCTTCTGAACTAGGGTTTTTAGAATGTGAATATATTCAATTAAAAGTTTAAATTTATTAGTGGTACTTATAAATCACGGTCCTTACTTTTATTAATTTACGTTGTGATATTCAATGCTCAAAAGACCAGATGAGGATATTAACCTTAAACCACTGCAACTCCTGCTGCATCTGTAGCGCAGCATCGAAAACGAGATTAAGCCGGCCGGCGAGAAGGTGCCAACTCCCCAGCGAGACGCAACATATTGTTGCCGAATCTGTCTAGAGAAGCTGTAAAGCCAATGTTCTGGTCCATTTGATATAAGAGATTGAACACATTCTCTTTGCATTACAAAACCGATCCCTCGAATAAGTAGTGATTCTCGTTATTGGTAAACCACATAGCACTGGTAAACGGCTCCCGATCTCCTCAACTATCTCACTGATCCCGCTTGTCACCGCGTAAAGCAGAGGTTCCTCAGAATCAAATTTGCCCGTTTATAGTCCAGATTTGCTGCTTCCATGCATAAGAATTTGACCAGTTCGGGGGCTTGGTGATGCTTAACTTTCAGGTCACAGATAAACCTCAGCTGCGGCACTGGCAAGAAAGAAATGTTAGGGCCGGTGTGAATTTCCATAAGATCTTATCGTGGAAGAAGACGAAAGAGCTAGGGCAGCCTCCCGAATAGTAGATAATTCCTAACAATTGCCTGTCGAATCAAAAAGTCTTATCTGTGACACACATGGCACAATGTAATAGGTCAACAAATATTTAGCATATTAAAGAAAATACAAATATCTCCTTTGATTTTTTTAATAACAGATACCTTGTTTATTTTTTAAATCCACTAATTATACCACGTGATATGTCTATTATATCAAAAATAAAAAAACTCTCTCTGAACGATCCTTCGAGAAATCAACCATTCTCGTACCCAGAATGATGCATTTGTCGGCGAGGATGTGAAACCAGCTGCACCTTTTCATCTGTCCTTGAGAGCTCTTTGCTTGATGGGAAACTGTTCCTCCATTGGAGAAGCGGCTCGTGCAAACTTCCATGGGTACCCTTAAAACACGGACACAAATCAAGTAATGGAGAAAATTGCAAATTACCATATGAGCTCGCACTACTCAGGTCCGAGTGTGGAGCTCGTGGTTTATAAGTTCGAGATCAAAAGAAAAATGTCTAACTTGAGGACAGTTGCTAACCCAAGGACAGAAGAGAAAATCCGCCTCATGGACGGTTGTCCCCCGCCCAAGTAGAGAAGAAAAATGCTCAGTTCAAGTCTGTTGTTGTTGTTGAGAGTAGGTATTCAAGCGGACTTGGTAAGTGTAAGTCACGTTACCACGTGAGGGCGGGTGTTGAAAAATAAATCTCACATAAGACAATATATAGAAATTATTCCAACTTATAAGATAATTGGGTACCACCGCCTACCTGTTTAAGCTAATTGATTTTTTTCATAACAAAAAGCTTATTTTCTCCTATTTCATGAACACTCCAGTAACCATGAATTTAAGTAAACTATGTGCAAATCACATAGGTGAGGTGGTGGCCTCACCAAGGTGAGTTGTGCGCTCAAGGATCCACTGAAGTGTCTAATTGAGTTTCACCTGATAGTATCTGTTCAGTTTGAGGGACTTACAGGAGTATGTGAACCTCTGCCATATTTTCATTACATCAGCTGAGGAATGCAGATGGCATGACCGCGATCAAACCTAGGTGTTGGGAATCCTAATGTAGTGGAAACGCAATCTTAAAATTTTTGTTCTCGATCCAGGTTCACTTCGAGATAATTTAGTTAACAAAAATGATATTTAGAAATAATACTTATAAGAGCTCTGAATTGGCTCTTGTATTTAATCATCGGGTTGACCGTAGCGAACCGAATAATTCGATCACCAACTTGCTGGAGCCGATCATCTGACCAGGTGCACATATGTATGTCCTCCATGGTATCCACACTACGTATCTCATAACAATTAAGAAACACTTTCTCCATAAACAGTCACTCTCAAAATTATATATCACACTAAAATTATATATCTTTTGTAGTCTTTCAGAAAAGGGCAGCACTTGCCACATATTATGTCAGCCAAGAATTAAAAAAGATTTCGTACTTCTCTAAAAAGGGAGGCTTACCTTTTACAAAAAGGCTAACTGCCTATATATATATATATATATATATATACACTAAATTAACTTGCTAACAAAATACAAAGATATGATTATGTGATTGCGGTCAAATTGATATATTTGATTATAAAGAGAATTAATATCACGCATAAATTTTTCTATAATTAACCAAGTCTAATTCGGTAATTTATGTGTATGTGTATCCAAGAATAGTAATAAGATTTCTATAAATCTAATCAAATATATAATTCCACAATTTTCTTATCCGATAAAGTGTATGACCATTGTGAACTAATTCATGCTAGTGAAATTCTTAATCGTCTGATCCAAAATTTAAATATATTAAATTTTAATTACGAGAGAAAATATATATTGTGTGTGATCCATTGGGTTCCATGTTAAGCTAGCAGTACGTCCAGTAATTAAATTGGATAAAGTCACAAGTCAAGATTAATGTCTATCAATATGTCATGACTCCCCGGATAGTGAGGATTTCAGTCTAAGGATCGAACACCCTTCGGTGATTAGTTACCATACAATTAAATCATTCAGTTGTATAATATTACAAATAAGTCAGGGTCTGGATGAAATGTCAAACCTCAATACTTATTATATGTTTCCAATTCTTAAGTATTTGATTCATTTATGAAATATCGAAAACTCTTTTTCCAATTTTCATACTAATCTGAACAAAAATTTTCTGAGCCAATACTAAATAGAATATATGAAACATTCACTCCTACCATTGGAATAATTAATCTCTTATTGATTACTCACCACATTCGTAAAAGTCTTACTGGGTTTAGAATGCCCTACACATGTCTTAGAAAGCCATACTAAGGAATGGACTAAAATCACAATTTATCAATTACAAGGCACTACGGTAATCTCAGGTTTAAAGATTACTTACACGTACTATCTTTGAGGATTAGCATATTGATATTTATTTTGAAATCTATTAGACCTTCCTCTAGTTAGTCAATTCAGTGAACTCATTTCATAATTATCACTCATACTTTTACATTGGTAACTCTTTACAAGTAACTGTGAGATCAACTACCTTCTACTATAGAGCATGTAATAAGCATACTAGTCTTACTAGGTCACCGATCCTCTATTCAGTAATCCTATAACTATGAACTATTTTAAATTAAGGTTTATTTAATTTTAGGTCTCACTAGCACGATCTCATTATGATCCAAAAATCAGTATCTTATGGGTTTCATCAAAATAGGTAAAATTTCACAGTGAATGATCAATAATAAATATAGCAATTTTATTTCATGAATCAAAATTACTCTAATTACATCTTATGTGATTGGATTTACGGTACTAGTCCTAACACCAGAGGCGTTTGAGTTACGGTGCCATAGAATATAGCCAGTGCAGGATATCGTTGAACAAGCTCCATAGCCAAATCTGTAAAGCTTACAATAAGTTGATCTCGCTATGACCGTGAATCATGCAATTGTTCCCCAAAAATCACTTACCAAAATGATGGAAGTAAGCAAATTTTCAAAGCTATGATCCAGCGAACGTAAAGGAATGGCTTGCAGTCCAAGATATCATCTAAGCCGAATAGACCGACCCAAAATTCTTCAACCGCTTGTTTAGATCAACGTACTCCCCGTAGAATTCAGCAAATATGATATGGCGAACGATCAAAATACCCAATTCACCCACAGACGGGCTCGGCTCTACATCATCCCTAGTGACTTCAACAAGTAAACAAGCATTTGCCGGTGGCCGAACTATGCAGCTCTGTGGAGAGGCACGACATTGCTCGAGTCTCGCATAAGGGGCAAGTCCGAGTTCTTGCTCACCAGCAACTTCGCTGCATCCACATTCTCGAACTGCGCAGCAATGGCCAGGCCAGTTTGACCACCAGTGTCGGCTAATGCGAGCCCCTGTGGGGACATCCTCTCTATCAATTTCTCGACGAAGTGGAGCCCACTCCTTGTCTTCGAAGTGACTGTGTGAAGAGCCGTCTCGAGAGTCTCGGCGATCCGGGCTTCCAATGTGTCCAGGTATCGATCGAAGAATTCACTTGCAGCATCCCAGTCACCTTTGAGGGTGGATCTGTACAATGGCAAATAGAAGCTAAAATCCGTCTAAGGCTCAGCATCCGTTCCTAATACCGCCAAGAACTTGCACTGTTATACAACTGGGTACAGTTTTATTAAGCCCAACATAGTGTTCACCATAGAATACAGATGTTTACATGTTTTGATGATAAAGAATCAGAGCTGAATCTCGGTGTATTAATTAAACGAACGGATATTACATAGATGAAATCACATTAGTAGACTTAAAATATAAAGCGGTACATCGAACATGGTTTGGATTTCTTCTTTCCATAAACTTACTGGAACTTCCAGTGACATCAATCTCGATCTGGCTTCGGGAAGAAGAGGCCATTCTTACAGAGACCGGTCAATCCCTGAATATTTCACGGATTTTCACGTACTTCTAGTATCGATGGTCGTGCAGTGTTTTTGGCAATTTTTATGCGCTACACTGTAATCCACTGTTTTATCTCCGGCCAGAGAAGAGACAAGAACAACTAGAACGTCTGCAATGGTACTGAAATCCTGGAATGCACTAGTGACAAAGTGAAAGTCTTCGTGGGCATCTCCAGATGTACTTCGGTCTATTTGATGAGCTCCCTAGCCAGCTTAACTATAGACAAAAATGCTGAGACAGAACGTCGGTTATTTCAAAATGAAAGGCTACAAGGCCTCGTAAATGCAGTGTCGAGTAAAATAATCCAAAGAACGTGTTCGACCTGAGTCGATCGAGTATATATATGACATGTGTGACTCCCAATATTAGTTCAAGTGGTTAGGACAAGTGTTTAAATCGTGTGAAAATCTGCAAAATCAGATATTTGATTCTCCCTCGAGCACATAACTATTGAACCATCTGAGCCGGTTCACATGACCCAGGCCAAATCAAATCACGAAAATAATCCAGAAGATCATGCAGAAAAAGAGAAATAACAGAAGATCTCAGTGGTTGAAGAAAGTAACAAATAAATAATATTCGGTGATAGTTAGAGGAAATTGTGGTGATTGTCATATGTTTGTTTCATGCAACTTTCCATGTAATTTCTTGCTCTACTTAAACACTCAAGAGAGCAAATTGTGTTGAGGTTGGAAATTACTAGCCATCGTTAGCCTTTACCTTTCCTATTTTCTTCTTAGTTTTTTAGTAGGCATTGATGAGGCCACCTACATATCATAAACTTAATTGAATTCATAAACTTATAAAGTGTTTATAATTCAAAAAGAATAAACTCACCATTATTAAAAAAATTTACGCAATTTGTGAAACATCAACTCATTTTCCTCAGATGCCATGCATGTTTATTTACTGATGTGACGAACCATTTAATATTTTTCATCAAAATAACTTAAAGAATCTTTAAAATATATAAAAATTTATATATAAAATAAGAAAATTTCAATAAAACATTATAATTTTTGAAAAAAATTAACAAAAGCATACAAAATATTTTTAAAGTGTAGAAATTATATAAAAAATTATGAAAAAACTTCCAAAACATTTAAAAATTAAACTTTTACATAATTTTAATAGTAAAATCACTTATATATTTACCTACTTTTTCACTATCATCTTCCCTCTTTTACCTCGTATTTCATATATATTTTTTCCTCTTTTCTGCCATTTTCGTTATATAAAACCAGCCAACTTTTTCAAAAATGTATTTGCTTTTACATTTGATTTATCAGAAAATCACACACTTAAAAATTAAGTGCAGTTAATATTTCATTTAATCATCAACGCTGTTGTTTCTTTCACCGATTTCACTAAATAACAAGACCCGTACTATGCATCATTTGTCAAACCCCGTTAAGAGTGATAAAAGTGATCAAACAACAGTTGAACGGAAAAAGAACAATTGATATTCACAAACCGCGTCAAGAATGTCGTCCCACATGAGTAATGTCATAATGTCACCGGCAGTGGTACGCGCCCTTTTGATTATTTATTTGACACTGCACCGTCGCAGCATTGCAGCTTTGCATTTTAATATAATCGAGTGAGTGAGTAGTGAACAGTTTGCACTAGCTTATGCAGAAGCTCTTTCTTATTTGCACTTTGATGTTGCTATTACAACCTTTCATAGGGAGTGAAGAGTGCTAATATATTATTAGATGATAATTACACAGCAAAGGTGTCAGATTTTGGAGCCTCCAGGTTGATTCCAGTGAACCAAACTCAATTGAGTACTTTAGTGCAAGGCATGTTTGGATACATCGATCCAAAGTACTTCTACACAAGCCAAGTGACGGGAAAGAGTGATGTTTACAGCTTTGGTGCGGTGCTAGTTGAACTGCTAACTGGAATGAAGGTTGTTTCTTTTGAGAAGTCTGAAAATGAGAGGAACCTCTCCCTAGTTTTTGTAACGGCCTTGAAAGAGGACCGTTGCATGGACGTTATTGACAAGCGGATTTCAAATGAGGGGAATGCTGATCACCTAAAAGAACTCCTAGCAACTAGGTGTTTGAAAGTAAGGGGTGAGGATAGGCCTTCCATGAAGGAAGTTGCGCTTGAGTTGGAGGGATTACTTAAGGTCATTAATACACATCCATGGATTCATCAAAATTCAGGTTCTCTTCAAGAAACAGAATTCGTGCTTGGGAAAAGTCAAATGGGTTCTGTTGACACGGGTCCCTTTAGTGCAGCAGTTTTAGAGGACACCATAAAAAATCAGTTGCTACCTTTTCACATTGCAAATGCGAGGTAGATTGTGTTTAGTGTTGATATATATTGTTTTAGAACTTGTTGTTAGTCTTTCTAAATTATTATGGTGTTTAATTTTAAGGTACACTCTAATGTCTGTATTGTTCATGTCTTAAATGTCATGCAATGTTTCAGAGTTAATTGAGGTCTATGGTTAGATAGTGATAAGAGCACAAGGAATAAACCATAAAAGAGCCATACAGTTGAGAATTTAACCCTTGATATCTTATTTTCTAGTCAATAATTATGCCAAGACATCAAAATCCCCTTTATTCTCGTGCTTGTAGCTTTGCCTGCATAATTGCCACTGATCGATATGTAACTCTGATTGAGTATTTGAATTTTTTTTTTATAAGTAGAGTACTACACTTGAAGAATAGACGATGACAATAAAAGAAACAGTTATTTAACATGGACAACGTTTCAAATGATATTGTATTTGAGAATTTGATGAAGGGATTAAGTATGACAAACTATGATGATTCGATTGGCAAACTTGATAAAAGGCATTAAACTTCTCCGACAATTTGATTGCACATCGCACAAATAACCTTGTATCTTTTACCAATCACGGGAGCTTGTAGTATCATATGCTGCATTAAAAATTAGCCATCGCTCTACTTTGGTATTGCCCTCGAGTTTCACTGCAATTTCTTTGATTGTCGCCCTCTGTCGGCCTTTTATCCTCCAATGCCTATTTGCAAGCACAACTACTTCCATCATGATCATCATCTCTTGATTCTGTTAATAGTTTTCTAATTAAAATTTTTTTCAATTTTATTTTTTGAATAGTTTATTAGTAAAGATTTTTTTTATTAGTAAGTGTTGCTCTTTATATAATTATAAAAGGTTTATGTACAAGTACTGGGCTGGAGGAGAGAGTACATGCACCTATAAATATAGTTCAGCCCACAGACCAGTCTAAAATAAAAGCTCAAGAAAGAAGAAATAAGATTACATATTAGTGGGATCCCTTGCTTAGATTCGGATACCCCATCTCGCCAAAATCTTCCTCTGGTAATCTTTTGTGACTTTCCTCCTAAGGATTTCAAGTCCTAGTAACCTTTCTCGAGCAGACCTTTCAATTGTGCCCTAGACTCTTTCAAAGGATGGACGTTCTTGACAGAATATCGCTCTGTTCCTCTCCTTCCAGACAAAATACATGTGTGCATGCCACAGTAGTTTCATTAAGATTTTCTCAATTGCCTTTCCTCTGAGATGGTTAGCAGCCCATGCTAGCTCCGAGTTCCAGTTCCAAACAGGACGAGCTAGTCCCATTTTCTGCAAGATTCTCTCCCATATAGACTTACTAAATGAGCAAGAGAAGAAAATATGCTCGCGACTTTCATTCTCACAGGAGCACAACTTGCACATTGAACCGACATTTACATTCCACTTCTTGATACGGTCAAGCTTGGCCAATCTATTGTTCAAAGCAAGCCAACTGATGAAACAATGTTTGGGAATGCTGGGGGAGAACCACACTAGCTTGCTCAAAGAAACTTTAGCTCTTCGTTGTCTTATTGCATCCCAGACATTTCTAACTTTAAAGATTCCATTGCTGCTAGAGAGCCACCAAAGTCTGTCTTGATTGTCTGGGCTTAACTATGTATTTAGGATCAGCCTTTGGATGACTTGTCTGTGTTCATCTCGGTAACTATGGGCCATCCAGCTTGTATTGCAGCAAACTTCAGCAATAGTGACTGATCTCGGAAGACCATAGGTGTACTGACCCTCATAAAGGAAAGGGCTTCTATCACACCAGTTGTCGTACCAAAATGAGGTAGTTCTACCATCACCAATGATGATCTTCAGAAAGGGATAAAACATAGGCCTCAGCTTTAGAAGTTTCCTCCAAGTGTAGGAACAAACGGAGGGGATTTTGATAGCCCAGAAACTTCTTCCTTTCAGCAAATAGGCTTCAACACATCCTTAAGTCTCAATCCCCCTTCAGCGTTAGGTAAACAAACAGTATCCCATTTTATCTTTGCACCTCTTGCATCATTTGCTTTTGATTTCCATAAGAAAGATTTGCATCTTTGCTCCACTACAACGATTACTTTCTTAGGGAGGATAATGGCCCCACAACAAAAATTCACAAGGGATATCATAGATTGAACAAATTGGAGTCTTCCTGCATAAGAGAGCTTCTTGGTCGTCCAACTCTCTATACGCCTTGTAATCTTATCAATTAATGGTTTGCATTCTTTATCTGTAAGCCTACCAGGGATTAGAGGGATTCCCAAATATCGTATTGGCAGCGATCCATGCTTGAAACCACTCATAGATAACATATTTTGGATATGTTCTTGCCCCATACCCGCACAATAAATATCAATTTTTTCTGGGTTCAAACATAGGCCAGACAAAATGTAAAATTCGTCAAAGATCGATAAGATTGTATTGAGTGAGTTTGAGTCGCCCTTGAGGAAGATCATTAAGTCATCAGCAAATCCCAAGTGAGTAAGGTGTATTTTGTTGCAGCAAGGATGATATGCAATCCTCCCATCCACAATAGCTTTGTTGAGCAACTTGGATAAAACTTCAATTGCCATGACAAACAAATAAGGGGACAAAGGGTCACCTTGCCTTAGACCCTTTCTTCCTGCAAAGTATCCTTCCAAGCCTCCATTGATATTCACAGAGTAAATCGAGCCTGTGATGCATGCAAATATCCACTCTATGAATTTCTCAGGCATTTGTATAGCTGTGAATAAATTGTACAAGAAGTTCCAGCTCACTGAGTCAAATGCCTTCATAATATCAGCTTTAATGGTACATCTTTGGCTTACTCCCCTTCTTTGGTAACCTTTTACCAGTTCGTGAGCCAACAGGATGTTTTCCCTGATTGTTCTCCCACTAACAAAAGCACACTGGTTTGGGAAAATAAAGACAGGAAGAATTGCCTTGAGTCTGTTGGCTAGAATCTTCATAATGCACTTGTAAGTGATGTTGCAACAAGATATTGGCCTAAACTCTGTCATTCTCGAGGGATTAGGGACTTTCGGAACTAGTTTGATGCATGTGTTGTTCACCTCTCTTAAAAGCTTGCTACTGTGAAAGAAGTTCATTACTGCTGAGGTGAAATCCTTGCCCACTGTGGCCCATGAGGTCTTAAAGAGGTGTGCACTGTAGCCATCTGGCCCAGGGGCTCTGTTGTCATCCATAATCCACAGGGTCTATTTTATTTCTTCCTGAGTGACTGGTGTGGTCAGGGAAACCCTCTCTATAGCTAGGACACTGTAATTTAACAAGCCTTGTAGTGCTTAGATATCCCCACCATTAACTTGTGCATTTGTCACGCCAAGCAGTTTTTCATAGTAGCTTACTGCTTCTTTGGAGATTGTAGCTGGGGTGTCAAGTCTTTGACCCAGTAAAGATTAATTTTTTACATATAGTAAGTATTACATGAAACAAATGTTACTCAAATGTATAAGATTGAGGATTAAAATTGACCAAAATGTTTAAAACTGAATTTAAGATTGTAATATAAGAGAAAATATTAGAAGTGATTTTCCCCTCATTTTGAATGGTTATTTCTTGGTCCTTAAGGCTTTAGCTAAAACAATTGGGGGAAGATTTGGATCAGTCATCATCTAAGCCTTGAAAGGTCCACAAGCAAAACGAACATCGTCTAGCTAGTGCATTGGTAAGCTAAATAAATATATATAAGGGGATTTTGCCTTAGTATAGTGATAAAAAAACTCTGACTCATAACTAGAGACTCTGAATTCAATTCTATTTGCGAGAGTTATATACTCATTTTTTTTTATTTCAGATTACCATACTAAGCTCATAAGCATCTCATATCACCGTAAAATAAATTAATATAAATCGAGACTTGGATCAGTCACTGTCTAGCAAGACCAAGACTTTTCCAAGTTTTGGTAGGCCCAAGTGCGAAACGGATATGGTATTATTGTAGTTTTTTCGTCGTTTTCCCAAATTATTGGAAGAGAAGACTTAGATCAATCACTCTCAGAGGAGACCAACACATTTTCGAGCTTTGAGAGGTATAGGAGCAAAAAGGACATTGTTTCCAATGGATTCTCTTTCCTCGCAGCATCCGTTTCGATGTTTATTATTGGCCTTGCTTCTTATGCCCCTCCAGCTTAGGATGGTCGGATCGATATTGTAGAAGCGGATAACAAGCAATCTAGAAAATCTATCTAACATATGAAAGTCAATGGAGAGTGAAAGGACACATTCTAAGGTGCGAGATAAGATAATTTAAAGAAAATAAATGAAATCAATAAAATTTATATCAAATTATACATATTTTTCCGAGTTCTGGTTTGATAGAACACAACAAAGATACTGCCACTGGATTGGTACTGCTGAGCTGAAGACCGGTGGTTCAGGTTATGAGACTAAGGTCACTTAATGATTATTTTAAATGTACTTCCTATAGAATTGTTGTGTAATAGTCATAGATCTGATTGTGGCTCCATCCCAATCCGTTTCCATTTCCATTTTCTGATTGTGGAATGCGAACCAACGCTAGCTTCGACTGTTATTTTCCAAATATCTATCTGTGATATACAAGATAGTCTTATATGTGATGGGTATACCATGTAACAGTGCTGCTGACTTGATGTCACAGGTTAGTCAAATCAAGTCATTTTTAAAGTTACTTTTTCTCTTTTAGATTTTATTAAAAAATATTAAAAATAATTTAATTTTATTAGTTCATGATACCATACCAGTACCGTCACATTATATACCTATTACACGCAAGACTCTATCGTGATATACGGTGTTGGCCCAATGCATACGCTAGGTTTCCTTCTTTATAATAATTCCAATGCAAGTACACGCGCTACTATTGCCATGTGCCCTAGAAAAGAAATGTTCCTAAAAAGTGCAAGCAAGAAAAACATCCATATTAATAGAGACCTTGGAAAAAGACCAAGTCAATAACTACAATTTTTTCTATCTATATCATTTTACTTCCAAAAATTCAATAGACTTTTAATTAATCTACATTCGACATGGGCCAATACACTAAGGGAGCAAATATCTTAATATAAAATTTCTCTGATCGCAAGATCCAAACATAAGACTTTACTTAATAGGAAAAAATACCTTAATATCTCAGCAAATTCATAATTTACATTTTAGGCATATGGATTACTCGAAATTTTTGAAAAGTCACGATCAACGCGTGAGTCAAGTCTCGCACAAGTAATAGACAAGTTCAGCAGAACTGAGTGGGCAGCTTCGAAGAAATTAACAAGTATTGGATGAGTGATAGACGATGACTTCGATGTACAAAACGTATCACGCGGTAACATGTAAATAGTAGACATATGGATATGGTGCATTACTCATCGATTATCATCTACGTATTGAGGGCATACAATGCAATGGTGCTATGCTTGTTTTAAATTTGAACCAATAAGTTATGAATTTGATTCTTTTAGCGATGGTGTAAGTTATTTTTATCCTATTGTGACTCAAGTTAGGGGTGTGTAGGGGCACTGGAACCAATGGGAATCTATCTCATAATTGGATAGGTTTCGAGTAGACATCAATGGAAATCGGTTAGAACCCGAGTAATGAATTGAAGAACCAGTTCCAACCTTATGATACCTGAAACCGGAAAAGGAATCATGTATATGAATGAAATGGTTTATTTCAAATCTGCTATAAGTTTCCCATTCAGACTCTTAGGTTTATGTTGTTTATCTTACTGGATTCTTAAATGGATAAATTTTTATTTGACAAGACAATTATGCATATTTTATGAGTTGATTATATTCAAAATATTAATAAGATTTTATGAGTTGATTTACTTGATGTTGCATACTACGCATATGGAGAAAATAAATAATCATGTAGAAAACAATTTAAGGAATGCATCATTACGTATGAATTTTGGATGTCGTTGGGGTGTTGGGTGTTTGGCCGTTGGAGTGCATCGGCTCTCGTCGTATTTACCTCAATTATTTTTGAGGTATTATCTTGTAATTTACAGTATGACTCTATCTATTTGCGCTATTTTCCTCCTATCTCGTGAGATCATTCTATCAAATTTTTCGAGGTCTCCCAATTTTTCTGGACATTTCTATATCTCCCTTTCTTAGTGCTCGAGCGCTCTCTTATTTTCTCAGAAGTTATTTATTTATTTTTTTGTAAAACAAAATATTACTCTCTTGCCCCGCCGTTTTTTTTTTCTCTTCCCACTTTATTTATGTACATGATTATATACAAATGTTTGGATATATGATATCTTTTTCATTTTTTATATTTGTCCTCAATATAGTTTACATATTAAAATTTATGACATGTAATTACTTCATAAAAATTTTCTAGATTAAGTATAAAATAATAATTTCAATCATTTTCCCTAACTCTTATTTACCATCTTAAAAGTAATTAAAAAAATCATCCATTAACTAGTTAGATTTTCACATCTCACTTCATATTACTCATATCTGTAATTTTAGCAAAAAAAATCTGTCACGTTTTTCGAACGAATGATATAAAATTGTAAACTTCAAAATATAAAATTAATATAGTATGTAGATGACAACTGAGAATATTCTGCTACAACTATAAGTTAATGAATTTTAAAAGAATTAAATACAATATGTTAAAAATAAAAATCTAATTATATGGATTCATCCTATTATTTTATATTTTTTATATACATATTACGAGTCTTTATTTAGTCAAATATTATTTAGGAAAAATTACATAAATGGTACATTTCCTTTAGGAATTATTTCATAATGATACATTTCCTTTTTCCCGTTACACTTTAGTACATTTCCTTTAAGAATTGTTTCATAATAGTACAAACATTTTTCCAATTTTGTGCCTTTTGCTCCTTTTCAAATTACCTATCAATGCATAAAATTTGATTTTTAATCATCATTTAAGTTAAGAAAAAATAAGGGTGCGAAGATAAAATCAGTAATATGTAGCTACCCATTTTTTCTCCTTTCATTCGCTCTCTTCTCTCTTATATTTCATATATATTTTTATCATATTTTCTCACCGCCTTTTTATTATACATAAAATTACTCAACTTGTTTCCTAAATTTATTATTTAATTTTCATACTTGATTTACCAAAAATCATAGATTGTGCTTTATGGTGGCTTCGTCCGTAGCAGCTGCCAAAATAATAGCAACATGGACTGCCACGACATCATCTATCATGGTGTCCACGCCCGCGAAGGAGACCTTAGCCCGCAATAATTCATCTTCACCATTGACCCCACCTTTCATTGCTACAATTTGCATGACCCCGAGCCACACTACAAACCAGTGACTCAGTTGCCCGCAACTTAGGCTGACCGTGACCAGACCGCTGCAAGTGCCATATAAAGCTCGCTATGATCCAAGACTCAAGGTTTGATTGAATCTCACCCTAGGACCAATAATCTAAGTAGCCAAGGTCGCTGTTGCAGAATTCGTCCAACAAGCGTCTCTGCCACTTGCGTGACGAATAGAAGGAAGGAAGGAAGGAAAGCAGGAACATTCTCAGAAACTCTCAATTTTAAAGCCAAACTGCAGGAAAGCAGAAGGAAGGAAGAAATATTCACATTGTATTCGAACGATTCTAGCAGTGACGAATAGAAAAATTATTCTAATCAAAGAAAACCATTATTCATTAATACTCAATGAGTCAACACCTAAGGCTCTAATACCAACTGTAAAAAATTTAATTCGGATAATACTCAAGATCATACGCGATCAACTCTTTAAGAGATTAAATTACTTTGTCGGAAGCGTACTTGAATTGATTCTAGTAAATGTGTGATTGGATCCGCCTCACTTGATTAATCAAGTCCACACCAATCTAAGACCTGAAATAGATAAATAAACAGTGAAATTAAAAGAATCTTCATATTATTTTCCCATTTTAACTGTAAAATTCTTTCGTTAACCAATTAAATTTTTCCATCACTTCATATCAGTATGTATCTACAATTTTAATAGTAAAAATCTATCACATTTTTTAAATGAATGATATGAAATTGTAAACTTCAAAATGTAAAATTAACATATCATATAGATGATAACTGGGAATGCTCTGCTACTATTATAAGTTAACAAATTTTAAATGAATTAAATTACAATATGTTATAAATAAACTATCTAATTATATATATATATATATATTCATCCTATTATTTTACATTTATTCATTTTTATTTTTGTTAGATGCATAGTAAATGTTTGTATCTAGTCAATATTATTAAATATAAATATTTATCCACTTTTGTGCCATTTTTCTCTTTTTCAAATTACTTATTGATACATAAAATTTAATTTTTAATCATCATTAGATTAAGAAAAAAAAAAGGCATAAAGGTAAAATCAATAATATGTAGCTACCCATGTTTTCTCCTCTCATTGGCTCTCTTCTCTCTTTTATTTCATATGTATTTTTCTCCTATTTTCTCTATGCCTTTTCATCTTATGTAAAATTATTTAACTTTTTTCCTAAATTTATTATTAAATTTTCACATTTAATTTACCGAAAAAATCAACAAGCAAGACATTAATTGCAATTAAAATTTCATTTAACCGTTCACTTGCTCGCTATCATCAACAATAGCGTAACACAGATCAACATCTTGTATTAATTTATTTTAACCATTTGAGGGCCACGTTTCTTAATTCTCGGTCACTTAATTAACATCCAGTCACTTGGCTTAAGGCCATGTTGTGTGAATTCCCGTCCATCCTCTTTCAACGGGTTTGTCAGGTCCCCCCCAAGAGCTATCTTTGAAAAGTAAGAGTCTACCCGTTCATTTCATTCAACGATTTCACTAAATATCAAGCCGTGCTATGCACGGCCAAACATCTAAGGAAATGAACGGCAAAAGACATGGAAAGTGATAGGAGTGGAAAGCGGGTAACTGCAGGGCACTTTCGAGGCAGGAAAAAGAACTGTTGAAATTTCACAAACCGCGTCAAGTGGTACGCCTGCTTTGGATTATTTATTTGACACTGCACCGATGCAGCCTTGATTGTAGCTTTGCATTTTTGATATAATCAAGCTCGATCGGTTTCACTAAGAATGGCGTCTTCTGCACAGGGTCAGATCAACATTGATGTCAATGCCGATGCTGGTTCTGGTAAGCTTATACAAAGAAGAGATGTTTGGGCATGTTCGATATACCACTGCATATTTTAGTTAGTCCTCTAATGCGATATCCTCTATGTAATACCTGTTTGTCTAATCAATACATGGAGATCCGGTTTTATTATTATTTATAATTGACCATTTACAGGAAGGGATGCTAAGCCTGAGATGGATTTTGGCGTCTATTTGTCATTATACAAAGCCACTCTGAGTGGTGATTGGGATGCTGCGAGTAAACTCTTCGATCAACACCCAGACGCATTGGAAGCCAGGATTGCCCCGACTCTTGAGACGGCTCTTCACATTGCCGTTGCAAGGACGAGCAGGAGTGGGCTCCACTTTGTCAAGAAATTGATAGAGAGGATGCACTCGGAGGCACTTGCATTAACGGACAGTGGCGGTCAAACCTCCCTGGCCACTGCTGCACAGCTCGGTAATGTAGAGGCAGCAAAGTTGCTAGTGTGCAAGAACGCTGACTTGCCCCTTATGCGAGACTCGAGCAATGCCGTGCCTATCCACAGAGCCGCACAGTTCGGCCACCGGCAAATGCTTGACTACTTACTTGAAGTCACCAAGGATGATGTGGAGCCGAGCCCGTTTGTGGGTGAATCGGGTGTTTTAATCATTCGACATGTCATTTTTGCTGAATTCTACGGTGAGTACATTGATCTAAGCAAGCAGTTGAAGGATTTCGAGTCGATCCATTCCGTTTAGGTGATATCTTGGACAGGAAGTCATTCCTTTAGGTTTGTGGCAAATGCTTCAGTGCTTCAAAGCCAATCATAATTTTGAAAGCTTTTTTAACTTTCATAATTTCGATAAGTAATTTATTAGAACCGCACAGACAATCGGTGCCATGATCCAATACTAATTGATCGAGTATGATTTCCCATTGAATTGATGATCTTCCCTGTTTGGATGAACTGATCGTTAGCTTTACAGATTTGGCTCTGAAGCTTCTTCAACGATATCGTGCATTGGCTACATACGATGACAATGTTACTATTTCTCCGCTAGCCACAATGGCAATCATGCGATCAGCTTTCCCCTTGGTAGTTCAGCTGACAGGATGGCGGAGGTTCATAATCTCCTGTAAGTCTCTCAAACTGACAAATAACCTTAGGTGAAACTGAACTGGATCTATCCTTCAGTAGAATCTATCACGAATGACCAATTATATTGAGGTTTAAATCTCATATTAAGGAGTAAAAACCTTCGGCACTAAGTACCAATATCTAATAATTTAAACTTTTAGATGAAAACATGATGCAGCCTCTTCCAGGCATAGGTAGAAATTTTACAAATTCACTTTACCATTTGCTTGGTCAAGATATTTTGACTGTATAGATTTTTAGCTTTCCCCATTGCACAATAGTGTTTGTATGTTAGGGATACCAATAGAAGCTTGCTCGAACCGCTTGTTTGACAGGGCAATTGTTAGGAATTATTTGGTGTTCGAGAAGTTGCCCCTGAATCAGGATAAGATCGAATAGAAATTCACTTTCACCTCAACATTTCTTTCCTGGCAGTGCTATATCCGAGGCCTTTCCATAAACTGAAGATTAAGCATCACCAATCACTCAAAATAGTCAAATTCTTATGCAAGGAAGCGGCAGCTATGGACTATAAACGGGCAGAGTCAATTATGAGGAGACCTTTGTTTGATGCAGTGTCACACGGGATCCGTGAAATAGTTGAGGAGATCGTGGAGGCTTTTCCACCCGCTGTATGGTGGTCTAGCGATGATGGGAAGTGTCACAACATTTTCCAGAAATCAGTTTTGCACCGCCGTTGGGCTATATTCGGTCTCTTATACCAAACGGATCAACCCACTAGCTTGATAGCTTCTCGGGACAGATTCAACAACAATATATTGCATCTTGCAGGGAAGTTAGCAGCTTCTGACCGACGTAATCTTTTTTCCAGTGCTGCACTTCAGATGCAGTGGGAGCTGCGGTGGTTTGAGGTTAATTTCCTTATCCTTCCATCTATTGAGTTGTCAATTCCACATGGCAAATAATTGATTGAGAGACTTAATAGTTCTGGTTTTTAGGTGGATATGGGTCCTCAATCTTTTATGAACCTGTTGGAAATTGAACAGTAGTGATTAGGGCAAAGCAAGTGCGAAACATAACAAATAAAAACACACAAATTTACTTAAAAAATCATAAATGATGGGAGGAGGGACAAATCTACTATATTCGAAAAATTGGTATGAGAGGTGAGGAAATTGGCAATAGTCAACGAAATAATCCTTAAAATCTCGAAATAACACAATACAAGGAATTCTAATTATAAAGTGGGTCAAAACCAGTTTGTAGACCGGTTAAACACGCCTGTATCCTGGGGCTTCTTCTACCAAAACAGACAATTGTCACTATTATAACATTTTCTCCGCAATGCAGGAAGTGGGAAAGTTGGTGCCGCCTGCCTTCAAACAATCAGTGAACGATGAAATGAAAACCCCTGCAATGGTATTCACTGAGGCACACAAGGAGCTAGTCATCGAGGCGGAGAAATGGATGAAAGACACGGCACGCTCATACTCTTTAGTAGTGGCACTCATCGCCACGGTGATGTTTGCTGCTGCCATCACCGTGCCTGGTGGCAGCAACAGTGCTACCAGCTTTCCAGTGTTTACAGCTGAGAAGGCCTTCATGGTATTCGCAATCTCTGATGCACTCTCACTCCTGCTCTCCATCGTTTCCATCGTACTGTTCCTTTCTATCTGGACTGCCCGATGTGCTGAGTCAGACTTCCTACATAGATTGCCCAGGCGCTTAGTGATTGGACATGTTACCATTTACTTCTCCGTAGTCTTCATGATGGTGGCGTTCAGTGCAACTCTATATCTTTTTTACGGTCATAACAAGGCTTGGGTCTTGGCACTAGTGGTGGCATACGGTAGCATACCTGTAGCTTTATTCTGGGGTTTACACATCGTCATTGGCCATATGTCATCGTTGACATATTCTCCAAACATCTTCAGGAAACAAAGCAATCGCCCCTTCTACTAGACAGCTACTGCTTACACCAAAAGTATAAATACCACTGTAAATATTATTCCCAAAGCTGGAATGGAACAAACCAATCCAACAGCCTATTTGGTAATATGGAGTGAAGAAGGTCTGTATGTTGTGACATTGTATCAATAAGAATAAATTTTCTTGTACTTACTTTTCGATCTCAATCTACGTTTCTACATTTACTTTCTTCGCCTTGTGTTTTCTTTGGAGCTCGATCCTTCATTCCCAACCTTGCTAGCATTGCTCGTTCTATGGTGCCAGCGAAAGAAAGTAGCTTCTCGAGTATCTTTTTCATTCCAAGCCATTTTTCCCCAAGCGACTTGAGTGTCATGACCTTAAAATGAAAGGGAGAGACGTTCACCAACTATAAATAACAGAAGCTTGGTGCTCACCATGCAGTCTCTCCCAGCTCACTCTAATTTCTCACAAGCATTGGAATAAGCAATACCAAAAGCGCCAAAGATGGTAACAGAGCTTTTTTCTTTTTTGAAGATAAACGAGCTTAGTATATTGGTATTAGTCGAGGTTCGACCACCATCTTTGAAACTTCATACTCTTATGCCCATAGACCTCTCAAGAAAGTGCCAAAAAGATAGACAAGGAAAGCTTCATTCATTTCCTATTACAGAAATACCTTAATGTACCAATCAGTCAACGACCTAGGCTTTGAGCTTGGCCTCACTTTTCGGCACTACCTAAATTTCCCCAAGTCATATTAGAAAAAGATCTTGCTAAACAAATAGATAATGAAATCTAGAAAATAAGAAAACAAGATCGTACTGGTAGCTACCTTTTGAATTCCCCAAGTCTCTGATAGGAATGTGTATGTGTTGAAAGGGCTGTTGCAGACCTATTGTAAAGACTCTGGACAGCTTGCAAATTTCTCTTAATCTTCCGTGTTCTTTAGGGGTGTTTGTTTCTATGTAAAGTGGATACTTTACATTGGAAAGTAGCTCTTTTACATTGTAATTTCCATTGTTTGAGTGTAAAATGAAGGGGAAAATAAAATTCCCAGGCCACAATTCTATTGCAGGGCCTTCTCACTTTCCAAATAAAAACAATGTTGGCTCCAGAGGAAGCATTCTTGGATTCCATTATGAAAACACAGCCTCATGGGTGGGGCCCACCTCTCCAAAATTTAACAAAAATTAAATTACCCAATTTACCCTTTCCTTCCTAAAAAGTTCAAACTAAAGTAAGGGCATTATTGTAAAATTATATTTAATTCTAATCACATCAAATATTATAATATTATCTTTTCAACAACTTTTTCACCAGCCTAAAATACTTACCAAACACAACAATTTTATTTTTACAGTCCACTTTCCACATAAAATAATTTTCTATGTAATCCAACTTTTCCCTTTAATCTAAGATTATTTGAACCAAACAACCCCTTACTGGAAATACAAAAGAAGAAACTAAGAGGAATTTGCGTCAGTTATTGTATATTGACTTTGATTGAAGCTACCTCGTGAGGTATCTAGGACTACCTATGGAATAGGGGAAAAATATAAGTAAAGCTCTAAGGTTTGTTAAGGAGAGAATATAAAAAAATAAAAAACTGCAGGGTTGGAAGTGCACATTGCTTAGTCAAGCACGGGAGAAGATTGTGTAATATAGACCTATTGTAGACATGTGAAAATTACAATAACGTCACCTTATGCTTTCCTTAAGGAGCAGCAACAGAAGATTTCCTATCAATAACCGTCAAGCTCACATAAAGCAGATAGTTGGCTATGGGGGAAAATTTGCGCTTTAGATTGTTTCTCCTTTGGAACTGTTGCTCTAATGCTAATGCAGTTTTTAGCACTTTGAAGACAAGAAGGATTGTCGGAGAAGGAATTATCCATTATGTGACTGAGAGGAAAGCACTGTTCATGCTCCTCTACTTCGTGATTTGTGCCGATATGTCTAGACAATACCTCTATTACTTCTCGGGATAGATGGTTAGCTGAGATCTTCACTTTAAAGGGCTTGACTGGCACTATATGAAATGGAGGATACCTCCCTTGGATACTATCATGATAAATATGGAGGTTGCATAGGATGTTAGCACTGGTGAAGTTGGGTGTGTGGTGGTCGGGAGGAATTCTTATGGATAGTTGCAAAAAGTAATATATAAGAAAAAACTGACAAGGGATGTTCTTCTAGTCGAGGCTTTGGCCATAAAGGAATTAAAGTTAGCTAATAAGTATCACCGAAAGAAAGTAGTTCTGTGAGTCTACCTCAGTAGTGACTTGCAATTATCTCGACACGGTAGTGGAGATGCCTGTATTGTTAGTCAAATGCTTAATGAGGTAGGTGCACTATTGTCTACCCGAATAGACTCTTTGAAGTTGACGTGAAGATTCAGTGGACTCCTCATGGTGCTAATATGGTCAATGGCAAGGTGCCTAAGGACGGTTATGAGAATATCAGTATGGATAATTGGGAGGCTATCCCTCCATGCTCTCTAGCTCTCTCACTGCAAGTTGATTCTTTTCGTTCCTCAAATATGGTGTACTATGTAAACTCTTGATGATTGAATAAAATTATGGTATGTTTGATTGGCAAAAAAACCACTTGAATATTTAAATCTTCTAGAGCGATATAAACAAACTCCCTTTTCAATTTTTTATTGTGTTTTTTGGTAAACTGCAATTCCAGCTAGTGATTGCAAGCAAGTATGCATCATGTTGTGTAAATAAGAGTGCACGCAAGTATACGTATCACAAGTAAGTAATAAAGGATAATTAGGTACTGTTACCACAAGAATTCCTCTACTAAGCACTAAAATTAGTACAATTGTATCCAAATTAAGTCAATCAAATATTGGAAGTAGAAAACGAGTAATTGTAACGGAAATTAAGCAAGTAAGAATCAATACTCCTAGGGTTCACAACTTCTGCTATTCTAATATTAAGTCAAGTCCTTCTCTCGTGTAACTAACTCCACCACATTGTCAACCTAGGATTCTAGGGTTTCCCCACTACCTCCTTACGCACATCTCGATGTCACAAGAATCTAAGTAGAAGATACTAAACTACTCTATTTCTATGAGATTAGATTTGAAAGGCAAATTAAACCAATGCTAATTGGCTATCTAGGGTCCTTACCATCTCTCGATGCTCTTGCACAAATAACCTCACATCTCCGCATAAATTAACCTATACTATGCATTCTCTAGTGTGATTTCGATTCTCTCTCTCTAGGCCTCTCTCAATCTCCAAATCATTCTCGTGGGTGATGAAGTCAAAAGAAAGCATAGGGTATAAGATGGACATAAATAACACCCAGGAGGCTTACCTCAATAAATTATATACATGAGAGAAAAAACTTTACTTAAAGTAGCAAAATAGGCTCCATTGATACCCTAGGAATCTAGGGATTTAGTTTAACATAATAAGAGAATATAAGAGTGGGAAGAGAAGACAATATTATAAAAACAAGAAGGAAAGGGATAGAAAGATCTCTAGATACTGGTGGAGTCGAATCTCTCGATCACGCATCCATATTTTTAAGCATGAACCCTCCTTATGGTAAGCTTATGCAAAGAAGAGATGTTTGGGCTTGTTCGACGTGCCACTGCATATTTTAGTTAGTCCTCTAATGTGATATCCTCTATGTAATACCTGTTTGTCTAATCAATACATGAAGATCCGGTTTTCTGATCATTTATATACTATTGACCATTTACAGGGATGCTAGGCCTGAAATGGATTTTAGCTTCTATTTGCCATTATACAGAGCTACCCTGAGAGGTAATTGGGATGCTACACATGAATTCTTCGATCAATACCCAAATGCATTGGAAGCCAGGATTGCCCCGACTCTCGAGATAGCTCTTCACATAGCTGTTGCGAAGACAAAGACGAGCGGGCGCCACTTTGTCAGGAAATTGATAGAGAGGATGCCCTTGGAGGCATTTGCATTAACAGATAGTTGCAATCAAACCGCCTTGGCCACTACTGCATGGTTCAGTAACGTAGAGGGAGCAATGTTGCTGGTGAGCATGTACCCAAACTTGCCCCTTATGCTAGACTTGAGCAATGCCATACCTATCCACAGAGCTGCACAGTTTGGCCACTGGCAAATGCTTGTTTACTTGAAGTCACCAGGGATGACGTGGAGCTGAGCCCGTTTCTGGGTGAATCGGGTGTTTTGACCGTTCACCATATCATTTTTGCTGAATTCTATGGTGAGTGCATTGATCTAAGCAAGCGGTCGATGGATTACGGGTCAGTCTACTCCATGTAGGTGATATCTTGGACGGGAAGTCATTCCTTTAGGTTTGTGGCAAATGCTTCAGTGTTTCGAAGCCAATCATAATTTTGAAATTTTGTTTAACTTTCATTACACATATTGGACTTAATATGTGTAATGTGGATTGGGTTTTGAAAAGCCCATGAAGAGGTCAAGAAGCCCATAGGAGCCCATGGTGTAATTGTGGGATTTCAATACCACATTAATAAGGGATAGCAACTTAAACTGGTTTACAAGTTAAGAGTGGTTTTATGGAAAGTAACCACTCCAACTATATTGATGACTTCGCTACTGGTCCGTGCTTGCACTACAATTCCATCAATAAACCGGCTTAGGATTCAGTCTCTTTGGATTCTGAGAGGTTAACGACATTAATCTCCTGAATTAAGGGTGTATTAAGGCACGACATTAAGACATAATTATTATTCTTCAAATCCTTTATATGAATTTGGAATTTATATTTAAAAATTTACCGAATTTTGGAAATAAAATTTTTATAATTTAACGTTATGTTGCACTACAATTCCATCATGTGTAGCATGATATGAAAAGATGAAGATGGAGCTTATAGAACACTGCTCAACCCTTTTGGGAGAGCAAAAATTAGGATGCACCTTGCTAATTAAATGAAATTTTCATTTACATTGTATAACCTGAAGATCAAGATTGTACAAGTCCAGGCCAGGTACCTTACCCATCGAAAGAATTTTAGAGGTCTATGTCGGACAGTAATTAGAAAATCATAATTAAGGACATGGCAAGCACAACCGTTGCCTCATTTTTTTTGTTAGGGTTGATAGAGAGAGAGGGATGAAACTTAAGAGTGAGTCTAGACTTTCTACCGATACAAGGAAGAGATACTGTGACTTCATTCACATGTGTGTAATGGCAGGTAATACATAGCATAGTTCATTAGTTTGTGACTTTGATCCTTCTTAGATGAATCACGGATTGTGATGCAGGCCTTCATGTTGGGCCCATGACCAGATTGAGCATCGCTACCGGAAAGAGTTTGAGACATAATTTCTCCATCAATGTCAAGACAGTCTTTTTCGAAGGAATTATGCCTTTCCTAACCTCTATTTTGTAGTTCGTTCATGGAATGGTTGGATTTAATGACACATTAACTTTTCTGTCATTTACCCGATTTTCCATCTCTAGCCTTTTGGCAAGGGAATCATCATAGAGGAGCTTATCTAAACGTCACAGATAAAGATAAATTACGTGGTTTGGTAACATGACATTCAAGAAGTTTGCTTTTTGTTAAATAATGTTCCATCAAAAATTTAAAATGTTTTATACTAGTGTGTTAAATCACTATTGAATTATGATATACACTCTCCATATAAAACATTGTCATGTAGTTGGTTGTCTACGGAATGTTCCATAGAAAATTTGAAGTATTTTGACTAACTTCTGTAACATTTTATGACACGGAAATCTTATGTGGACATCATACATGCATAAATATTAATGTGATATGTATATTTAGTACTAATAAATTAAAAAATATACAAAAAGTTGACTTTTTTATGATAAGAGTTGAATCATTTTTAAAAAATATTAAAATATTTCCAAAAGTAGAAAATTAAACAAATAAAAACATTTCATAAGAAATTAGAAAATAAAATAAACAGAAAAATTTACAGAAAAATGGAAAAATTGTGCGAAATTTTTAAAATTGTATAAAGTTTATAAAAGTCTATAATTATACAAAATATTATGAAATTATAAAAACTTTGAAAGAACCAACAGATTTTCCAAAATTTAACGTTCGATTATGTCTCTCTCTGTATAAAATTAGGTAATGTTTGCTCAAAGTCCATCTGCGCCTCAATTAGGGACTTGAATGCTTCAATCGAGTCCACCAGTCAAAATGGAAGTAGACATGCCACGACCCTTTTTTCTAAAGGGAAGGAAGAATGTTAGAATCGATTAGGTCCGGTTCCCCGCTTCTTTCTTCCTCTACATTTTCGTCAATTTCTGCTTTTTCTCCATTTTGTCCCTGGAAATTTACAAGTAGTGCTGCTTGCTATTGAAGCCAACCCTAAAATAAACTTCTCATTCAAGTTATAAAACCCTAAACGTACAACAAATATTTAGTAAGCAATACACAACAATTTTAGTGTATAAGATTTAATCGCGCAATAACACTTGAATGGTGGAGCGAAAATTCTAAATTTCCAAATTCAAAGATGACAATAGGTGATACCACGTAATCGTATCTTGTACAGCGAAGCCATTGTCTATTGCTCATTGAATATTTTCTCCTAAAAGACAAGGGGAGGACGTACAGGATAACCACGGGGCAGCAAATCACATGTTCAAACTTCGAAGTGCAATGATGGTTTCAACTTTTATATTCTCAATCACTGGAGACATCTTTAGACAATCCAACTGCCTCATCAAATAATAGAAGAAAATATTAATTAAATTATAATAAATTAATAATTTATGTTAATTATTCGAATGTCATCTTATTTATTATTAAATGTAGTAATTTAATTAATTTTTTCTTACCGTATTTTAAAGTAGAGTCATATAGAGTCACTAGATTAATTCAATTGGTTTCATCTTCTACATTCTCAATCACTTGAGAAATTTTTAGATAACCTTAAATATCAATTAGCTTATGATGATAAATTAATAATCGATGTTAACTGTTCGAATAGTTGTCTTAATTATTATTAATGAGAGCAATTTAATTTATTTTTTATCTCCATATTTTTGTGAATTAGAGCCCTATAAGATTTTATTTTTTTATCTGACCACCATCTTACCTCTCTTTGAATTTGCGGTCCCCAGAAACTTTCTCCCGTAATTTCAGCACATGGACATTATCCCAAACCCCCAAAAAAAAGGATTTAAAAAGAAAATCCTAAAATATAGAGGATGCAATGTCAGTCATAATCACTAGGTGTTAACTAATGATATCATGCGAGGAGAAATTTAGGATGATCCTACGTCATCATATAATATGAAAAAATACTAATTAAAATATAAAAAATAAACAAATTAATGCTACCCATATGAGAAGTTATAATAATTATTGATAATCAAAATAATTTTATTGATTCTTCATCTTTACTTCTGTTATATAAGATCATTTAAGATTTTTTTTCATATCCAAGAGAAATTAAATATGCATGTCCGTAGATAGAAAAAAAGATGGCAATACTAGTGGCACTCGACCAATCCTGACAGTGGACATGGATATTTAGGTTTTCGTATTTAACTATACGTATATTAAACGAACCGAAACCAGTGCTTAGTACTAATCAAAGGCATAATATAGTGTAAGAAGATAACTTCCACCCAAAACAGACCAAAACAATATTATTCTAGTAGTTTTTTTATTAAACAAATGCGTTAAAAGAGATTTAAGCTTAAAATCATGAACTCACCAAACCCAATGCATTGAACCATTGCTGTTTGTGGTTGACTGTGAAAAAACATGTTTGTTGTTGCAATCTCGCTGGCCGCCATAGTCTCATTTTCCCATAAATCATTTCCACCTTATCCAGGAAAAAATGATTAAAGCACTTTTTTCAATAAGCCTTTTTCTCTGTTTTTTTTTTTTGTCCTTTTGATAACGATGATCAGATAAATATAAAAGTTAGGGTTCATGTGAGCTAAGAAAACCTATATTCGTCTTTTAGGTTATAAATGTAAGTAAGCTAAGAAGGGAATAAAAAGAACATAGTAAAAAAAGAAGAAGAATGTAAAGTCTTACTAATAAAAACTAGATGCTTTCCCGGTACTAAGCACGGTATCTATTATTCGTAAACAACTTTCTAGAAACACCTATTCATATGTGATTGAATAGGATAATTACCTAAAATTAATTATTTTATGAAAAAATCTCAAGTAAAAGCCTAAATATTTTCAAAAGTGGACTGTAGGAATAAAATTGAGATCACTAATTTATAGGAAAAATTACAGTGGATATCCTATATGCTTGCTGTTTTGGCAATTCGGTCATGTAAGTTTGAAAATGGCTAAATAAGTGTTATAACATTAGTTCTGTAACATGTTTAAATTTGACGCATCAGCAGCTGTTACATCTTAGTAGAGTGGCACTTAACAAAGTTACGTAGTGTTCAACTTCTCATTCATCTATATAAATGTGATACAAATCACGTTCTTTTTGTTAAGAATCTGGGTGTGATCAAGGAAAGGGACACCTACATCAAAGTGTTGCTCTATTTTCTCAGCGATTAAGACTGAGTTGTGAAAACACGGATTACAAGTAGTACAGAAAATTTCCTGCACATCAAGCAACCCTGGAAGGCATGTCATTGGATGCCAAAGGTACAAGTCGTTTGGAGGATACAGACATTTTAAGTGGATTGACCACACCGCCACCCTCACCCAATGGAAGGTATTCAACACTCAAACAGAGAGAATGCAGGGGAGGAAGTAACATCAACTGATCTGGAATTGAAATACTTGATATTGAGTACTGATGAAGTGAGAGAGGATTTGAAGGAAAGAAAAAAAAAACCAAGCACTACAATGTGAGGAATACTATCATTGCAAGTTTGATGTGGGGAGTTGGTATTTTATTCGGACTATTGCTGGGTTGTAATGGATGTAAGCATGGTTCAACGAAATGAATTGATTGCTCTCATCATGTTACCATCATTTATGTGTTGTTACTGCAAAAAATTTGGAATGAATTCACAGTGTTTAATTTGCAAAAGTTGCAGAAAATAAAATGTTGCAATTGACTTCCTGCAATGTGCAATCTTCTTGCACTGATCTGAATTGAAATGTGCAGTATGTGAAATCCTATTGCACTCTTTGTGCAATAGCAAAACTTAACTTTGCAATATTATTGCAGTCAATAAGCTAAAGAAAAGTTACAGAAAGGGAAGAGAAATAAAAGAGAAAGTTGCAACAATATTGACCATAAAATCATTTTACATTAAGGTCTGAACAAAATGAGAACTTACATCCATGTCCCTAGAGAGCATACATCAATATTCGTAGACAAACAAAAGGAACCCAATTGAACTACCATGATCCATTACCACAAAACCAAATCACATACATCAGAATTCCCAAACAAACATAGGGAACATAATTGACTACCAAACAAGCCAAAATCCAAGAACATCTACTTTCCATCTGAACTCCCTTGAGTTGATACATGTCCATGGGATGTTACATCTTGTCTGATTTTGCTTGCTGCTGCCATCCTTCGGGAGATAATCCTTTCTTTCAGCATTCGAAGCTTGTTTAATGTGATATTATGAGTAGAACGATCACCCTCTCTTCCCATGAGCGATTCCCTAACATCTCCTTGCTAAAAAACATAGAATCAGTAAAGACAATTGCCAATGGAACATAGGTTGCCAACGTTAAATGAATTAGTGTAACTTACATTGAGAACAATATAAGACCTATCAGACATAATCTCACTAACAGTCTTTGTTCTCTCATGACTTCTTGTAGCTGAATCAAGATTCATTCTTTCCTTTTGAGGCATCTTACCTCCAAGATCTTCTTCTATAGAGGTCATTCTTTGCTTGCCCTGATAGCCAAAATAGTTTAATTAAAAAGACATTAAATATAGCAAGCTGCAATCAACATTGAAAACAACATACCCTAATATTCCTAACATGATCTATTCCATCCTTGCAGGGCTCTTGTCCTTCCACATTAACATCTTGAGAACCTTTCTTCTCTTACTCTAATTGCAAAAAATAGTTTGAGTAATTGCACAGTAGACATTAAAATGGAAAATTCAGAACAATATACCTCAGTACTCCCTCTAGTTTGAATTGGTTATGAACGAGATAATTCCTCCAAGCCCTCTTCTCTAACTGATGACTGCAAAAATTGATCAAATATACTGAAAATTTGTTATGTTTAATTATTATAGTGAAATGATATGAAAAAAATAAATAACCACTCACTGGTTAGCAGATTGTATTTTATTGCCCTCCTTTACTAGCCTTTTAACATTTCTCTTGTTGGTACAGGCTGTCTGCAAAGGCTACAGGAATTAAGTGCACCTTCCTAAACAACACTTGAACTCCCTCTCATTAATACTGGTTTCTAGCACTAACTTTTTTCTTTTTTTTTGTCTTCCTTTGTTTTTCTTTAGTTTTGTGGGGTGGGGGCAGTGTGGGTCATTCAACTAACTTCAATCCTAGAATTTTGGGTCGTGAACAAGTTGCATAACACTGCCATAAGCTTCTAAAAACATACTTTTGCTATAAAACTCATGGACATAAATTTATGGATCTAGACGAGCAAAACACAAATAGAGTGGCAGCAAGGAATCCTAGTAAGCTACCATGCCCTGCAGTTACAAGTGAGATTCCTTATGTCAACCAAATATTTTGTTGACCAGCCTCACCGTTCCAAAGCACATGACAATACCTGCTAAATTTCAAAGATTCTTGTAATTTCTTCTCGATTCTAAGGCCAAAGTCTTTGCTCTACTTTTGACAATTAGCCCTTTGAATATGTATCCTTTCCATGACTATTTTCCTGATGTCCTATAACATGGAGTAAATGGTCTAACATCTTACTTCAACAATTCTTCCATTAAAAGCTTCACTCAAATTGTTACCAATTGCATCACACTTAACCATAGGATTAAAAAAAGCCTTAGACCAATGCTTGGGGTCTGGTCTTTGCCGTAAGTCCTCATATGATTGTGGTAGCATTTTTCGAAGTTTTTCCATATTGTCCTTGAAAGTTGTGGATTTTAAATAATCCAGAATTGTCTCTGAATCTTTGGTCGCTTGTCACTTCCTCCACAGTTAGCATATGTGTGTCTTGCGTACATCCTATGCGCTGCGTAGTGGAGCAATTCAGAAACATGTAACAGGCCTTGCACACAAATTAAGACACATGTTATTTGTGCCTTACACTCGTTTCGTAAATATCAAAGTCAACCAATGTTAATATATTGTACTTCTCTTTTGTTGGTAAGATATAAAGGTCCATTCCAATCCATCCCCTTAGATTCAAATCTTGCCTAACTAAATTCAAAAATCATGACCATGCAGCAGTGTTCTCTACTTGAGCAACTGCCCATGCTAGTGGGAACATTTGATTGTTCCTATCTCTCCCAATCGTAGTCAGTAGCTGTCTTTTCACTACAGTCTTTAAAAAACAATAATCCAATCTAATGATCCTTCTACATCCCCTTACAAAGCTTGACCTAATAGCCTCAAAACACACAAAAAAAAAAAACACTTGTCAAAAATACTTGGTTAACTTGGTATTGGCCTTACAGCCTTCATATATACAAAAGATCCCTCATTTGTTCTTCTCAACTCTTCTGCATATTCCCACATCATGGCATACTCTCCTTCGGTGTCGCTAGCTAATAAATCAAACTTTTTCTTTTACCCACCTACACTGGGATTTAGACACTTCCACACCCAACTGCTCTTTCATAAGCATCTTGAACTCAATTAGCTTATTTATGGACATAGCCCTAATTGTGCTTAAATAGTGCCTAGCCAACCATTTGCTATTGACTCTACTATTGTTGAGCATAACATTGCATGTGTGTTTGTTCATCAATGTCTTTACTTGAAAAGCCCCAGATTTCTTTGTAAATCTTACAAAAATCCTCCAAGAACAATGGTCTCTTTTGCATCTAGCCCTAATATAGTCTTGGGTGTTCTTCTTGAAATATACATTTCTTTGAAGTTTAACCATAGCTAATGTTATGGCATCCTTAAATTGTTTGCCCTCATCAAACAGATAATTGATAGAGAAACAAGGCACTCACTAGTTGGTTTATAGTTTAGAAAACTACTTGACTTCCTAAATTAAGCCTGTGATAGGTCGTTTCTCACTCAATGTTTCTTGCTCCTCAACTTCTGATTCCTCATATTCCTCTTCGAGACTACAAGCATCATCAGAAGAAAAACACTCACTCTCATAACCCTTCTCAACTGCTAAACCCTCTCCTATTATCCCTTTTCCCTTTCTCTTTTCTTCTCGAGCCTCCCTTAATAAAGTATCAGCATCCTTCTCTAACCTTACCTTCTTCAACTAATTTTCTTTCCTCTTCTTTTGGGCAATCTTCAAATGATCATAAATTCCTACAATCTCTGGATCATTATCATCACTTCCATATTCATCAACAAGCCCTTCAAAATCATAATCAAAATTTGTCTCACTAGCACCTCCTTTTTCTTGTAACTTGGGATCTATCTCACTTGCAAATGAGCTACTCCTTCCTTCCTTTAAGTTATCGAACCTAGATCCTCCATTGACATGAACACTATCAAATATGGTATCAGATCCACTTCCATTGTGATCTTGCCGTGGAGATTAACTGCCACAATCTTCTACCCTTGTAGGTACACTCCCAGTTGTAACAGCATCTGTTGCAACCCCACTCTCTATATCAGTTGCCTCTGTTTCAATTAAACACCCTCTTGTAGGTCCTTGTGTTGCAGTTCCCTCTCTTGTAGGTGCCTGAATTGCAGTTCATTCTCTTGCAGGTGCTTATGCTACAGTTCTCTTTCCTCTAGGTACTTGGTAGATCTCCTCCGAAGGCTCAGCCTCATCCGCACTGTGCATCACATAAACTTCACAGCTATTCTATTTATTGAGGTGGCCAATGAGTTCAATTTTGTCCTTGCACAGTTCTCGTAACCCTTCCTTCAAAGTCTTCTAAGAACCCAATATAATATTTGCTATAAATTTAATTTATAACCCATCTCTTTTATTTCATCGCTTTCACAATCTCCATGCTAGATAATTTATCCGATTCCACATCCCAAACATCCACTTGTCCACCAACTTAGGCCAAGTCCCCACATCATTCCTTGAAAGTGCCACCGTGATACACTTGAAGACGATGCTCGAAAATTTGTATGTTTCACTCTCCAAAATTTTCCATTCTACATAATAAAAATGACATAAATATATTTTATAACTAAAGCCTTAACAAACAAATATATTTTGGGATGGATTAATTACGATGAACAGCATACAAGAAGTAATAGACAAGTGGAAATTATTAAAAAAAAAGTTCTAGATTATTAGAAACCTTGACCTTCATCCATGAAATTACTTCGAATCTTCGAAGAATTAGATAGTTTCTTCCACAAATCAGGTTCAAAGCATAAATCCTGATCTGAGCTCTTTGATTTGTTGGCTCGTTCAATTGTCTATGCCAGAGCCTTTGATTAATGGTGGTGAGAATTGCATTGTGATTGCTGGTTCAAAATTGCACTAAAAGGGAACCAATTTTGAGAAATCGTTGAACGATTTCTCCCAGTAGTTCTAAACTTGGGCAGCCTGATAATACCTTAGAAGTTATATTTGAAGTACACTTTCAGACCTTAAACTTGAGTTGAAAACATGCATCCCACTTGTTATTTGTGTTGTTTTTGCTGAAACGTGATCTCTGTACTCCTTATACATCTTCTAAGTTTATCTGGGTGTTTGCTTCCTCAACATAAAACATCAAAAATAATATGTCATCGGAAAACTTGGCGAGTCAGGAATCCAACACATCAAACAGATCATGAATCGAAGCTGAAACGAGGAAGTTATGGCCGAAAAAAGAAAACTGCGTGCAGAATAGGGGATAGACCGCGGTCTACTGAGGTATTTTGGCTAGACTGTGGTCTATTGAGGCAAGATGGTGGGACCCAACATTTTTATCCCACACTAACCATGCCAACTTTGGAAAGGGTAGAAATACCTTATAAATAGAGGTGTACACCCACAAAAGAAAGAGAGGAATGGAGATAGCATTTCATAACTAAGCATTGCCGAACAATATTCGAAGGCTACAAACCCGGGGCGTCAGAACACGGGTCAGAGTGGAAGAAGCTAAGGAATAAAGCTCCTCATTAGTGTTTGAGACTTCTTCTACTCTTAGCTCCTTTCTCTTTATTTTGGTTTCGTAACTTTCAATTCCGATGAACATGTATTGTGGCATAACCATGTCCAGCTAGTTTCTTATTTCTAGGGTAGTAAGTGGAGGTTAGTGTTTATTTCAACCATGTACTAAACTTCTATTTCCTGGATCTACGAAGGTGTTCTATTTCCCTTATGTTTATTATACTTCATGTGTTTATTGATGTTTGGCCAACTCGATAAATCGATCTAAGGGACGGTGAGGAGACACGAGAGTGAGAATCCCGCTGCCTAAGTAAACATAGCTTAGGAATAAGCGTACCGAGAGGTAGGTTAGTCATTGTAAGAGTTAGAAGAGACGTGTGAGAAGGCCCGAGAGGTAGCCATCACCCTAGGCATCCCGACATGGTTACGAACATGACACTTGGTCCCTTAATTCTAACTACCTAGAGATAGAGTGGGTTAGGATCATCCTAGGGATACATCCTAGTTACGACGAGAGTCGAATTAGGTGACTTGAGAACCCATGGATAGGAGAAGAGGACACTTGACTAGATCCGGTTAATTAAGTCCAATAGGATTGAAATAGACCTAAGTGAAGCTGAATCCCTAGAAATGTTTTCTTGTCAAAATCATATAAAGTTATCTCTGTTTTCTGTAGGTTGTCTGATTTTACCTTTGTTTCTAGTTGTTTCTGCATTCTCTCAACTGTTGTGCGGTTTGGCTTGGTACTTGGTGTTCTAAATTCGTGCTCGATAAGTTTTGATCCTCGTGGGAATGATACTCACTCACCGAATTTACTACCTGCGATCCGTCCTCTTGCGAGCTGATAGCAAACAAGTTTTTGGCGCCGTTACTGGGGATCGAAGTGTATCTATTGACCCAAATTGAAGCATTTGACTTCGACCAAACCAATTTACTTTTCTGTACTTTTCTCTTGTGTTGTAGTTCTCATTACCTTGTTTTGTAGTCTCTTGGGGGATGAGTAGGAGATCTTAACAAGACTTGCTACCGCTTGATCCGGAAATTGAGCGAACCCTCATTTGGAGAAGGCGAGAACAGTCACTTGAGGAGATTTCATCTTCTCATACCATGCAGGACCTGCAAGACAACCCCGCGCTTAATATGAGACACTATGTGAGACCACGAACTGACAACCGATTGAGTATGGCCAAACCAGCTATTGAAGCTCACACTTTCGAGATCAGACCGACGATGCTTCAAATGATTCAAACAGCATGCTCATTTAGTGGTAGACCAAATGAGGACCCTCATGCTCATCTTGCCGTTTTTAATGATTTGTGTGATACTTTTAAACAAAATGGGCTTCCTCAAGATTATATTAAAATGGCTTTGTTTCCTTTCTCTCTTAGGGGCAAAGCAAGGACACGGCTTAGCTCATTCTCACTGGGATCCCTTAACAATTGGGGTATCATTGTGGAGAAGTTTCTCACGAAGTATTTTTGACCCTCCAAGATGGCCAAGTCGAGGAGAGATATCACATCATTTAGATAACTTCCGATGGAAACCTTACCGGAAGTGTGGGAGTGCTACAAGGGCTTGTTGCATAATTGTCCACATCATGACCTTCCGATGTGGCAAGTGGTAAACACCCTCTATAATGGAATTTCTGATGCCTTAAAAACTTACATTAATGCTGCTGCAGGAGGCACAATGCTTGAAAAGACACCGGAGGAGGCATACGACCTCATCGAGGCATTAGCAACAAATGTGGTGTCGGAGCGAAATGTGGCTCAAAAGGGGAGAGCCGGAGTCCACTCGATGGATGCTCTGACAGCCCTTTCAGCCAAGATGGATGCCTTAATGGCAACCATGAAGCCACAAGTAGTTGGAGCAACCTCAATGGTATTTGAAGACTACCTGATGGAAACCGGGCATGAGGAGGCAAATTTTGTGGGAAGCCACCCCGAGGAACAACCCATATTCAAACACTTATAATCCGGGTTGGCGAAATCACCCCAACTTCTCATATGCTAACAACCAGACTACTCAACCATCAGGGTTCCAACCAATGCAGAAAATAGCAGCAAGTGACATCGAACGGCTTACAAAACTTGAAAATGCTTTTCTTGAGCTTATGGTAGCTAACAAGGACACTAATGCTAGTGTGCAATCCGACACTAATAGCATTGTTACCTTATAGGCACAAATGAAGAACATGGAAACTTAACTCGGACAAATTGCTGAAGCTATTGGAGTCCAGGCACAAGGATCACTCCCGAGCAACACCGAGATGAATCCCAGGGGAGGCGGATCCAAGCACGTGAATGCTATCATGCTAAGAAGTGGGAAGAAGGTTGGATTTGATCGCAGCCAACTTGATGTTGAAGCAGAAGAGAACAACACTCCAGCATATGGTGAAACAATGAAGCACACCCTGGTGTCCCAAGAGTTCACCACGGTGGGAAGACATGCAACATCGCGGTCCACAGATTGCAGCACCACGGTGCCAAGGTGCCCAACAACTAAAGCCACGGGGACGCAGAGTAGACCAGAAGGCACGAGATACAGGCACACCGCAGTACACACTAGCCACAGCGAGGTGCCCTGGGACCAGAATGATCAAAATGCCACAACCAACTCCCAGGCGGCAAGTAGCAACCCACAACCATCAAGAATGACTTGAGGAAAGGAAGACAGCACCAACAAGCCTACTCTAACATACCCTCCATTACCATATCCACAAAGAGCAAAGTGGGACCAATCTAAGTTTCAATTTCGTAAGTTTCTTGATACATTCCGTAAATTGCACATTAACATCCCTTTTGCAGAAGCATTAGAGCAAATGTCGAGTTATGCCAAGTTCATGAAGGATATCCTTTCACAAAAGAGGAAGCTTGCCGATTATGAGATGGTTGCGCTAACAGAAGAGGCAAGTGCAATCCTTCAGAAAAAGTTTCCTCCAAAGCTCAAAGACCTGGGTAGTTTCACTATCCCTTGTTCCATTGGTAAAAGCTTCGAAGGTAAGGCATTATGTGATTTGGGTGCTAGCATTAATCTGATGCCTTATATTGTACTCAAGGAATTAGAGGTAGGAAAGGTCAAGCTAACTATTGTAACACTGCAATTAGCTGATAGATCATTGGCTTATCCCTTAGGAATTGTGGAGGATGTTCTAGTCAAAGTAGACAAATTCATATTCCCTATTGATTTCATTGTTTTGGATTATGATGAGGACAGGAACATTCTGATAATTTTGGGTCGCCCATTCTTGGCGACTGGCCGTGCATTGATCGATGTGCAGAAAGGAGAACTGACTATGCGTGTGAACGGCTAAGAAGTAATATTTAATATTTATAATGCATTGAAACATCCTAGTGAACCTATTGAAGTTCTCTCCCTTGATGTATGTGAACAGCTGACTAGGATAGCCGTCCAAGAGATAACATCGGAGGATCCTCTCAAATCGGCTCTAATCGGGAAGTCATCTTTAGATGATCAAGATCTGCAAGAGGTCCTCAAGATATTGGAGTCGTGCCCCCCACTACCACAGAATGTGTCATATTTCGAACCTTTGGAGGTCAGACCTCATTCTTTAAAGCCATCCATTCAAGAACCACCAGAACTGGAACTTAAGCCCTTACTAGAACATTTAAGGTACGCCTTCCTTGGCTCTTCTTCCACACTTCCTATTATTGTTGCATCCAATTTAACATCAGTACAGGAAGACAAAATCCTTCGAGCTCTTCAGAACCACATGAAAGCAATTGGGTGGACCATAGCTGATATCCAAGGAATCAGCCCCTCGATATGCATGCACAAGATCTTGTTTGAAGAAAACCACAAGGAGTTGATAGAAGGACAAAGGGGGCTTAATCCCGTCATGAAGGAGGTAGTTAAGAAAGAGATCCTCAAATGGCTCGATGCAGGTATACGCTTTCCTATCTCTGACAGTAAATGGGTAAGTCCAGTACAGTGTGTGCCTAAGAAAGGCGGCATGACAGTCATAGTTAATGAAGGTAATGAGTTGATTCCAACTAGAATTGTGACAGGATGGAGAATATGCATGGATTACTGCAAGCTCAATAAGGCCACACGTAAGGATCATTTTCCACTTCCCTTTATTGATGAGATGCTTGATAGACTTGTAGGAAAGGAATACTTTTGTTTCCTAGATGGTTATTCAGGTTATAACCAAATTGCTATAGCTCCTGAGGATAAAGAGAAAACCACCTTTGTGTGCCCTTATGGCACATTCGCGTTTAGGCGAATGCCATTCGGGTTGTGTAATGCACAGGCCACTTTTCAGAGATGTATGATATCTATATTTTTTAATTTGATTGAAAAGTGCATAGAAGATTTTATGGATGATTTTTCGGTGTATGGCAACTCATTTGATGAATATTTGGTTAATCTGTCTCTTGTCCTTAAAATATGTGAGGAAACTGACCTTGTTTTAAATTGCGAAAAATGTCATTTCATGGTAAAAGAAGGAATAGTTTTGGGACATAAAATTTCTAAAAAGGGCATGGAGGTAGATAGGGCCATGATTGCTTTAATTGAAAAGTTGCCACCGCCAACAAATGTCAAAAGTGTTAGGAACTATTTAGGACATGCTGGTTTCTATAGAAGGTTTATCAAGGACTTTTCAAAAATAGCAAAACCATTGTGTAACCTCTTAGAAAAGGATGTCCCTTTTTTATTTAATGATGATTGCTTGCAAGCTTTTACTGAATTGAAGGCGAGACTTGTTTCTGCACCCATCATAATTGCCCCGGATTGGTCTTTACCTTTTGAACTAATGTGTGATGCAAGTGATTTTGTAGTAAGAGCAGCTCTAGGCCAAAGGAGAAATAGAATCTTCCATCCGATATATTATGCAAGCAGAACACTTGATGAGGCTCAAATCAACTACACAACAATAGAGAAAGAGTTTCTTGCTGTAGTTTTTGCTGTTGATAAATTCCAATCATACTTGTTTGCACTAAAGTTACTATTTTTACTAATCATGCAGCAATCAAGTATCTGATCCAAAAGAAGAATGCAAAACTGAGACTCGTCCAATGGGTCCTTCTTCTACAAGAGTTTGACCTTGAGATTCGGGACCGGAAGGGATCAGAGCATCAAGTGGCTGATCACTTATCTCAACTTGGGAACAAGAAGTGCATGGAAAAGGCAGTAATTAACGAGTTCTTCCCTGATGAACAAGTTTTTACCTTATCATCTATGCCTTGGTTTGCTGATATTGTGAATTACTTGGTTTCTCAATTCATTCCATTTGAATTTAATGCTCAACAAAGGAAAAGGTTTTTGAATGATTGCATGAAATACATTTGGGATGAACCATATCTGTTTAAAATAGGACCTGATCATCTGTTGAGGAGATTTGTCCCGGATCATGAGCAGCTAGACATACTAAATAGTTGTCATGAATCTCCTTATGGAGGTCATTACGGGGGACACAAAACTGCTTGGAAAATTCTAGCATCAGGTTTTTCTTGGCCAACCATTTTTCGTGATGCTTTGCCTACATCTCAACTTGTGATAGATATCAACGAGTAGGCAATATTTCAAGACATCATGACGTGCCATTGAATTCAATTATGGAAGTAGAACTATTTGATGTTTGGGGAATAGATTTCATAGGGCCATTTCCTTCATCATTTGGTAACCATTACATATTGCTTGCGGTGGATTATGTTTCCAAATGGTTAGAGGCAATTGCTTCCCCCACATGTGATGCTAATGTTGTTCTTAAGTTCTTGCAAAGAAATGTCTTCTCAAGATATGGAGCACTGAGAGCAGTTATCAGTGATGGCGGATCCCACTTTTGCAACAAACAGTTTGACAAGCTCATGACCAAGTACGGAGTACACCATAAAGTAGCCTTAGCATACCATCCTCAAACCAATGGTTTGGCGGAGGTATCCAACTGGGAAATCAAAAGGATCCTCGAAAAAACTGTCAACATTTCCCGGAAGGATTGGGCTCACAAGCTTGATGATGCTTTATGGGCATACCGGACAGCATTCAAGACACCCTTAGGCACGTCCCTGTACCACTTGGTTTTCGGCAAAGCATGTCATCTCCTGGTGGAGTTGGAGCACAAAGCATATTGGGCAATCAAGACTCTCAACTTCGACTTGAAAAAGGCCGGTGAGAAAAGGCTACTACAATTGCATGAACTCGATGAGTTTCGTTAACAAGTATTCAAGAATCACCGCATCTACAAGGAAAAGGTGAAAGCGTGGTATGATCGGAAAATTATGGTAAGAGAGTTCCATCCTGGTCAACTTGTGTTATTATTTAATTCATGGTTGAAGTTGTTTTCGGGAAAACTAAAATCAAGATGGTCGAGGCCATTTCTAGTTAACCAAGTGTTACCATATGGTGTTGTTGAGTTAAAGAATGAAGCCACCAATGAAACATTCAAGGTCAATGCTCAAAGAGTCAAAGGATATTTAGGAGGCCCCATCAATCGAGGCGAGGCCTCGGTCCACTTGAAGGAGGCATAACATCAGGAAAGTCGAGCCACGGACTCGCACGGTGGCGCTTCTTGGGAGGCAACCCAAGCTCGGTTTATTTACTTCAGCTTTGTGTTTGTTTAATTTTTAATTCTGCACTCAAGAATAGTCTTCATTTCAAACTAGCATGCATTATCTACTTGCTCACATGAGCAAACACTGGCAAGAGGATGGTGAAGAAGAGGAAGCAGAGGCTTTGATGACTAGAAGGCCATTACATCGACCTTGACACACGGGGAGTATTTGTTTACCCTTTCTCTTCCCTTTTCTTCACATGGAGGACAATGTTTACTTTAGGTTTGCGGGGATAAAGCATGAAAATTAGTGTCAAAGCCATTTAGATGGTGCACCACAATTATTCGCTTGATTGTTTGCTTGTCTCCTTTTGCATTTGCATGACATATAGCGCATAGGATGTTAGATAGTTGCACGTTTACTTCATCTTGCATTCATTTTCTATTTCCCTTAAAAAAAACTTGAAAAAAGAAAAAAAAATGATGATGTTTTTGATGGACAGGAATGCTTGCAAGGCATTAGTAGAGAACTTGAGTTCATCCTTGTTCTGAGATGATAATTAATGGCTAGTGTGATTGCTTGACTCTAAGTGAAATTGTGATGAATCTTGTGATGATTTTTAGCCCCAATTATTTGTACACGAACCTTACATCTAGATCTTAAGTCAAGGGCAGTAAGTGTCATCTTTGGAAATACTTTTGCAAAAATTTGTTAGGCTAAAAGTGAGTATGTAAGGAAAGGTGTGCCAAGGCTTTGAGTACCTCTGTTTAGGTTTGAGCCCAAATTGATGCACTAAGTGCGCTAACAATACGGCCCGGCATGTACTTGTGGGGGACTATCTGTTCATCTGACTAGCTCATCAAAAGTGTGTGAGTAAATTACAAAGCCAGCGGAGGTGCGGGCCCTTGAAAATCGTGCACCAACTGAGTAAGGGTTATTTGCTAAATATATATATAAAAGTAAGGACAAAATGTGAGATCATGCATTGAACTAATAGCTAGACACATGTTTGCATGAGTATTTTCTTATGATGCACAATAGTGAGGTCAAGACTTAAGGCTAAGTGTAAGGGATTGCATGACACTACATGGGTTCAAATGAAATCATGAAGTTCGAATCATTGAAACTAAAAGTTAAGTAAGAAACACGGCCATCACTGAGAACTTTAAGGGAAAGGCTTGAAAGTACCGAAAACAAATTATGAGCATTGCTACCAATTGAAGAAGTGAAGATGCATGTTAAACTTTTGAATTGTTGTGCTTAGCGCTTTGCTCGAGGACGAGTAAAAGTTGAGGTTTCGGGGTGTGATAATACCTTAGAAGTTATATTTGAAATACACTTTCAGACCTCAAATTTGAGTTGAAAACATGCATCCCACTTGTTATTTGTGTTGTTTTTGCTAAAATGTGATCTCTGCACTCCTTATACATCCTCTAAGTTTATCTGGATGTTTTCAGGACTTCTCCAACATGAAACACGGTGAATAATATGTCATCGGAAAACTTGGCGAGTCAGGAATCCAACACATCAAACGGATCATGAATCGGAGCTAAAACGAGGAAGTTATGGCTGAAGAAAGAAAACTACGCGCAAAACAGGGGAAAGACCGCGATCTACTGAGGCATTTTGGCTAGACCACGGTCTACGGAGGCAAGATGGCGGGACCCAACATTTTTATCCCACACTGACCATGCCAACTTTGGAAAGGGTAGAAATACCTTATAAATAGAGGTGTACACCCACAAAAGAAAGAGAGGAATGGAGATAGCATTTCATAACAAAGCATTGCCGGACAATATTCGTGGTGGATTAAGGCTACGAACCCGGGGCATCAGAACACGGTTCGGAGTAGAAGAAGCTAAGGAATAAAGCTTCTCATTAGTGTTTGAGACTTCTTTTACTCTTAGCTCCTTTCTCTTCATTTTGGTTTCATAACTTTCAATTCCGATGAACATGTGTAGAACTCGAAAAAATTGCAGTCAGTCACAAATTGTCACCTCACTCATCCGACATATTAAATGCCCAATTAAATGCGGTATTTAAGTTTCGGATAAATTAAATTTCATAATTTTCTCGATACGTGCATACACAACACGTGCCAACAGGAAATTATCGGTAATCACAATAAAATATATGGATTAACTGATAAATTTGATATTATTTGGAATAAATAAATATAATTTCAAATAATTTATATAATATCCTTCACATATAAATACAGGGTATTATATCAAAAGAAAATCAGGAAGATATATAATATCTCCAATCAGTAGATATTATCTAAAATAAAAAAAATAGATATTATCTACCAGAATCTGGAGAAATACAAAATATGTCCACAAATGGATATTATCTACAAATAAAATTAGATAATTATCCATAAAATCATAATGGACGGTCGAGATCAATTCTAATCAACCAATCAGATTCAAGTACGGGGATTGACACATCAGCTCCCCTCCTCCATAAATAGAGGGCTCCTCTTCAGAAATTGACACACTGAATAGAAGAGAAGGTGCCAAAACCTAAAGAAGCTCTGCCGAAATCGAGACTCTTCAGAATTCGCTGAAGCTCTGCTAATTTAGAAAGATACTCGGAAGACTTCGCACTGATTCATCGGATCAAGCCTACAAGCCCGTCAGTACCAGCCCTCGACTGAGACTACGCTTCTCCAGCCCTCGCTCGAGCTACAAGCCGGACCCAACGGATCAAGCTCCCAAGCCCCGTTGATTCCACCAACAACTCTCAATCAAGACCAAGCCATTGAGGCTTCTTGCCCGAGATTTCATCGAACCCACCGGATCAAGCTCGAAAGCCCCGGTGGACCATAGCTTTCCTCGATCGAGATTACGATTCTACAGCCCTCGCTCGAGACCATTCAAGAAAGAGAATCAGAGGAGACCATTTTCTGTATTTTCTTTGCAGAATTTTATTAGAGGAACTGTTCCCGTGAAATTAATACAAATCTAATTTGTTTGCTCATTTTTCTTCTCTAAAGTTTATAGACACAAAATTTGTTGCGCACAACATATATTGTGATATAACCATGTCTGGCTAGTTTCTTATTCTCTAGGGTAGTAAGTGGAGGGTAGTGTTTATTTCAACCATGTATTGAACTTCTATTTCCCGGATCTACAAAGGTATTCTATTTCCCTTATGTTTACTGTACTTCATGCATTTATTGATATCTGGCCAACTCAATAAATTGATCTAAGGGATGGTGAGGAGACACGAGAGTGAGAATCCTGTTGCCTAAGTAAACATAGCTTAGGAATAACCGTACCGAGAGGTAGGTTAATCATTTTAAGAGTTAGAAGAGACGTGTAAGAAGGCCCAAGATGTAGCCATCACCCTAGGCATCCCGACATGGTTACGAACATGACACTTTGTCCCTTAATTCTAACTACCTAGAGATACAGTGGGCTAGGATCATCATAGGGATACATCCTAGTTACGACGAGAGTCGAATTAGATTACTTGAGAACCCGTGGATAGGAGAAGAGGACACTTGACTGGATCCAGATAATTAAGTCCAACAGGATTGAAATAGACCTAAGTGAAGTTGAATCCCTGGAATTGTTTTCTTGTGAAATCATATAAAGCTATCTCTATTTTCTGTAGGTTGTCTAATTTTACTTCTGTTTCTAGTTGTTTCTGCATTCTCTCAACTGTTGTGCGGTTTGACTTGGTACTTGGTGTTCTAAATATCTTGCTCAATAGGCTTTGATCCTCGTGGGAACAATACCCGCTCACCGGGTTTACTACTTGCGATCCGTCCTCTTGCAGGCTGATAGCAAACACAGCCGAAGAGAAAGAGGGGTTTTAAGGTTATTCAGCAAATTTTTTCCACAGCATCACTTCACACATTACCAAGCAAGCTTATAATTGCCACTTGTATTGCATGTAATGTTGTTAAGTGCCATGTCTGCTAACATGTTACGGCAGCTAATGCATCGAACTTAAGCATGTTACGAAACTACTATTATAAGACTCATTTAACCATTTTCAAACTTATCAGACTAAATTTCCAAAAATTACAAATATATAGGGCATCTGTTGTATTTTTCCTCTAATTTATATGTATGGGTAGCATTTTTGATAACTATATATATGGTAGCTAGCTATTGTAGAAAGAAAAAGGAAATGTAGCAACAGTATGAGCACATCACGTAACAGTACTGACATAATATCGCAAACCAATATGATTCAATCATTTTAAGGTCTTTTTAACAAAATCATAAAAAAAACCCAGAAATAGCAAAATTCTATTAGTTTGTGACACTAAGTTAGTACTGTCACGTGGTATAGCATTATATACAAGACTTTATAGGAGGAGAGGAGAGTAGCAAGTGCGAGAGAGTAAAAAAGGTTGTGAGTGGGTGTATATATATGTCAAACTTACGATCATATCCTTATTGCGTACCATTTTGAGAGCCACTGAAAATTCATTTTATATCTGCAACGTAAATGCCACGTCAGCAATTACTAATAGCGTTAGTAGTTAATTAACATTTTGTACCATCAGCGTTAACTTTTCAAAGATTTTGTACTATTCTATAAGGTTTTAAAGATTTTGTATCATATTATAATATCAGTCAAACTTTTTGTACCGCTAGTGCTTTTTTCCCCAATGTCGTCTAATATACTTGAAATACAGTTGTAGAATGACATCTTGACTATGAATAACTTTAAGTAATCACCGGTGTGAAGAGATCAATGCAGAATTTTGGAATACGAACCATCGTGGAGAAAATATAGGAATGGATGACTAAAGTAAAAATTGTAGTGGAGAAAACGAGGATAATGGCTGGAGTAACAACTCTAGAATAACTGAAAATGACTTATAACTATCATACAAACTAAATTAGGATAGACGATAGTTTCGAAAAAGGAAAAAAAGGGATTAATACTATCTCAGTCTTCCTTAAAGTAACAGAGAAACCTATTTTTACATATTAATCAATCACAATATCATTCCGCACTAAATCTCATCCAAGAGAAGAGAACCTAAACTTTAACGAAACGCGCATGCAGAGTGCAAACAACTTCCCCGACAGCGGTTTTAGTTATCCCTCTCATTCTCCAAAAAAGACCAAGCAATGGCCCTTTTACACGTTTTTTGATAATAAGGGACTCTCATAATTGTAATCGAACTCAAAATCTTTCAATTATGACTCAAAATTTTGTATCATTGTACTAAAATTATATTATCAACTCTCCTGCACATGCTGCCGATATGTTAAATAACCATTGACTGGATTCACAAATAACATCGTGGGTTCAGACGATGTAGGAATCTTTCAAGGATATGGGACCGGTAGCAATTATTATAAAAATCTATAAGTGAAGCATTTCAAAAATTAAAATAATAATAATAACGACAAATTCATTCAATTGAGAAACTCTTAAGTAATCCTACCTACTGTGAGGAAAAACCAATCAAAATATGACAAACGAGTAAATTAGTGTGAATCATTTGAGCAATTATCATAATTATTATTAATCAAATTAGCTTAATTGGTTATTTCTCATCACATTATTGTGAGATATGAGCGCGTAATTCTGATTAGTGTGGTTTGAGAAGAAAACTGCGGATTTAGTAAGTACTTTTTGTGTCAAATTAACCGATTGTCATGTTAAAAGAATTTTACCCAACTAATTCAACCAAAGTAAAGGTTGATAAGAAAGACGTCAACAATGTGATGAAATTTATATCCGATTGAGGTCTCTAAAAATGCTTTTATGCCATGTCTGAATGGATGCAATCACCATCCATTACCTTTAAATAGGTAAAAAATTTTAGTACAGTGATGACGCATAGTCAATTGTAGAATAGTTGATTAATAAGTCAAGGGTGAACAATTGTATGCATGCACATATCCTTGAAACATCTCGGTGGAACTCTCACCGTCGGACCAATGACAACTTCCATTGAATTCTTCTAAGTCCTACATTGGAATGCATCAAATATTACAAATCAAAAATTGCAGAGCTCAATCGTTTTATTGAACATGACCATACACTGGGGGCGTTTGGTTTGTAATGTGGGTTGGAAATGTAACGTAATGATAATTTTCAGTTTTTATTTATTTAATTTGGAAACGAAATTCAATTCCCTTTATTATTATTTGGTTAAAGTATTATACATTTGAAATAAAAAAGTTGAAATAATTTATCGAAAATAATCCAGACAAATTGAATGGATATAAAAAATTATCAAATGAAAAATTATTAATTCATCAATCGTACAAACTCTTTCCCCTTCAAACTTTTTCTCCCCTTCTTTGCAAGAACTTCTTTTCTCTAGTTGTTCTTTTTCAAAACTAGCGCTCATTCATTAAAGAAAAAATGCTCGGATTTATACGAGTAAAAATTCCTAATAATCTATATTTTTTTATTATGCTTTTAGTTATGTGTTAAAAAGTTTTTGGAGTAGTTGAGATTTTGTGGGATGTATTTATTTTTGAGAAAATGATGACGAGAGTCCTATATGTGTCTCGTTTCTTGCAAGCAAGTTCTATATATTTTAAAATGAAATATTAAGTCTTATTTGTTATCCATTGTTATATCATCTAGTCCGCTATCTGACCTTCCGTTATTTCGAGGCTGATGTGGCGATAACACCTTTAGTTTTATCCCGAGTATCAATTTTAGTGTTGATATGGACATTTTTCTAATCCCACGTGTACAAAATGCTTAAATAAGTTTTTTTTATTCTCAAACCAATACAATTACTCATTTACCCCTCACCATCCATCAAATTTTCAAAATCTTGCCATTCAAGCCCTTTTTATTTTCAAAATCTCCCAGTCGCTGATTGATTAGGCGTCGTATTTCATATTTTCTATATCCACTAATCGATCTAAAAGAATACTTTTGTGCATTCCATCGAGCATTTGCAGAGCAAAACCGCAAATCTCCGCAGCTAGAGTACATGCAAGATAGAGAGTTCGACATGAAAACGTGCTTACCATTTCTCCGTAAACCATGCATCCTGCACGAACACATGCTTCTGAGGAGGAAGACGAAGGTGGTGTTACTCGGAGGGTGACCACCAAGGCACACAAAGCGGGACTCCTGAGCAGTGACGGCACACGGAGCGACACATTGCTCTCTCTCCCCCCAGTTCTGGGCTGCACATGACTTCAATCTCCGTCAGAATTCAGTCTGTGCATGTCCTTTTTCTTCCTTTTTTTTCATTCTTCTTTTACATATTTCTTTATTTCAGCTTTTTTTTTATTTATCAAAATTTTCTAATTCAAGCCCATGGCCTGGCTAGATCCAACGCACGAGCCATGAGTTCCAGCCAATCCCCTTATACTGCAACTACCACCGACTTCACCATCCTCTGAAATCTCCATAAGCTAGAAAGCATAAAATTTTGAGAGTTTCAACGCAGACCCACTGAAAATCCTGAGAGTAGCTACTCCAAATTCTGGTTATTTTAACAAAAAAAAATTTTTTGGGGTGTCCTTGACTCGTAGCCGCTGTTAATACAGCTAGGCTTAGCTTGTTCAATGATGACCATTTTCCAGTGGAAGGATTGATAGACGCTGAAGTATGTAGTTCTCACAGCTCTCGTTTTCCAAGATTCTACTAAATAATTAGATTGTTGTGGTTAATGATCTGTGTGGTGATGCTACCAAATGAGTAAAACCTTCAACGGAGCTCTTGCAAAGGTGATCCTTACACTGAAAAAGGTTCATTTCTAGATCAATAAGTGAACAGTAGACTCAAAATAAGAACTCCTAGACAGTCCAAAGGAGATGGTCGAAGCAGAGGAGATTTTGAAAAGTAAGAGCTTGAATGGCAACAATTTGAAGATTTGATGGATGGTAAGGGGCAAATGAGTAATTTATTGGTTTGAGAATATAAAATAATCTATTTAATCATTTTGTGCATGTGAAACTAAGAAAATGTCCACATCAGTACTAAAATTAACACTCAGGATAGAACTAATGGTGTTATTGTCACATTAGCCTCGAAGTAACGGGATATCAAATGGTTGAGTGGATGATGTAACGGGGATAACAAATAGGACTTAATGTTTTATTTTGAGACTTATAGAACTCACTTGTAAGAAATGACAAACATATAGGACGTCCTCCATCATTTTCTCATTTATTTTTTATTCCATACATCTTTCCGCATGAGTCCCTAATCTTAGGAGAGGAACTGGATTCTAGTATATGGGAAAAACGAATTCCACCATATAAGAAAATCAGAATCCATTTTCGGACATCAAACAAATTCAAAATAAAATTGGTTATTTTGATTCCGATTTCGGTCCCCATTTTTACAAAAACAAATGAGCCTAACTGTTTTTCATTTTCTCAGAATGTATTTCTTAATAAGCCAACCGATCTCGAATCTTAATTAGTCGGATCTATTGGCTCCTTGATACCATGTGGGGTCTAAGCCTGTATATATATATTATATATATAGTGAAATTATTGAGCCAGTCCACTCAAGTGTGGGGGACCTATGTGATTGTTAAAGTGGGTTGTTGCGGTTAGAATGTCTCTATGGTGGATCGATGACTTTGACCTGAAATCAAGCCTGCAAGATTTTTGACGCAAAAATGTGCATTATGGAAAAAGAATAGCAGTAACAGCACTTTTTTTTTGTTTTCCTTTGTTTTTCTTTAGTTTTGTGGGGTGGAGGCAGTGTAGGTCATTCAACCGACTTCGATCCCAGAATTTTGGGTAGCAAACAGGTTGCATAGCACTACCATAAACTTCTACAAACATACTCTTCCTATAAAACTCATGGACATAAATTTATGGATCTAGACCCTTATCCAACAAAGTACAAATAGCATGGCAACAAGGAATCCTAGTAAGCTATCATGCTCTGCAATTACAAGTGAGATTCCCTATGTCAACCAAATATTTTGCCGACCAGCCTAATCGTTCCAAAGCACATGACAATACCTGCTAAATTTCAAAGATTCTTGTAATTTCTTCTCAATTCTAGGGTCAAAATCTTTGCTCTGCTTCAGACAATTAGCCCTTTGAATATGTATCCTTTCCATGACTATTTTCCTGATGTCCTCTAACATGGAATAATGGTCTCACATCTTACTTCAACAATTCTTCCATTAAAAGCTTCACTCAAATTGTTACCAATTGCATCACACTTAACCATAGGATTATAAAAAGCCTTAGACCAGTGCTTGGGGTTTGTTCTCTACAGTAAGTCCTCATATAATTGGGGTAACATTTTTCAAAGTTCTTCCATATTGTCCTTGAAAGTTCTGGATTTTGTCTCTAAATCTTTGGTCGCTTGTCACTTCCTCCACAGTTAGTATATATGTGCGTTGCACACATCCTATGCGCTGCATAGGGGAGCAATTCAGAAACAACATGTAACAAGCCTTGAACACAAATTAAGACACATGTTATTTGTGCCTTACACTCGGTTCGTAAATATCAGTCAACCAATGTTAATATATTGTACTTCTCTTTCATTGGTCAGTTATAAAGGCCCATTCCAATCCATCTCCCTATATTCAAATCTTGCTTCACTAAACTCAAAAACCATTACCATGCATTAGTGTTATCTACTTGAACAGCTGCCCATGCTAGTGGGAACATTTGATTGTTCCCATGTCTCCCAATTGCAGTCAGTGGTTGTCTTTTCACTATAGTCTTTAAAAAGTAATCATCCAATCTAATGATTCTTCTATATCCCCATATGAAGCTTCTCCTAACAGCCTCAAAACACACACAAAAAATTGTAAAAAATGCTCGGTTCACTTGGTATTGGCCTTACAGCCTTCATATATACAAAAGATCCCCTGATATTCGCACATCATGGTATACTCTACTTCGACGTCGCTAGCTAATAAATCATAAACTTTTTCCTTTACCCACCTACACTAGGATCTAGACACCTCCACACCCAACTGCTCTTTCATAAGCATCTTGAACTCAGTTAACTTAATTAAGCGCATAGCCCTAATTGCGCTTAAATAGTGCCTAGCCAACCATTTGCTATTGACTCTACTATTCCTGAGCGTAAATTGCATGTGTGTTTGTTCGTCAACGTCTTTACTTGAAAAGCCCCAAGTTTCTCTATAAATCTTGCAAAAATCCTCCAAGAGCAATGGTCTCCTTTGCATCTAGCCCTAACATAGTCTTGGGGTGTTCTTCTTGAAATATACATTTCGTTGAAGTTTAATGGTAGCTAATGTTATGGTATCCTTAAATTGTTTGCCATCATCAAACAGATAACTAATAGAGAAACAAGGCACCTTACTAGTTGATTTATAGTTTGGAAAACTACTTGACTTCCTAAATTAAGCCCTGTGATAGGTCGTTTCTCACTCAATATTTCTTGCTCCTCAGCTTATGATTCCTCATATTCCTCTTCAATACTACAAGCATCATCAGAAGAAAAATACTCACTCTTGTAACCATTCTCAATTGTTGAACCCTCCCCTATTATCCCTTATCCCTTTTCCCTTTATCTTTTCTTCTCGAGCCTCCCTTAATAAAGTATTGTAGATACATGTCAATATCATCATGATTTATTTTATTATTATAACCAAAAGATCTCATGGCTCAAAGACCGTAGAGATATCCTCAAATAATTACTCACAGCTCGTAGACCGTATAGTTATATAATTGATGCTCGTGACTCGAAGATCACTTGAGCTCACAAACAGCATTCTCATGATAAATCACTCACGGCTCGAAGACCATAGAGTTGTGTAATTGATGCTCATGACTCAAAGATCACTAGAGCTCATATGCAAGATCTACTATGTCAAGGCATAACCTTCACCATATTCATGCATATGACTCAAAGACTATACAGGCACATTCTATGAGATTCCCATATTTTGGAAAAATAACACATGGGCTTAATTGCAGGATTAGTGGCAGAATCCTAGGTTAAACCCATCATTGGGATGTTCTAGAGAGTTTTGGCTTGGTGAGCTCAGAATGGCACTCATTAGGGAAATTCATCAAAATGGGCTTCCTTAACCTTCCTAATGGGTTTAGAGTACAAAATAACCCAACTGCATACATTTATTCTAGCCAATCAATTATCAAAAAGTGGCGTCTTCCAGTTGGTCAAGTAACTTCACCAATTACTATAAATAGTTCACTTCTCCCTACTTGAGGGGACTTTTGGCCACATTTCTACTAAAGGCTATCAGGAGCACTTGGAAAGCAACTACGGATTCTCTCAATCCACCCTACTGTCTCTATCCTCACCGCCACCCGCACTCCAGCCTAGGAGGATTGCCCATTCCTCCTCTCTGAGCCCTCTCTACTCCATCCCTTTAAGCATTACTGGTGTGCGACACTTTTTCTCCGTGCTTTCAGGAACTCAAGTATTTTCTTCCATCCACAAGAATCAACATACTTCTCTAACCTTACCTTCTTCAACTTTTCTCTCCTTTTCTTTTGGGCAATCTTCAAATGATCTAAAATTCCTGCAATCTCTGGATCATTATCATCACTTCCATATTCATCAACAAGCCCTTCAAATTCAAAATCAAAATTTGCTCACTAGCAATTCCTTCTTCTTGTAACTTGGGATCTATCTCACTTGCAAATGAGTTACTCCTTCCTTCCTTTAAATTATCGAACCTAGATCCTCCATTTACATGAACACTATCAAATATGGTATCAGATCTACTTCCATTGTGATCTTGCCTTGGAGATTCACTGTCATGATCTTCTACCCTTGTAGGTACACTCCCAGTTGTAATAGCACCTGTTGCAACCCCACTCTCCATACCAATTGCCTTTGTTTCAATTGAACACCCTCTTGCAAGTCCACGTTTTGCAGTTCCCTCTCTTGTAAGTGCCTGAACTGCAATTCACTCTCTTGCAGGTGCTTATGCTACAGTTTTCTCTCCTGCAGGTACTTGGCAAATCTCCTCCAAAGGCTCGGCCTCATCCGCACTGTGCATCACATACACTTCATAGCTATTCTATTTATTGAGGTGGCCAATGACTTAAATTTTGTCCTTGTATAGTTCTCGTAACCCTTCGTTCAAAGTCTTCCAAGAACCCTATATAATATTTGCTATAAATTTGTTTTACAACCCATCTCTTTCATTTCATCACTTTCACAATCTCCATGCTAGATAATTTATCTAGTTCCACATCCCAAAGTTGTCCACCAACTTAGGCCAAGTACCCACATCGTTCCTTGAAAGTGCCACCGTGGTACACTTGAAGACAATGCTCAAAAATTTGTACGTCAGACTCTCCAAAATTTTCCATTCTACGTAATAAAAATGACATAAATATATTTTATGACGGAAGCCCTAACAAATATATTTTGCGATGGATTAATTATGATGAACAGCGTACAAGAAGTAATAGACAAGTGGAAATTATTTTTAAAAAAAACAGTTCTAGAGTACTAGAAACCTTGACATCATCCATGAAATTACTTCGAATCGTCGAAGAATTAGATAGTTTCTTCCACAAATCAGGTTCAAAGCATAAATCCTTATCTGAGCTCTCTGATTTGTTGGCTCCTTCAATTATCTATGCCAAAGCCTTCGATTAATGGTGATGAGAATCGTACTGTGATTGCTGGTTCAAAATTGCACTAGAAGGAACCAATTTTGATAAATCATTCAACGACTTCTCCCAGTATTTCTAAACTTTGGCAACCGAAGAGAAAGAGGGGTTTTAAGGTTATTCAGTAAATTTTTTCCACGCCGTCACTTGACACATTGCCAAGTGAGCTTATACTTGCCACTTGTATTGCATGTAATGTTGTTAAGTGCCATGTCTGCTAACATGTCTTAGCAGCTAGTGCATCGAACTTAAGCATGTCACGAAACTGATGTTATATGACTCAGCTAGCCATTTTCAAACTTATGAGACTAAATTACTAAAAATTACAAACATATAGGACTTTTGTTGTATTTTTTCCCTAATTTATATGTATGGGTAGCATTTTTTATAAACTATATGTGTGGTAGCTAGCTACTATAGAAAGAAAAAAGAAATGTAGCAATAGTACGAGCACATCACATAATAGTGCTAACATAATATCACGAACCAATATAATTCAATCATTTTAAGGTCTTTTTAATAAAATCTTCAAAAAAAACCTAGAAATAACACAATTCTATTAGTTTGTGATACTAAGTTAGCACTGTCACATGTTATAGCATTATATGCAAGACTTTATAGGAGGAGAGGGGAGTAGGAAGTGAGAGAGAGTAAAAAAGTTCTGTGAGTGGGTGTATATAAATGTCAAACTTACGATCAAACACTTGTTGCGTACCATTTTGAGAGCCACTGAAAATTTATTTTATATGTGCAAAATGGATAAAATGAAATACTAAAAAGAGGTCAAAATGGGGCTCTTCCCCTAAAGTGATGCTAGTGATTAACTTGTATTATGCACGATGTTAGGGGAAAAAGCATGAATGATATAGAAAGTTTGACTAATTTTACAATATAGTACAAAATCTTTAAACATTACAAATTGATTCAAAATCTTTGAAAAGTTGACATCGATAGTACAAACCGTTAATTATTTATTACTGTCGTTAACTACTTGTGATGTGGCGCCTACTTGGATACTGACTTGGAAAATTAAATGACATTGCAATTAAAAAAACTCTAAAAAAATACCAATAGTACAAAAAAATTGACTAATGTTACAGTATGGTACAAATTTATTAAAACGTTGGTACAAAACTTTATATTTGTATTATGTTTATATTTATTGGCAAATATATACTTACTAGTAAATTAAATGTCCATCCATCTACCTTTTTCTCTTACACACTCTCATATGTTATGATCATCACTAATTGACTTTGCAGCAATCTTTTTAATCTCAACATGTCTCAGAGAGTACAGAGATTAAGGTCATCATGATAACTACTCATAAAGATCACATAGCCACAGAGGGTTACTTGGCTTAACGTTCTTCCAATGCTTAAGTTAAAAATCGATGTATAAAGTCAATCCGGTCATAAGAACTAAGTATCAAATATTGCTTTTGTCATTGGCACATAAAATTTCTAATCTCGATTTTTAGACGCTTTTTTGGATTAAAATTTTTAGTTTATTAACATTTGTATTTTACGGATCATCAAAAATAATAAGTTACTGATAATAATCACTTCCATGATCATTCTTATATTTGTTATCCTAAATATCATATCCATGATAGTGACAATGATATTTGTGATAATGTGTTATTGGAAACCTGGAATTTCCAACAAAATAAAATAATAATACAAATTTAAATATTTTGTACAATTCTATAATGTTTTGAAGATATTGTATCATATTCTAACATTATCCAAATTTTTTGTACCATTGGTGCTTTTTTTCCAAGTTTCTACTATTATATCATTTAATTCTATAAGTCAACAGCCATGTATACACCACATCAGTAGCAACGTAAGTGTCACGTCAGCAGTTATTAACGACGTTAGTACTTAATTAACATTTTGTACAATCAGCATCAACTTTTCAAAGATCTTGTATCATTTTATGACGTTTTAAAGATTTTGTGTCATATTGTAACATTAGCCAAACTTTTTATACCACTAGTACTTTTTTCCCCACAATATCATCTAATATACTTGAAATACAATTGTAGAATGACATCTTGACCATGAATAACTTTAAGTAATCACCGTTGTGAAGAGATCAATACACAATTTTGGAATAAGAATCATCGTGGAGAAAATGTAGGAATGGATGACTAAAGTAAAAATTGTAGTGGAGAAAAACAAGGATAATGGCTAGAGTAACTACTCTAGAATAACTGAAAATGACTTATAACTATCATACAAACTAAATTAGGAAGGGAACCTATTTTTACTTATTAATCAATCGCAATATCATTCCGCACTAAATCTCATCCAAGAGAAGGGAACCTAAACTTTTTCGATGTACAGAGAGAAGGTATATAGACCTAAAAAGAGTAGAAGGAAAATGGGATAAAAGAGACCCTAAAAGTCTCAGAGATATGATCAAATCCATAACCTCTAGATCACAGGATGAGAATAGTACCAATATACTGAGCCCTCTTTCTCAAGAGAACCTAAACTGTAACGAAACGCGCATGCAGTCCCTCTCATTCTCCAAAAAGACCAAACAATGGCCCTTTTACACGTTTTTTATAATAACAGACTCTCATAATTGTAATCGAACTCAAAATCTTTCAATTATGACTCAAAAGTTTGTATCATTGCACTAAAATTATATCATCAACTCTCCTGCACATGCTACCGATATATTAAATAACCAATGAATGTATTCACAAATTACATCGTGAGTTCAGTCGATGCAGGAATCTTTCAACGAATGGGACCGGTAGCAATTATTATAAAAATCTATAAGTAAAGCATTTCAAAAATTTTAAAAAATGATAACAAGAAACTCTTTGATTGAGAAACTCTTAAGTAATCCTACCTACTGTGAGAAAAAATCAATCAAAATATGATAAACGAGTAAATTAGTGTGAATTATTTGAGCAATTGTCAATTATTACTAATCAAAATAGTTTAATTGATTATTTCTCATCATATTATTATGAGATATGAGTACGTAATTCTGATTAGTGTGGTTTGGGAAGAAAATTGAGGATTTAGTAAAACGTAATTCTGATTAGTATGGTTTGAGAAGAAAATTGAGGATTTAGTAAGTACTTTTTGTGATAAATTAACCGATTGTCATGTTAAAAGAATTTTACGCAACTAACTCAACCAAAGTAAAGGTTGATAAGAAACACGTCAACAATGTGATGAAATTTACATCCAATTGAGGTCTCTAAAAATGTTTTTATGCCATGTCTGAATGGATGCAATCACCATCCATTACCTTTAAATAGGTAAAAAATTTTGGTATAGTGATGCGCATAGTCAATTGTAGAATAGTTTATTAATAAGTCAAGGGGAACAATTGCATGCATGCCTAGTGTTGTTAGCCAGGCCAGATCCGATCCAGGTCGAGCTGGTTCATGAACCGGACTGACTAAAAATCCTGAGAGCAGCTCCTCTAATTTCTGGTTATTTTAACAAAAAAAAAATTGGAGTGTCCTTGACTCGTAGCCGCTGTTAATACCACTAGGCTCAACTTGTTCATTGATGACCATTTTCCAGTGGAAGGATTGATAGACGTTGAAGTATGTAGTTCTCACAGCTCTCGTTTTCAAAGATTCTACTAAATAATTAGATTGTTGTGGTTAATCCTTACACTGAAAAAGGTTCATTTCTAGATCAATAAGTGAACAGTAGACTCAAAATAAGAAATCCTAGACAGTCCAAAGGAGATGGTCGAAGCAGAGGAGATTTTGAAAAGTAAGAGCTTGAATGGCAACAATTTGAAGATTTGATGGATGGTAAGGGGCAAATGAGTAATTTATTGGTTTGAGAATAAAAAATAATCTAATTAATCATTTTGTACATGTGAGACTAAGAAAATGTCCACACATCAGTACTAAAATTGACACTTGGGATAAAACTAATGGTGTTATTGCCACATCGGCCTCGAAGTAACGGGAGATCGGACGGCGGAGTGGATGATGTAACAGTAGATAACAAATAGGACTTGATGTCTTATTTTGAAATTTGTAGGACTCACTCGCAAGAAATGACAAACATATAGGACTTCCGCTGTCATTTTCTTATTTATTTTTCATTCCATATAGCTTTCCACATGAGTCCATAGTCTTAGGAGAGGAACTGGATTCTAATATATGGGAAAAACGAATTCCACCATATAAGAAAATCGGAACCCATTTTCGGATAACAAACAAATTCAAAACAAAATTAGTTGTTTTGATTCCGATTTCGGTGCCCATTTTTATTTTCTTAGAATTTATTTCTTAATAAGCCGACTGATCTCGACTTAATTAGTCGGATCTATTGGCTCCTTGATACCAAGGGGGGGTCTAAGCCGGTGTGTGTATGTATATATATAGTGAAATTATGCGGCCGGTCCACTCAAGTGTGGGGGACCTATGTGATTGCTAAAGTGGGCCGTTGTGGCTAGAATATTTCTATGGTGGATCCATGACTTTCTGAAATCGAGCCTGCAAGATTTTTGACGCAAAAATGTGCAGCGTGGAAAAAGAATAGCAGTTTAACTTGGACGCCAAAGCACGCGCGCGCATATATATATATATATATATATATATAAGTAAATCAAGAAGAAACCCTATATATTTATCGTTTCTTGCAATTGCGAAAAGACGTAAATTTGAAGCTGACATAGTATAGTTGTCATTAGTTTAATCTCATGTGTCAATTTTGGATACTGACGTAGACATTTTTTGTCCATTGTGTACAAAATATTACTACTCATTTTCCCATCAAATTTTCAAATCATGCTATTTATCCATCATATCCCAATTTACGAATGTCCCCGGCTTTTCGTGTCGACTTTCAAAAGTAGATGAGGTTTAAGATTGTGTTTTGGATGATCAAGAGGCATAACTTTGACAAATAGTGAGGGGTAAATGAGTAATTTTATCTATTTGGAAATAAATAAATGATATTAAGTATAGGTAGAATTAAAAAGTTCACATAAGTGTTCCAATTTGAAATATCATATTAAATTGATAACAATTATGCCGAATTAGCTTCGAATTAACTACGAGTGATAGAATGAGCTAACGTTTATAACAGAGAAAACGTATACGATTTAATTTGTCACTTTTAAATATATAAAACTCACTCGCAAGATATGATCAAATAAAAGACTCCCGCCCTCATATATATATATATATATATCAAAGATGTTCTCTTACTAAAATTCACAATTGCCATTGAATTAGCTACCACGTCAGCAACAGTAGCAACAGTTAGCAGCATCAGTTCAAAATTGATGTTTCCGATGTCATTATCGATAAACTAAAAAGATTCTCTATAAAATCCTTGCAAGATTTGATTTTTGTATCAAAGTGCCAAATAAGCTTCGGACATCTTTAAAATTTTTCACAGTCAATTAAGTTATCAAATACCACCACATTTACTTGGTAGTACGACTAATCGGGTTCGGGAATCTTATAATTTTTTATTACATGAGGGTAGGTCCGTAGGTTTGGAATCTTTGACCCTACCTTGTTGAAGTTAAGAATCAGCTCCTACTTCGCTATTATATCACACATTTTAGTTACCCTATTGGAATCTATCCTTTTCTTTTTCCTCTAACTATGTTATGACATCAAAACACGCTCGAATGAGTTCACTCTCACTAGATCAAGCATGGAACTCATGGTCCTGTGCATGGCAAATGAAAAAAGAATACGTGTCTCTTGGTCCGTTTAACCTGAGGATATGATAACACTCTTGCCTCATTTTCGGTCATCTATCCTCGTTCAAGCATGGAAGAAGAATACCCAGTTTGCAGACAATTGTTGACGATAAGTAGGCATGTAGTAAGTGTGAACCACGCTATCAATTGTAAGGTCAAAGTTGAGAATATAATCTCACATCATAAGCTTTGTAAGAAAATAATGGGAATACAGAAAATCGATTATCATCGCTTATTAGTTCAAACTTTTGGCATGAACATAGATCACATTCATCGTAGGGTCAATTAAAATTTCATATGATATCAAAACTAGTAAATATTTTCTTTAATGATAAGGAGACCATGGACCTACTACAAAGATATGAAAAAAGAGAAGTGGAGGAGCACATAACTTCCACGGTAAGAATCGAACTCGGAACCTAAAGTTTGTGAGTAGAAGTTTTGTGCGACGGTGACTGTCGTGTAGCTAAGATGTTTTAGTTAATTACATATACATATATACATATACACACACTCTTTAGTATGTTAAATTATTATTCATTATTAATTCGTAAACTTATTAATATTCTAAATATGATGAATTTATCAAATACATATAATTGTTATTTCAAATAAAAGTTTATCTAATTAGAAATCTAATAGTATAACTAACACGAGAATTGAAGTCCAGATGATAGAATTATAGACTTATAGTCAATCGAAGTCAACCGCACGATACTTGTATCCTTCATATACCTAGTTTCGATACGAGTTCCAAGTAGGCTATGGTTGGAACCGAGCCGAACCAATCCCTTAATTTATTATTCAAACCTAACTGAATTGCATTAGAATTGATGTAAGACCTACCCATTGATTTTGGTTATACTCGATACTCGTGCGCGGTCCTTTCCAGCACTGTTGGACAGAATATTCAAAAGTTGTGATCATGGCGAAGGAGAAACACCTGTTTGGAAACAAAGTGAGAATTGACCTGAAATAAAGGGACTCACCCACAATGGAATAAAATCATTAAATGTACTAACGTCATGGTTGGTGTCAACCAACTCAAATGCATTCAAGGACCATAACTTGCGGTAGCCACTCTTTGGCCCTTCGTGGTCCAAAGGCTAATTATAAAAGGAACCAAATCTCCCTTCTCTGATCAAAAAAGGCTCAAATAGTTCTCTCAAACAGACTGTGTCTATTTCTGTCACTCCGATCCCATTTTGCCTCTTGAAATGTCTCGGGGAAGAGGCAGTGCAGCCATAGCAGTCATTGGGATCACACTGCTCATCTACCTCCTGGCTCTGACCGAGCCTGCCGAGGCCGCCACCTATACGGTCGGGGACTCTTCAGGCTGGACCTTTCAGGTCTCCGGTTGGCCTAACGGCAAGAGCTTCAAGGCTGGTGATGTTCTGGGTAAGTATTTCACCAAATGCCTGCATGTGGATGTGCATGTGTGTGTATACATATATCAGAAAAGCAGCTCTGGAAGCCGTAAAACCCTGATTTTACGGACAAGTAGAAAAATATGATACATATACATATATAAATTGGGTATTACCACCTAAAATATTAAGTGTTTGAGGGTCACATGCTGAACAGGGCAATCTCATGGTGACATGGGCTCGGATAGTGTCGGAAGATCCCCTCAGGAAGTGGGTGTGCCGTACAACTTGATTGACATGACCTGCGTCAGGACATGGCTACTCTAATGTGACTCGGGTTAATAGTCCGACTAGGTAGTCATAGACATCTAGATACACGGGATGGTGAGCTGGTAAATGTCTCTAGACCGATTAGCATTAGTCGATTCCGACAATTGGTTTGGGAGTCAGACTGGACTACCTCTATCTATATCAAAGTACCACGAGTAACTGTCATTTATGAGAAGTACTGTAAACATACCACCAGTCGCATGGTGATGTGAGAGACTTCAGATCGAGGTCCGCGACGGACCGATCTTACATACTCATTTTACCTGTGCAGTGTTCAAATACAGCCGGGGAGCTCACAACGTGGTGGTTGTGAACAAGGCAGACTACGAGAGCTGCAAAGCTCCGCCTGGATCAAAGGTCTTTGCCTCGGGGATGGATCGGATAAGTCTGGCCAAGGGGCAGAACTACTTCCTCTGCAGTTTTCCCGGTCACTGTGATGGAGGGATGAAGATTGCTGTCACTGCAGCGTAGAAGTGGATGGAGAGATGGATCAATAGCAGCTTGCCACTGTGTTATATTTATGAAGTGTCAGGTTTTTAAGTGTGTGTGCGCGTTTTAGGGCTTTTGCTGTCTGATCTTCTATGAGCAAATGAAATAAAACGGTGCTGACTTTGCTGCTGTATCTTCGGGTCTTTCGTCTCTTATCTATGTTTGTTAGTTAAAGCGCGTCTTGTGTTGTGTTGTGTTGAATAATGTATTATGGCCAAACATTTGACAAAGTAGGTGATTAGGTCTAGAGGAGACTGCCGGAGACGGATCTGGGCTTACAAGCTTTTCTAAGCGGGAGCACTGTATTAGATCAAAATAAAAAATTATTAGATCCAAATCGAAAATTATAGCACCGAGCACATGGCAAGAAAATAGCTGAGTGGGATAGCTTATAAGGAGGAATTCCAGACCCAGAGTTTAATGGTATCTCTACAGAGCCAATCACGATTCAGTATTTCTGGTTACATCCATCTCATCGAGAGCCTTCCATACTGCATTAACTACAATCAGGTTTCCTAACCTGATCCTTGAAATCATCTTCCTCGATAACTCCTCCATTGTCAACCAGTGAAGCACGCATTATTGTGAAGCTCGAAAAGGTAAGGGTGAAGTGAACGAGCCCACGGGTGACAATGTATTGAGATTCATCGAGATTTCACTGCAACGGCATTTCTCAAATTTGAGAAACGCGCCTCAAGCTCGGACCAAGACCCCAAGCTTACCAGCTGATTGAATTCCTCGAACGTAGCCATTTTCCTGCGCTCGTCCTCATCTCTGGTGGTTCCCTTCTCCTTCAGAGTCCTGAGAATGTCCAGCAAGGCATGGGCGGAAGCATAAAGGGCTGTCAATGAGTGCACGCTCAAGTGGAACCCCATAGCTCTAAGCTCCTCAGGAGTGCGCAAGGGTGTCACCCCGCCTTCAATCATGTTGCAGACCCTGTAGCCTTTTGTCCGGCGGCAGATCTCCTTCATCTCATCATCATCCCTTGGTGCCTCGACAAAGCTCGCATCAGCTCCAGCCTGCAACCAACAGAATATGAATACGACAGGTAGCAATCTAAAGGCAAGTTCCTCATGTCCCAATTCTGACCACTAGCCGTCTACTTGATTCTTTCAATGTTTAAAATAGTCAGCTACAGACTTGCGAGCATAATAAACCTTTGCCTCTATCAACAATTCTTAAACAGTTCGAATCTAAACTTTACAGTTGCATCCCTGCCTTCGATTCATTTTACATTTCAAGATGGATTTGAGCTTGAGGTAGTTTCATGCTAGATTATCAAATTATATTCAATGTTGAGCTGGAATCGGTTATAGCAAGTTCTAGTGGAGATTGAGCCTGAAAACCAGATACTTGACCAAGATCAAGCCAGTCCCCAAACTCACACGCTGGGAGAATTCAGGATTGAGTTTGTGAAATTATTGACTATTTAAGTTCTTCATCACTTGGAATATAGGAGTAATCAGAAATTTGTCGTTTGAGATAATGTTGGAAACAGATATATCAGTAAAAATGACAAGAAAAAGTGAATTTCAAAAAAAAAAAAAAGCAAATATGGTTTCAAAAACTAAAAGGGCTACAATAATCAATTCATGCATCATGGAATCAATCTAGTCCATGTTACCTCCACGTAAAGATTAGCCCTTGCAATGGCATCTGAGAGACCTGTTGCTGCTGACGTGGCACGTGCATCAGTCCTGGCTACCAGGAAGAAGTCAGAGTCCCCAATGGCATCCCTTGCAGATGCTATCTTTGCAGCATGCTCCTCAGCAGGAATGACCTATAAGGTTGCAGATAATTTAGAGAATGGAAACTCCAAATTGTCAAAGAGATCCTAGAAAATCCAGGAATTGTCTCTTTAAGGTTGTAGATAACTGCTCTGATTTCTCTGCTATGAATGAAAACAAGGGAAAGCAAGTATGTAATGTTTGCTTAAACATCATAGGGCATCTTTGAAGTAGAAACATTTCTTTTAAAGTGCAATCAAACATATTTTTACTCGTTTGCTTCAATTTTATAAAACTAAGCAGACCTCAACTGCTAGTTTTCTGCAAACACAGAATCCCATGATTCAGCCATAGGTAGGAATCAATACCTGTTTCCCATGCATGTGCCCTGATCAATGATAACAAGAAGAAGAATAGTCAGAAGTTAAGAAGCATGTAGTTATGGATATTCAAAATATATGTATAATGTTTAGTCAGAAGTTAAGAAGCATGTAGTTATGGATATTCAAAATATATGTATAATGTTTGCCGGTCACATCAAACTAATATCAAATGGGTCATTACTCACCACACTTCTTAGGCCATGCTTGATCCTAGAACACAAGAAAAACCATATCAATTCAAGAAAAAATAATGATAAGTTTTCAAGATCGAATCCAAGGTTGATAAAAAGTGTCCTGGAATATATGAGAATTGGTTACCACCACCTATAAGCTTAAGTTAGGTGAATATGGATTCAACCTCTAATAGAGCAAAATTTTAGAGTAAGTGTTTGCACCAACTTTATGCAGATCCCAAGCGATGATGTAACGATCTTTTTCTTCTGATATGAAAACTTCAGTTTTTAAACTCGAAGGAAATTGCCAATTCCTTCAGTGTTGGTTTTCCAAAAGTAGTTTTCACAAGAAGACAAGTTAGTATTATCAAAGGATTGAAGGTGATACCTCAAGAAAGCAACCAGCAGCTCCTGCAGCAATCAAGTCCTTGACAGTCCTTCGCACATTGAGAGCATTTCCACCACCAGTATCTGGAGCAAACCAAGCCCGAACATGCGACATGACAAAGCATAAATCATCCGGAACATATCACCGCAAGCCATAGAAATTCACAAAGCAAAGCTAGGCTAAGGTCAACGGGCAGTCTACTAGCCCATTTTATAAAGAAACACACCATAAAAATACACATATTCACTTATTCCACAATCAAATTCTCTTTACTCATTACGATAGTGGTGGCTCGAAGCTAGACAGAAATAGTTCTCCCAGACCCAATTTGGTATGAATACCACGGCAAAACATCGGAAAAAGTTTAATTTCATCCAGATCTGTAGGTCAGTAGTAATGCACTCACCGGCATCAGCAAGCATCGGTATCAATGGTGCTGCAGCACATACAGACCTCGCAGCTGCCGCCATTTCTGGTGGCCTGAAGGAAGAAAAGTGGGAGAATATCAGTGAAAATTAGGCAAGTGCAGCTTGAAGGATGAAGTAAAAGGAGGAGCTGAGCTGAGAGGAGTTGGCGTACGTGAGCAAGCCGATGTCGGGTTTTCCGAGGAGAGAAGCTGAGACGGCGTAACCGGAGATGAAGCCGGCGTTGAAGCCAGCCTTCTGGACAATCGCGGCGGAGAGCGCGTCGTAGCACCCCGGCAGCAGCACTATGCCCTGCTCCTCTATCAGCCGCTGGATCCGAGTAGTGTGCTGCATCCTCACCATGAGGTTGGGAGATTTCTGACCGGTGTTCGACCCGAATGGTGGCCCAGTCCGGTGCCGGATCGAACCGGCTGGGACTGCTCCGGTGAACGTTAAAAGTGACATTTCTGAGACACGGAGGATAGAATAGAAGCCGAGGGAGTGCAGCTGAAGCCTGGACATTGAAGAAGCAGGAGACACAGTGATGCTCAGAAGGGAGCGAGGGAGTGCGTCCCTTGAGGTGTACATAAGCCAGTTCGCAACCGAACCAGTTCGGTTCGGCATATTATACTGTAGCTGATTTGTATGATAAAATCGGATTGATTTAAATCAATTTAATTGACCAATTCGAAATGAAATTGATTTCAAAACAGTTCCTTTCAGTTTAAAATCGGTTTGAACATAATTAAATTGATTTTAAAACTGATTCAATTTCTATTGAAATCCTGTTTGAACACAATTAAAATTGGTTTTAAACCAATTACAAATTAATCTGACCGTTATTCTGAAAAATCGTACGAAAATGAGTCGGTTCGGAGAGAACAGGTTCGGTTTTGGTTCGGGCAATTTTGAAATCGGAGATGGCGAAAGTTGCTTGTCCAGTTCCGTAAAGGACAATAATTCAGAGGGCCCGCCGGTGACACGTGTCAATAAGTGTAATCAAGTGGTGAGGCTCCTACCCGCACCGTCTGAGAGGATCCAATGAGGTGGAAAGCTTGCCATTTCGCGGAGAAAGGTTTGAGTTTGCGTCCTATAAGATTTTGAATTCGATTACTGTAAATAACAGAAAGTTTTAAGATCGTGAGAATTTTAACTTTCGGTTTACATATATTTATAATTGTATTTTTATATATTAAGTAGTATATTAAAAAAATAACATAAGAGCATCATACTCATACTAGAATAAATAATTTTTGAATTTGATTATAATTATTAAGACTTCACATGCATCTTACTCTAAATTTGTAGGATCAAGAGGTTTTTTTTTTGGTAAGGTAAGATTTTCATTAACTTTCAAAAAAACTTTACGTCCTTCTATTTATAAAATAAATACTGGATGTACAGAAAGTCTCTACCTAACACAGATCGCTCAAATTTAATGCCAGCGAGTAGCTACAAGAGCCTATCTTGTTTCTTAGGTTAGGTATAGATGAGACCCTCATTCTAGCCAAGTTTATAACTCGCTTGATTGGCCCATGTATTCCGTCCTGGCCATTTTGGAAAATTATCTGGTTCCTAGTTTGCCAGGTGCAGTAGATGTAAGTCATCTAGCATAGTCTAAAAATGATGGAGTCAAGAGACTTGCCCTTTCCCTTGCATATTCCCATGGCTAGTTCACCGTGCCAATCCTTCATTTCCCTTGGTTCTTCAAGCACTTGAAGGATGAATTAAGAGGTTTTGAATTTGAAAAAAATGTATAATTTTAGAGTTTATGTGGGTAATGAACTTACTCAGCTTGACCTATGTTACTCGGGGACTATGCATTCGTTAGATACCGAGTGCTGCATATCGACAGGAATGGATATGGTACAGTGTCATCAATCTCATATTCAAGAAAGTCTCACATGTAACGTTATCATTACATGACAGTGCTTACATGTAATAATACTAACTAATAAAATTTATTTATTTTAATCTCCGTGGAGTTAGCTCGTGATTAGAGCGCCCGTCAAGACCTTGTGAAAACCAGCCACTGATATCGATGGTTTTGACTCCCACATGGAGCGAAGCTCTCGGAGGCCACCCATAGATGCTCCTAAGCAGCGCGGAGATAAACGGTCCTCGGTATAGTGTGCTATTTACGGGAACCGAGGACATTAAATTGCCCGACCCCATAAGAAAATTATCCACATTTTGAATTACTTTCTTTATTTTGGGGTATTATCGAAAATCTTAAAAATGGATAAATTCCGTTTGTTAATATCACCCCTTACATAGATCACTTGTCCCCTCATATTCATTAGTTTCTAATAGCTACTTTCATTCATTTATTTTCACATTACCCTCGAACCTTTCTAAATTCATATGGCTATTTTATAAATAAATAAATAAATAATTGACAGCTCATATTCGATGTCATGAAAAGATGCTCCGGACAAGACCGGCATGGCATGGGCCCGTTTATCTCCATTATTGAGAAATTTTTTTTTTTTGGTAACATTATTGAGAAAAAAAAATTTTTCGTAACATTATTGAGAAAATTTTTGCTTTTAGTATTCCCGCAGCCCAAAAATTCGATAGTGAAAAAATCCAAAAATGGTATAAATATTTCAGGTCCATAAACAACGTTACAGGATAGCATGAATATTCGAATTAAATCGATTTTTTAGCAGTAATTATTCATGTATAAATATCCAGGCTATTTCTGTAAATTGTAGAATCCAACCATTTAAACTTTCAACCCATCCTCGCTATCCATCTATTTCGCTCGCTGAACATCTGGGTTGACCTAAAGGTTATCTGAGAAATAACATGCAGCACATAGTAGATATGGGATTGTGCCGTGCACGGAAAAAATTTAAAATAAATAAATATAAAATATTGAGATGAATTCAAACAATTATATCGTTTATTTATAATTTGCCATAATTATAACAGTAAGCAGAGCATTCTCAATTTTTATCAATAGATTATGTCAATATTATTTTTTTATTTTCGTAGTTTTAAATTACTCGTTCAAAAAACGTAATAGATTTTTTCTATTAAAATTATAGATTTAGAGTGAGATAAAGAAATTCGAACTGTTAATGGAAGATATTTACTATTACATTGTAGATATTGAGTGAGAAAAATGATTGAAATTATTATTTTGTCATTAATCACGAAATCATATACATATTATAAATTTTAATATGTAAACTAGATTAAGGGCAAATGTAAAAAATGAAAAAGATATTAAACATTTCAATTGTTTATATATAATAGTACAACAATATACATGGATATAGAAGAAGATATATATATATATATATATGTTTTTAGGTTTTAGGTGGATTATTTAAATTCTTTTTTTTAGGTGTGCACACTGGTATCCAGAAACCCATTGGACTACTGACTAATTCAGTTCGAGCCGAGTCGGCCCATTTAAGGGGTAAAGCGCTCTCACAACATGAGTTTTCTCCATTCACAAAAACTCGAACCCGGGACCTTTGCTTAAGGGGAACAAGTGTCTTACCACTTGAACCAACTCATGTTGCTTTTAAATCCCATTTTAAGGGGCTTATCTTATCAGGAAGAAATTAAATTACCGGTGGATGGACTAGAATTTTTGCTCAGTGAAATCTACACAACATTTACCGTCTTTCTTCCCACAAGAAAAATCGATTAGATCGTATAGGAAAACATTTTTCATAAGCATTTTTTTTAAAGCGCATCCATTTTTACGTTTAAAAATTTCTCGAATCGAATCATCTTCACCTCAAATCGACGGCTAAAATGCCACAAGAATAAGGTTTGCGTACAGTTAGTGTTCTTCTGTCGTCTTCGTTTTCCATATTTTTCTTTTTCAAATGAGCTTGAAAACTACCATTTTCCAATATTGCTCTCTGCCCGAAGACCCAAAAATGAAGTCACAGATGAAAATGCATTCGCAACTAATTTGCCAAGCAGTGAGCTGAGCCATCCATTCCTTCCTCTTCCGGTTACTAAGGCGTTCAATGGATTTCAGAAAGGACAAATATAAACGAGAAATAAAAGGATACACGAGATTTCACTGATAATAATCGTATTCAGAAGACATTTTGGTCGTAGTTTAAGAATAATGCCAATTGTATCAACCCCTTGTTCTCACATAGCCCCCCTACCGGAGAATGTTTTTGATGATTCTACTTCGCTCTGTGGGATAAGAAAACACCAATAAGATTGTGACAAGAGAATAAATCGGCGATTAATCACGTCACTGTGAGATGGGAGATTTTTCATCTTCGACTATCCACCATACTATATGATAATAAAGTGAGGAGATATCAACAAAATTTGCTCTAAATAATTATAGCAATGCATGCAAGTAATTAACATCCATTTACTCATTTACTGTAATTTGATTCATCACAAATTTTCGATTCACCATTTTCTCTATTCAGAAATCATCAATTCATTACAAAATACAGTTTGTTACAAAATTTTCAATTTCACAATTTTCCCTATTTAGATATCATTCATTCATTACAAAATCTAGTTTGTTACAAATTTTTTATCCCCATATTTAGAAATTATTATTCACCGTTGAATGCAAATAGAAGTATTTTCTCATGTTACATGTTACGATAAAGAGTTTATCCGGCCTTATACCTTAACGGTAAATGGGACGAAAAAAAGGGACCAATAACACAGATGTTCCGCAGCAAAGTATAATCAATGTAGTTCGTCAACCAAAGCCCTCGTAAAACTGCAAACAACAAAGCACAGCGTTGTCCAATTATGGAAGTTCTCGCACGCCATACAAAACAAGGTACACGTATCTCTTCAGGTAATCAGCTAAATGAGATCGAGAAATCAAGCTAAAGCTAACAGAGATCGCTGACTTTATATCGAATTTATGTGATGATCGGTACTCGTTGCGCATCTCTTACGTCGACACTCCCACACCGAGAAAGTCTATGAACGGGACATCCCTCCGCTGGACCGTTTCATCCTCGCGTCCCACTTGCGAATGCTTGGAGTTCTTTCCCCACCTCGGAAACGTTCGGTCGTCACTAGGATCCCTGGTCCCCTCGCCAGTGCTCCTGCAAGTGCTCGAAACCCTAAAATTCCTGAGATGACTCGGACCGAATCTCCAGTCATTCGGAAAGTTTAATTCAGCGCTAGCCTCAACATTCCCCCGGCACATCGAAGAATTTGGATCGTTCACGAGGCAGCCTCTTCTCCCTTCCCCGTGGAAGTCCATGGGAGATGGAACATTTGCTGCCGGCGGGGCGAATGGCCAAGAAGGCGAAGAACTCAGAGAAGGAAGCAACGGCGCCGTATCCCTGACGGCGGCGGGATTCTGGAGTCCGAAGATTCTTGTTCTGCCACTGCTCTCTAACAAGCCATTATTGTTGGAGCCACCGATGAAACTACGGGAATCAAGGGAACCTCTGATCTTGCTGCTTAGTTTAGATCGCTCCCTCTGCCTCCGGGCCATTACGACGTGCCAGTGGTTCTTCACCGCGTTATCGGTTCGTCCCGGGAAAAGCCTCGCTATGAACGCCCACTTGTTGCCGTGTACACGGTGTGCAGCGAGAAGCTTCGCCTCCTCTTCCTCCGAGAATGGCTTCCGATTAATCCTCGGGTCTAGTTGGTTGAACCATCTCAATCTACAGCTTTTTCCTGCACATCATAAAATGATATATTTTCAATTGTCAGCAAAATTGATTGGCACTTTCAAAAATTTTCAGACTGCACATTTGCTTCAATAAAATTTCACGTATTTTTCTTTTTTCTCTTCATTTTTTTCAAATTTGTAATGGTCCGACGATGTTTTGGTTTTCCGATGATATCACAGTAATAAAAACAAGACAGCCATAAGGGCAAAATCAATTGTACAAAATATCCATCGAATTGAATCCGGTGTCATACTCATTAATGATCAATCGGGCTGGAGATTTCAAAAAATCTGAGATGTGCATGAGAAGGTTTATAGTAAAATGATTCCTACAACTGACGACGGTGATAAAACGAGCAAAGAAAAATCGATTTGGGGTAGCAAAATTATTTCTCAATCATATCAAATTATTAAGACAACCTAAGACTCCAAAAAATTGCTCGAGCCGGTCCAATATTCAATCAATTTCAAGCGTCAGATGAAAATGAAATGAAACCACGCACCGATCTCAATCAGTATCTTGAAAAGAAAAGTTTATCATGCGGAAAAAAAAATCGCAAAATCATTCTCATTAATCCCAGTGGAGATATCAAGCACAGGACACCATAGAGAATTCTTTAACTGAAAACCCTAACCGGATCTTCCAGGAAGCTTCTCGGCGATCGCGTTCCAGTTCTGAGGCCCGTACTGCTCGACAAGCTGCCGGAGTTTCTCATCCTCAGCGGGTCTCCAGTGGCCTCGTGGACAGGCAGGCAACACCGCCGCCGACCTTCCCTCGTCTCCGAGCACGTCCATATGCAAGCACAGAGATGATTATATACAGAGCTAGCTGTGTTCCTCCAATCAACAGATGACAACCCCGAGCTTCACGATATGGAATCGATCTACCGATCAGGCTGATAGCGAGGCAACAAAGAAGGCTCGAGACAGGAAGAGATGAGTATATATAATTCTTGTTGTGTTCTCTAGGGTTTGCGGGTGATGGGCAGTCACTTTTGTTGATTTTGCACGACAAAAAGAAAACAAAGCCTATCTGCTGTCTGAGTCCAACATGACTGTGTGAGACCATATATACTTGTCAATGCAATAATTCCATTTTGTTTTCCCTTTGCCACTGAGGATTTGTAATTTCTTCCATAAATGTCAATTGGCCACGAAGAATTCTCATTTCTCCATCAGTAAAACTACCAAAACTATTCGTACATCCCCCTCATGAAACCCTCTCCCTCTGTCCCTGAGTTGTATAGTCTAATTCTTCTTATGTCAAGTTCGTCGTGGCGTGACAATGTCGATTTATTCTTATAAACGAGATTTTCTACGCTCTTTTATTTTCTTTTTTTATATCCAATTTTAAACTTATAAGACTCTTTTATAAATAAAAAATAGAAAGAGAACTCGGTACAATTAGTATATTGTTCTTACCAAGTTGCCTATAAAAGAGAGTTCGGTACAGTTAATATATTATTATTTACCAAGTGACCTAAATCTCTTTGGTTCGATCTTACTATTGAAATTCTCCCCGCTAATTTTATCTCATCTTCATTTTAATCCTTTTAGCATCATGTGTCTCATTTGTACACAAAAAAAAAAAAGTTCTATCAAGACATGGTACTATGTTAAATCCCAGTGATGGCTTGGGAGCAAATGTAAGGGCTTGCGGGTTTTCAGTGAAGTGACGGCTCTCCTACTCCAAAAAGACCATCGCCTGCAGATTTCCTTTCCTTATTAATATCCTAATGTCATCCAATGTTTAGTTTCTCCTTTTATGTTCATTTGTTTTGATTTCTTTTGCCTGCTGATTTCCTTTCCTTACTAACATCTTAATGTCATTTAATGTTTAGTTTCCCCTTTTGTGGTTTTCTTTTTAATTTTCCAGGTTGGAATGTTCTTTTTATTTTCGATAATTTAGGTTGGAATGTTCGCACAGATGTTTACATAATCAGGTAGAATTACATGTGCCATATTTATCAAAATTGTATCCCCTTGACCAAGTTCTTGAACTGGGAAAAACATAGTCTTATGATGTTGTTGGACTTGACTGTTGTATGTTGTTCGATGGCCGGTCTCATACCGATTAATTCTATGGGTGAAGCGACCCTTAGAAATACAGTTAAGATTTTTCTGACGGTTTTCATGGAATTAGAATCTCAGAGAGCAACGAGTCTCAGGGACAACTAGGGGCAAATAAGTAAATATTCAATGAGTAACATATTACGAGTTCGTTGTGTAAAATTCCCTCAAATCATGACACGTATAAAATTTTCACAATTTTCGTGGGCCGACTTTATATGTGTCAAGATCTTAATAGTGACTTACACAACCAACTCATCATGCATTACACAGTAAATATTTATTCTGGGCAAATACTATAAATCTCTATTATGCCCACGGTGAAGTTTTAGTCGATTCCATGTTAAATTTCAATTGCATACAGCATTCCTATGTCCAGCTAAACGAGGAATATGCATCAAAATCTTATATATTTGTCTTTTTTAAAGTTGAATCGTATATATTTTAAAAAAATGATTAATTCAATATCATAAAATTAGTTCCATTGCACTTTCAATTATAATTGCCACTATTTTACCGACGTAAAATTCACGTCATTAATGATTCCGTCAACAAAACAGTGATGATTATTTCGACTAAGAGCGCACTGCAAATGATATTACGGGGCTGAATTATGGGGATGTTTAATAGTGAAGAGAGGAATTCAAACTTTAGTCATATCGCCAGCTGATCTCCTTTGTGTACATGGGACAAATTTACTTAAAACCGATTTCCCATTCGAGGAAAACCGAACGTCGACGTCGATGAGCAGATTTACTATTACCAGGTCACCATGCTCACTATTGTAAGCATTAATTATGCGTAGACGTGGATGGATTAGTTAATTAGTTTCCATGAGGAATTTGGTGAATTGAGATTTGGAAGCTGACGCTCCAATTAGAACTGCCTCTCATCATATAACCCGATCTTATCTGTGATTGACATGCTAACTTTAAGTGAAAAAAGAAAACGTTCGAATTTTCTTGTTTCCAACGTTGACAGATTAATTAAACACCAGCGAAGATATTTAGTATGCCGAAAAATGATATTGTGCCCTTTTAATCTGGAATAGCTCGTAAACCTTTTTAAATTTAGGAGATAGAGATATTTTATGGTTATTTAAAAAATATAATTTTTGACAATGAGATCATATTATTACGTTTAATAATGTCGGTAGGATTTTTTGATATCGTATTTCGCACTATTTTTTAGTCAATTATTCATTATAATAAAATTAGACTCACGTAGTCATGTTTATGTTTTTTTAATATCTTTGCCCTCCTATTCTCCGATGAATTATATAAAATTTATCACTAAAAGCATCCTTTATAAAGAAAAAATAAAGGCTCAGCGCTTGTTCTTGAAAGAGTAAATAAATGACTTACAATCACATTCATTCGACCGTGCAAGATAAAACCTATTGGAGATGGGACTTTAGAAAAGACGTGTCCACTGCTCACTGCAAAGAAAAAAAAAGGAATAAAGAGGAGAAATTTCTTAATGTAGTTAGTGTTGCACCCAATTAAGAATTAAAAGATTCTGATTTAATTTTTAAATTTTCATATTTCTTCTAATCCCTTGTTAGATTATGTATCTCTTTTTCATTTAAAAAAAAGAAATAACATACTTCCAAAGGGCTTTTGATGTGAGTATCCTTCGATTAGGTTAATGCTGTGGAGAAATTATCAAAATTTTCTAGGGGTTATATGTCAAAAAATAGAATATTATTATAAATTTAGATAATTATAAATAAAATGTTGTAAAAAAAATTTTGATCAGTAAAGAAATAATATTAATAATTAATCAAAATTTGGGCCTATATAACTGCTCTAAAAAATGTACAATTGATTATCACCTAAAAACTGCATCTTTTTCTACATTGTAGAGTTTTAATTTTATAATGTCATATTAAAATAGCTTTTGCAAACACCATAAGAATTTACAATATTTCAAAACAATTAACTTTACCATGAAATTACAAAAACAGAGCGCAGATATTCTCCGAAATTTGTAGGCAATAAACTCTCTATTAAAATGTTCATTTAGAGAAATTAAATATTTATTATCTCTACCATCTTGTCCATTTTCTGATTGTACATGGCTCTGATGAGAAACTCTACGATGATCTCGTCTCACCATGTAACACGAGGAAGTACTTACAAATTGGTAAAATTATCTCTAATCGTTCCAACAGTTATTATCACTATTACCGTATCATTGTGAGGTATAATCATCTAGGATTTTTCCAGCTTTCATACATGTGCTTAATATAAACATGACATGCGGTATTTATTACAAAAAAAAAAAACCCTTTGATGAAAATTCAAGGCATTGGCTCACCGAGGGGTTAAATTTTCTCAATCACGAATTTTTTCAATTTTAACAGTATTCAGACTCGAAATGTTGTTTAAATAAAAGAAACACTGAATTCCGATACACGGGTGAATAAATATATTTGTTTTTGTTTATATATATATATATATATATATATATATAATGAGGATAGCAGATCAAGTGGGGATAGGAAGGCTGACAAGTTTCTATAAGGCAAAAGTCCACATCACTTTGCATTGTTTCTCAACCTGAATGAGATTTTTTACCCTACGAAATTAATTAAATCAGAAATTTCTCTTTGAACATTCCATTTTCTTGTACTAACAGCTAGTCCGTTAACATCAGTACTGTTGGTCAAGAAACTCTGGCAGAAAGTTTTGTGCATAAAAATTCAAATCTAATTCTAGCCGGTTGATGTTCTTTTCAGATGTTAAGAATCTTATATCGAAAAATATAAAGAGAAATCGATGAAAATAAGCAAATGTCCGACCCCTTGTTGGTCTGTGGTCGAAATTTCAACATGGACAAAAACAAACATACTTTTTTGGTGAGATGTCCATACGAAGCTGAAATTCAAAAAAGAAAAGAAACTAAATTAAAAAAAAAAAAAAAAGAAGAGCGGTGTAAGATTATTCTAGATATGTCGGCTGAAATTATGAGTGATTTGATACTAGGAGGTAGGTGATAAAGTGATGGTGGATATCGTAAGGAAGATGAAGAGCTTGAAAAGCCGGCCAACCCGCGCACATGTTGCTTTTTCTTTAAACGCATTATATCTTACCCTGCCGCTTCTTAATTAGAGGACTTCTAATTGAGCCCACTAATAAGGAGATACAAGGTACATAAAAAAAATGAGATGTATAAGAAGATGAAAATTGATAAAGCGGGTACTGTCCTTGATTTGAGATCAAGAGGTCTTCAATTCGATTCTTATCAGTAGGACCCCTCATATCCTTATATAACTTATTCACTCTATCTCATTCTAAGCATATGTGCTTCTTTTGTACATCGAAAAAAAGATATATAAGAAATTTTCAATTTTTGAGGAGGTATTAGGTATTAGCAAAAATCAATAAACTGATTTATTGACAAAAAAAAAATCTATGAACTGATTTGACCACTGAATTTGATTTTAAGTGATGATTCTCACTATTTTTTAGGTGCAGAAAGGAGACGTGTGGGACTATAAGGGTAAGAAGAAAATTGATAAAAGTTTACGAAAAATAACACTGGTGAAACCGAAATCGGAAACTCTAAGTCATAGAGTAAGAACGATTCACACTGGTTAAATCAAATTCGGAACTTGTAAGTTACAGGCGAAAATGATGCCGACTGTATCAAGTTCTCATTCTCGATGATTCTCACTATTTGATGGGGCCTGGGCTGTATTGCAGGTTTGGGGTGTGTCGGTCTTTTGACTAACTACGGATAACTCGATTTGCCACACTTTACATTTTTTTTAAGTCATTTTTAATTTTATAATTATTCCATGTTATTTTCTAAATTTTTTTTAACTAATTTCGTGTTGCCATGGAAAAAATAACGAAACTTAAACTCTGCTTTTATGTACTAAAGGAAAATAAGGGATGTATTTGGGAAAAAATTTCCACCACTTTATTTGTAACCTATCACAATCACCATCTCTAATAATATTTATCACATATTTATATCATATATGTATATGTGAGAGAATTTCTTCCTTTTAATGCATTTTTCACTTTCATAAATTTCCCTGGCATATAGAATTCAACTTTTAAAAACCAGTAAATTAATAAAAATAAAAAATATGATAGTGAATTTCCTAAGACATATTTTCTTAATTTTTCCTATTTTCACTTTCTGTCCTCTGTTCTTTTACATCTATATATATATATCTGTCTATTACTATACGACTCCAGATGATGGTTTTTGATTTTTATTTCTTCTTTTAAAATTGCCACAAACTAAAATTATTTAAAAATTAATAAATTGTGTGCGAGTGCTAATATCGTACTTAATTGTATGTGTGTCCTAATGTCATTATATCCACCAACTCCTCACCTTAGAGAATTTGCTTACCCCTCAACTTTTTTCCAATCCCAATTTATTTTGTAGTATAATTATTACATGAAAAAAGATACATATTTACTATATCAGTAATATTTAATGTTGTCCACCATGCATCACACGTGTTAGCATCTAGTCTATATTATATATGGAAGCACACCTCCTTTTTGGTGTCAGTTTCATCTTTTCATGTATGACATAAAAATTTAATTTTTAATAAAAGTGTGACGGTGAATTTACTAAAATTAATTACCCAATATTTCTCTTTTTTTTACTTTCTCTCTCCTCTCTCTTCTTTTGCATTCATTTTTCTCATAATTTCTCTCTACCTTTTTATTATCATTTAATTTCCTTTTTTCTAAATTTATTACTTATTATCCGTATTTAATTTAGAAAATTTCATAATCCAGAATGAACAAATTAAAAATTTATTTGCTCATTTATAAAATATTAATTTTCTTAATTAATTTTATTAAATAAAAAAATCTGTGGTATGGCACAAGTCAAATTCTAATATCTATATTTATATTCTAAAAGGGAGTTACAAAGAAGCATTTGTGTGTTGTCACGCCATCAACCATTCTTCTCCTTTTCTTTCAAATTTTTAATTTATTTTTTATTTATCCTTCTCCCCTTATCATTTTTTAATTCATTTACCTTTTTATTTAAAAAGCCATTAAAATCCCATGTTGATTTGGAAGCATGTGAGCATTGGGTCCCACCCACATGGAATGTCAGTCATGAATGGGCTACTCTATCCACAGGACACTCAACTCCTTTTTTTTTTCTTTTTCTATTTTACAATTTTTAATATTATTATAACCCAAAAAAGTCATTGGATAGGCAGTTTGTGTTGATTTTTTTTTAGCGACTGTATGTTTTGATTTTCCCTATTTGTTCTTTACTTTGTCACAGATATTATGAGCGGTTTGAGTGAAGCTTCTATATTTGAGTAAAGAAAAGTGGATGATCATGAATTTGAAAGTTTGTGCCTTGCAAAATCTGTGAAAAGATGTAAGGAAAGTTATAACAGCAAGTCTAGATTCCACACTTACATTCAAGTTTTCAGTACAAAATGAAAACAATCAAATTTATCCGAGAACTAATGAGCTCATTTATTGAGTTAGTTCAATTCCTTTTCACCGAATCGATTCATCTAAATTTACACTCTATTTTATGGTAATTATGGTTAAATGCTCTAACTTTCATCGATATAATAGGTCATTCACGAAAGGGAATACTGTAATTATGGTTACTTTTTCAATTATATTATGTGTAAAGAAAGTTTTGAAAACTGTTGTTATGTGTACCCAATTGGTTTTATTGAGATCAGCAGTACATCGAAAATTCTCTATCCTTACTTCATACTTCTTGATTATTCTCTGTAAACTAATGTTCTCTATTTAAACTATGCGTGAGTATTGCATGTTGATCAATCTTCTTATTACAATTAGTTAACACAGTTATTATATGTTATAAAACATAGATCGTGAGTATTGTATGTGTTGACCAATCTTTTCATTACAATTATTTAACACAACTATTGCATGTTGTAAAAGATAGATCGAACCGCAGCATAGCGCGGGCCATTTTTCTAGTATTATATATGAGAGAAGCACCCTCCTTTATTATCTTTTTCACCTTTTTAAATTACCGATTAATAAATAAAATTCAATTTCTAATAACCATTAGATTAAAAAAACTAAGGGAGTGACGGTGAATTTACAAACATGTAACTACTTAATCTTTCTCTAATTTCATGAGAGATTATTCTGTATAATAGATGTACCACGTTATAGTGCCACGTGGTGCCACGGACCAAGAAGATCAAGTCATTTTAATTTTTTTTATAAAATTCTAAAAAAACTGTAGAAATAATGGAATCTTATTCCGTTAGTACTAGCGGTTTAGTTTGTCCGATATGATTACGATTGAACATGAAAGATCGAATATAAACAATACTAAAAAAATGTAGTAACCCATAAGAATGTCATTGATGCGACACATTATGACGTTATCTTATCATTTGATATCTATACCCCACACTGTGGTGTGAGAAAATACTAATCGTATTGTGACGAACCAGTAAAATAGTATTAATCACCCGATCGGTTACCTTAATTATTACTAAATAGAATAATTTAATTTATTTTTCATCACCACATCGTTATGAGGTATGATCGTATAAGATTTTTTTCCCTGCATGACGAATCAGATAACCCTAATCTATCCCTAATCTAGTAATAGTGTGTCCAGCGTTCAGACAACTACAGGCAGTTGGTTACCGACAATTGCTTCTTATTTTGTGTTTTGTTTAGGAAATAATGTCTTTTGCTTACCCTGTGTATATGAACTATACGCGGATGACCTTGACAATGACAATTCAACTACAATTAAGAGTGAATTCAGATAATTTCTTGAGAAATTCTTGTATGTTTTCGGTATACCACATCAACACTGCATATTGTAACGAATAAATAAAAATCAATTGTTTTAGCATATTTATGAGAGGTGAATTTTAGGTAAAATATAGATTTAAATATTTTTAAAAATAATAATCTCCTAAAAACCTAAATAAAACCCTAAGAATCCCTATAAATCCGATATCAATTTTAAAAAATGGGAACCGTATGTCGAATACCAGTTTCTCAGTGTTTTTAGTATTTTCAAAATTTTTATGATATGAATTTATATTTTACAGTTTAAATTCTCTCTCATGAATATGTTAATATAGCTGATTTTTATTGTCTTACAATACCACATAACTGTGCTAACGTGATATACCGTTACATACAAGATTTTCTCCAATTTCTCTGCATACATACATATATATGTTTTTTCTTAAAATTTCATACACATATATGTTCTAAAAAGGCAAATTAAATATGCATGAATGAAAAACCATTTCTCATGAATTGAAAGAAAACAAATGGGATCCTCCTACGGGTGGACCGTTGATAAGCTGATAAGATGTAGTGGGTCGGGTCCATAGTTCGACTCTCTCGGGGTCGGTATTTGGGGAGTAATGACGGGTCTCAGATTGTATAATATACAGTCCAATGAATTAGTCGGTTATTACGGTTCCGGACACCATCGATATAATAAAAGAAAGGAAATGAATGGGTTAAAAGTCATTTGTGAATTATGGATATATTGAAAGTACGTTATTGAGTTGAGTCCATATAAGCTCATATGCGATGATGGTTGGGAAAAGTTAATTCCGCGTGGAAGAGGGAAAGAAGGGTGTTGAAGGGGGCAACTTTCATTATACATTATATATATATATATAATTATTTACTCAGAAAATTACTAACTATTTAAAAATTACCTAATTTATCACAAACTATTTTTTCTCCAAAAAATATGAACTATCCAAGAATTTTCTATTATACCATGTCGTTAATTTATATGTTAATTGCTTATCTGTACCGTTATTTTTACTGATTATGCAAATAGAATTTGACGTGGTATCACACATGGCATCCATCTGATCATAAAAAATTACGAACTGTTAATCGAATTTTCTATTTTAATCATGACAATAGACGTGTAAACAGATGCGCACTATTTTTATGATTAGATGAATGTCACATGTGATACCATATCAAACTCTGTTTGCACAATCAATAAAATTAACTGTACAAATCAATAATCAATAGTCAAAATTACTGACGTGGAAGATTAGGAAAAATAGAGTATAATTTGTAATTTTCTAGACAAAAAAATAGTTCATAGTAGATTAAAAAATTCTTATATAGTTTGTGATTTTCTGTGAAAAAATATAGTTCGTGATAGATTAAAAAATTCTTCAGTAATTTGTGCTTTTTTGGATAAATAACCTTATATGTGTGTGTGTGATGCATGGCTAGACCTGGCCACGGTTCTAGAACTGGACGGTTCTGGTACAGTGGCCCCTTGGAACCGATCCAGAACCTTCCTTTGGACAGTTCAAGGGCGGTTCGGAACTGGACAGTTTCGGTTCGAAACTACTTTCCTGTTCGGCTCCAAATCGACTGGTTTGATTTTTGTTAAAATTAAATAAAATTTAATTTATAGAACGAGTTCATTGTGTAAATTATAATTAAATTCTTAATACATGTAAAATTTTTATAATTTTTGATGATTCGCTTTACACATATCAATATTTGAACGATAATTTTACAATAAACTAATTCGTATTTTATATCATATATAAATTTTAGGTGTGCCCATTCGGCAATAATGGGGGAGGGGGGCCTAGGGGGTAGGGAGCGGATAAGATTGGGGGTTGGGGGGTAAGGGGCTGATGGGATTGGGTGGTGGTGGGGGCGGGAATGGGGACATTCAAAAAAATAGTTTTTTGTTTCAGGCCGGTTCTGGATTGAATTTATCCTTTTTGGACCGGTTCAGATTTCAGTTTGGAATCAACAATTCCGATTTCTAAGACAGGTGGAACCGATCCTGAACCTTGCATCTCACGGTTCAAGGCCGGTTCGGACCAGGTTCCGATTTTGACCGGTTCAGGGCTCAAACCGGCCTGTGGCCACCACTACACATGGCCGTCTGACGCTCCTGTGCAGGGCTGCAGTCAGAGTTCGGTGCTACCTTCTTTTTTTTTTTTTTTGGTCGCCAGCCACGGTATCCAAGCAGGCCCCACCAGCGGTGAGATGACATCTTTCAGCCAACCATACTTGACTAATCCGTTGGTCGCCCCGGGTCGCACGCCTGGCAATGGCGGGTGAGGCTCCCAAGAGGGGTGTCTGCGTACGTGAGATCTCGAACCCGAGACCTCCTTAAGCGGCACCGAGCTGAGTTCGGTGCTACCTTCGGCTATGCGCATCACTATATATTATGCGGCAGACGTCCACTTTGTTCACTACTCTTTCCCATGATTTCTTCTAGAATAATAGTATTTTTATAATACAATTTTGTGTCGTTGTTTGACATTATTAATTATAAGATTTTATCAGTCGAATCTATTTTACTTTAATCCAGACTCAGTGGTTGGACTTCAAAAAAAAAAATCTGAAAATTTCAATATCATTATTTATTTATTTATTAAATATTCCTAACCATATATCTACGAGCCTTATATAAGATGGAGGGCCAGGGCAAGAGAAAATAGATGTATGATGCTTCCAAGCATTAAACTCCCAACTAATAAAGTGACATAACTCATATTAATTTGATATAAAATTAAATTATATATTAAATATTTTAATTACCATATTAATTTTCAAATCTAAAATCTTATTTCCTCACAGTACTAAAATCAGATCTCCAAATATTGTTTGTAATGAAATGCGATTGAAAAATTGGTGACCTTTATGGTTTTTTGCCTCCTTAACTCATTTTTAAATAGACATACAAATGTCGCAAAAAATTAAGTTCGAGGGAGGCCTTCAGATTACTTGAGGATAAACAGATGAGAACTAAAGAGGTACGGAAAATTCACTGATGAGAATTGAGTTTCGTGCACTTTGTTTAACAAATCGAGGAAGATTCCCGCTCCGATGAACTTTCATTCTCAAATATGTTTTCTGGGAATTAGAACACTGAGTCTTCTTAAAACTAATTTAACAGTGACCGCTGAATACCTCTTATGATCCATTTCCAAGTGCAGTGCGTCACCAACAACAATAGTCTAATAATTTAAAACTAACTTCTATGTGATTTGGTGAGATTAAGGTCCTAGGTTGGACTCCGATGGACATTGATTTCTAAAACGATATCATGTCTTTTGTAGTGTTACAATTCCAGAGTGACCGTTAATACTGATTTTTCTGTTTATCTGAGATATTCGTCATTTGAACACAAAATTCTGAATATTATATAACGGGGCAGTGAGGTCACTATTATTGCTACTCTTTTTTTTTTTTAGTCATGAATAAAAGTCTCCTATGATCTCCAGAGAAGCACCGTGTCCTTTTCGAACACTTGCAATTAGAGTTTTATGGGAGCAAATGGATTAATGAGTAAGCATCCGTACCAATCATCGATGTCAAACTGGTGTCCGCCCTCACCTATCCACATTTCGTAAAAACCTAAAATTCTTTTGATGGATATATCCTAACAAATCATTGGAGAAATGCAGCCAAGAGAGTGACACATTTTTTGAATAATTAAATAGTTTGGAATAATTAAGCATCGAGAGGATTAAATTGGATCATCACCTCCATTCATTTTGACTTACTTGAGGACTAGGGAGTGTCACCCACAAGCTAACTGACAACTGGTGAGACACGCGAGACTATCGAGCCATCTCACGAGGAACTCTCGGGACGATTACACCCTTAATTTGTACTGTCCCTCGCATCAGAAGCAAAACCAAAAGGTTTAGTGGCTGTGGACTGAGGTGTCTTTTCCCCCAAAATTGTAATGTTGTGTTAAGGTCATAGACAAAAGAGTCATTCAGGTGTCTCATCCATATGTTTTTCTTTTCAATAATCAGTGTGCAAGCCACTTCTGTATCTTACACTGAATTTCACCCAGAAAATCTTCTAATTGGGCAAATGAAATCATCTTGACTACAGATTCCCCTTTCGCTGAATCACTTTTGAGAACAGTATTCGAGTAGGCCGACATCTGTGCCCGCTGCATGCACAAATAGCTCGTGCCATGAGCGAAAAACCTCTAAGTACGATCACAATACGATTATCTCACAAGCCTTCGAGACACGATCTTGCTAACATGTTTATGACAAGCGTATCATAATCGATGTATCAACGTACTTCCATGACAAGCCCGACTGGTAGTGTTCATTTCACTGCACAACTGTTCTGTGTAGCGCCTTATTCCATTTCTGCAGCTATGTTCAAAAAAGTTTCCCATCTTATAATCATCAACAAGCTCGACTGCAATTCGGTCAGAAATTAAGTTCCTTCGAGGTTGTATCCAGGTGAACTGCATTACTGACCGTCATAAACCAAAGGGAGAAAAGGAAGAAGGGCAACACAGGGTGAGCTCTCATTGAGATTTCGGTGGAAACCGATGTGCCCCTGAAATAAGTAACACCTAGAGCAACGAACACGATTCGGAGGGGAAAAAAAACCTAAGACCAATGAACATGTTATGTTATGCTACTATACGTTTTCTACCTTTCTCCCTAAGAAAATTTAGTAATCCCATCCTCCTTTCGGCATATTACTCTGTCTTCCTATCCTCGCTTTTCAGCAACCAACACCCTGTCCAAACATGACACAACTCTTCCACCCTGTACTTCCATGGCCTGTGTCAGTGTGATGGTTTCCACTCATACTGAAGATTGTTGCTACGTGCACCATTGCTCGCAGGCCCAAACCCCCCACTCATAATTTGGTTCCCGAGATCTTGCTGCTGAAGACGGTTCATGCTTCGGTCCATGACCATCGAGCTCATTCCAGCTCGCCCATTCATGAGGGAGCTACGCCCCACCGATGATGCTTTGAACCCATTGACCATCATTGCAGACTGACCCAGCCCGCCAACCTCCATCGAGCCATAGCTTCCATTCTCCAACCCATTCCCACTCTTCGCATCGTTCCTCGCAGAACAAGCACTCTGAAGTGGACCTGACATCACGTTCTGCAGGATCTTCTGGACTGAGCTTTGGGCCATATTGTTTGGCTCAGGCTCAGCCTGCTGCATGGTCATATCGGGTCGGGCATTTGCAGAACCCACAAGACTTCCAGCCGCAAGGGCACTCTGGGAAGTTTGCAAGATATTATTACTATTATTACCTGAGCCGATTGGTGCAACGGAGCCTGATGATCCTGGGGCTGGATTATGCACCACACTGTTGTATGTGCTGCTTGGGTTGGTCATGGAGTTCTGTTGCCTCATGCTCATCGAGTTTTGACGGTGGTGGCTCGTAATGGCACTAGGAGCCAATAATTCAGAAGTGCAGGTGGGGTTGAGTGGGTTATTTGCAGGCCCTGCTCCATTGCTAGTGGTGGGAAGTTGCACCACGGTGGATTGAGGAGAAGAGCTCTGATGACTACCGTTCATGTTCGCAGTGGCTGCCCCAAGCTGCTGCCTCCGCTGCAGCAATTGTTCATTGGGAAGTTGGGACTCCGTGGGACCCGCTGATGTGGCGCCTGCTCTCTGAGGGAACTTTTCCAAGCTCTCTATAACAAACAAAATGAGAGAGGAAGCAGATTTGTGTAAGATTCGGGGTTCCCGACAAGAGCAGAACAGCAAGAATGAATCATTGATATCAGTAAATGTTTGGAACATCAAACTAGAGAGGATTTACAGGGTAATCTCCTCAAAGTACTGGTTTTGAAAGCATCCCTAACTTGACGAGCTATGCAAGATGACAAAAACGACACCAATGGTTATTACACTAATAAGAGTGATTGTAATACTGAAAACATAACAACATTAACAACTTTAATTTTTCACTGTGTCCTAAGAAAAGGCAAGAATTGACTCACAAGAAACTTCTAAAAATGGCTTACCCATGGGTCCAGTTCCCGTTTCCAGACTGTAGTCAATCAAATCTTTCATACAATTTACAACCTCTGATATCTGCAACAATGCCCAGAAAGTGAGAGAGCAAGTGATGGATAATGAAAGCTGTGATCTCCAAACAAGAATATGAACACCAAGTAAAAGCATGAGGACCTCATCATCTTCAGAATAAATACAACTCATTGAATAGAGATTACCTGAAGACACCGCACGTATCTCTTTGTATACCCCAAATCATTCACTAATGGCACTTCAAGAGCTCTCACCAGTTGCCCAGCCGATGCAAGGAACCTTAAATAGGCCAACAGCAAAGAGATACCCGCGACCATGAAATTTTTCTCCCGACTTTTGGTAAATAATCAAATAACACGCAGGCTCATCAAATAAAGATCCCTGATCACCATGAAACTCACATGTTACAATAATTCTGCAATTCTAGCGCTGTGGGTGCTGCATTTTGAGTGGCTGCCTGGTATTTCTTGACAACAGCTCCCAATTGACTAGCCTGCATGGTCAGTGAACACATTCTGAATTTAATGGATGTAAGACAGAATAAAGGGAATAGGTCATCATGTGCTAGATCTGGATACATTAAGATTATCTCACACATAGCTGACTACAATGAAATCTCCAATTCTCATTTCAGTCCATCCATAAAAGCAAACCCGGTCAATCTAAAATATTAAGCAAAATGAACTACCATTCACAAGAATAACCTAGTTAAGATCAAAGAATTAATTCAATTGCTTTTCAATCATCCCTTTACCAAAGGTAAATATTGCCAACAACCATCACTACTAAATAAATACTGCAGCTAATAGACTTTACTCAATCCAAGCAGAAATACTGACTAGAAATAAATAATTACAAAGTAAATAAATTGCTACGTGAAAAACCTTTTCTTTATCAGTAGAAAGAAAAGATTATTTAGATAACCTGAGGTACAAAGAGTCGTCGCGGGACAAGCTCTTCACGACGCCGTGCACAGAATTCCCAAGAACATATCTGACAAATCCAAAAAAGAGTGACACAGATAAATTAAGCTTGAAACCTATGAACTGGACCTGAATTAGGAATTCGGAGAAGGAATTTAATTTACCTTTAAGTCTGGAGAAAAAACCACCCGAAGTTGACCTTCATGCACAACTCTGAGTTGATCGAAGACGTTCTCTTGTACTGCTTTTGCATAGTCTAGTACAATTTGGCCTGAAGAATTTTGGTACTCTCGTGGCATATCCACATAAAGAAGTTCTTCAAGAGTACCACTCTCATATTCAATTTTGAAAAGCCTGGGGAGGACCTCACGAGTTGCTTCTGTAGATTTCAAAAAGTCCCAGAAATGGGGAAAGTCATGCAAGGAGTTCTAAGAGCCACTCAACGATCTAGCCGGAGAAAGAAATACACGGAGAACACCTTGGATGAAGAACCTTTTACGTTTCAGAATAGTGGGGATAATTCTACAATATTCTATTTTATTTGATTCCAATAAATAGAGAAACCAAGACAGGAGCTACAAAATTACAACACATTAGACTTTTGATAGCCCATAATTTCCTAAGGATTGCTTCGACATGGATTTTCCTAAATTTCTTGTTATCTACAGGAGGGGAAAAAGGAAAATAAAGGAAATTTTCCAGAACTTGGATAGACCCACAGCACAGAAAGGTATATAAAAACATACCGAAACCACGGCCAGGCTTTCGATTGCATATGTCACAGTGCCATATCTCCTATAAAAATTACACATCAAAAAAAGAGTTTAATCCTGTCATTAAATCCGTAAGTAATGATGGCAAGGTAGAAGATATTCAACCCAATGTTATGGCTGGAAAATGAAATATCAAAGTAAGAGAGTTTTACACTGAAACTGATTATGAATAAATAGCTATTATCTTGTCTATCAACAAACCTGAGGGAAAACAGTGGTTTGCCTCCCACTTCCGCACATAGATACACACCACTTCTTCTTAGCATTCCGAGCAAAATATTCATCCACAAATTTTCTCCAGAACTCGATATTATTGTCCTTTACACACACATGGAGCATCAGAAGACATTAATCACTTATTCATCCACAGCAAATATACTGAACGAAAATATCTCATACCTGCGGCCTGTGCTGCTGTTGATACATGTATTGAGTTAATATTTTCGAGCACGTTCCAGGTTCATAACCCGGTTTCATGGGTGTTGGTTTGGGACCCATGTTGTGCTGCTGGAAGTGCTGGGGTAGCTGAACCCTTTGCTGAGCAAGCACTTTTGCAAGCTGCTGCTGCTTCTGCTGCTGCTGTTGTTGGAGCTGAATCTGTTTTTGCTGCTGCAGGACAGCAAGTTGGGCAGGGGACGAAGACTGCCTCGTTAACTGCAGTAATTGCTGCTGTTGCTGAATAAACAGTGTTGAATTGGGGTGCCCTTGAGGCTCCATCTTCCCAAAGGGGAGGTTCCGCATACTCTGTGTTGGTATCTGTTGCGGCTCCAATTTCATTGAATTAACATTATTCACTGAATGGAGCTGTTCATTTATCACTTGTGGCTCCAATTTTACGGGTCCAAGGCTAGGTAGTCCCCCAATATGTGCTTTTGGTGGCCCAGAAAACTGTTGTGCTGTTTGCTGACTGTTGGGGAAATTCTGCTGTTCTAGTTGACGGGACTGATCAGATATAGAAGGATTCTGGAATTGTTGCCTCTGAAACTGTTCTGAGCCACCTAGATTTCCTGGCAGTAATGACGATGTTGAAGGCATATTATGACTCATTCCATTCCCAACATTAGCAAGAGGGTCCAATTCGGCACTGAGTCCTGCATGTACACCTCCTCTTTGACTGCTCACTAAACTGGAGAAGACTGTATTCACACTGTTCCCAAAAGATTGACCCAAAACTGAAGACATATTGTGCATATCACTGGGCATATTCATGTTACTCATTTGAGAACAAGGCGATACAAGAGAAGGGACTGTATCCTGGGAAGGCACTGGAACATTCAGGGACCCACCAGCTGGGGTGGGTGGCCCTGAAAATACCATCTTCGGATCCTTGCTTTCTCTAAACTAACCAGAAAAAAAACTGCAAGCAAAAATCCCTCAAACTTGGTGAAGTTTTTCACCAGCCTATTTGCAGAAAGTGTAGCAAATAACCCAATATATGTAAAGAGAATGCTTTATTGCACCATGTTGGGGTGGGACAATCAGTGTCCCATAATGGATGCACCCAATCCCAAGTTCAAGATCAATATTGGAAGCACTTCATGCACCTTGGGAGAGTAACAATCTTCGCATAGCTCCAGCAAACACACTGGTTGGCAAGCTTTCAAATTTAGCGTTGAGCATCGAGTCCTACAGGCATCCTACAGGCAAACAGGAAATAATCACCTCCAAAATCTGAGCTTTCAAGATTTGCCGCCTTCAGAAGATGAGGTTCTGACAGTATTCACACGTATACATGATGAATTAAATGCTATCTAGAGAAAATGGAACTGAGACACTCTAGAGAGAAGGGAAGAAAAAAGATTACTCGTTTTTTTCGTCAAGCTTTCACAAGCAAATAGAGCCTCAACCAGAGTCTTGCTAAATCAAAAGTAGCAAAGATCAACCCACGATTAGCTCAAGCGGGCAGGACAAGTGTGTGTTTACTAAAGCGAGCGTGTAACCTTGGCGAGGCACTCACATGTATGTTTGCAGGATTACCTGGACTCTTGGGGGTTCGTGCCCAAGGAGAATATCCTCTTGTTGTAAGAAAAGAAAGGAGCAATCTCCAAAATCACTGTAGCTAAACTTACCAGTGCCCCCACAATTAGATCCGTAGACACGAAAGATGCCCAAAAGTAATAAGAATGGTAACCTAGGAGCATGCTATTATCAACAAGATTATCCTTTTTTTTTTTTTAACTCTTTATAAAAGAGTCTTTTGTGTACAGCTATTAATAAGATTGTCTCACAGTAAACATATGAACCCAGAAATCACACAGCACCTGGAAAGATGCTAATTTTGTATGTCATAATTCTGACAAAAGGTGGTTCAAGACCAAATAGATTTTCGATGACTATACAGCAAAGCAAAGCAAAAGAAATTGAGCCAAGATATATCTGTAAAATTAAAAAATTCAGTGCCCACAAATAAGCAACCACAATCGATGACTGGCCCATTATAAAGAGTTCAACTTGAAAATTCAATTAGCCAAATCCCCCAAAAACTCTCAAAGAGAGCCGCAAGACGAATGCTTTATCGCACCAAGTGCAGCAAATAACAGAAAACATGCCAAAAAAGATTGAGACCAACAATCAAAAATCAATGATCCGGACAGCAGAACGAGTGGAAAGCCCCACAAACGAGAGTAGCAAAGTCGAGGAACGAGCAGGAGAGCAGGACGAGAGACCCATTGAGCACTCACCAGAAGAGCAAGCAATTGAACAGTGGAGCGGCGAGTGGTCGAAATTCTATCTTGAAGAATCGCTTTCTTCCTTAGTGGTTCCTCTCCATCCCCCTCCCTTCCGGCATTCCTTCGGTTTTCCCTCGTTTCTTCTCTGTAGTCCGTGACGGCCCCTGGGCTCGGGGAATGATGCTGCTCCCGCTGTATCTAGAGAGAGAAAGTGTAGAGAGTGCGAAGAGAGAGTGGTAGAGTGCTCCCTTCCGGACGTCAAATTTTTATTTGATGGGATTGAATTTTCAGAGTTCCCTCTTTACCTTTTCTCCTCCTCTTACTACACTTCCCACAAAATCCTTTTTTGATCCAGCGAAAAAAAATCAGATCTTTTTTTTTTTAAATAGTTTCTTCTCATCAAATCAGGTACAGGTCAAATCTTTTTCTTTTATATTTTATATATTTATTTCGTTTTTAATAGTATATTTGAAACTATTTAGGTTCTTTATATATATAACAAAATCGGATATTAGGTTTTTAAAATTTGCATTTCGAAATGAAATTTAATAAATTGTAATTAATCAAAATTTCAGAAGGGTTGTTAACTATAGATAAAGCTCTCAACTATTGTTAAAATAATGTTATTTTTGTTCTCCTTGAGAAATTAAATGGAACTAAAATTTCTAATCAATCACAGAATTAGTCTAAAAATTAATGGCCGAGCGAGCAGAAGATTTTGCGTAGAAATTCCCGTAAAATCTTTTACTCAAAATCATAAAATATTTTTTAGGAAAAAAATATTAAAACATTAACTTTTATTAAAACATACATAAAAAAATAAGGGGAGATAAAAATAAAATGGCGAATACAGGAGAAAGGTGAAGATGTGGATAGGATTTTAGTGTAATTAGGAGCCAATGGAAATTTAAAATTTTGTATCTTGTTAATGGTCTTGACAAGTTTGTTTAATTTGAAATTTGAAAACAAAGATTTTCCGGATGAAAAGAAAAAAATTCAGCCCAATATTAACAAGAGGTGCTTGTTTGGATGCATGGATATCGAGTGGATTCAGAATCATTATAGTTTGGCATATATTCTATAAAATTCAAGCATAATTCAGGTGAGAAATTAAAACTTTGCTCTGATTCTAGTGTATCTACACTGAAATTAGAGATATTAGAAGTTTGTGTTAATCTTGATATTGAAATAATTATGTAATATAAACTTAAAGGAGTACATAAAAAATAACTTATTTATAAACTGAAAAACTATTAAATACCCTCAATTTCTTGCTGATACTGATCAGACATCACAAAATTTGACTCCCGGGAATTAACTCAAGTGGATTGAGCATGCATAACAATTCTTGTGGAAATCTATAAGGTTAGAGGCTGGAATCCCCTTGAACACGTAGTTCTTGGTGAAGTCACCCACATATGTCCTTTGTGAATGGGCCGACCTTAATTTATTGGCTTGTGCGGTATTCATGAACCTGGAGAGAATAAGCTTACTGTTAAAAAAATTGCAAAATTTTAAAGGTATTATTTTCATATATTTCAATTTGTATGATAATAATAATATTATCTTTAATACTTACTTCAAGATGAGAATATAATACAACAAATGCACGTCTTGCGCACTCCAATATTAAAATATTGAGCATTTGAACGAATTTGACTACATTGCATGCCTTCTTGACACAACAATGACCCAAAGTCAACTTAACTATCCTGTCTTCAAAGTTTGAGAACTTGAGCTTTCTTTCTTTTAGAGGTCGAAAGAATCGATCTGAACCTTTTCTTCTTTGATTTTAGGGATCAGTTTAATTTTAATATTCTAACTTTGTTGTCGCATCAATTGTTTGATCGTCATGTTCTCGTGTTAAAAATTTCAAAAAAATAGTAAGAGAAAATATAAAGATAATAAAAATTTGTTGTAGTAAGGAGACCGAAATAACAAAAATATTAATATGCAATACAAACTCAAATATATATAGGATAATTCACTTATTTTTTTTGGTGTACATAGGAGGCGGATTGGTAATGAAAGATAATCCTAAATCCTAAAATCTATTGATGATACCACAATCAAATATTGTAAAATCTTAAAGATATTAACTAATTTAAATAACGAATACGATCTTATTTTCAAATATTTAATTTCTAATATAATATAATATTATCTCTAACACCTGTAAACGGTAAAAATGCACCGGATATTCAATAATAATGCTAGATATACAAAGAGAAATTGATTCACCGCGATTAGTCTTGAACGATCATAATTTCCGTGTCTGGGATTCCATTCTCGTGCTCTTTGTATCATCGAATTCCTTACTTTTAAATCTTCTTCTTCTTCTTTTTTTTTTTTTTACCAGTAGGTTAAATCTTCTTTTTACATGTCATCAGCTCTACTAACTGAATCTCTTATACCAGATGTACGTCGAATCCACTGCTTGCATTTCTATCTTCGGCTTCAGTGTTTATGTTCTTTTATACACATATATATATATATATATATATAGACACAAACACTAGATGATGACTCGTGCTACGTAGAAAATTATCAATTATACATTCTATTATAAAGTTTAGCTTGATTAAAGACATAATATGGTAAGTGATGATTAAAGAAATAAGTGCTGGTAAAAAAAAAAAAATTTAAGGTTAGAGTGGATAAAAAAAGTAGTGGCTCAAATTAAACAAAATGAAGTAGATCCGGGAAAATTAGAAGTTGCGAATGTAGTTGGAGAATATTAAAATAGTGAAACGAGATTGTATGATTAAACGAATAATGAGAAACCTTTGAGAAAATCTTGAAAACAATTAATAGAATATCATAAGTTAATAAAATAGATAAGTACATTGAAATTGAAAAATAATGAAAAAAATCATTTGATAACTTCTATTATTTTATTCTAAATTGAATTTAACCAATTAGAAATTAAATTTTGAGGGCATTTTTGTAACTTAAAATTAGACAAATTATTTTGAATTTGCTTAAAGTAATAGAGATAAAATGAAGCAGGTACAGGAAAATTGAAAGTTGCTAGAGTAGTTGAAGAATTTTAAAATAGTAAAAAGAGATTATATGGTTAAGAGAATAATGTGAAACATTTGAGAAAATTGCAAAAAAATTAAAAGAATATTAGAAGTAAATAAATATATAATTACAAAAAATTATGAAAATTTTATTTTCATGTATTCTATTATTTTATTATTAATTAAATTTTACTGGCATTTTTGAAACTTGAAAATAAGATCAAAATTGTTTTTGGATTTTCTTAAGTAATATATGTGTTGTGTGTGTGTATATATGCGTTTAAATATAAGTAGATGAAAGACTTGCGTGACATTTCTCGTTAAGGTAGTTAATGTAATAATAAGTATATAAAAGGGAATTAATCTATTAAAGTATGCAGATATTTCAAAAGTTACATGATTCTGTAGGAAATTTAAAATATATCAAAGATATTAAATAGTGGAAAACTGACCTCTGGCCATAACTCGATGATCTCGAAATTGAACACACAAACGGTTGATGAAGAGAATGTCTTCTAATTCCTAACCTTTTCTTGATAAGGGTGTCTAAATGGAGACAAAGATCCATATATAGGTAGAATTAGGGATCCCCTCATAAATATTATTTATTAATATATCCTTCAATCAAAAGGATATTAATTAATATATAGAGAATACTAAATATAACACTTTTAGTTGTATCCAAAAAGTATTTCGAAATTGAGACACAAAGGCCACCAAAATGGATTTTTTCTTATTTTCTTACATTCTCCCACTTTGCCCCATGATACAGTAAAATAAGTGTTAGTTTTTATTTTGGCCAAACTTGATATCTTGTAAGTCCTGGAATCTTCCGACTTATCCTAAAAGCGCTACACATGAACTATGGTGGTAATACCTGGTTAGTGGATATTTCTCATTTATGTGTCACGATGTATAACACCTTTAGAAACAAGCACTTAGGAAAATTTTACGACTTAAGATAAGTGGCACGAGTCCAACTAAATGTCCAATGAATTCGTACTTTATTTGGCAATTGATGGAAATAAAATTCAACTTTATTCTCTAAGAATGACAAAATTAATAACATGTTTATTCAAATTGTATCAAGTGAAATACATCTTGAGAAGGCCCATACATCCAATATGACTATTAAATTGTTTTGTCAGTAAACATTTAGTCATGCTACCTACAATCATAGTATCTGTACTGGTTGCTCAATCACCACCAAATTTCTCTTGATATATCTCTCACACTGAGTACTTGATGTCAATATACTTACTTTTGCTGCCACTCTTATTATTCTTAGAGAAGAAACATCAACCATATTATCGCAATGGATTCTTGATTGGTCTTTCTATAGAATCGACAACTTGAAGATCACTTATGAAATTCTTCAACCATAATGCCCTATGTTGTAGTTTCATAGCACGCAATGAACACTGCCTCCATGGTAGATGTAACCACAATGATATGCTTAATACTTCTCCAAGAAATAGTCCATTCAGCAAGAAGGAACACATAACTTGAAGAAGATTTTATGGAATTTACACATCCGACAAAGTTAACAGCCAAATAGCCGACCATATTCAAATGGTC